>CM076847.1:62536341-63136341 GCA_039519185.1 Astragalus membranaceus
GAGCTTATATGACTGATCCTTTGGTGATCAAAACGAAAAAGAAGATATAAATTATCTAACTCTCGAGAATTGATACGTATTGTCATATGTATCGCGTTGGGTGACGATCCGACAAGTAGCATACTAGGGAGGGTAGTCATGACCCCTTACCTATGGCCCTGAATGTGTTTTGGCGTGGTCAACTCACGGGTTACCGATATTCGTGACGTTGGGTTCACAATCGGTTTATGCTAAACTAAGACTATGGTATTTCCGATATTCGTGACGTTGGGTTCACAATCGGTTTATGCTAAACTAAGACTATGGTATTTCCGATATTCGTGACGTTGGGTTCACAATCGGTTTATACTAAATAAAAAATGTGAACACGAATTGCTTGGGATTTCGATTATAGCTTGTGATAGCTAATTATCTATATTTGATAACGGTTTAATAATTGAACCGAGTGTTAGTGAGGGGGCACGGTAGGACTCACTGAGACAAGTTGTCTCACCCAATCCATATTTGTTGTTTTTACAGAGAACAGGTTATAAGGACAGAAGGCGGCACAGTTGGTTGTCGGGTTCGAGGAGAAGATTGAAGATTGATTCATTTATAGTAGTCCTCGTTCTTCTGTAGTTGTATCTGTATTCGGTCGTATGACTCGAGCTTGTATTATTTTATTTATTAGTTTCCGCTGTTTCCTGTAAAGATGTATATCTGAACAGGAATTTTTATACTCTGATTTATACCAAATTGTATATTTAGGTATTTCTTTGTTAAAGAAATACCGGGGTGTTACTTTTGGTATCAGAGCGGTTCGGCCTTGTCGGACGTAGTGACCTTCGGGTCGAGAACATAGGATCGAGTCAGCTAGGGACTTAGACAATTATATGTCAGACCTTTTTAGTATATTATGTGACGTATTGAGTCAGGATCCACTCAATGTTTCATGTAAAGTACTGAAAATTATGACAGATAGTTGCCTCAGCCCCGAAAATGTCCGAGACCCTACACCATAGGATTCTCAGCCTTCTCGTTTCATCAGAACGTGCAGCGGCAGCAGAGGGCTACATATTACATTTGGAAACAATGATGGGCATCCGCGATGGTTCGAGCTGTGGCCGGCTGTTCAGTAAATAAATCTGATGCGGCTAGTGAGTCGCGGCATGAAACGTCGTAGATCTTATCGAGGAATAAGAATCAAGCGAAGCCTTTGGGCAATAGCAATGTCAGTGTACTGAAAGCTATCAGACTAGTTAACACCCGAAACCCTGACTTTATTTAGTCAGCGTGTCAGTTTTCGAGATATTGTTTTCATCATAAATCTTACCTTCTGGTGTCAGTCAATCCCAGTTAGGGCAGCAGTCAAGGAAAATCCTTATCGGTAAATTTTAAGCATAGATTCCAATTCTTCTTCTTCCGAATCACAATGTGACAGATGACAAAGCCAAGTGAGTAAAGATACTCCGTCGTCAGTTTTGACTAGTGGAATCAAAAGTGCTGATCAGGTTAAGTCCCGATCAGGAATTATGAATCAGATCCTTCAAAGCAGATCAGTATGTGGAATCGGTAGAAGTAACCTTATTTCAATCCGCTGCTGGAAGCATTCCAATCACGGTCTGTGAGAAATTCTCGTTAGTCTTCCGACTCATTTGTTCGTAACTTCTGCTCCGGAACTCCGATTTTTATGTTCCGAGAGGCGTTGGAAAGCTAACGAAAATATCTACACCGATGAATGGGTTGTGAACCGTATCTTCAATTGTATTTTGAAGTGTACCTCTGTTTTAAATCTGAAGCTATATTGATTAATGTAATGTAATAATTATGTTTGGATAGTCGCGAAAATTCGGAAAGAGGCTGGGCCAAGGAAAATTTTAAAGGATAAACCCAATTTCAACGAATCAATACGGAGACACTCATGGTGTGCTCGTGTGATTCCCGAAATAACTTTTGTTTTCAAAAATTCCCTGGTGCCACTGCAATTCCAATTTCGTAACTAATCCGAGAATAATTGCTGCGCTGAAGTTAATCGAGAAACCAAAGATTGTCTAGAATGACTCTAAATCTCATCTCCGAAAGAAGACCATATGTCGTTCTAGTAGGATTCCCAATATCGAAAATTGCGTCTCCTTAGGATCTGAGTGATCAAGAATCTATGAAAGATAGGTATCAAAGTTCAAGCCTAGTTGATTTAGGAAGACCGCTGAAATTGGACAAGTCGTTTACTTAGAAAACTCCGAAAAAGCCATGTTTGGGAAATCATCCTTCGAATGTTATAGCATTCAAGCTTCCGCTACTAAAGTGAAACTCTAATCGTTAATCTTGAATTCGTTAAGATCAACAGTAAGTTGTTGTGACTTGGATCCATCGAATGGGTCAATGCTAATTCTCCATTCTATTGACCTATGGTTAAATGTCGATAAATCAAGTATGTGCTGAATTCGGAATTGTCCGATTGTGGTCCAGCACACGATGCTTTTCTAAGAATCCAATGAGTTGAGTACCTATAATGTTTTTACCTTTTCACCTTCTACACCCGTTTGATGGTAGAGTGAGTGAGGATGAACCGTATGTCGGTCGGAAACTAAATGATTGGACAGTGACTGTGTGACACATGAGTCCTTGATAGTGAACTTTATAACCTTTGTGTAGTCTCTTGAGACAATTGAGTCGTGTCTATTTTTGTCACGAAATACAAGCCTTTGTTATAACCTCGAAGTTTTATCTTGAACCGATTCGAGAAAGGAATTGAAGGGAAATGAATTGAATCGAATAGAATAACGGCTTGGGAAAATTTTTAAAGCAAATACCCGCTTTCTTTTCGGCTCAATGTCCTTCCCGATCCCTTCTCGAACGAACCCAATTGTTTTATCTTGACGGAGCCGAACTCAAGCACGATAATTGAAGTTTGTGAGATCTTGATCGCACAAATGGTTAGTCCCAGCAAAGTAACACTTCTGCTCTCACTTTCAAACTTGTAACTTTTAAATATCAGAGAATGAGATTCCGCTTTGTTGGAGCGCCGTGCATTGAGTAAGGTCATCTATAAGTTGGGGTGAATTAACTTTTTGGGATAGTCGTATTTTCAACTATCGTCATTAGAAACCCCATTGAAAAGAATTTTCATTCAAATGGAACTATTGTATTTCAAGTTTTGGAACTGATTTAATGAAAGAATATTTTACTATTATTTTAGAGTTTTCCCTGGATTCGGTTGCAAGGAAAATCGTTTCTAGACCCCTTGGACTGAAAGTCAACCTGTTTTATAAAACAACTCTGTTTGCTTCAGTCGAGATTTTTAGTAAAATGAGTCAAGCACTTATGTGAGTGTAACTCGGGAAGAGAAGAAAACTTTTCTTCTGGATACCGTATGGTTTGATTCCAAAGAAATTATCTTAAAGTCATCGTTTCGTTCCAATTCAAGTAACGGCTAAGCCGGAACCTTTTGAGTTCTTGACTTTGATAGTGCAGGATGTATAAATACCCTAAACTATGAGTTCGTATCCTCAACAGATTGTAGGCGTTTCATTGTCCATAACAATTAGTGTCAGCTTTCAAGAGGTCGGAATAGTTAATTTCTGAAGAAAGTCTGTATCTTCCTGATGTCTTTCACGTGTCTCAATTGAGAAAAAATATTCCCGATCCACTTCAGCCGTTGAGCGTTGAAGCGATCGATCTTCGACCGGATTTATCATTCCAACCTTATCCTATCTATATCTTGGAGCGTGGTATGAAGACTCTGCGTCCAAGGACTATTCCGATTGTCAAGGTAGTCTGAGAAGGCTTCTCAGCCGAAGAGGCTACTTGGGAATTGGAAGAAGACATGATGACCCGATATCAATATCTTTTTGCTCAAGGTCCGTCTTGTCAATTTTGAGGACAAAATTTATAAAAGTTGGTGTGATTGTAACATCCCTAATTTTTAAAAACTCGTATTATGATGCCTAGGACCGATTAATTATTTGTGGGAATAATTAGTCGTGTCTCAGAGATTATTATTCGAGGAAAAAATTCCAAAGAAATTCCATTCCATAATTAATTGTGGCTTAGTCATGATTAATTAAAGTATTTGAGCTAAAGGGTAGTTTGGTCATTTCCATATCCTTTAGACCCTTAACCCTAATTACCCAGCATCAAATACATTCCTCAATTCCACAAGATCATAACCAAGATTTTTGAAGGAAATTATGGGTCAATGGTTATTTTAGAAGTGAATTAAAGTAAGGAAATCACTTAAGGGCATTTATGTCTTTTCCACTTTTAAGTGAAAACCCTTAGCTCACTACACTTCTGAGCCCTCCATTCATTTTTCACTTTCAGCTGGAAGGAAGAAAAGATATGAAAGAATTGAGAGAGGGAGGAGAGTACGAAGGTGTGGAGGAAGATGGAGTAGAAGGATAATTCTCCATTGTTGGTGCATGTGGCCATTCTTTACATCGACCTTCTGCATTTTTCCTCCTCTTTTTACTGATGTCAATCTTACAAGCTGAATCATCATCATCTCCCCTCTACCATTTTCAGCCACGTAAGCTCCACAAGGAAGAAATGGAGTTTTTGCTCACTTGATGCCTTGCATGTGCAATAGAAGCTTGATGAAAGGCAAAAACTGAGCATGCATTGTGGATTGGAGAGTGTTTAAAGGTTGTGGAACTTCTGGTGTAGAAGATGAAAGCATCAGATTCGTAGTTGCAAGTGCTTTAAGTTGATGAGTTAAGATGATCAAGATTTCTGGGCGAAACCCATTTCTGTACCCTTCAGTGTTTGCGTCGTATCTCCCCGTACGAACCTCCTATGATCACGATTTTTGTTTCTCTGGAAAGTAGACAAAAATCTCTTCATTTTGGGCACAAGAACCGTATGATTTCATTGAGAAATGAAGGAGATATCTTGTCCCCAAGTTACGGTTTCAGAATCAAACACCGTCTGATAGATTGACTGAATATATATGTTTATATATGTCAAATGAAAAGGATTATAATGCCGGAGGTCTAAATTATGAATTCCTCAAAACGGGTTATAGATCGATATGGATATTGTTTATCCAATTATTATGTGATTGATCCTTTGGTGATCGAAAAGACATAAATTATTTAATAAGCTTATGTAATTGATCCTTTGGTGATCGAAAAGATATAAATTATCTAATGAGCTTATATGACTGATCCTCTGGTGATCAAAACGAAAAAGAAGATATAAATTATCTAACTCTCGAGAATTTATACGTATTGTCATATGTATCGCGTTGGGTGACGATCCGACAAGTAGCATACTAGGGAGGGTAGTCATGACCCATTACCTATGGCCTTGAATGTGTTTTGGCGTGGTCAACTCACGGGTTACCGATATTCGTGACGTTGGGTTCACAATCGGTTTATGCTAAACTAAGACTATGGTATTTCTGATATTCGTGACGTTGGGTTCACAATCGGTTTATGCTAAACTAAGACTATGGTATTTCCGATATTCGTGACGTTGGGTTCACAATCGGTTTATACTAAATAAAAAATTGTGAACACGAATTGCTTGGCATTTCGATTATAGCTTGTGATAGCTAATTATCTATATTTGATAACGGTTTAATAATTGAACCGAGTGTTAGTGAGGGGGCACGGTAGGACTCACTGAGACAAGTTGTCTCACCCAATCCATATTTGTTGTTTTTACAGAGAACAGGTTATAAGGACAGAAGGCGGCACAGTTGGCTGTCGGGTTCGAGGAGAAGATTGAAGATTGATTCATTTATAGTAGTCCTTGTTCTTCTGTAGTTGTATTTGTATTCGGTCGTATGACTCGAGCTTGTATTATTTTATTTATTAGTTTCCGCTGTTTCTTGTAAAGATGTATATCTGAACAGGAATTTTTATACTCTGATTTATACCAAATTGTATATTTAGGTATTTCTTTGTTAAAGAAATACCGGGGTGTTACATGCAAATGATAGTGCACCTATTGAAAATGTGTCACATATTTTTGGGCACCATAAAAATATCCCTCTAATTATTCATGAAAATAAAAGTTGTCATTTAATAATCGGGGAATATTTAATGGTCCTTTTTCAGCTTTCTTGTGCAATAAAAATGGGAAAAATGCCTTTTAATTATTTTGAACTAGGATTTTCTTCCAAAAAATTATACGAAAATTATCCTTGATAGAATAAATTGTATTTTTCATCCTTGACTTGGTTTAGTTCAAAAATAATTAATTTGCTCTCATTTGAATGCCCACAGATATTGAAACATGCACTATTTTATTCCCTAAAATTCTCAAAAATTAATAAAAATGTCTTTTTTTTGGGTGCCAAAAATTAATAACGATCAATAAATGGCCTTTTTGAAGATTAAAATGCATGCCAAATGGCAAGGGCAAAAGGGAAGCTCACGCAGTTACGACTGGCGCGCGCGCATAATTCCAATAAAAATGCGAGATAGGGGACGAATACACATAAATGCGAAAGTCCATTAATCTACACAAATTATGAATTGCCCTTATTGTTTCCATTTTTGTTTAAAAAAGGTTTTGACTTGGGCGGACAAAATTAGGGTATGACAGCTGCCTCTCTTTATTTGGATTTTACCAAGAAATATGAATTGGCCGAGACATATTTCGAAGGTAAAATAGGAATAAAGAATTCAGAAATTATACCAATTTTGTCCACTTGGAGAAACCCGAATTTTCTTTTTCTGTTTCTTCTTTTTCTCTTTTCTCCTTTTTCTTTTCTTTTTTTTTTGAATCAACACTTGGAGTGTTGATGGGAAACAATAAACGAAATGGTTAACAACTTGTACGCTCACTGCGAAAGGCAAGGAAAGCGCTAAATGAAGAAAGCGATAAAGAAAGCGGTAAAATGCTAGGCTGCCTAAAACCTGTAAACGAACCCTTGCGAATTCGAGTTTGCACGTGGCTTTGAGGAGCACGCATCCTGAGAATCTCTGGTCATTCGAGCGACCGGGGGGATCGTTATCAGCTCCGGAACTGATATACTGATCAATACACGGCGTCCACTGTATCTTAGGCTGATACAACTATTCCGTTGAACCTCACATGGGGCTGCGGTCCATCGTGTTACTCGTACACGATGTGAGACCATGAACAGAAGGGAGCATTGAACTCTGATAAGAGCGATTTGAACTCCAAACTGCAGTGCACGCTTGAGCGCCGAATTGGAAAGCATTTGAACTCCGAACTAAGAAGGCATTTTCTGGGAACTGAGTGCAAGGATTAACATCGAAGTACTTATAAGTGAGATGAACAAATGCATGCAATGCAAATGCCATGATTTCTTTTTGATGGGATGAATGTGATGTGATGCAGGAGTTTCTTTTTGCTTGCATGAATTTTTTTGTCTATGTTTGATGAATGCAATGCATGAATTTTATTTGTTTTATTGCACTTTTGCTCTTTTTTTTTTTTTCTGTTTCGACCAAATCGTAGGACTTGCGTTATGAGGCACGATGGTCGTCCATAATGGTGCGAGGGGCATGCTTCAGCCTTTTGAGAATTTTTTTGACGCGATCAGTGCTTTTGTTTGATTCTTGTGAATTTACCTGATTGCGAGAACATATCTTTTCTCATGATTTTCAAAAGTTTCGCAATGATTTTAATGCTCTGATTTATGCACATTTTCATAATTCATTTATCATCTACCATAAAACATCATTTATCATCTACCATAAAACATCATTTTTATTCATATGGAAACCGAACGCGCAAAAGGTCGCGCCGACTGAAAAGAGTACATTGAGAATTTTTTTTGAAACTAAAAAAAACAAGAAAAATGGACGCAACAGATCTTATGAGCGCTCTTTGCCTTTGGAGTGTTGATGCCAATCACCCATACTTATATCCTTGATCACCCTTTTATCCAAGCTTTTGGAGGCGCTGCTTGCCTCTTTTACTTTTTTAAGTCCAACCTTTCTGACCCTAATTTTTGCTTGGACCGCTCTTTGCGAGTTTTCAGTCCATCGAGTCGCTCTTTTTTGCCTAGGCCGCCCTTTCGGGTTTTCATCCTAGCGAGCTAATTCTTGCTTGGCTCATCTTTCTCTTTTTTTCTTTTATTTTTCTCAGGCGTAATATTTCTTGACTGAATCTGAATTGACTGGGTTTTTGAGTTCTTCACCATCCATGTTGGTGAGTATCAATGCTCCTCCAGAAAAGGCTTTCTTTACCACGTATGGTCCATCATAGCTAGGAGTCCATTTCCCACGGGGGGTCACTCTAAATAGGCAGGATCTTCTTGAGCACAAGGTCTCCTTCGCTGAATTCTCGGGGACGAACCTTCTTGTCGAAAGCTGTCTTCATCCTCTGTTGATACAACTGGCCATGACACAGGGCAGCAATTCTTTTCTCCTCAATGAGATTCAGCTGATCCAGACGAGCCTGAACCCATTACGCTTCTTCTAACTTGGTTTCCATCAGCCCCCGTAGGGAGGGTATCTCAACTTCAATAGGGAGGACTGCTTCCGACCCATACACCAAAGAGAAAGGGGTTGCCCCGGTTAAAGTACGCACTGAGGCACGATACCCATGCAAAGCGAAAGGAAGCATCTCATGCCAATCTTTGTAGGTTACTACCATCTTTTGAACGATCCTCTTGATATTCTTATTGGCTGCTTCGACTGCCCCATTCATCTTGGGACGGTATGGAGAAGAATTATGATGTTGGATTTTAAAGTCCTCGCATAACTCTTTCATCATCTTACTGTTCAGGTTGCTGCCATTATCTGTGATAATCTTGTCTGGAAGCCCATAGCGACAAACCAGATCTCTCTTTACGAACTTAGCAACCACAGAGCTAGTAATGCTGGAGTATGAAGCAGCTTCAACCCACTTGGTGAAGTAATCAATAGTGACCAGGATGAAGCGATGCCCATTTGATGCCTTAGGCTCGATAGGACCTATGACGTCCATGCCCCACATTGAGAATGGCCAGGATGCAGTCAGGACATTTAGGGAAGCAGGTGGCACATGAATGTGATCAGACAATCGAAGGGCCGCAACGTAGCCATGGTCATTCATGGAGGTAATCCGTTGGACATCAGAGAGTCCAACAAGGCGATGAAGAGGAAGTGGAACGAACTCATGATGGTCGGTTCAACTTCAACCCCACGGCCGGCCTCGAATAGGCCGCCCATTTCCTTTGGGGACGAAGACTTGCTTGATGGAAAAGTTAATAATTATGTCCCTTTGGTAGTATCGGCCGTGATGGCCAACACTGAGGTCAGAAGAATACTGGTCGACCAAGGGAGCTCGGCCGACATCATGTTCGAAGAATTGATTGACAAGTTAAATGTGGATACGAGCGAGATCATTCCCCAAGCAGTACCAACCCCATTGACCGGGTTCAATGGGGCGACCACCTACCCATTGGGGACGATAGAATTACTTGTTACCTTTGGAGATGACACGAGCGGCAGCACGTCGTACAGGACGGTCAGAACGACGTTCTTAGTTCTGCCCATCAAATCGTGTTACCACTGCATCATTGGCCGCCCAACTCTGGGAAAATTGGAGGCCGTAGCCTCAACTGTGCATCTAAAGATGAAGTTTTACAGTAAAAACGACTAAGTTGTGACAGTGATGGCCGACATGGAGGCGGCCATGAGGATCCATTTCCTCTATCAAGAAATTTGTGACATGGAGGTGACGAAGGCTAAACCTCAGAATCTTGGAGAGGGGCATCAGGTCAATGTGGCCGACCTGGATGCTCGATACGACCCTGATAGCGACCCTGAGGACGACGACGACGATTTAGCCCGCGAGCTAAAGAATAAACTCAAGAGGCCTGAGCCCCACGGGGAATTGATCGATGTTCAGTTAATGGACGACCCAACTAAGACAGTTAAGTTGGGGAGCGACCTACCTGAAGAAGATAAGCAAGAGCTCATCACCTGCCTCAGGGATTACGCAGACCTTTTTGCATGGCAAGCATCAGATATGCCCGGGATCCCAATTGAAATTGCTTGCCACCAACTGTCCGTTGATGAGACAGCAAGGCCGGTCGCACAAAAGAGGCGAACTCAGAGCGAAGAGAAAGCATTGGCGGCCGCCCAGGCAGTTGACGACCTCATCAAGGCCAATCTCATTGAGGAAATTAAGTATACAACATGGCTTTCCAACGTCGTATTGGTAAAGAAGAAAAATGGTAAGTGGCGCATGTGCGTCGACTATACCGACCTGAATAAGGCATGCCCGAAGGACGCCTTTCCACTGCCAAGCATTGACAAACTGGTCGACGGGGCTGCGGGCTATAAACTTCTGTCTTTTCTAGACGCCTATTCAGGATACAATCAGATCACCATGTACCCACCCGATCGGCATAAGACCGCGTTCATGACCGATTGGGAAAATTTCCAGTACAAGGTAATGCCCTTTGGTCTGAAGAACGCCGGAGCGACCTACCAGAGGATGATGAACAAAGTCTTCAGGCGGCAGATCGGTCGAATATCAGAGGTCTACTTGGATGATATGATCATCAAGAGCAAAACTGACCAAGACCACAGTAACGACCTAAGGGAAATCTTTGAGGAAGCAAGGAAGAATTCTTTAAGGTTGAATCCAGAGAAGTGCACCTTCGGAGTAAGGGCGGGAAAGTTCCTGGGCTTCCACTTAACCGAGCGAGGGATTGAAGCGAACCCTGATAAGTGTAGGGCGGTCGCCGACATGAGACCGCCCACTACGAAAAAAGAGATCCAGCAATGAATGGCATGGTCGCTGCCCTGTCACGATTTATACCTAAATCAGCGTGCAAATCTCTTCCACTGTTCAAGCTTTTGAAGAAAGAGGTCGAATTTGAATGGACCGATCAATGCCAGCGAGCATTGGACGAGCTGAAGGCGGCACTAACCAACCCGCCCATTATGACCAAGCCACAACCGGGTGAGACACTTTACTTATACTTGGCCATAACGGACGAAGCCCTGAGCGCCGTTCTAGTCAGAGAAAGCGACCTGAAACAGAATCCGGTCTACTTCATAAGCAAGGTATTTCAAGGCCCGGAGATCAGATATCAGAAGATCGAGAAGCTAGCCTTAGCGTTACTTGTGGCCACCCGTAGATTGCGCCCTTATTTCGTGGCCCATCAGGTCGTGGTAAGGACCGACCAGCCTATTAGGCAAATCCTTCACCGACCTGACCTTGCAGGGCGTATGATCAAGTGGGCTGTGGAACTCAGTGAGTTTGGGATCAAGTTCGAGGCTAGATCGGCCGCTAAGGCACAAGTGTTGGCCGACTTCATCGCTGAAATGACTCCAATACCCAACGATCAGACCATCACGACCTGGACTTTGCACGTCGACGGGTCCTCCAACAGCAAAGGAAGTGGGGCCGGTTTGATACTTGAGAACTCAGAAGGACTTACTATCGAAGTCTCATTGACTTTTGCATTTCACACTTCAAACAATCAGGCCGAGTATGAAGCGTGCATTGCCGGGCTGCAGCTAGCCAAAGAGTTCAATGTCGACCGTGTCGAACTTCACTCAGACTCTCTACTGGTAGTATCCCAAATTCAGGACCTATACGACGCAAAGGATGATATCCTGAAAAATTATTTGGCTAAGGTAAGGGATCTGCTCAAGCAATTCGACCGAGCAGAAGTGAAGCACGTCCCCCGGACCGAGAACGTTCGGGCTGATATCCTATCAAAGCTAGCTAGTACAAAGGCTCCTGGGAATCACAGAAGTTTAATTCAGGAAACATTAACGCGACCGAGCGTGTCTACTAAGCTCGCCCAACCATTATCCATTCTAACGGTCGACATGGATAAAGACTGGATCACTCCGATCCTACAATATATTCTTAATGGGGTAGAACCTTGCGACCAGAAGGCAGCGAAACTCCTGAGGTTACGAGCGACCAAGTACTCGGTGATTGAAGGAAGACTGTATAGAAGGGGCTTTTCATCCCCGTTGCTGAGATGCCTTACGTCGGTCGAAGCCGACCATGTACTTAGAGACATACATGAAGGAGACTGTGGTAGCCACCAAGGTGGTCGGTCAATTGCTAAGAAAGCGCTCAGGGCCGGATACTATTGGCCGACCATGGATGAGGACGCTAAGTTACTTGTTCAGAAGTGCAAGAAATGCCAGATCCACGCCGATGTACATATAGCGCCCTCATCAGAACTACACAGCTTAACCCCACCATGGCCGTTCGCTTGGTGGGGCATGGACCTGCTCGGTCCTTTTCCACCTGCACCAGGTCAGCTGAAATTCCTGATCGTCGCGATCGACTACTTCACCAAGTGGATAGAAGCAGAGCCACTTGCCACCATTACCTCAGCGAAGGTATCCAAGTTTTTTGGTCGAAATGTGCTCGCCCGCTTTGGGGTACCCCAACAACTGGTGACCGACAATGGAACTCAGTTCGCTGATAGAAAATTTAGAGAAATGCTGGCCGGCCTTGGCGTGAAACAGCGTTTCACCTCAGTCGAGCACCCTCAAACCAATGGCCAGGCAGAAGCGGCCAACAGGGTAGTACTACGCGGGCTGAAAAGAAGGTTAGATGAAGCCAAAGGCAATTGGGCAGAAGAGCTACAGTCGGTCCTTTGGGCCTATAGAACGACCCCCCACTCATCGACCGGGGAGTCACCATTTAGACTGGTCTATGGTACTGACGCTGTCATCCCGATCAAGATGGGAGAGCTAAGTTGGAGGACGACCAACCCACCAACCCCGGCCGCAAATGAGCAAGCAACAAGGGAGGAGCTCGACCTAATTGAAGAGCTACGAAACAAGGCGTCACTTAGAGAGCAACTCATTATGCAGAAGGTCGCTGCCAGGTACAACGCTCGCGTCCAGAAGAGGGAATTCTCCATTGGGCAGCTAGTCCTCAGGAGGGCCGACGTAGGGAATAAGAACGCCCGCCAGGGAAAGCTCGCCCCCAATTGGGAAGGACCATACCGTGTCATCAGCAAGACTGGAAAGGGAGCGTACGAGCTGGAAACCATGGTAGGGGCGACCATCCCCAGAACATGGAACGCTGATAAATTGAGAAGATATTATGTCTAAGTTGTAAACAATTGTTGATCAATAAAGAATAGGCGGTCGCTCTTTTTCCCCAAAGGGGTTTTTTACCGAGGACCGACCTTAAAATTTGACTTGTGTTAATTAATTTTCATGCAAATTGAATGCACGGTCACTCACCATGCGAGTAGCAGTCGAGCGACCAGAAGAGCGCCATCGAATGGCCCAATCCAGAGCCGACGAGCGGCCTAAAAGAGTGCCATCGAATGGCCCAAGCGAGAGCCGCCGAGCGGCCTAAAAGAGTGCCATCGAATGGCCCAAGCGAGAGCCGCTGAGCGGCCTAAAAGAGAGCCCTCGAACGGCCCATACGAGCGACCTGATCACCATCGATTGGTGGAGCGGTCTTAAAGAATAGCAAAAATAAACCAAGGGCAAACTGGAAACGAAAACCAATAAACGAGCAATTAAACGGGTTGGAATTCATAGAGAAATTGTCATTGATTACAAATAAAGACGCCTTGGTCGAAACCAGGGCGCCCCATTCAAACACCGCTCGCAGGTGGGCCAAGATTACAATTCAAAAAAGAAATTACAAGTTAAGAGTCGCCGGGGGCTTGGTAAATAACTGCCTCTTCTTGAAGGACCTTCCCTTTCGACATCTTCTTTGGGCGGACGATCTGCTGATCGATCGCGCGGTGGCTGCTTTGCACAATCTCACGATCGACATACAAATCAGGGTAGAGGATCTTGATCTGGCCGACCGCATTTTCGAACTGACCCTCTGCAGCTCCCTTCGCCTTGTCAAGAACGTCCTTGTAGCGGCCTCTAAAATTGTTCTTTTCCGCCTCCACTGCCTCCAACTCAATTTTCAGCCCAGCGACCTGGCTCGACAGCTCTTTATTCTTGGAAGAGAGGCGTTCGACCTCTTTCTCAGCTGTTTCCTTGTCAGCGACCGCCTTGTCCAGAGAAGACTCGGCCAGTGTTTGAGCAGAGACAGCAGCCACAAGCTAGCGTTCTGCTTCGACAAGCTTCCTCTCATTGTCAGCGGCCGCTTCGATTCTTGGTTCGAGCTCCTTCATTTTCTTGAGCAGGTCGTCGCGCTCGCCCCTCATTTCTGCGAGCAATGACAAGGCAGAATTCAATTTAAAGTTTTTATCGACTAGGTCGTCTTTAAGCAATGAATATCTATGGGCAAGGCGCCTACCTTCCAGGCGATCTGATTCTTCATCCTGGTATTTCTTGAACAGAACACCAGCGGCCTTCATTGCATCGGCCATCACCTCGAAAGGTTCCTCCTTGAAAAGAGCACAGTCTTCATCACCCAACCCAAGCAGGTCGATGTTAGGCGACCGGTTGTGCCCGTGGCTTTTTCCACTCTTATGCTTCTTTTTCTCGCCCCCATCATCGACCGACCTGTTCCTCTTGGATTTTCCTTGATTTTTAGGTGGGCTGCTCAGATCAATGGCTTGTGCTGGTGTGCCCGCCCGAGGAGCCTGACGATCAGGCTGAGATCCGGTCACAGCAGTTTGAGGCGTACCCCCAGACTGAGCCGCAGGTATGACGCGGGCGGGTGAAGTATCGCCGTCCTCGGCCGCCCATTGCTCCAACAGGTCAAAGTCATTCATGTTGGTCATCTTAACTGCAAAGGCAAAAGCAGATGGTTAGAAATGGCTAACAAAACAAAGTGACAGAAAATTAAATGTGTGAGCGACCACCGACCAAGAGCGGCCTTGACGTTCTTCTTGGAACGAGCATCCACAACGTTTTTAACCTTGATGCGACCCTCAGGGACCAGGGACGCAATCCTTCTCAATCTATGGATCGTTCCCCTGTCCAGGTCGTCAAGATCAGCGTCCTTGAAAGCGTACTGGCCCGGCTTTTTGGAGAAGTGGTTAAAACTCCACACCGTAGGAAACAGGGGGGTTCCTTCTTGATCATTGGACATTTGGGCGATACCTCTGTGAGCCTCGGCCGACTCAGGAACGACCCAAAAGAATTCCCTTTTCCACCCGGTCGTCAACGATTCCATATAGGGCTTGAAGAAGTTGAATGTTGCCGGTTTTTGAATGAGACCGCTTCCTTGCGGGCGGCTTTGGAGCCTTTTTCATAAATATAGCTCATCTCAAACAAATTGAAGAACAGTCGTATGGAGACCGGTCGTCTCAAAACCGCAAGGACATCTTCATACGCCTGCAGGAACGCCCAAGCGTTCGGGTTCAGCTGAGAAGGGGCGACCTGAAGATACCGAAGAACCTGACGTTGGAACTTGGTGAATGGCGGGATTATACCCATGCGTTCGAAAACGATGCGGTACATTGTGAATTTTAACACATCAGTCCAGGCCGCAATATCTTCCCCCTTGGCCATACCTTCTACCATCCAACCTTCATTTAGTTCGGTCGCAAGAAACTCCAGGTCTTGGCTCCCCCGTTGAATCCTGCTGCGCTGACCTCTCAGGTTGAGAGAAACCCAAGACATATCCTTTGCAGCAGCAACCTCAGGATCTTCTCCATGGTCGCCCTGTTTGTAACATCCCCTAATTGGCTAATTTCAATTATTAAAAATTAGGGAGAGGTTATATATATTTATTATAATATTCGGATAATTATGCTTGTTAAGTGAATAATTGTTTGAGTAAGTGTTAGGAGTAATGAGTTAAGTTAAGCTTCATAGGTAATAAAATGTCCCAAGTAATAGAATTAGTAGCTAAGGGGTATTTGGGTAAATTCCCTAGTTTAAGTGACCAGCTGACCCTAAGTCCTCCTTACCCACTTTAATTTGTGGAAGTTCAGAAATAAGAAAGAAAAAAACTGAAGTGAGGAGTAGAGAGAAAGAGGAGAGCTCGCGAGAGAGAGAGGGCTTGGAAGAGAGAAGAGTTCCATGGAAATTTGATGCATGTAAGATCTGAACCCACCATTGTTCACCATTCTTCTCCCTCTATACATTGATGCCCAGAAATCTTCCATCAACCCACTCTATCGCAAATCACCATTTGTGCACCTTTGAAGCTCCAAGCTCAAAAATGGAGTGTTGATGCTCCAAATAGTTGCATGTCTTTGTTATAGTCCTATATTCAGTACCACAGCTCACATCAAAGCAACAAACCTGTTTGAAGCTCATTTGAGTTGCTGAGTTCGAGTCTTAGTTCCTTGGGAAGTTCGGTTCAGTTTTGGAGCGAGTCGGAGGCGGTTCGTGAGGCTATTCGAACGAGTCGACTGCTAGATTCGTCGTTTTAGTGATTTTCATCACTTCGGGTGAGTTCTATAACTCGCTTAGGGAACGTGTTCGTTTTTCGAGTCTTCACTTTTGAAAATTATTGTCACACGTTTCTGGTATCGAAAGAATTATATTGAAAACCGTTTTCCCAAAGCTCATGATTGAACTATGAATTTCTTGATTGATTGTTGGGTGTGCTGGATTGGATTGCTATAATATTGTGTTTTAATGCGTGTTTGAGTTTGGGCCTCGATCGGAAGGGAAGTTGGGATCGGAATGGAATGGAATAACCCCTTGAAAAATCTGTTTTCTGGAAACTGATGGAGCCACACGGATCGTGTGCCTCTGGGCACGGGTCGTGCGCCTCCATCTGATACGACATGAACTGTATTTTTAAAATGCGCACGGATCGTGTGCCCAGTAGCACGGGTCGTGCGTAAGTCTCTGAAACTTTCTGTAAATCTGGTAGCTAACGCACGGATCGTGCGCTTAGTCGCACGGGTCGTGCGTATCTTCCTGGAAAAATTTCTACAAACTGTTCAACCACGCACGGGCCGTGCGCCTACACGCACGGGTCGTGTGAGATTTTCTGACCTTCAATTTCAAAGTGCATTTTATCCATTCCAAATGATTCCAATCCTCTTCTAATCCATTCCCCAAGGTCCCACAATAATGAAAAGGTAACAATGATATGAGATTGAGCATGTTCGATAGAAAGATCGTGTGTTATGAATAAAAATGGAAAACCGCTCTTAGAGAACGCGAGAGTGCAAATGTCAAAGAGTGATAATAACACACGGTACTTGACTGATATTATACACTGTAATTGACTGATATGGTACACGGTACTTGACTGATATTATACACTGAAATTGACTGATATGGTACATGGTACTTGACTGGAATGACTAACAGCCCATTGCGGGTACACAGACTGAAAATGTATAATAAATACAAGAGGAAAAAGGGTGACGACCCTAAGAGGTTAGCATACTAGGGGAGGGGAAGTCATGAGCCCCAAAACCTAGACTCAAGATTGTTTCACCCACTAGAAATAGCGGGATGGGTTCACCAAAAGGTCAAGAGAATGCCTATAAAATAGGTAGACTGAGGTGTTATGCTAAAAACATGGAACAAAGATTGCATGCTTCATGTGTCGCTTAGGAGGGCCATGAGCATGAAGGTTACAGGAACTGAATGTATTTCCACGTGGTTGCTTTTTAGGACCACGAGTTCAAAACAAGGCATAATGAACCGCTAGAGTAGTAAGGGGTCTCGATAGGACTCACTGAGATAATGTTTATCTCACCCTTCATATTTGTGGTTTTTACAGAGAAACAGGGGAAAGCAAAGGCGGTAAAGCATGGTTAGCTGGTGTGACTCTTGGAGTCATTGAAGACCTAGTTTAATGTTTTAGACCTTGTTTCCGTTTATGGTTTCTATGTTCTGATTGTATAACTTCCATTGTCAAGTTGTAAAATCGTTTCCGCTACTTTATGTTTTTGGATTATTGAACACCAGGATTATGTATGAGTCTTAAGTTTGAACTTAAGCATTTTCAAGGAAGTTTATGAGGTCCAGAGAACCGAAGTTATGTATTGCCAAAAGTTTTAGATGTGTTCAATATTTCAATAACAGGAAGTTACTCTGATGTATGCCATTTAGTGCATTTCGGTAGTTCTACATATTAGAATTTATCGGGGTGTTACATTATGGTATCAGAGCAGTTCGACCTAGTCGGGCTTAGACAGTTAGGGTGGTTTTGTCCCTCGAGTAACTCTGCTACCTTGCTTCTTGTGATACTAAGAGACATTGAGACTGATCAACTTAATACTTGGTGTATCATTTGCAGAATTATGGCAGGAGGATCGAGGAATAACCCACCAGTTGATCCGCATTCTGCATGGATGCAGAACGTGATCGAGAGGCAACAGAAGATGATGGAAGATATGCTGCAGATGCAACAGAATGCTCAAGCTCAGCCCCAGCAAGTCCCTGAGCCTCAAGCTGACCCAAGGAGGGTTTTCTCTGAATTCCTGAAAATGAAGCCGTCTGAGTTCCGAGGAGGACCGGATGTTATGGAAGCTCAGCATTGGCTAGATGATATAGAGAAGATCTTCGTAACTATGCAAGTAACTGATGATGACAAGTTGAGATTGGCAACTCATATGCTGAAAGGAGAAGCTAACAACTGGTGGACTAATGCCAAAGCCATGATGGTAACTCTGGGTACTCCCCAGACTTGGGAACATTTCAAGCAGGTATTTTTGGAGCAGTTCTTTCCGACAGCCATGAGGTTCGACAAGGAGAACGAGTTTCTGACTCTCACTCAAGGAAGTTCAACTGTGGGTCAGTACGCGGCTAAGTTTGAAGAGTTATATCAATTCTTCGGTTTGGCCGGGTATGCTCCCAATGACAAGTGGAAAACCGAAAGGTTCAAGTATGGGCTAAGGGAAGACATTGCTCAGAGTTTGAGTTCTTTTGCCTATACTAACTATGCTGCCATGGTTCAACAAGCACACATAGCTGAGAGTGACTTGAAGAGGTTATATGCAAGCAGAAAAGTATTCCATCAGAATAAGAAGAATGTTGGATCATCTAACCATCAGACGGGTCCCAGACACAACTACAACAAAGGGAAACAGGTTCAGTCATCGAACTCCTCAAAATTCAGTACGTGTTCCAACTGTGGAAAATACCATCAGGGTAAGTGCCAGATGGGATCCAACCAGTGTTATTTCTGCAAGAAAGACGGCCATTTTGCACGGGACTGCCCAGAGAAAGAGAAGAGTCAAGGAAGTAACCCTGCTGCTACTACAACTCATGGGAGAGTTTACACCTTAGACGCCCAGAAGGTCACACCGTCAGATAATCTACTAAGGGGTATGGGATCTCTTTTTAATAGCTCCGTTAGTATTTTATATGATTCAGGTGCGACTCATTGTTTTATATCAAAAGTTTGTGCCGAACGGTTGGGATTGGCTTTAACTCCCTTGCCTCAACCAATCTCCATTAAGACTGCTGCTGAGGGTAGTGTTCAGACTCAAGCGATATGTGAAAATTGTCTTCTATCCATAGGAGACAGGAATTTTGTAGTAGACTTCATTTGTTTACCAATGAAGGGCATGGATGTCGTCCTAGGAATGAGTTGGATGACGGCCAACCATGTGACTATAGATTGCTTCCATCGAACTATCGGTTTTGCCTCCGAATCAGTGGAGCTACAACCGCCAAATTCTGAAGCTGTTATTTCTTTCACATCGGCCAGTAACTATCTATTCCAAGGCGCGGAAGCTTACGTCATGATGCTGTCTGCATCCACTGAGACAGGTCAGGATTTATCTTCTGTGCAAGTTGTTAATGAATTTCTTGATGTGTTTCCCGATGAAGTTCCTTCATTTCCTCCGGATCGTGAGGTGGAATTTTCTATAGAATTGGTTCCAGGCACTGGACCTATTTCTATAGCCCCATATCGAATGTCGCCATTAGAGTTGAGGGAATTGAAAGTTCAACTGGAAGAACTAATTTCCAAGCGGTTCATCCGGCCGAGTGCCTCACCATGGGGTGCTCCAGTGTTGCTTGTCAAGAAGAAGGACGGAAGTATGAGATTGTGTATCGATTATCGTCAGTTGAATAAAGTGACTGTCAAGAACAAGTACCCTCTACCGAGAATTGATGATTTGCTAGATCAGTTGAGGGGAGCTTCTGTATTTTCAAAGATTGATTTAAGGTCCGGTTATCACCAAATCAGGGTTCGAGCTTTGGACGTCCCGAAGACCGCTTTCCGTACGAGATATGGACACTATGAATTCGTAGTGATGCCCTTCGGTTTGACCAATGCTCCAGCTGTATTTATGGATTATATGAATCGAATTTTTAATCCTTATCTGGATCAGTTTGTGGTAGTGTTCATCGATGATATCTTGGTGTTCTCTAAGACGATTGAGGAGCATGTGCAACATCTCCGAATTGTTCTGAACGTACTCCGAGAGAAGAAGTTGTATGCTAAGCCGTCCAAATGTGATTTCTGGATGCCCGAAGTTAAGTTTCTGGGCCATGTAATATCTAGGACGGGTGTTGCAGTGGATCCCAGTAAGATCGAAGCTGTGGTAGACTGGGAACAGCCGTCTACGGTTACTGAGGTAAGAAGTTTCTTGGGATTAGCGGGGTATTATCGAAGATTCATTCAAGGATTTTCCCAGCTGGTTCTTCCACTCACTCGGTTAACTCGCAAGGGTCATCCGTTTGTTTGGGACTCAGACTGTGAAAATTGTTTCACGGAATTGAAGGGTCGTTTGACTTCTGCACCTATCCTGATTCTTCCTGATCCGTCAGTAGGATTCCAAATATATTGCGACGCTTCTGGTAAGGGTTTAGGATGTGTCCTAATGCAAAATCGACAAGTAGTTGCTTATGCCTCCAGGCAGTTGAAGCCCCATGAAGAGAATTACCCAACTCATGATTTGGAGTTGGCGGCGATTGTGTTTGCCCTAAAGATTTGGAGACATTACCTGTATGGGTCTCGTTTCGAAGTCTTTAGTGACCACAAAAGTCTGAAGTATTTGTTTGACCAAAAGGAGCTGAACAACAGACAGAGGAGATGGGTAGAATTCCTGAAAGATTATGATTTTGAATTGAAGTACCATCCTGGTAAGGCTAATGTTGTTGCCGATGCTTTAAGCAGAAAGTCTATCCATACTGCAAAGCTGATGATGCACGAGATGTCATTGTTGGAATCATTCAGAGACCTCAATTTGAGAGTTAAGTCGAGAAGGAACAGGTTGGTGTTGAGTCACATTCAGATTTCAAGTTCATTGAGGAATCTAATTCGCTCAGCCCAAAAAGGTGATGTAGAACTGCAAGCGCAGAAGAGATTGCCGAACTACACCGAAGACGGTGATGGTGTAATTTGTTTTGATGGCAGAATCTGTGTGCCAAATGATGAGGATGTGAAGAGGCAAGTTTTAGAGGAGGCTCATAAGAGTCAGTTCTCAATACATCCTGGGTCTACCAAGATGTATCGAGATTTGAAGCAATTATACTGGTGGCCGGGCATGAAAGTGGATATAGCAGAGTTTGTGTCTCGATGCTTGACTTGTCAAAAGGTTAAGATAGGGCACCGGAAGCCAGGCGGCCAGTTACAACCGTTGAATGTACCTGAATGGAAATGGGAAAGCATATCTATGGATTTTGTCATGGGATTGCCGCGGTCCCAAACCGGAAATGATTCTATTTGGGTAGTGGTGGATCGCCTGACCAAGTCCGCTCATTTTATTCCAGTGCGTTCGACTCACAAGGTTGCTAGGTTAGCAGATGAATATCTCAAGAATATTGTTAAGTTGCATGGAATCCCTACAAGTATCATCTGTGATCGAGATCCCAAGTTTACATCTCGATTTTGGAGAGCATTGAACATGGCGTTGGGAACAAAAGTGTGTGTTAGCACTGCTTACCATCCTCAGACAGACGGGCAGACTGAGAGGACAATCCAGACATTGGAGGATATGTTGAGAGCTTGTGTACTCGATAGTGGAGGCAGATGGGAGGATCACCTTCCATTGGTGGAATTCTCATACAACAACAGTTATCATTCTAGTATCGGAATGGCTCCATATGAAGCATTGTATGGAAGGAAGTGCAGAACACCATTGTGTTGGTGGGATGTAGGTGAGCAGAGATTGTTGGGACCAGATTTAGTCCGGGAGACTACGGAGAAGATCCGTCAAATCAGAGAAAGGATGAAAGCCGCGCAGAGTCGGCAAAAGAGTTATGCGGATAAGAGGAGAAGGCCGCTAGAATTCGAAGAAGGAGATCATGTCTTTTTGAAACTTTCTCCAACCATTGGGACCGGTATTGCTTTGCGAGCAAAGAAGCTCAGTCCTCGGTATGTCGGACCCTTCCAGATTATCGAGCGAGTTGGGCCGGTAGCGTATCGCATTGCCTTACCTCCAGAATTGTCCAGATTACATGATGTGTTTCATGTATCGCAGCTAAGGAAATATATTCATGATCCGAATCAACCATTAAGCCATGAAGCGATTGACATCAAAACGGATCTATCTTATCATCCTACCCCAATCAGGATCATCGAACGTGGCGAGAAAACGCTCCGGACGAGGTCAATTCCTATTGTCAGGGTGCTTTGGGACGGTGTGTCACCTGACGAAGCGACATGGGAAGAAGAGGAGAGCATGCGGGAGAAATATCCGTATTTGTTCGAGTAAGGTATGTTTTGTCAATTTTGAGGACAAAATTTTAGAAGTTGGGGTGATTGTAACATCCCCTAATTGGCTAATTTCAATTATTAAAAATTAGGGAGAGGTTATATATATTTATTATAATATTCGGATAATTATGCTTGTTAAGTGAATAATTGTTTGAGTAAGTGTTAGGAGTAATGAGTTAAGTTAAGCTTCATAGGTAATAAAATGTCCCAAGTAATAGAATTAGTAGCTAAGGGGTATTTGGGTAAATTCCCTAGTTTAAGTGACCAGCTGACCCTAAGTCCTCCTTACCCACTTTAATTTGTGGAAGTTCAGAAATAAGAAAGAAAAAAACTGAAGTGAGGAGTAGAGAGAAAGAGGAGAGCTCGCGAGAGAGAGAGGGCTTGGAAGAGAGAAGAGTTCCATGGAAATTTGATGCATGTAAGATCTGAACCCACCATTGTTCACCATTCTTCTCCCTCTATACATTGATGCCCAGAAATCTTCCATCAACCCACTCTATCGCAAATCACCATTTGTGCACCTTTGAAGCTCCAAGCTCAAAAATGGAGTGTTGATGCTCCAAATAGTTGCATGTCTTTGTTATAGTCCTATATTCAGTACCACAGCTCACATCAAAGCAACAAACCTGTTTGAAGCTCATTTGAGTTGCTGAGTTCGAGTCTTAGTTCCTTGGGAAGTTCGGTTCAGTTTTGGAGCGAGTCGGAGGCGGTTCGTGAGGCTATTCGAACGAGTCGACTGCTAGATTCGTCGTTTTAGTGATTTTCATCACTTCGGGTGAGTTCTATAACTCGCTTAGGGAACGTGTTCGTTTTTCGAGTCTTCACTTTTGAAAATTATTGTCACACGTTTCTGGTATCGAAAGAATTATATTGAAAACCGTTTTCCCAAAGCTCATGATTGAACTATGAATTTCTTGATTGATTGTTGGGTGTGCTGGATTGGATTGCTATAATATTGTGTTTTAATGCGTGTTTGAGTTTGGGCCTCGATCGGAAGGGAAGTTGGGATCGGAATGGAATGGAATAACCCCTTGAAAAATCTGTTTTCTGGAAACTGATGGAGCCACACGGATCGTGTGCCTCTGGGCACGGGTCGTGCGCCTCCATCTGATACGACATGAACTGTATTTTTAAAATGCGCACGGATCGTGTGCCCAGTAGCACGGGTCGTGCGTAAGTCTCTGAAACTTTCTGTAAATCTGGTAGCTAACGCACGGATCGTGCGCTTAGTCGCACGGGTCGTGCGTATCTTCCTGGAAAAATTTCTACAAACTGTTCAACCACGCACGGGCCGTGCGCCTACACGCACGGGTCGTGTGAGATTTTCTGACCTTCAATTTCAAAGTGCATTTTATCCATTCCAAATGATTCCAATCCTCTTCTAATCCATTCCCCAAGGTCCCACAATAATGAAAAGGTAACAATGATATGAGATTGAGCATGTTCGATAGAAAGATCGTGTGTTATGAATAAAAATGGAAAACCGCTCTTAGAGAACGCGAGAGTGCAAATGTCAAAGAGTGATAATAACACACGGTACTTGACTGATATTATACACTGTAATTGACTGATATGGTACACGGTACTTGACTGATATTATACACTGAAATTGACTGATATGGTACATGGTACTTGACTGGAATGACTAACAGCCCATTGCGGGTACACAGACTGAAAATGTATAATAAATACAAGAGGAAAAAGGGTGACGACCCTAAGAGGTTAGCATACTAGGGGAGGGGAAGTCATGAGCCCCAAAACCTAGACTCAAGATTGTTTCACCCACTAGAAATAGCGGGATGGGTTCACCAAAAGGTCAAGAGAATGCCTATAAAATAGGTAGACTGAGGTGTTATGCTAAAAACATGGAACAAAGATTGCATGCTTCATGTGTCGCTTAGGAGGGCCATGAGCATGAAGGTTACAGGAACTGAATGTATTTCCACGTGGTTGCTTTTTAGGACCACGAGTTCAAAACAAGGCATAATGAACCGCTAGAGTAGTAAGGGGTCTCGATAGGACTCACTGAGATAATGTTTATCTCACCCTTCATATTTGTGGTTTTTACAGAGAAACAGGGGAAAGCAAAGGCGGTAAAGCATGGTTAGCTGGTGTGACTCTTGGAGTCATTGAAGACCTAGTTTAATGTTTTAGACCTTGTTTCCGTTTATGGTTTCTATGTTCTGATTGTATAACTTCCATTGTCAAGTTGTAAAATCGTTTCCGCTACTTTATGTTTTTGGATTATTGAACACCAGGATTATGTATGAGTCTTAAGTTTGAACTTAAGCATTTTCAAGGAAGTTTATGAGGTCCAGAGAACCGAAGTTATGTATTGCCAAAAGTTTTAGATGTGTTCAATATTTCAATAACAGGAAGTTACTCTGATGTATGCCATTTAGTGCATTTCGGTAGTTCTACATATTAGAATTTATCGGGGTGTTACACTGTTGATCTCTTTCGGCCGTCTCGTTTACGTCGGTCGCAACATGGCCCACACCTTCCTCACAGTCAACCCGTGCGTTGCTCTCTGCATTATCAGCAACCACAACCTCGGAGTGCGGGACAACACTTCTGTCCGGCCGCGTTCCGGATCTGCTAGATGAAGTCGAGTTCCCAGAGGAAGAAGATTCATCACTGAAAGAAGACGACCGGGAGTGCGCAGGACTCTGTTCCACTGGTCGTGTCATATTTTGCGCAAGGGAAACGGCCGGGACCCCAAATATACGGCGGGTTTGTTTAGTCCGCGCCAGAATGTACCTGTGGAGGGGAATAACAGTCAGGGTCTTGCTCGCGCGTGGGAAGGGGCGACGTGGTCGTCCCCAGACCTGACACCCCCTCCATCAGGTGGAACATAAAAACTCAAATAAAGTAAGAGCGGTCGCAGTTACCTGGAATTAAAGCAAGATGATTACGAGCGAGCTTTAGCGAGAAAGAGCGAGCTTCGACGGTAGCGAGCGAGCCTTGGCATAAGCGAGCGAGCTTGAGTAGAAGCGAGCGATCAGCGAGAGCAGAGGAATTCGTAGAAAAGTGCAAATGATGTGCCCTATGAACCCTTTATATAATGGGCCAACCATCACCATGGGCCGGAAGTGAAGAGGCGCGACTCTTCATGTACCATCATTGCTTAAACTCCTCGAGTCTCTAAACGTCACCTCATTAAAGCAGCTGTCGCCTCAGCACTCATGACGATTGATTGTCAGGCATCACCCCCAAGATGGCACCTAGCCCCGTGTGACCAGGCCGCGTGGCAGCGACCACGCAATCAACTGACCAGTGATCGACCAAGTTACGTTCGACCACGCTGGGGGGCAAGGAATCAAGCCTTAGCCCGCCCCCAGGCGACCCAGGCTTGGGGGGAAACTGTTCTGGAGTGGGCTCGAAGCCCAATTTTGGTCAGTAGGCCCAGCGCGGCCCATTATCTGCCTTGCTCCGCAAGATGCGGCCGGCCCCGTAATTTGCGCAACGGCTAGAACGCGCAGTGTTATATATACCACACCAGCATGTGGCTTCAGGTATGTTTTACTCACCTTGTGACCCTGCCCGTTGAAGCACCTCTGACTTGAGCGTTGGAGTGCCTTTAGAGGTACCACCCGCGTGCGGCTTACAACTCGGTCCCTCATCACAGCGACCGATCAACGTCATCAACAACAATCCATCGTATTGATCAGGTACGATCAATATATATATATATATATATATATATATATATATATATATATATATATATATATATATATATACATGTACCCGCATTGGGCCGTCTAAAATTCATTCATGTACCGTCTACCCTTCCTCAAGGGAAGGCATCTTGTCTTTGAATTAAACGTTTCTTATCTTGAGATGTATGAATTAACGTGTGTACACTCGCGTCTTACTAATGTACGGTTTTCCTTAACATTTATAACTTGTGAGATTTACCTCAAACTTCTTTCATTTCATAACATAAGTGTGTTTCCATTCTTGGGAAACATTAGGGAATCAATCGGAAAGGAATCGGAATCGTTTGGAACGGATTAAAATGGATTTTGAATTAGGGTAACAAAAGGATCCGCACGGTCTATGCTCCAGAGGCGCACGACCCGTGCGTATCAATAAAAACTCAGTTTAAAAAAATGTTACAGGGCGCACGGTCCGTGCCACCCAGGTGCACGATCCGTGCGTGTCTTAAGATTTTTAAAAAAAACTAATTTGTGTAGGTCACGCACGGTCCGTGCCCAGGGCCGCACGACCCGTGCTGTGTCAAAATTTCACTTTTAGTTTGATACCGAACCAGGCGCACGACCCGTGCCCTTGTGAGGCACGATCCGTGCGTCCTTGACAGTGGCCAATTTTCAAGTTTCGTGACATCGTTTCCAAATCCGTTTCGATTCCAATTTCGTTCCGATCGAAATCCTAACATATTAACAACAGTCCAGTCCAGATAACAATCAAGCAACACATATCATCACATCATCAATCAACGATTCCATCAACTCAAACAATTTACAATTGACGGTTTTTCGATAAAAACGTTTTCGTCAAATTTTCACAAAGCGGATTTCAGTAATATCGGTTCAGGAAACATGACATGACTCAGTTTTTAAAACCATCCCTAAGCGAGTTATAAAACTCACCGTATTGTGATGAATATCACAAAACGGACGAATCTACGAGTCAACACGATCAAGTAATCTCACGAACGGTTCTTGAGTCGAATCCACGTTACTCCAAGACGCTCCAAGAACTGAACTAATCGAGCTTAGCATCTACCACTTTGAATTTCAGCTCCCAATCCACCCCATGAAGGTTGTTAATCACTTTGCAGCTCTCAAAACCCACATGCATTCATCATCCACCCATTTTCATGACTTGGAGCTTGCAACTTCAACAATGGTAGGATAAGGTAGAGAGGGATGTAGATGGATATTTTTGTATCAGAATGTAGGGGATGAAAAATGGGAAAAAATGGTGTGGAAATCTTTCACATGCAACAAGGATTCTGGATTCTCTCTCTCTCTCTCTCTCTCTCTCTCTCTCTCTCTCTCTCTCTCTCTCTCTCTCTCTCTCTCTCTCCTTCGCGCCCCTTCTCTATCTTTCTCTCTAATTCAGTTTCTGGAAAAAGCATTTGTGGCTGGGTGTGTGTTCAGCTAGGGATAGTCACTTAAAGGGTGCAATTTACCAAAATTCCCTTCAGCAACTTGTTCACTTCCTATACTATGACATGGCCTAATCTAATGGACTTAGCCAAATCCTATTAACTTAACATAATATTTTAATTATGCATTGCTATAGTTTTATTTATTTCAACATAACATAATTTATGACAACCTCTTGTGCTGAATATTTCATTTAGCTAATAATTCACCTTAACCTTTTCGCTAATTTAATTTAATTAAATTAGCTAATTAGGGGATGTTACAAATAATAATAATAATAATAATAATAATAATAATAATAATAATAATAATAACTATACACCTAAAAAAATATAAATAAATTAATATAGGCATAAATAATAAATAAATATATACAAAAATAAACAAACAATAAATAAGTAATCAATAAATATGTACATAAATAAATAAATAAACAAATAGATATAAATAAATACAAAACTAACCTCAAGCTGATGAACGCAAAGAACGCCGAACCGGACCGAGCAGTCTGACCAGGTCAACTACGAACCTGACTGCTTTGAGAACCGAAAAATCGATTCAAAAAAATTACAAAGTAATCAAAGACAGACTTTTAGTGTCTGGACCGCAAAGCCTAGCCCAAAGGATCACTTAATCTGCCAATGACTCCTCTCCTCAAGTCTTTGCCTCTTAGACTCTTTTATTGTCAAATGTTAGGTGGTTCTTGTTTCTCCCAAACAATGTGGGACTAAAACAAGATAGAGAAAGTCATTCCCGTTTTTCTCAAACCAGCCACTTTAACAGTGTGATTCCGGATTCGTTAACCGTTGGATCATCGTCGTTTTTTTGACACCAGGTTCGTGAGACATCCCTCTTCACTTTTACCATTCGGATCGTCGAAACGAGGTCTGAGGAGAGAGAAATTGCCTTCGCAAAAGTAGAAAAAACAACCCCCGTTTTTCTCAAACCAGCCACCGTACAAGTGCGATTCTGGATTCGTTAACCATTGAATTGTTTTCGTTTTTTTCCAGAAGGTTCTTGAGACATTCATCTTGACTTTCACCGTTCGGATCATTGAAACGAGGTCTGAAGAGAGAGAAATCACCTTCGCAAAGTAGCTGCAGTTTTGGGTGTTTTGGTTTATTTTTGTATTTTTGTAACTTTGACATTCTTGGGCCAAGTCATTTAAATGGATGTAAATGGACACTCCTTTTTTGTAATAATAATTTTTTATTGCACCTCCCTTTTTTATTTTCTTTTGTCATTTGTATTATATCTTATCTATTTTATTTTTTTATTTTCGTTTTTTAATTAAAGATATTGTAAGAAGAAAAATAAATAAAATCTACTTTGTAATTTTTTGAGTTAGCATATTTTTTTAATTTTTGTTTAACCACTAAAAAAAGTAATAATAACGCAAAATTAGTAAATTAGCGCAAAATGACCTATTTCAGGGATTAGGAATCAAATATACGCGAAAAACATATTTTTGTGATTTTTTTTGAAAAAAGTAAAAATGTACCGGTTAAAATTGGGTGTTCACAGCTCCTGAAGACCAGCAAGCTACGGCAGCACTATCAGTTGGGGAGCCTCCAAAATCAAAAGAAAGGAAAGATCCAGAAGAACAGCTTGCTGATGAGAGGGATACCATTCTAGAGCCTGTAGTGTCGCAAGTCACCGCTAAAACGCAGACGTTGTAGCGCCTAAAGTGGTACCTGAACAGAAACAACAGAAAAAGCAGCCCAGAGCAGCAAGCAAGATGACAACCAAGCCACCCACCAGAGCAAGCATCGGGCTCAAGCCAGGTGCCCCTAAACAGTAACTATCCTTTCTTTCCCTCTTTATACCAAAAATAAATAAATTATGTTTTCGTTGTTTTTAATAATTGTTCTCCCCTCCCTTAAATGTGTGTGCGCAGTGAGGACACTGCTAGATTTTGTGTTTGGGGGGGATTTAGCATGTTTATGTTTATGTTTATTAAGTGTTGTTGAAAGAAATGCATGATCAGTTGAGTTTTCTAGTCTTGCAATAATAGAAATTGTTCTTTTTGGGCTAATTTTAATGATGATTAAGTGCATGAGTGTTGTGTAGCCTTGCTTGATTGGTGACTAGTCTTATTGCTGCTTCCACACAAAAATATAAACTTAAGGAGAAACTTAGTTAGCTAAGGACTATCTGATGCTGAAGTTAGTCTTGGTTAACCAAGGTTGAGCCACTAAAGATTTAGAGTAGCTTTTGAAGCTAAATTTGGGGGTGCATCGGTTATATTAAGGCTAGGTATGAAGATTATAGAATGGTCAGTGCAATAGGCTCACAAAGTATACAAATGTATTGCCAATTGGTCATGTATATTGTAATTAGCTACAATTGCCTGAAACAAACGCTGAACTGTTCCAAAAATGCATATAAAAAAAAGGAAAAGAAAATGAAAGAAATGCAAATAAGGAGTTCAGTAATGAGGGCATTGCAGCTGAATCTGTTCATCAAGTCACCAGTGCTATAGCATCTAACACTATAGCACTGAGAAATCACCAAATCAATAGTTAGTGCACTGGCCAAAGATCTGAAATGCCTAATCAAGCCCTTTGTTGTGCTTTGAAGCCCCTCAATTCTTATGTGAAGTTGTTAGTCTACTCTCTATTTTGAAAAATTCTTTGACATGACCAAAAGAAGGCCATTCTTTCCAAGGCTAAGAGAAATTCTGAACCTAGCTAGGTATTAAGCTAAGTTTAGAAGCACACATTCACAATTGAGCAGTAATAATTCTTACTGTTGAGAAGAGCATTGGCGTGTGTGTGTGGGTGTGAATCTGAAATGTTAGCCCCTTAAGAGTAATTTTGAAAAGTTGTTTGAGCAAGAGAAGAAACTGATTGTGTGTTGAATTATGTAAATATATGTTTTATATTCCCTTGTCTTATCCAAGTGTCATTGCTTGAGGACAAGCAATGGTTTAAGTTTGGGGTTGATATAACTCATATTTATATGAGTTATTTACGCTCCTAGCACTTCAATTCATGCAAGTTCCCACGTAATAGTTGAGTTTAATTAGCAAGTATTAGTATTATAGAGCAAGGAAGGGATAGAAACCGTTGTTGTTATCATTTGGCACATTTGCTAACGGTGGGCCAGCTGAGGAACAAAAGTGAGAATTTGGATATTGGCGCCTCTTGCTTTATGTCTTGTCAGCGTATCTGCTCCCAGTGCCTTGGGACTGCTTTAGGCAAATTTTAGTGGCTAGCATGGACAATTGTCAACTTGTTGTTGGAAGAATACTTTAGTTGGTGAGATATGTCAAGCCCACCTTTTTGAAAAGCTACTTTATAGATAATGATCAAGATATATCTAACGCCTTCTCCATCATTGTTGATTCATTCGAAATTGGGGAGAGTTTTTGGATAAAAACTTGACACACTTTCCTCCATTAATCCTCCATTTCAAGCTTTGATTTTTAAAGCAAAGTTCATCATTCCAAGCTGTAACACCCCGGTATTTCTAACAGGTAGAGACACCGAGCATGCACAACCGCGGATAAATCAGAGGACACAACCTTGTTGAAGTATTGGACATACAAACTTTTTCCGAAATAAAACATATAACCGGAAGTCACATTACTTCATAAACAAGAAGTACATCGGTTCCATACTGAACGCAAAATACAAATTCCATGTCCAAATACTAAAACAGAATACAAAATGGTTTATACAACTTATAAAAGCTACAAGTTCGTACAACCAATAGATACAACAAAACAAGGGACATAAATCACTAACGCCTTCAGCGCCTCCGAGAGCGTGCGACTACTCGTGCACAATAGTCTTAACGCCTTCAGCGCCTCCGAGAGCGTACGACTACTCGTGCACAATAGTCTTTCTCTTTCCCTGCTTCACTGAAAAACAACAAATATGATTGGGTGAGATAAACATTATCTCAGTGAGTCCTACCGTGCCCCCTCACTAACACTCGGTTTAATTATTAAACCGTTAACAATGTTTAATTAGCTACCACTAGCTATAATCGAAATGCCAAGCAAATCGTGTTCTCAGTTGTGTTTTAATAGCTTAGCTTAAACCGACTGCACAATTGCTAATCCCGGTAGCTATAGCTTAACATTGGCCGACTGCACAACTGCTAATCCTGGAAATGTTAACTGATAAGCAATAACTTAGCACAAGCCGACTGCACAACTGCTAATCCCGGCAACCCGTGAGTTGACCACGCCAAAATACATTTAGGGCCTTGGTAAGGGGTCATGACTACCCTCCCTAGTATGCTACTTGTCAGGTCGTCACCCAACGCGATATATGTATGACAATACATAACGATTTCTCGAGAGTTAGATAATATATATCTTTCCGATCACTAAAGGATCAATCTCATAATCTTTTTAGATAATTTATATCTTATCGATCTATAACCCATTTTGATGAATTTAATAGAAAAACATCCGGCGTTATAATCATAAACAAATGACATATATAACATATATATATTCAGTCCATCAGTCGGTATACTCACACGTGTACTATGATTTCGGTTTTTCACCCAAATGGGCTTTCGAAGCTCTTTTTCCAAAATAGGGAGTTGAACAAGTTTTAAAATAAGGTTTTCAGAATAGAAATTCCTTTTTAAAAGCCTGAGAAAGGAATTAGAAAAGATTCGGGGTCAAACGGAGCGACGAAACGAAAGAACGGGAACCGGCATCAGAACCTCATGCACGACCCGTGCCCAGTGGCGCACGATCCGTGCGTGATGCACTACATAAAACTCTTCTATCAGAAAGATACGAACGACCCGTGCCCAGGGGCGCACGACCCGTGCGTCTCGTTTCTTTACCAACAAGACCCATCAGAATGTGACGCACGATCCGCGCCCAGGGGCGCACGATCCATGCGTCCGTGTCTGATACCAATTTCCCAGTTTTTCTCGTTTTCGTTCTGCGTTTTCGCTCGATTCGATTTCTAATTCGAATCTCTCCTGATACTCAGAAAATGTACAGACATTCCAGAACACCTTTCAAGTATGTAATTATCCTCAGAAATCACTTCGATATGTCAATCAATTTCAAAAGCGTAATTTAATCATTTGTTCTAAAAACTCAGAATTGGCTTTTCTTTTCCAAAACTTCAGGGACTCAGTTCAGGTCATTTTCCAGAATATAACCAAGGTTCAAAACGTTCAATATATTGCCCTAATCGTGAGTAGAACTCACCGTGATGTCGATTCCGCTAGGAGCTTCCACCGAGACACGGAACGACCGAAACGTAAAACGTGCGAACGAGAACCGAAGACACCAACTGGAGCGAAACAGTGACCCGCTTCAATACAGCAACTGAAACACAGCTCCCAATGAATGAACTTCCTCCAACTCGAAATATAAGACTAGGATGCCCCTTTCCTTCAGCTGGTACAGAACATGCAAGCCATAATAAACTCAGAATTCCACCATCTTCATCATTGGAGTTCAACCCGAAAATGGACAAGGAGATTGGGGAAGAATCAGGTTCTGATAATAGGCTTAATGGAACCAGAATGGAAAATGGAGTGACAAGGAAGCAAGAACACTCACATGCATGAAGAGAATTTGGATCCCTCACCTCCTTTCCTTCCTCCAAGTCGCGCCCCTCTCCCCCTTGCTCCTCTGTTTCAGTTTTCTATTTTTCAGAAGAATGAGGAAAAATGATTTAAGTTGCTGAGTGTTTCTGATTTTGAGCTTTTATACTGAGGGTGTAAAATGACGGAAATACCCTTCAGCTTAATTGCTTCTATTTAATCATGACTAAGCCATAATTAATTAAGGAATGGAATTTCTTTAGACTTTGCTTCGAATAATAATCCTCGAGACACGACTAATTATTCCCACAAATAATTAATCGGCCTTAGGTATCGTAGTATGAGTCTTTAAAAAAATTAGGGATGTTACAATCCCCCTAACTTTTAAAAATTTTGTCCTCAAAATTGACAATACGTACCTTTTTGAAAGAGATATGGGTATCGAGTCTGCATGTCCTCTTCCAATTCCCAGGTAGCCTCTTCGGCTGAAAAGCCCTCCCAGACTACCTTAACAATCGGAATAGTCCTCGAACGCAGAGTCTTCATACCACGTTCCAAGATGTGGCTAGGATAAGGTTGAAAAGATAGATCCGGTCGAAGGTCAATTGCATCAACGCTCAGCGGCTGAAGTGGATCAGGAATATATTTCCTTAATTGAGATACATGGAAGACATCATGCAGATTGGATAAGGCAGGAGATAAAGCAAGACGATACGCAAGTGGCCCAATACGCTCGATGATTTGGAAAGGTCCGACGTATCGAGGACAGAGTTTCTTCGCTCGCAAGGCTCTAGCTGTGCCTATAATTGGAGAAACTTTCAGGAATACATGATCACCGACCTCGAACTCTAAAGGTCTCCTTCGGTTGTCAGCGTAGCTCTTCTGCCTACTCTGCACAACCTTCATTCTTTCACGGATCAGTTTAACCTTTTCTGTAGTTTCACGAACCATGTCCGGTCCCAAAAACTTATTCTCACCAATTTCCCACCAACATAGCGGAGTTCTGCACTTCCTCCCATAAAGCGCCTCGAAAGGTGCCATTCCAATACTGGAGTGGTAACTGTTGTTGTAAGCAAACTCGATCAACGGTAGATGATCTTCCCATCTCTTCCCGTTATCCAACACACATGCCCGCAACATATCTTCAAGAGTCTGAATGGTCCTCTCAGTCTGACCATCCGTCTGAGGATGATAAGCAGTGCTAAGAAGCACTTTCGTTCCCAAAGCTTCATTCAACGCTCTCCAAAACCTAGAGGTAAACTTAGGGTCTCGATCCAATACAATACTAGTCGGAACCCCATGCAATTTGATAACATTCTTCACATACTCCTCGGCAAATCTTGAAACTTTGAAAGTTGAACGAACAGGGATAAAGTGAGCATACTTCGTCAGTCGGTCCACTACTACCCAAATAGAATCATTGCCGGCCTGCGACCTCGGCAAACCCATAACAAAGTCCATGGAAATATCTTCGGTGTTCTGCCTTAACCTTCTGACAGGTTAAGCACCGAGAAACAAATTCAGCAACATCGGCCTTCATCCCAGGCCACCAATACATTAGCTTCAAGTCTCGGTACATCTTGGTGGATCCAGGGTGTACCGAATACTGACTCTTGTGAGCTTCTTCTAACACTTGCCTTTTGATATCGTCATCATCGGGAACACAAATCCTCCCATTAAAGCAAATCATGCCATCACTATCCTCAGTGAAATCTGGCGATCCCTTCTGAGACTGTAACTTCATATCAGCTCCTTGAGCTACACGGATTTGTTCCCTTAGCACACTGGCTATCCGTATCTGCCGCAACACTATGCGATCCCTCTTTCTTATTACCTTGAGCTTCAAGTATCTGAATGACTCCAACAAGGCCATCTCGTGAACCATTAACCTTGCCGTGTGGATAGACTTCCTGCTCAGAGCATCTGCTACCACATTGGCTTTCCCAGGGTGATATTTCAATTCGAAGTCGTAGTCCTTCAAAAATTCAGTCCACCTTCTCTGTCTGTTATTCAACTCCTTTTGGTCAAATAGATACTTTAAGCTCTTGTGATCACTAAAAACTTCGAAACGAGAACCGTAAAGGTAATGTCTCCAAATTTTCAGTGCAAACACAATAGCCGCCAACTCTAGGTCATGAGTTGGGTAATTCCGTTCATGCGTCTTCAATTGCCTAGATGCATAGGCCACCACATGTTGATTCTGCATGAGAACGCATCCTAGACCCTTCCCAGATGCATCACTGTAAATCTGGAATCCCAATGACGGATCCGGAAGAATTAGGATTGGAGCAGAAGTTAACTTTTCTTTCATCCGAGGAAACACTCTTCACAATCGGCATCCCAAGTAAACGGTTGACCTTTGCGAGTCAATCGAGTAAGTGGAAGTACCAATTGTGAAAAACCTTCAATGAATCTTCTATAGTAACCAGCTAAACCCAGAAAGCTTCGGATCTCAGTCACTGACGTTGGTCGTTCCCAATTCAACACTGCTTCCACTTTGTCAGGATCAACTACAACCCCCTCCTGGGATATCACATGACCCAAGAACTTCACTTCGGACATCCAAAAGTCACACTTCGACGGTTTAGCATAAAGCTTCTTCTCTCGGAGTACTCCTAGGACAAAGCGGAGATGCTGGGCATGCTCCTCAACTGACTTTGAGTAAACCAAGATATCATCAATAAAGACGACCACAAACTGATCTAGGTAAGAATGAAATATTCTGTTCATATAGTCCATGAATACGGCTGGAGCATTAGTCAATCCGAAGGGCATCACCACAAACTCGTAGTGTCCGTACCTCGTACGAAAAGCGGTCTTCGCAATGTCTAAGGCTCTTACCATGATTTGATGGTACCCTGACCTTAGATCAATTTTGGAGAAAACTCTAGCATCTCGAAGTTGGTCAAGTAGATCATCTATCCTTGATAATGGATACTTGTTCTTGATAGTGATTTTATTCAGCTGACGGTAGTCTATACATAATCTCATGCTTCCGTCCTTCTTCTTGACTAGCAATACCGGAGCACCCCTTGGAGAAGCACTCGGTTGTATAAACTTGTTGGAAATTAATTCCTCAAGTTGGGACTTCAACTCCTTCAGTTCAAGAGGAGACATCCTATAAGGTGCTATGGATATTGGCCCAGCACCAGGCGCCAAATCTATAGAGAATTCTATCTCTCGTGCTGGGTTGGAAAGATTTTCTACACTCATTTCGTTGATCTAAGATTGTTTTCTCGCAAATTTAGATCTTTTTGGGAATGTCGATCCTCGGTTAGTCGGATGAAAGACTTGACGAAATTTTGAGGACAAAATTCTTTTAAGTTGGGGAGAATGTAACATCCGCAAAATAATTAACCGAATTATTTGGATGTTAACCCAATTAAACCAATTTAGTACTTAACTGGTAAATTTATCGAGTGCAAAAATTATTTAATTGTTGTCATCGAATCGTTAACCGGATAATACGGATCAAGGAAGTTTCGGAATCAAAATAGGAGATTTCGATCAATATGGTAATTTGACCGCGTTACAGCTTATATATTAAATAAATATATATGTGTATACGTGTGTGCTTGTGAGAGGAGAAGAAAAGAATTAAAATGAAAGAAAGAAGAAAGAAAGAAGAGAGGATGCGAGAGTTACAGAGAAGAAAAGAGAGAAAAGAGAAAGAAAGGGGGAGGAAGAAGAAGGGGAAAAAGGGGGCACTTCCGCTCAACGAAACGACTTCCTTCCAACACGAAAAATGCTCAGCGTTACTTCCTCTTCAATTTGGTACCAAGATCTTCATCATCAACTCACTCTCCCTCACTTTGCCATTTTCGAATTTGAGGAGAAAATTAGAGTTTTGATGGTTGTAACTCAAGGGAAAGCTAAGGATGATGTTTAGGAGCGAGCACAAGGTGGATTACTCGAGTATTGAAGATCGATTGGGTGATTTGGAGTTGAAAATCAAGATTGGGGTTTTTGGTGAATAGTGATTTGAGGTTGATGAAGATGATGAATAGTGTCCATGGAGGATTTCGAGGAATTCGACATTTCGGTCAAAAGCGGTTTCGTGATCGAGTGGGAAGCTTTGGAAGCGGATTGGGTGTCGCCGGAGCGGGGAATGTTCGTGTGGTTACTCGGTGGATTCGGCCGCTCGTGGTTCACACTTCAAGGGTGAGTTCTACTCACGTTTAGGATTTTCGTTTTTCGAATTAATTAATTAACTGTTTTATCGCTTTCGCTGGACTGGAATATTTCTGGATATTGTCTGTTTCGGATTAGGAATCGATCGGAGCGAGTCTCGAGTTGTGTCGCGTTGAAATGGAATTTTCGGTGACTTGATTTCGAAAGATTTTGACTTAAAAACCGTTAATTTGGAAATATGTCGCGTTTTGATAAAATCCGTTTTGAATGAGTTTTTGATTGACTTGAATGATTGTGTGACTTTGATTGGAACTGTTTTTATGGTTGTCAAATCTGTTTTCAGTCGGAACGAGAATCGGAATTGAGCGGAATAGCGAATTTCGTAAGAAAACGGAAAATCTGCATTTTCTGCAGAGGGTCGCGTCGCGACCCGTCCCCTTCGCGTCGCGACCTGGCCCAGTTTTGTTACGCAAAATGTTTCTGTCGTTTTTCGCGTCGCGACGGTAGCAATTCGCGTCGCGACGTTTTGCAGATTTTCAGCAGTTTTTCACTGATTTTGTTTTCGCGATATCTTTTGATCCGGGAACCCGATTGAGGTGTTCTAAGATGCGTTGGAAAGCTTATTCAGAGGCCTAACTGAATATTCTATTTTTAAGGCAAAATGAACTGTTTTTGATATTGAAAATTGTGTCGAAAAGCGGTCAACTAGAGTGCGAGTGTGAACTTGGTTTTATAAAAGCGTGGGTTAAGTGTTCAACTGGTTATTTGAGGTGATGGACCCTGAGTTCATATGATTACAGACCTGTGTGTGTATATGTATCGAGTTGGGTGACGACCCATGTGTAACATACTAGGCAGGGCAGTCGTGATCCCTTACCCTAGGCTCCATGCCAATGGGAGAATGTACTATTGGTAGGGGGGTTCACCGGGAGTAGCGGTTACGCAGTCGGTGTTATGTTAAATTAATTATAGTACGGTTCACCGGGAGTAGCGGTTACGCAGTCGGTGTCGTACTAAGTTATAGCAAATTCCCCGGGAGTAGCGGTTACGCAGTCGGTGGAATGCTATGTGTAATATAATGCGGTTCATCGGGAGTAGCGGTTACGCAGTCGATGCCGTGTTGAGATTGAAAAATGTTTTAAACTAAAACCGAGAGAGCTAGTAGGGGTTACGGTAGAACTCACTGAGATTGTATCTCACTGTTTAAATGTTGTTGTTTTACAGAGACACAGGGGCAGTGGAAATCCAAGAAGCATGAGTAGGTTGGGCTCGGACTGGTTGCTGATAGCCGAGCTTTATGTTTAAGCTTATTCCCCTTTTGTTGTCTGTATACTAAAACATTATGTATTTAGTGTATATCTTTCTTCCGCTTTCTTGTACGATACTGAATGCTATAAATGCTGATGGTATATGGTCTGAGAACCATATTGTCTGTTGTAAATAAGACTGTTTGGGTTTTATTCAGCGAAAAATTTATAGTGATATTCAGTGTCTAAGCAGGAAATATATCTCTGATGTGTTACTAAGGTGCACTTGGGTATTTTTAGTAGATAGAAATACCAGGGTGTTACAGTTGGTATCAGAGCAGTTCGACCTAGTCGGACTTAGTTTAGGGTTGAGTCGATTCCTTGCTAGTCCTTTTTGTAATTACACTTGTGATGCTAAGAGACATTGAGCCTGATCAACTTAATACTTAGTGCATCATAAGCGGAATTATGACTGGATGATCAAGATGCAATCCTCGACCAAGACCGGAGTCTCCAACCGGTGCATCCTCAGGAAAGGTGACATAACGGTGGAAGTATACACCGCTAAGTTTGAGAAGTTGTCTCAGTTTTACCAAGTGGTAAAGTAAGCTTCGGATGACGAACGGAGAATGCAGAAGTATGAGACGGGCCTAAGTGTTTTTATGATTTATGGTCTCAGTTCTTATACTGCTACCAATTATGTTGCCTTAGTGTAATCAGCCTATGTCGCCGAGGATGACCTCATAGGAAGTATGGGGAAGGAGAAGGTAGTTGAATTATCAACTCCGAATGCAAAGTCCTAAGATAATTTCATCAAAGGAAAAACAGATGCAATTCTTTGATCCTTCAAAGGTCAGAAGATGTTCTAACTGGGGAAAGCCTCACAGCGGTGATTGCAAGCGAAGATCTAATCGGTGTTATTATAGAAATGTAGAGGGTCACTATGGTAAATAGTGCCCTGTAAGGAAGAGTTTCAAGAAGTTACAAGCAGCTCTAAGGCAAGGACGAGTCAACATTCTGGATGTTTAGACAGTTACGACTGCAGAACAATCTACTGAGGAGTATGAGATCAGTTTTTAGTAACTCCGTTAGTATATTACACGATTCGGGTGCAACCCATTGTAAAATAGCACAATCATGTGCGGATCGGTTGGGACTAGCATTGTCTCCATTGTCTGAGCCAATAACTATATTTATTGCTGCTGAAGAACGTGTCCAGACCCAATCCTTGAGTCAGAATTGTCTACTTGTCATAGGAGACAGAAATTTCGTAGTAGAATTTATTGTTTGCCTATGAGAAGAGTGAACACCATGTTGGGTATGAATTGGATGACCGCAAATCATGTTACAATCGACTGTGTTAATCAACTATCAGCTTCGTTTCAGAATCAGTTGAATTGTCTAGGACAAATTCTGAAGCGGTTACCTAGTTCACCTAAGACGGTCAATCTTCATTCCAAGGTGCGGAAGCACTTGTTAGTAGGTTATCTGCATCCACTGGAACTAGTATTAGATTTATCATCTGTACAAGTTGTGAATGACTTTCTGGATGTTTTCACGATGAGGTTTCTTCTGAACCTCCAGAGCGAGAGGTAGAGTTTACTGTAGAATTGGTTCCTGGCACGGGATCAATATCTATTGTTTCTTATTGAAGGTTTCTTGAGAATTCAAGGGAATGGAGTGCTCTGGTGTGGTTAGTCGAAAGGAAAAATGGTAGCATGAGATCGTGCATTGATTATCGACAACTCAACAAAGTGACGATCAGGAATAAATATCCCTTGCCAAAGATAGACGATTTGCTGGATCAACTTCGAGGTGCCGTGGTGTTTTCAAAAATTGATCTGAGGTCAGGTTATCATCAATTAAAAGTTAGAGCCTTAGATATTCCGAAGACAGCTTTCCGTACTAGGTATGGACATTACGAGTTCGTAGTGATGCCCTTCGGTTTGACTAATGCTCCAACGGTATTCATGGATTACATGAACCGAGTTTTTCATACGTATTAGGATCAGTTTGAAGTCGTTTTCATCGATGATATCTTGATGTGCTCGAAGACCATTGAGGAGCATGTCCAACATCTCCTCATTGTTCTGAGTGCACTCCGAGAAAAGAAGTTGTACGCGAAACCTCAGGAGTGTGATTTTTGGGTGTCAGAGGTAAAGTCTTTGGGACATGTGAATTTCCCAAGACGGGAGTTTCTGTAGATCCCAGTAAGAAGGAAGCGGTGTTGAATGGGAGTGACCCACATCAGTCGCAGAGATCAAAAGTTTCTGGATCTAGCCGGTTACTGTGAGAGGTTGGTTAAAGGGTTCTCACAGTTAGTTGTCCACTTACTCGGTTAACTCGTAAGGGTCATCCGTTTACGTGGGATGCCGATTGTGAAGAACGTTTTCAAGAGTGAAGATTTTGACTTCCGCTCCAACCCTGATTCTTCCAGATCCGTTTTTGGATTCCAAAGTTACAGCGACGTTTCTGGGAATGGTTTGAGATGTGTTCTCATGCAGAATCATCAAGTGGTAGCTTATGCATCCAGACAGTTGAAGGTCCATGAGGAGGATTATCCAATTTATAATTTGGAATTGGCAGCTATTGTGTATGCACTGAAGGTTTGAAGACATTACCTGTATGGGTCTCGTTTCGAAGTCTCTAGTGGTCACAAGAGTTTGAGGTATCTGTTTGATCAGAAAGAACTGAATAGCAGGCAGAGAAGGGTGTAGAATTTCTGAAGGATTATGACTTCGGGTTGAAGTATCATCCAGGAGATTCCAATGTTGTAGCTGATGCGAATAATAGGAAATCGCTACACACGGCAGTATTATGATGCATTAGATGGAATTATTAGAGTCTGATAGAGACTTAAATCTGAGTTCAAGATCAAGGAGAATCCGGTTAGTGTTGAGCCATATGAGGATCTCTAGTTCCCTAAGGGATTCTATACGCTTAGCACAGGAAGTTGATGTGAAGCTACGATCACAAAGGTATTTCCAGATTTTACCATGGATAATGATGGAGTCAGTTGTTTCAACGGTAGAATATGTGCGGCCGATGATGAGAACGATAAAAGGCAAGTGTTAGAGGAAGCATACCGAAGTTTATATTCTGTTCCAGGGTGTACAGAGTATAAAGCAGATGTATCAGTGGCGAGGTATTAGTTTGTTAACCTCTCCTTTGTGAAGGTTAACAAGGAGATAGTATTATGTGATTCTGTTTGACAAGCCAAACGTGAATACGAATATGAAAATAAGGTGTCTGTTGACTGTTTTTCACATTACGAATAAGCACCAAAGGATTAATTGATGGATCCGCTGCAAGGGACTAGAATTTCCGAAGTGAAGCTTGGCGTGCGGTGTGGTAGTTTTGAAAAATCGTTTTTGTGAAAACCCGCATGCTAAAGTAAATTTTGGGAACGAGTTAAGAGGCTAATAGAATATGATTGAGGAGGAAAATCCTGGGAGGATTACTTAGGTTGAGGGGAAGCTCTCAACGCTATTGACTAATTCGGAAAGGAGCTCTAAGTTCTGTTTGATAGTGGTTTGGACAACAACTGAGGTGATTTTCATTACGTTCAATTTATTTGATGTCCCCGTGGTTTATTTCTACGTTTAAGGTCAGAGCTTTTGATGAACCCAAATCTCATCTTTTTGGAAAAGTTTTACCTCGAAGACTTGGAAGCAAGTCAAGAAGTTTCACAAGTGACTTTTTCGTCACATTGTCGGTATGTACGAGAACCGTTAAGGATATTAGAAGATTTGTTGAGAAAGTGTTTACACCTTTCGAGGAAATCGTGTTTGTTTTTACATCTACCGAGGAGTACTTTGATTTGGATTAATCAAGTTGGGGAGCAAGTGAGGAATGAAGCTTCAGAAGTGTTTTCGAACGCGGTGTCGAGCCTATGAAGGCGAATGATGAGTTTCTCGTATTGATTCGTAACAAGAGAGTTCATATCAAGGTAGTAGTGGATCATACTTGACGATTGATGTGCTGGGTTGGAAAGATTTTCTACACTCATTTCGTTGATCTAAGATTGTTTTCTCGCAAATTTAGATCTTTTTGGGAATGTCGATCCTCGGTTAGTCGGATGAAAGACTTGACGAAATTTTGAGGACAAAATTCTTTTAAGTTGGGGAGAATGTAACATCCGCAAAATAATTAACCGAATTATTTGGATGTTAACCCAATTAAACCAATTTAGTACTTAACTGGTAAATTTATCGAGTGCAAAAATTATTTAATTGTTGTCATCGAATCGTTAACCGGATAATACGGATCAAGGAAGTTTCGGAATCAAAATAGGAGATTTCGATCAATATGGTAATTTGACCGCGTTACAGCTTATATATTAAATAAATATATATGTGTATACGTGTGTGCTTGTGAGAGGAGAAGAAAAGAATTAAAATGAAAGAAAGAAGAAAGAAAGAAGAGAGGATGCGAGAGTTACAGAGAAGAAAAGAGAGAAAAGAGAAAGAAAGGGGGAGGAAGAAGAAGGGGAAAAAGGGGGCACTTCCGCTCAACGAAACGACTTCCTTCCAACACGAAAAATGCTCAGCGTTACTTCCTCTTCAATTTGGTACCAAGATCTTCATCATCAACTCACTCTCCCTCACTTTGCCATTTTCGAATTTGAGGAGAAAATTGGAGTTTTGATGGTTGTAACTCAAGGGAAAGCTAAGGATGATGTTTAGGAGCGAGCACAAGGTGGATTACTCGAGTATTGAAGATCGATTGGGTGATTTGGAGTTGAAAATCAAGATTGGGGTTTTTGGTGAATAGTGATTTGAGGTTGATGAATAGTGTCCATGGAGGATTTCGAGGAATTCGACATTTCGGTCAAAAGCGGTTTCGTGATCGAGTGGGAAGCTTTGGAAGCGGATTGGGTGTCGCCGGAGCGGGGAATGTTCGTGTGGTTACTCGGTGGATTCGGCCGCTCGTGGTTCACACTTCAAGGGTGAGTTCTACTCACGTTTAGGATTTTCGTTTTTCGAATTAATTAATTAACTGTTTTATCGCTTTCGCTGGACTGGAATATTTCTGGATATTGTCTGTTTCGGATTAGGAATCGATCGGAGCGAGTCTCGAGTTGTGTCGCGTTGAAATGGAATTTTCGGTGACTTGATTTCGAAAGATTTTGACTTAAAAACCGTTAATTTGGAAATATGTCGCGTTTTGATAAAATCCGTTTTGAATGAGTTTTTGATTGACTTGAATGATTGTGTGACTTTGATTGGAACTGTTTTTATGGTTGTCAAATCTGTTTTCAGTCGGAACGAGAATCGGAATTGAGCGGAATAGCGAATTTCGTAAGAAAACGGAAAATCTGCATTTTCTGCAGAGGGTCGCGTCGCGACCCGTCCCCTTCGCGTCGCGACCTGGCCCAGTTTTGTTACGCAAAATGTTTCTGTCGTTTTTCGCGTCGCGACGGTAGCAATTCGCGTCGCGACGTTTTGCAGATTTTCAACAGTTTTTCACTGATTTTGTTTTCGCGATATCTTTTGATCCGGGAACCCGATTGAGGTGTTCTAAGATGCGTTGGAAAGCTTATTCAGAGGCCTAACTGAATATTCTATTTTTAAGGCAAAATGAACTGTTTTTGATATCGAAAATTGTGTCGAAAAGCGGTCAACTAGAGTGCGAGTGTGAACTTGGTTTTATAAAAGCGTGGGTTAAGTGTTCAACTGGTTATTTGAGGTGATGGACCCTGAGTTCATATGATTACAGACCTGTGTGTGTATATGTATCGAGTTGGGTGACGACCCATGTGTAACATACTAGGCAGGGCAGTCATGATCCCTTACCCTAGGCTCCATGCCAATGGGAGAATGTACTATTGGTAGGGGGGTTCACCGGGAGTAGCGGTTACGCAGTCGGTGTTATGTTAAATTAATTATAGTACGGTTCACCGGGAGTAGCGGTTACGCAGTCGGTGTCGTACTAAGTTATAGCAAATTCCCCGGGAGTAGCGGTTACGCAGTCGGTGGAATGCTATGTGTAATATAATGCGGTTCATCGGGAGTAGCGGTTACGCAGTCGATGCCGTGCTGAGATTGAAAAATGTTTTAAACTAAAACCGAGAGAGCTAGTAGGGGTTACGGTAGAACTCACTGAGATTGTATCTCACTGTTTAAATGTTGTTGTTTTACAGAGACACAGGGGCAGTGGAAATCCAAGAAGCATGAGTAGGTTGGGCTCGGACTGGTTGCTGATAGCCGAGCTTTATGTTTAAGCTTATTCCCCTTTTGTTGTCTGTATACTAAAACATTATGTATTTAGTGTATATCTTTCTTCCGCTTTCTTGTACGATACTGAATGCTATAAATGCTGATGGTATATGGTCTGAGAACCATATTGTCTGTTGTAAATAAGACTGTTTGGGTTTTATTCAGCGAAAAATTTATAGTGATATTCAGTGTCTAAGCAGGAAATATATCTCTGATGTGTTACTAAGGTGCACTTGGGTATTTTTAGTAGATAGAAATACCAGGGTGTTACACTTTGCAGCAGTAAGGATAGTTATTGGCTCGGATATAGGAGATACTATTAATCCTAACCGTTCAGCACATGCTTCTGAGATAAAGCAATGAGTAGCACCAGAGTCATACAAAATATTAACAGTTTGATTAAAGAGAGAACCTGTACCCCTTATAAGGTTATCAGCTGGTTTGATGGTCTTAGCATCCAAAGTGTTGACTCGGGCCTGCCTCGGAGCATCAGGAGACTCTAAGAAAGCTTTCCTTGACGGGCAATTGTTGGCATAATGTCCCACTTCCTTGCAATGATAACACTGGTCTGACCTTGCCTCTGATCGACACTTTCCTGGATGATTCTTCTTGCACACTTCACACCGGCGATACCCAGAAGTGTTGTTCGACTGAATCTGCTTTCCCTTGTCTAAATTCCCTTTATACCTCGGGTTTGAAGAAGTTGACTCACTACCCTTCTTCTTCTCCTTCCAGAAATCTTTCCTCTCTGCATACGTTCTTTTGAGATCGCTCTCAGCTGAATGAGCTTGTTGAACCAAAACGGGATAATTGGTCATGGAATAAGAGCTGAGACCTTGATTCACATCGCCTCTAAGACCTTGTCTGAACATCACCATTTTCCACTTATCATTAGGAGCGGTGGTCCCCAATTCATAGAATTGTGACAACCTCTCAAATTTTGCAGCGTATTCCCCAACTGTCATCTCTCCCTGTTTCAAACCCAGAAATTCCATCTGCTTGGCAAGTCTTTGAGAGTCGGGGAAATAATGACTCAAAAATAATTCTTTGAAATTATTCCACTCAAGAGGAGTTCCTTGAACTTGTAGCATTCTACGAGCATTAACCCACCAGGTGTGAGCATCCTCGTCCAGAGCGTTAGCAGCACACGTTACTTTTTCTCCTTCATTGCATTGCAAAGTATCAAAGATCTGTTCCATGGCATCTACCCAGAAATGGGCTTTCATTGCATCAGATCCTCCTTTGAAGGTTGGGGGTTTCATCTTCAGAAACAGAAAATACACCCTGTTGGGATCCTCAGGTGTTGGCACATTGACTGGCTCAGCCGGTTGTGGTTGAGGCATCTGATGCATCTGCTGCATTTGAGCCATTTGAGCCATCTGTTGCTGTTGCATTAGCATCATGTCATTCATCATCTTCTGCTGAGTCTCGATGACATTCTGCATCCATTCCTGATGAGGATCAATGGGTGGGTTTCTCCTACCTCTTCCAGCCATGATTCTGCGAAGTATGCACAAAGTATTAAGTTGATCAGGTTCAATGTCTAATAGCATACTAAGAAAAATCAGACTTAGAAGACGTAAAAGACTCTTAACATCTAAGTCCGACTAGGTCGAACCGCTCTGATACCAAATGTAACACCCCGGTATTTCTAACAAGTAGAGACACCGAGCATGCACAACCGCAGATAAATCAGAGGACACAACCCTGTTGAAGTATTGGACATACAAACTTTTTCCGAAATAGAACATATAACCGGAAGTCACATTACTTCATAAACAAGAAGTACATCGGTTCCATACCGAACGCAAAATACAAATTCCATGTCCAAATACTAAAACAGAATACAAAATGGTTTATACAACTTATAAAAGCTACAAGTTCGTACAACCAATAGATACAACAAAACAAGGGACATAAGTCACTAACGCCTTCAGCGCCTCCGAGATCGTACGACAACTCGTGCACAATAGTCTTTCTCTTTCCCTGCTTCACTGAAAAACAACAAATATGATTGGGTGAGATAAACATTATCTCAGTGAGTCCTACCGTGCCCCCTCACTAACACTCGGTTCAATTATTAAACAGTTAACAATGTTTAATTAGCTACCACTAGCTATAATCAAAATGCCAAGCAAATCGTGTTCTCAGTTGTATTTTAATAGCTTAGCTTAAACCGACTGCACAACTGCTAATCCCGGTAGCTATAGCTTAACATTGGCCGACTGCACAACTGCTAATCCCGGAAATGTTAACTTATAAGCAATAACTTAGCACAAGCCGACTACACAACTGCTAATCCTGGCAACCCGTGAGTTGACCACGCCAAAACACATTCAGGGCCTAGGTAAGGGGTCATAACTACCCTCCCTAGTATGCTACTTGTCAGGTCGTCACCCAACACGATATATGTATGACAATACATAACGATTTCTCGAGAGTTAGATAATATATATCTTTCCGATCACTAAAGGATCAATCTCATAATCTTTTTAGATAATTTATATCTTATCGATTGGTAGTGGGAATGCATTGAGCATGTACCTAAGCCTCAGGGTACATGGTTCGATTCCCACGGAAGGCAAAAACTCTACATGGGGGGTAGAGAAGATCATGAGTGCATCGCTGGGTAGCCTACTAAGTAAGAAAAGGGCCCAGGATGTTACACAAGCGCTGTGAAGCCGTGCTATAGCATCAGCAGCCCGTCACATGAGAAGGAGGCCACTAAGTGTATCTTTTGCAACCGTGTTTCTTCTTTTCATTTTCGGTAATATGAGCTTTTTGGTTTGTATTATGTTGATGATGCTCATCATGAGCTAAACACTTAGTAGTTGGATTGTTTAAGCTTTGTAATGACTCTTTAATATTATTAATATAACGTTATGATGTTTGCGTTTCAACCCTTGTTCTTTAATACTTTCAAACTTGTTTTGGGAATGGCCAACTGAAATAAGTAGATTCGTAGGTATAGACATGGTCTACGAATAGAACTCAATGGTTGATATGAATGAAAGGTTGTTTAAAGACATTTAACCAACTTATGCTTAACTTTAGACATAGGGAGCATTAGTTCATAAGGTGGACACCGTGGGTTTTTCATTATACAGGGGTGGACTTACTTCGAACCTAGACATAGGAGTATTGTAACAAAACCCTGGCGTCAGTGACCGAAAGGCACAAAATCATATGCTACATCACTTACCGCTATAGCGTCTAACGTTATAGCGTCTTATTACTAAGAAATTACTTGGCAAAGAGCAGTCCAACTCATTTTCTCATACTTGAACCTTCTTACTGTTTTCAACCTGCGTTTATTATTTTCATGTCCAAAAACTTGTTATAATTTTTTTGTTTATTTCACTACATTGTTAACCACTTAAATTCTTAGATTACCATCAATCCCCGTGGGTACGATCCCTACTCTATCATTATATTACTTGTTGCGATTGTGTACACTTGCACATCACCTTTTCGCACAACACCAAACGTACAAGGTCAAGTCATAGCTGGTTAGTATGTTCAGAGGAGAGTACAAAGCCAGGTCAAGAAAGTTCAGAGGTTCAGATAAAGTAAAAAGCAAAGCTTGAGAAGCTTCAAAAGCTGTCAACTTTTCTATCTTCCATCACATCACTCTTATGGACCAATGGACTCTTTCAAACGGCTCTCTTCAAGTTTCTAACAGCTATATTCAGTCTCCAGGGCTAATTAAAGGCTCCATTCTTCAGTTTCAAAGTATGAAACTGAGTTGGAAGCTCCTCAAGTTCAAACCTCTCAAATATTCAACCTTCTCATCCCACACTCAAAGCTTCTAAAGTTAAAATTATGGGATTCTTTTGTTGAGTGTGTGTTAGCTTATTGTAAACACTATCTTGTAAATATTTCACCAAACTACCTAGTGAGAGGTGAGCACTACAAGAAAAACCCGTTTTTCCGGTGGAAAAAATCCGTCGGAAAAGTGACGTTTCCGGCGGATTTTTTCCGTCGGAAATCCGTCGGTAAAACGCTCGTAGGTAATGTTTTCCGGCGGAATTTCCGCCGATAATTTCTGGCGGAAATCCGCCGGAAAATTATGATTTTTTTAATAAAATATGAGAACAAAATTATATAGAATAGAATGAGAAGTAATAGAAAAATTAGAATGAATAAAATGAAATAGAGTTGTGTAAAAAAAGAATGAATAAGAGTATGAGAATGAAGAAATAAAAATAAGTGAGAAGAAAAAAGAATGAATAAGTTCGAATGAATGAGAAAGAAGAAGGTGTAAAAAAAAGAATGAAGAGAGTATGGAAAAATATTATTGGAGATAATAAGAATGAAGAAGTGAGAAGGAATAAATATGAATGAGAGTATGAAAATGAAAAAAATGAGAAGAAGTGAGAAGGAAGAAAAATGAAGAAGTGAGAATGAATGAGAAAAAAGAAGAAGAGAGAAATGTAGAAGAGTGCTGGAGAAAGTGAGAAGGAAATAAGAGTGAAATGAGATAATGAGAAGAGTGTAGGAGAAAGTTTTATTTATAGGAAGCTCAAAACGTTCCGGCGGATTTTATAACATTTCTGGCGGATTTTTTAAAATTTTTTATTATTTTTTTAAACAAAATCTGCCGAAAATTCAAAAAAATCCGCCGAAAATGTCACCGGAACATTTCCGGCGGATTTTTGGAATTTCCGACGTTTTATTTTTGAATTTCCAGCGGTTTTCTAAATTTTTTTTTATATAACTCTGCCGGAAATTCAAAAAAATCCGCCGGATTTATTTATTAAAAAAAAATTTAATTTTAAAAAAATCCGGTGGAAATGTAAAAAATCGCCGGAAATCCGGCGAATTTCTTGTAGTGGAGGGTTGGTGGTGATTTTACTTGATAAGGTGACTCTTAGGAAACTAGGAGAGAGTTTCAAAGAGGGTGGAAACAGCTAGGCGCAGCTGTGTAAAATTTCACTAGGCTGTTGTGTGTGATCAAAGTTAGTGGCGGTTAAGTCTTTTTGTGTGTTGATCAAAAGCAAGTGTAAAAGCTATTTGGAGAATAGTGGAAATACCCACAGGGAAGTTGGGAGAGGACGTAGTCAAGTTTGGGTGAATCCTTATAACTCTACTGTGTTATTTACTAGCTTTTCTTACTACTTGCTAACTTACTATACATCACTTGCTGTTTTTCAAACGAATAGAAGGTTAATTTATTCAACCTTCTCAAACACAGTTTTAACTTCGAACTTATAATCTATTATCTAAACCTAAATTAAAATCAACATATCTCTTAAATGCTATTATTCATAACTGTTCTTCTTCATTGAGAAGTTAGGATGGCATTGTTAGTCACGACGTCGACTAGCATGTCGGCCACTGGCATACCGTATCCATCTTTAGGAGTGGCGAAGTTTAGGTTCCTGTAATGCAGACCCTCACGTGGCCATTCTTTTTAATGATAAACACTATATTGGACAACCATTCTACATACCTGGTGGTTCTTATGAACCCAGCCTTCAATAACCTCTCTATCTCAACTTTGATTTGTGGCATCAGCTGGGGATTAAACCTCCTCGGCATCTATTTATGGGACTTGCATCCATCCTTGATAGGAAACTGATGTTCTACCAATGCTCTATCTAAGTCTGGCATCTCATGGTAATCCCTATTCAGCTCCACCACCTGGTCCCTTTGTTGCATGCTGAGAATCCCACTAATTTTGGTCATCCCCGGTTCCGTTTCTGTACCCAGATTGACCTCCACCAATGGATCCTAAGCTTCGAACGTGGGATTCTCCACTGAATAGGTTCAATGTGAGAAGGATCGGCTAACTGTCTTCTCCTGACGTCATCCAATGTCTTCGGGTGTAAATCATCTTGGAGCTCATCCTCATATATTGCACCAAACATGGCTCCTTCAACACAGGGTTCTACCTGGAAGAGGTGCAACATGTCCAGTAGGTGTTGGTATAAGCCCTAGTGGCCAATCTATTTTGAATAGATTATTAGTTGTATCATGATTTTATGTCATATATTTGATATATGTGTAAGGCATTATTTATTATGTTATAAGAGTATATCATAATAAAGTCCTTAGAATAGATAGTTCGTTCAATAGAGCATTAAATGTGATTTGATCGTGAGACCCCATTGAATTATAGAACGCTATTCTTGAAGTATCCGTAGTCGAAGTATTATTGTTAACAAGGACAACAATAATGCATAGAGGCTATTGTGTTGATGGTTGATGACCACATCTCACGAGTCATGGATATGGAGATATGGAATCATAACACAAGTATAAATATTAGGAGTAATATTTATACTGGATTGACCCACCATGAGAATGCTACATAATTGTTGTGTAAGTGTCATTAGCGATTCTCATGCGACCATTGTGAGTAGTCCTTCGACTTGAAGTCACTACGATCCCTACATGTGAAGTTGTAGACTTTAAAGCCATCAAACGTTGTCCGTGACAGGACAATCATAAAGGTGGTTATTGGGCCTGCAATGAACCATGTGGAGGGGTGTGAGTGATGTAGATAGGATTCGTCCCTCCTACATAAGAGGAGTTATGTCTTGGGCCTATCGATAGAGTGAGACCGTGGAAATGCATGGCCATGCTATAATGGACCAATATGTGATATTGCGTTCATTATTATTTACGTGTCTACTCCGGGATTGATAAGTAAATAATTGGACTTTGCAAGTATGACACACATTGTGACTTGCGTTCAATTAGACATTTGGACGAAGGGACAATTACTGCACGATAAATTATGGTCGCAGAAGGTTAAAATCGGATCACCGGTTTTCTCATTAATTGGGTGACAATGATGCATTGCTAGATGCCGCTCATTGTTTATAATATTTTGTGTTAGTGCCAATTAAGTGGGAGCCTATAGGGTCACACGATGAACGGTTAAATCGGAAAATAGTTATTTAATTAAATAAAGATTTAAGTAAATAAAGAAGGAGTTGGGTTTCTAATGTACAAGGCCCACTAAGGCAACAAATGATAGAAAGGAGCATTATATATATGTGATATATTGCGCCTCCAAAGAGTTAACCCTAATAGAGTCTATTTTGTTGTGCCTCCTCCTTCACAGTAGCCGTCAGCTAGCCCCGACGCCATTCCGAGGAAACCGTTCACATGGACTGAATAGAGACACTGCGCTTGTGGTGTTGGTGATTTTTCTCCTCGACGCTTCAAGAGGTAAACACATGAACTCATAGTGATTCTTGTAGTTCTAAGCGATCTTGGCAAAGGGAATTTTTCCGCTCTTGAGATTGATTTTAAAAGGGTTTTAAAATAATATCTCTTGATTTCCCAACAGTGGTATCAGAGCTGTGGTCTTAGTTACCTTGAGTCCTCTGTTATTCGCTTACCTTGTATGATAACATGATTTAGTGCTTTTGAACCATATTTAGTTGATATACATGTTTTATTGTTTCCGTCTGATCGTCAGGTTTATCAATAAATAATTATTTGAATTTGTGTATAATTGAATCTGATTCAAATGTGTATATCCATTGAGTTTCATTACCTATTGTGTGATATTTGATTCATGATTATGTTTTATTGGTCATCGTTGACAATTAAAAGAAATGGATACCGATAGCAAAAGTTACCAAACCTGAATTCAAATGCAAAAGTCATATTTAGATACTATTTTCTTTTGGCAATTGAAATTTGCATAGGAATTGATAAACCAGTGTTATTGGCATGTTTTTGAAATTGGTAAGAAATTTATTGTCATTGAATTTGAGTATCAATAGGGGAATATGATTTGCCTTTTTAGAAATTGGTTCAAAAGTTATATGATTATGCTTTTAATAGTTATAATCGGTTATATGATAATTTCATGCCTTGCGAATCAATTATCAGCTGAATTCAAGTTATGGAATGTTAAAATCATTTAATAATAAAATGATAATAATGAGCAGTTATTATTTTCTTTGACTAAATAATAAGGAGTTATTATTATTATTATTTACTATTAAATATTTTATATATGGTGTCCGGTTTTGGCCTTAGAATTTTGGCATTTATTTTAAATACGACCTGCGTGTCGTGATTTATTTTAATTTAAATACGACATGCGTGTCGTGCTTTTTAATTATTTTAGTTGTCTACTTAAATAATGTAATTGCACAAGAGTTGAGGAGAAGACAACACTATTTGTGGATGCCAGTGGGAAAAGCTTTTGAAGCTTGTACGCGGGTCAAAGAATTGTAATAAATAGTTTATTTAATTCTTAGATATTAGGAGGCCATAACCGTACCACCCTATCTTATATGTTTTATGCATGTGATGCATGATGCGTGTGAGATGTATGTTTAACATGTTTGAGAGACGCTTTGCATGTTAATATAAATGCTGATGAGATCGCCGAATCAAAATCCCTCAAATCAAATATTAAGTTTATTGCCTTCCGATGTGTGGCACTCGTCAAGGCCAATATCGTCTAGTGTGGGTCATGCCAAAGCTGAGTACACTATTCTATATCAGTGAGGCGCGATAGGATAAGATCCGACTGCCAACCATTGGGTCTAACTTAACTCGGTCGAATTCAATAGGATTGAAATGGGCCCAGAGGCAAAGGAGTTGGGCTTAAATTCATAAGATGGTTTGAGCAAGTGTTGCTCACCCAACTGATCCAAGAGTTACATGTGATATAATTGAAAGGAGTTTCTTACCTAAATAACCATGTTTTGGGTGAATCAGCTCAGCTGTCTCAGAATAAGGTGAAATATGGATCTTGGTCTCACTAAAAAATCTTCGAATGGGATTTTCCGAGTCAATGGTGAGGGTCATTGATTTGAATAAAATAGTGGGAGCATATTTAGTAAAGTCCTATTAAATATGTTTTATTCATGATATTTATTTTCTGCATATTTCTGTAATTGAAATTACCATAGCATTCAGCACAATATTAACTGTGATTCGTCCTTGAGAAGGACAAGTCGTTTAGAAGTAATTTTCTGGATTGGTATATAAATTTGAGGATTGTCCTCAAGCATGAGAGAAACTGTATATTCTCGAGCAAAATATTTTGAGTAACCTACTCCTACTAGGATTGAAACGATGCTTATGAGACGCATCAAGTCGATGCCTTCGTTCTAGGATATTTCATTCTTGCAATCATAAAAGGCATATGATGTGATCATACACCTCATGATACTCTACCATGAGTGAGCAAGACATGAAAAGTTTGAGTCTTCTCGTCCCTTCTTTAGTTGCAATATGTATGGGAAATCCAGTAGGTCTTCATGTGCTTCATGCGATTAGGTACATTGAGAACTGGAAAGGCTGGGATATCCCTAGCGCCAAGAGTTGGCGACACTGACTTAATCCAACAAGAGTTTTTGAATGGATAGGGTCGAAAAGTTTAGGCCATCTTGATGGTCATGGAAGGGAAAGGCCCGATGTTTAGTATCAAGGAGTAGTACATGGGTAAGAACAAGTGCAAGCCCAATACTTCAACCTTGAAACTGACATATGAAGGGTTGCTATGGAATGAACTTTTTACAATATGGTTGGACCGAATGTTGGAAGAAGAATTGATTTTGTACCAGAAAGAGTATAAGTTGAAGAAAAGAAGTTGGACTTCTTCTTCAAATATTTTGTCAGAGAAACAAACTTCCCACCTCTACATCAGATGTAGATTTCACATTTGCATAAATGTGGGGATTTAAAAGGGAGTGTTGATGTAGCCCTTGATGGCTTGTCTTGGAACTAAATAAGGGTTATTAGTTTCTAGCAGTTAATGGAAACATCAATTCCATTTCTTGAGTGAACAAGAAAGGATTTTGTATTGTAATAAAAGGACAAGCGTTGTTTCATTTATTCAATTGGTGTTTTTCTATGTTGAAGATCTTGAAAGATATATACTATGTATCGTTGATCTAAACTTTCTTCTTATCTATGACATAAATGTGAATAAGGTCAAGTCAAATAATTTGAGTCTTATATACATTAGCAGTATCGTTTAGGGCAAATAAGTAAGAAGCGAGTTTTAAGTTCCATTGAAATGGACTCTTGGACTCAATTGATTGTGAATCATTTGGGATCTATGAATATTACTTATTAGAAAAGATGACTAAGCTCCAATCACAAGTCATGGTGATAGAGTTCGTAATCTTTTGGCATGATACATGAGATGTATGTCAGCCACTAAACAAAAGTGCAAGAGATAGGTTCTAAACTTCATTGGGTTTATTGTTAACTACAATAAACAGTGATTAGTGTATCTTATGGAACATAAATCAGGAACCCTTGAAGAGTTCAATGAGTTCAATAACGAAGTGGTGAACCATACATGCAAGAGTATTATAACCATACGATCGGATCATGATGGTAAATACTAAAGCCAGGAGTTTGTTGACTATCTGAATAGCACCTTGTTAGACAAGGTACGATTTCTGATGAGTCAATCAAAATTTTATGACTCTTTCTGAGATACGCTCTTTATACAGTTATTTCTTACCCTAACCATGTTCCATTTGAGGGAGTAAAATGGCTCCATATGTGATATGGAAAGGCCGAATGTGACGTTTATTAAGATTTGATTTGTCAAGTTTATCCGATAGACTGTGCCAAATCAGATAAATGTATTTTGTGAAGTATCCTAAGGAAACTAACGGATACCATCTCTACAATATCTCCAAAAGAAAAATATTTTATAATGAAAAATTTGGGCGTTCCTAAGAGAGTTTATCACCATGGGAACCAGTGGGAGAAATGTAGAACTTTAAGAAATTCAAGTACCACAAGAGCCACCTATAATGGAATATGAATCGGCTCCACAAGTGCTGTGGATATGATGTCGATTCAAGTTACACAAGATATGTGTAGGTTTGATAAGTCCTATCACCAACTTGAGATATAAGGGTCACTCTTAACTTAAAGGGGTGATTTGATGCTCATGTGATGAGCCTTAGCCTACAGGAATCTTTGTTTTGATGAAACTATTAGATAATGGGACACATCAAGAAAAGGGACATGCTTGTGTACACATGAAGGTTAGTGGGAGTATGATTCATTTTATGATGGATAGTGAAAGGTCACTAAATAATAGTCAAGCATATATTTTGGTACTTGAGAAGCACTAAAAGATGTGTTTTGATAAATGATGGTAAGAAGAGTTTTGATGCAAAGTGTTAATTCAATGCTGCTTCCAAACCATCAAGGGTAAATCTAGGTCACATTCTAGACTTTGTTATGCTTAAATGGTAGCATTGTGTGTTGGAAGTGTTCTAGCTCGGGTACATGTGCTAATTCTCTTACAGAGGTCGAGTATATAAACCCTTCTAATATGATTTTAAGGTTGTTTGGATCAACGTGTTCTTTTGAACTTGGAGCATTTCCTAACTTTGTGACCTCCATTGATCTCGATGTGATGATGATGGAGTAATCGCGTAGGCTTAGGAAACTTGGCAATATTAGTGGTCCAGACAAAGACTTAGTTGTTTATTTCTCAGTCGATGGAAGATCGGAGAGGAGATATGGAAATAAGTACAACAATCTGCTAGAGGAGTCTCTAGCTCAGTTGTAGCTTGACATTCACACTAGTTCGATGGGTGTTGAACTGATGCTCGATTGGCACTAGTGCTAGTGGGAGATTGTTGGTGTAAGCCCTAGTGGCCAATCTATTTTGAATAGATTATTAGTTGTATCATGATTTTATGTCATATATTTGATATATGTGTAAGGCATTATTTATTATGTTATAAGAGTATATCATAATAAAGTCCTTAGAATAGATAGTTCGTTCAATAGAGCATTAAATGTGATTTGATCGTGAGACCCCATTGAACTATTGAACGCTATTCTTGAAGTATCCGTAGTCGAAGTATTATTGTTAACAAGGACAACAATAATGCATAGAGGCTATTGTGTTGATGGTTGATGACCACATCTCACGAGTCATGGATATGGAGATATGGAATCATAACACAAGTATAAATATTAGGAGTAATATTTATACTGGATTGACCCACCATGAGAATGCTACATAATTGTTGTGTAAGTGTCATTAGCGATTCTCATGCGACCATTGTGAGTAGTCCTTCGACTTGAAGTCACTACGATCCCTACATGTGAAGTTGTAGACTTTAAAGCCATCAAACGTTGTCCGTGACAGGACAATCATAAAGGTGGTTATTGGGCCTGCAATGAACCATGTGGAGGGGTGTGAGTGATGTAGATAGGATTCGTCCCTCCTACATAACAGGAGTTATGTCTTGGGCCTATCAATAGAGTGAGACCGTGGAAATACATGGCCATGCTATAATGGACCAATATGTGATATTCCGTTCATTATTATTTACGTCTCTATCTACTCCGGGATTGATAAATAAATAATTGGACTTTGCAAGTATGACACACATTGTGACTTGCGTTCAATTAGACATTTGGACGAAGGGACAATTACTGCACGATAAATTATGGTCGCAGAAGGTTAAAATCGGATCACCGGTTTTCTCATTAATTGGGTGACAATGATGCATTGTTAGATGCCGCTCATTGTTTATAATATTTTGTATTATTGCCAATTAAGTGGGAGCCTATAGGGTCACACGATTGAACGGTTAAATCGGAAAATAGTTATTTAATTAAATAAAGATTTAATTAAATAAAGAAGGAGTTGGGCTTGTAATGTACAAGGCCCACTAAGGCAACAAATGATAGAAAGGAGCATTATATATATGTGATATATTGCGCCTCCAAAGAGTTAACCCTAATCGAGTCTATTTTGTTGTGCCTCCTCCTTCACAGTATCCGTCAGCTAGCACCGACGCCATTCCGAGGAAACCGTTCACATGGACTGAATAGAGACATTGCGCTTGTGGTGTTGGTGATTTGTCTCCTCGACGCTTCAAGAGGTAAACACATGAACTCATAGTGGTTCTTGTAGTTCTAAGCGATCTTGGCAAATGGAATTTTTCCGCTCTTGAGATTGATTTTAAAAGGGTTTTAAAATAATATCTCTTGATTTTCCAACAGTAGGTTCTATAACTCAGGAGGGGTATCAATAATCAGACTCATTATCGGGTCGTGGATCGACCAACATTTTGAGTTTGAACCCCTCTCTCATCCATTCGCAAGACTCCACCCCTCATTCCTCATAGCTTATTGGTATAGCAATAGGGAGCATGTGAGGGGAGTAGAACACTGCCTCAAATATTTTTACCTCAGCAGGGAAAGGATTTGGATCATCTTCAACGATCTCCACCTTATCACCAATCCATATCATTAGCTTCTGATGTAACGTCGAGGGAACACATTCACTTGTGTGAATCCAGTCCCTCCCCAGGATCACAACATACGATGGCTTCCCTTCTATAACTAAAAAAGCTGATCATGTTACCTTCGATCCTACAGTAACATCGGCCACCAACACGCCCAAGGAATGAGAAGGGCGGCCCATGAAGCTGGTTATAGGCATGGTGGTAGGGATGAGATCTTCGGCGTTCTTGCCGAGTTTCTTCATTGTAGCCAAAGGCATTATATTCAGTACAGCCCCACCGTCCACGAATACCCTATTGAAGAGCTTCCCGTTTTGTTGAGCCTTGATGTATAACGACTTCAAGTGTTTTACCATATCAGGCTTGGGTTTTTCAAACAACATTCCTTCGGTTGTAACACCCCCTTCTAAATTAACTATTAATCGGTATATAAAATCAGAGTTTTAAAAAAATATAATTCATTGAAGAAGGTGTCACATTTTCAACGCTTATAAAAACAGCCAACTTATAATCGAGTGACATAAGTCAACAAACAACAGCACGATATATAGCACGAATAGTTTAGGGACGGGCCCACAACACCTGTTTTAATTTTCAGCACATAAATACAATATTTTATCAACACAGCGGATGACTTCAAATCTAGAGTTATACTCGGTACATCACCATAACAGTCTAACACATCAAAATTAACATTAACTAGTATTACTACGCCCTCCCCCTGGTGCTACATATCAGAGCTGACACGACTACTAGTAGAAGGCACAAGACTGCCCTCACTCGGGATTACCTGCAAGTTGCCGACATAAGAAGCAACAAAGGCAGTAGGGTGAGTCTCTTTACACAAATAATAATAATTAAGAGGAGCGTTATAATAAGGAAGGCAGCAAACAACACCCATTCATAACAAACGGTACATTCATCCTTTAAGTCATAACCATCAATAAACACTATCAACATATGTATGAATATATGCATGTATGCAACATGCATGAGGATCCTTCATCACCGCACTATGCCTTGAGGGCACTCACCGCTTTGGCCGAAGCCACCACACCGCTTTGGCCGAAGCCCACACACCGCTTTATGCACATGAGTCATGAGACACTATGACAATGCACTACATCACCACACATAAGCCATAACAATTATTAGACTCACCGCTTTGCATTTCACAATTTAATATCATCAACGTATAAGCCTTAAGGTTATCGCACCGCTTTGGACCGGGGTCCCTCACCGCTTTCACATCTCCAATTAATTACAACTCCGTACCCACCGCTTTATATCCTTAGGCTAGTAATCTAATATTTACAATTACACTTCCCGCAATTACACACACCACAACTTCAATACTCTAACAACAATTTAATTAACAATTCAACAATTAGTCCACACCGCTTCGAAAACCAATTCGATTGATTAATTATTAATTTCAACGCAACCGACATATAACTACATTCTAACATACGATTCAACATTTATCCACTCCTCAACCAACTCACTAGAACAACAATTCCCTAGAATCCCAAAACAGTGGCAATTCGAATGGACAACAATTCAGCAATATTAATTACTTAACAATTCACTAACTCATCAAAACAATCATTTAGTAGCAATTACTTAACAAATTCCCTAGAGCAACAGGCAGCAACAATTTTTCAAAACAGGCAGCAACCATGATTCAAATAGAACACCAATCCAACATTGACAATTATTCATTAGTTTCACAAAAACAACAATTCATAGGACAACAAGGAAAGCCCAATTCAAGTGGAGCACCAACAGTGGCAATTTTTCTAACATTCTCTAACTATACCATTAACAATTATTTTCAATCTCACTAACAATAACAATTATATACCATTTCCTTAACATATATACTATACCATTATTTTCAATCAAACAAACAGAACAATTAGTTTCAATCATTTCACAACACAACAAATTCAGCCTATATCACTACAACAACCCAACTTAAGCATTATTATAGGTATAAATAGAGCCCCCTAACCTTGATAATTGAAGAATTCAGCCACTCTCAAGCCACAAAGCGAAAACGCAGCAGCCTCCCTCCTCTCCTCTTACGCAAACCGTGGGCCAAAGCCATGGAGAACAACACAACAATGGAAGAAAAACAAGGGATTGAAACTACTACTTGAAAGAGGAAGATAATGGAAGGGAAAGGATCAAAGAAACTCACCCAAAGCCAAGATGAATCAAAGCCCCTCTTCTCCTCCTTGCTGGAAAAATCGCGAGCCTTTCTCCTCTCACTCTCTCAGCCGCTGCTCTTTCTTTCTCTCTCCTCTCTCTCACCTCCTCCTACCGTCGCTCTCTCTCCCCCTTGCGCCACCTTCTTCCTTCTTCCTTTCTTCTCCCTCACGAGCTCACCCTCCTCTTCTCCTTTTTCTCTTCTTTCTTTCTTTTCTCTTTTTCTTCTCCTTTCTTCTTTCTGTTTCCTTTCTTACCCAGCGCCCTCCCCTTCCTCTACTTCTAATCCCTTTCTTTGATCCAATTAAACCCTAGGCCCAATAATGTTTGGGCCCTACTTGCACCTCCTATTTCACTTAATCCCACCACTCCCTAATTACTTATACACCCCTTTAATAACATAACTCCAAATTAATTAATTCACTTAAATAATTACTTGTAAGTCCTAAATAGCTTAAATAAATAATTAAATTATTTTGGGGCGTTACATCGGTCACCTGATTGTTTGATTCTGTCAAGGTTGCCCATTCGGCCTCCTCGCCAAAACATCATCCTCAAGCTCATTGGGTTGTCCTTTGGCCCCACAGAATTTTAATGGCAGCAACCCCACCATTTCTATCTCTGCGAGGAAACCTCCACCTTCCTCGTCCAGTATGTCATCTAACATGAGTGGTCTGAATGGGTCCTCCGAACTATCATGCATCTCTATGTCTACGACCTTCTTAGCCAACAACCCTGGGTCTTCTTTAGAAGAGGGCTCCTCAGTGTTAGCTTCTAGTGTCGTGGTCTTCTTCAGGCTATGGAGGCCATACAAACATTCCATTGCAGGGTCTGTTATTGGGCTACCGGCTATTTCCACTGCCCCAATCATGTTATTCACCTCGGTTCCCCCTTCGGGAATAGTGGCAAGGAGAGGTACCTTAACAGGGGTTTCACTGCTTGTGCTTTCCTCGGTGGTTTTAGGAAAAGTTTGATCCAAAGCATTGGCTATAGAGGCCCCAGGAATCTCCCGAACAGCCCTTGCACTGTGCGCCCTTCTCTTCTGCGAGCGCGTCTGAGTGGTCACTTTGGAAGGAAATTCTTTGGACACCCTCTTTGTCATCCATTGGTCTGGGGGTACCTCTGAAGGAAGTTCCACTCTTCTTGTTGCCGTCAGCTCATTGTCACTCATGACAGTGATGTCAACGGAGACCGGGCCTTGCTAGGCTGTTACCCTTGCCACTTTCTTTTCACTATGTTTTTATTTCTTCCATTATCTTTTTTTGCAAACTTTTATAACAAACATGGCACTTTTATGTTTGGCGTCGTTATCTATTCATTTTTGAGTTAAAGTTTCAATTTCTTGTAATATTATTCATCTTTCTCTTCAATGAAACAAGAAAATTTACTTGAATAATTATTAAAATGTGGGCATAATTAGAGGTGGAAATTTCTACCTGTTAGTGGGATCCCTTTGTGGGCTTCTCCAGTAGGAGCTCTACGGGTGGGAAATTTTTCTTGTGGGTATGACGACGGGGAGAAATTCCCCACACAATCAATTTGGCGTTGGGGACATGGACCGTATCCCCGCCCAGAATATATTTCATAAATATTCTTTTATAGATATATTTTATATTATAAGTACTTTCTTTTTAATATGTGTTAAGAAATGTTTGATAAAAACTTATAAATAGATATATAGCTTTATTAAATCAGACATAATTTAATTGACGTAATATTACTATTTAAGTTACTATTGAGGAATATTTTAATATAATTTTATTTTAATATAATTTTTAACATAATTTAACTGACATAATATTACTATTTAAGTTACGCACGATAGATCTACGTATTATTTAGTTTTTTTTCATTCATATTTCTTATTTGGATTATTTATGTAAGTATATACTCTTTATTGTACGTGTAATTTACTATGTAGGTAGATTTTAGGGCGATGAATCAACTAGGCTCATCGGTGTACCGATAAGTTGACTGTTGGATATAATATAAAATATTATGAATGATTCAGATTTTGCATTGGTTGATACCATCTCAACCACTCATAGCATTTCATATTATATCATACGATCAATTTGACTGATACACCGGTAAGCGACTTCCATGATCCTTCGCCTTATAGGGCACCAACTATTTAACATTTTTAAAATCACCTACTCTTTGAATTGTTATGTACCCTTATCAAATTTCGTATTAATATGATTTTAACATAGAATTTATATTTTTTTGAGTCAAAAAAACATAAAATTTATAGTTTTTACTATATACCGCGCGTAGCATGGGCCTACATATTACCTGATTTTATTATTTTTTGTTCTCATTATTTTTTTGAATAGAATTTTCTTATGTAAGTAAATTTATTTAAAAAATTTGTGGTACAATCCTAAATAAAATTAATAGATTCTTATGTGTACAAGAGTATTTTAGTACTATAATATATTGTAATATAGTGCATATAAATGTATTTCAATTCATTTAATAGAACCATACATCATTTTCTGTTTTAAGTGTCATTCTATGTTCTAATATCTTCCAATATCATATAATTTGATTTAATTATTTATCAACCATAACCAATTTTATTTTATGTTACTAAAACTCATTTAATACTTTTTAAATTATCTTTGAATGATATATATATTACTCAATATAAATTTTTAATAGGTAATTGAATGTACATGACCGTCCATTAACTCTTGTAATAGTCATAAACATCTTGAACTAATTATTGATTGATTTTGTTTTTTGCATCAGAAGGTTTAATGGCGCTCCATATCCTTTTTACTTTTAGGATATTTAGTTTTTTTAGACATTTTTAACACATATTTTCAATCATTTAAAAATAATCATTTTTTACCATTCTGAATAGCAAACAAAGTGTTATGCTATTACTTTGAGAGCAATAGAGCACTAGATTTTTTTATAAACATCATATTTCCCGAAACTCAGTATCTATTGGAAACTCAAAATCTAAAGCCATTAATAAAAAAAAATTGAATGTACATCACAACTCAATATCTCTTGCGATAGCCACAAACATCTTGAACTATTAATTGCCATTTGCATAGTCTAAAGCCATTAAAACCGAATGTACATGGAAGCCCATTATCTCTTGCAATAGCCATAACATCTTAAACCATTAATAGGTTAGTTTCAGTTTTAGAGTATTTGGGTTTTTATCATTTTTAACATGTCTTTTCAACCTCTTAAAGATAATAATCTTTTTCATTATTTTGAGAAGTCGCTTTATGTTGTTTATGAAAAAATATATAACCTACTTAAAATAGATTTTTATACAATGTAAATAATTATTCTTTTCTTGAAATTTTAATAGAATTACAAATCTTAGAATATCTGCATCTCACAAACACAATAGGAATTAATCACAAACACAAACACAAATATATATATATATATATATATATATATATATATATATATATATATAATGGCGGACCTGGCTTGTTACCAGGGGGTTCAGTTAAACCCCCTGATTTTTTTTTTTTGCACTTATTACCCTATATAAATAGTCAAAAAATCCTGATATTTTGATTTTGAACTCCCTGAAAATTTTAAATTGCACTAGTAAACCAAGTTTTGTACCCATTTGACACTGGCCTTAAAAAATTTGAAACCCCAGACCCCGGGGTCCTGGGTCTGCCACTGTATATATATATATATATATATATATATATATATATATATATATATATATATATATATATATATATATATATATAGACACCCACGTAAAATTTTCATCAAAATCCAAAATCATTTCAAATTTTACTCGCGGGTAAAATTTACCCGACTGGCTCAAAACACGACGAAATTTTGTTGGAATTTCTTGACAATTTTTGAACCATGACTTAATGATATTCATTAATTTAACAGTATAATTTTATCGTGATGCAATCCAATCGTTTCTTTAATCTCAAAAATCAGTTTAGTAAACCATTGATACTTGCACATTAAAACAGTCATAATACAATGTCTATTAACTCCAATTGTTACCAAATTCACGACTTATCAATATAAATCAGTAAGTCAATGAGGTGATTAGTCTATATCACCTATCTTTAGGAAAGGGGGAGGGCCTCCTTAAAACTTCCCTGAGTCAAAGGTTTTAAGGAGGCCCTCCCCATTTCCTATATCTCCATTGTAAGGGTTGAGCACCCCTTGTGCTCCCTTCAATGTATTTTTTGCTTATCTAAAAAAAAACCTATCTTTAAGTAATAAGAACTAAATTTTAATAAAGCAATTTTCATATGAAAACTGGGGTGTCACACCTTTTCTTCCATTTATGTATCCCCAAAGAAAGAGTAAATTTCTTTTTTTCTCAAATCTAAAAGATAAACATGAAATTTATTTATTTTCAAAATTATTGTGGTAGATTATTTTTTCTAGTTTTTATAAAACTCATTTATTTGTGTAATTTAAATAAATGATAAAACTATATATCATTAGTTATTGTTTATGTTTCAAACAAGTATTTCTAAATTATCTTATTAATACTTTTTATTAACGATGCAGAAAACATTTAAAAAGGAATTCGTTGTGCATGCCTATAAATAAAGCTATTGGGTAAAACAGAAGACATCACAAACTTAAGAACTCAATAGAGAGATTGGAAAAATATAAGAATAGGGAAGAGTTATGGCAGTGAGTCATGGGAACAAATGTATTGTGATAATGCTAATGATTATGGTAGTTGTAACACAACCTCATGAGGATATCAATCAATCTCAAGAAGTTGAGCCAAATAGACCTTTTAAGGCTCATTTTTCTATTTATGTTCGTTGTTATAACAAGTGTATAGAGGAATATCTTTTGTCATTTGTTCATCCTCAATTATGCGTAGACTTTTGTCGAAGGATATGCTTTGGTTATTAATTTCAACAATGGTATTTGGTCAAAAAGAAAAAAAATCAACAATGGTATCCATATTTTCATTTTCTTCTCATCTTATATCTAGTCTTTTGTAACAAACTTCAATATTCTTTTTGTCAAAAACAAAAAAACTAAAATATTTTTATACTGCTAATTTTTTTTTTTTGGTTTTGTCTTAACAGGTTCCCGCATAGTGCAGACATACACCGGTTTTAGCTTGGAGGCTTGCAACAACTAAAAATAATAAATTTGTATGCTACATGAGACTATAATTAAGAAAATGTACTAATCTCAAAAAAAAAATGTACTCACAAGAATAGACAATTATGTCACACAATAATAAATAAATAATTTTTTATTCGTAATACCTATTTTCTCTATTTTATGATTCAGTTATCTTGGTATAATTTTTCCTTGTTTGTTTTTTGTGATGATCCATTCAATTCAATTATGGCACTAATTTTTCAGTGAGCGGCGGTGTTCAACGTCGTCATCTCCAGCGGAAAAGCGTTCTTGAGGCGGCGGCGAGAGAAAAGGAAAAGCTCTCCTGAGGCGGCGGCGAGAGAAGAGGAATGCTTTCCTGAGGCGGCTCGAAGTTTCTTGAGGCATCTCGAAGGTTCCTGAGGCGCAGGCGAGAGAAGAGGAAAAGCTTTCCTGAGGCGGCGGCGTTTAGGGAGTTCAGCGGTGTTTGGCCATGAGATTCCAATAGCTGTTTGGTACGGTGGTTGTGACTTGGCTACCGGCTTCGCCTCAATCAGCAAAGTTTTTTCTTATTTTATTATCTTTTTTATATTTACTTTATGTTCTGCACCGAAATCGCCTATCTGGGATTTGTTGGTGGAAGGTCTCTTGCTACTAGCAGTGGATGAAGATGCGCCCGGGGGGGTACCTGCAAGCCACTCCGACGCTGAAGTCAGTATAGATATGAGTGAAGGTACTAGGGATTAGAGATTGAACCTTTCTTAGGGCAAAATATGCCTGTATTTATAGGAAATCGTGCCCCTTCGTGGATCGTTGGATTGGTAGAGTTGATCTTGACCATCCAAGCATGTTGGGCTCGCATGAGGTGGAAATGGGCTGGATTGATTGGGCTGATCCTTTCCAATTGCTGAATGCACCTCCTGGTTTTGCTGATGGGACCCCCCGGTTCACTCCAGAACAGTTGCCCCCCAAGCCGAGATTATTCTGGTGGATGGTCTTGGCTTGACAAAGTTTCATCGGCTTGTCGGATTTGTGAAGTGGCGAGCGACGCGGTCCCAGTGATGACTGTGTTCGAGGTCCCCTTCTTCTTGGACTTAACCTAATAAATAGGTATGTAGAACTTTTGCTGCGTGGTGGAGAAAATTTTTTTTGGGGCGCCAACTTGGAGAGGAGGGAAGACAGACGACCGGATCCTCTTGCAATGACACCGAATCTCCTTGGTAAGTTCTTGATTCCTTTTCATTGATGGTGCCCCCTGTGGGCACCTTGGGCACCGTTTTGGTGAGAAGGGGAGGTGCCCCCTTGGGCGCTTTGTTCCTTATATGGGCGATTTGTAGCCATGGGGTGGCGCCCCCATGGGCGCCTTGCGCCAGACAGGCTGATGAGGAGGAGTGGCGCCCTCATGGGCGCTTCATACTTGATGGTCTGTGAGATGGATTGGCCCCCTTTATGGGAGTTTCGTACTTAGTAGTTTGCAAACATGGGAGTGGCGCCTTTATGGGTGCCTTGTTGTTTGTCAATGTGCCAGGATGGGGGAGTGGCGCCCTAGTGGGCGCCTCCTGCTCGATCATTTGTATGTGTGAGGTTGGCGCCCTCATGGGTGGCTTCCACTGGATGATTCGCCCAAGTAAGAGAGTGGCGCCCTCGCGGGCGCCTTGTGCTCGATGTATTGCACTAGTGAGGTTGTCGCCCACATAGGTGCCTTGCACTTGGTAATTCGCCCAAGTAAGGGGGGTGGCGCCCTCATGGGTGCCTTGCACTTGGTAATTCGCCCAAGTAAGAGAGTGGCGCCCTTGTGGGCGCCTTGTGCTCGATCTTTTGCATGAGTGAGGTTAGCGTCCTCATAGGTGCCTTGCACTTGGTAATTCGCCAAAGTAAAATAGAGTGGCGCCCTCGTGGGCGCCTTGTGCTCGACGTTTGTGCACAAGGAAGTGGCGCCCTCATGGGCGCTTTGTGCCTGATGGTTGGCGAGGAGGGATCTGGCGCCCCCATGGGCGCCATGTATTGGGCGCCTGTTGTTGCCTGCTTTGGCGCCCTTCCAGGCACCCCCTTGGGTGCCTGTCTTGAACTCATATTTTGCTAATGTTTATTTTTTTTTGTTGTTCGTCCTGTTTGCTTATTTTGACTTGCTTTTCTCTTTAATTTTTTCAGGACCAGTTCGTCATCAAGAGGACTTGTCTTTTTGCTGATTGCTCGCTTGACCTTGCTGTCTGTATCTTTACTTTCGTAATTTGTGCCTAGCACTTAGTTTTTTGATGTTGTCTGGTTTCTTTGAGTCCCCCACCTCGAGATAGGGGTAGTTTACCTGGTACTTAGCTGTTTGTTTTGCCCCCTGTCCAGCAGGTTTGGGAGATGGTGAGGATGAAGGGGAAAGCCTTGACACATGGGGAGTCGACTTCATTCTGGTATTTTTTTTGAGTGATCCCTTGGGACTTTTGACTTTAATTTTTGCGGTGGTCTTTAACCTTGTTGTACTGTGCATGGGTGAATGAAGAGGAGAGATGGTTCATCTTGGATACGATCCGGCTTCAGGTGGATCTACATGGAGCGTTGGAAACCGTTTGCCAAAGTGCCGGAGTGCTAAGTCTTCTTGATGTTGGCGCCTTCCTGGGCGCCTTGTGCTTCCCTTCTTGTCAGGTGCCCCCCTACCAGGCGCCATCCTGGTGCTGGCTTTGGTGGACGTGTGCTTGTCTCTTTGCCTGCTTTTCTTCTTGATGAAATTTCAAGGCTTGCTTGATGCCAAGGGGAATTGCTTCTTTTGTCCTCAGCATTATCTGCTTGATATTTCCGTGATCTTCAAATTGAGCCTGAGGTTCTAGGCGGGGGAATTATCAATCTCATCCCCCACAATGTTGATTTCGATGTCCCTGCACCCTGACCATTTCTTTCCGGTTTACTGCTTTCCTTTATACTTTAGTTTGTCAGGTGGCTGGATCTGTTTTAATGATGACTTCCTGTATCACACTTTTGATTTGATCCGTGTTTACCCTTTTGTTTGGCTCGTTGAATCGTGTAATATCTCCTGATGTTGGCGCCTCCCTAGGCGCCTTGAGCCAAAGTGTTGAGACATCTTGCTGTTCGCGCCTCCCTGGGTGCCTTGCTGGTTGCTTGTTCGTACCTGGGAATTGGTACCCTCCTTGGCGCTTTGCTGGGAACTTGACTTGGCGCCCTGTGTAACATCCTCAAAATAATTAATGGAATTATTTGGGTGTTAACCCAATTAAACCAATTTAGTACTTAACTGGTAAATTTATTGAGTGCTAAAATTATTTATTGGTGGTCATCGGATCGTTAACCGGATAATACGGGTCAAGGAAGTTTTGGAATCGAAATAGGAGATTTAGATCAATATGGTAATTGGATCACGTTACAAATTATATATTAAATAAGTATATATATGTATACGTGTGTGTGTGTTAAAAGAAAGGAAAGGAATGAATTGAAGAAAGAAAGAAAAGGAAACAGCGAGAGAAGAGAAACAGAGAAGGAAAGGAGAGAAAAGAGAAAGAAAGGAGGAGGAAGAAGAGGGAAAAAGGGAAGGTTTCGGTTCGTCAAAACGACTTCCTTCCAACACGAAAAATGCTCAGCGTTACTTCCTCTTCGTTTTGGTACCAAAATCTTCATCATCAACTCACTCTCCTCAAATCCACCATTTTCGAAATTTGGAGAAAAGTGGAGGTTTTGTTGTTCAAGCTCAAAGGGAAGCTTTGGATGGTGTTTGGGAGCGAGCTCAAGGTGGATAGCGCAAATATTGAAGTCCGATTTGGAGTTTGTGAAGAATCAAGGGGTTAGGGAGCAAATTGGGGTTTTGTGAATAGTGGCTTGAGGTGAAGAAGATGATGAATAGTGCCCATGGAGAATTTCGGGAAATCGGTATTTCGGTCAAAAAGCGGTTTCGAGATCGAGTGGGAAGCTTTGGAAGCGGATTGGGTGTCGCCGGAGCGGGGAATGTTCGTGTGGTTACTCGGTGATTTCGGCTCGATCGTGGTTCACGCTTCAAGGGTGAGTTCTACTCACGCTTAGGATTTTATGTTTCGAATTAATTATTTAACTGTTTTACCGCTTTCGCTGGACTGGAATATTATTTGGTAATCGAGTTTGAGAGATTTTGGGTTGAAAACCGATAATTGGAAAATATGTCGCGTTTTGATACAATTCGTTTAAAATGAGTTTTTGATTGATTGTGTGACTTTGATTGAGACTGTTTTTATAGTTGTCAAAACTGTTTTCAACCGGGACAAGAATCGGAATTGAGCGGAATAGCGAATTTCGCAAGAAAACGGAAAACCTGCAGTTTTCTGCAGAGGGTCGCGTCGCGACCCGTCCCTTTCGCGTCGCGACCTGGCCCAGTTTTGTCACGCAAAAAGTTTCTGTCGTTTTTCGCGTCGCGACGGTAGCAGTTCGCGTCGCGACGCTTTGCAAATTTTCAACAGTTTTTCACTGATTTTGTTCTCGCGATATCTTTTGATTCCGGAACCCGATTGAGGTGTTCTAAGATGCGTTGGAAAGCTTATTCAGAGGCCTAACTGAATATTCTATTTTTAAGGCAAAATGAACTGTTTTTGATATTGAAAATTGTGTCGAAAAGCGGTCAACTAGAGTGCGAGTGTGAACTTGGATTTTATAAAATATGGATTAAGTGTTTCATTGATTGTTTGATTTGATGGACCGTGGGTTCATGGTACTGTAGATATATATGTTTATATATATATCGAGTTGGGTGACGACCCATGTTTTGACATACTAGGCGGGGCAGTCATGCTCCCCCAACCTAGGCTCCGTGCCAATAGGAGAATGTACTATTGGTAAGGGGGTTCACCGGGATTAGCACTGGATTTGCAGTCGGTGTTATGTCATGAGTTTGTTGTACGTTCACCGGGATTAGCACTGGATTTGCAGTCGGTGTCGTACTGTGCGATACACCGGGATTAGCACTGGATTTGCAGTCGGTGCCGCACTTTGTTTGTTCACGTTCACCGGGATTAGCACTGGATTTGCAGTCGGTGTCGTGATGATTTTAAAAAGGATTTTTAATCGAACCGAGAGAGTTAGTAGGGGTATCGGTAGAACTCACTGAGATTGTATCTCACTGTTTAAATGTTGTTGATTTACAGAGACACAGGGGCAGCGGAAATCCAAGAGGCACGAGTAGGTTGAGCTCGGACTGGATGCTGATAGCCTAGCTTTATGTTTAAGCTTATTTCCCTTTTGTTGTCTGTATACTAAAACATTATGTATTTAGTGTATATCTTTCTTCCGCTTTCTTGTATGATACTGAATACTATAGATGCTGATGGTATATGGTCTGAGAACCATACTGTCTTGTTGTAAATAAGACTGTATGGGTTATATTCAGCGAAAAATTTATAGTGATATTCAGTGTCTAAGCAGGAAATATATCTCTGATGTGTTACTAATGTGCACTTGGGTATTTCTAGTCAATAGAAATACCGGGGTGTTACAGTTGGTATCAGAGCAGTTCGACCTAGTCGGACTTAGTTTAGGGTTGAGTCGATTCCTTGTTAGTCCTGGTTGTAATTACACTTGTGATGCTAAGAGACATTGAGCCTGATCAACTTAATACTTAGTGCATCATAAGCGGAATTATGGTAGGATGATCAAGACGCAGTCCTCGACCAAGACCGGAGTCTCCAACCGGTGCATCCTCAGGAAAGGTGGCATGACGGTGGAAGAATACACCGCTAAGTTCTAGAAGTTGTCTCAGTTTTACCGAATGGTAAGGTATGTTTCGCATGACGAATGGAGAACGCAGATGTATAAGAAGGACCTTAGTGCTTTTATGACTTATGGTCTCAGTTCTTATGGTATTACCAATTTTGTTGCCTTAGTGCAACCAGTCTATGTCGCCGAGGATGATCTCATAAGGAGTATGGGAAAAGAAAGAAGGTAGTTGAGTTATCAACTCCGAATGCAAAGTCCTAAGACGATTTCATCAAAGGAAAAGCAGATGCAATTCTTTGATTCTCCAAAGGGTCAAGATATTCTAATTGTGGAAAGCAACACAATTTAGAAATAGTAGTATATGCGGAAGAGGGTCACGATGCAAAAGAGTGCCCTGCGAGGAAGAGTTCCCGGGAGTCACAAGCAGCTCCAAGGCAAGGACGAGTCAACACTTTGAATGCTTAGACAGTTACGAATGCTGACGGTATACTTAGAAGGATGGGAGTCCTATTCAATAACTCGATCAGTATATTATATGATTCGGGTGCAACCTATTGCTGTATATCCCGATCGCGTGTGAATCAGTCGGGATTAGCCTTATCATCCCTATCCGAGCTGATAACTATCTTAACTGCGGCTAAGGGTCGTGTCCAGACCCAATCCTTGTGTCAGAATTGTCTACGTGTTATAGGAGACAGAACTTTCGTAGAAGAATTATTTGTTTGCCTGTGAGAAGTGTGGACACCATTTTGGGTATGAATTGGATGACTGCAAATCATGTTGCAATCGACTATATTAATCAACTATCAGCTTCGCTTCAGAATCAGTTGAATCGTCTAGGACAAATTCCGAAGCGGTTACCTAGTTCACCTTAGACGGTCAATCTTCATTCCAAGGTGCGGAAACACATGTTAGTATGTTATCTGCATCCACTGGAACTAGTTTAGATTTGGTGAATATTCAAGTTGTGAATGACTTTTTGGATGTTCTCTGGATGTTTTTCTGGATGAAGTTTCTTCCGTACATCCAGAGCGAGAGGTAGAGTTTTCTATAGAATTGATTCCGGTACAGGATCAATATCTACTGTTTCTTATTGAAGGTTTCTTCCGAGTTAAAGGAAATGGAGTCTCAACTGGAAGAGTCGATGTTAAAGAAATTTATTCGACTGAGTGCTTCTCTAAGGAGTGCTCTGGTGTGATTAGTTAAAAGAAAGGTTAGTAGCAAGAGATTGTGCAATGATTATCGACAACTCAACAAGTGACGATCAAGAATAAATATCCCTTACAAAGGATAGACGAATTGCTTGAACAATTTGAGGCGCTGCAGTGTTTCTAAAATTGATCTGAAGTCAGGATATCATCAAATGAAAGTTAGAGCCTTAGATATTCCGAAGACAGCTTTCCGTACTAGGTATGGACATTACAAGTTAGTAGTGATGCCTTTCGGTCTACCTAATGCTTCAGCGGTATTCATGGATTACATGAACCGAGTCTTCCACGCGTACCCTGATCAGTTTGTAGTCATTTTCATTGATGATGTCGTGGTGTACTCGAAGACCATTGAGGAGCATGTTCAACACCTCCGCATTGTTCTGAGTGTACTCCGAGAAAAGAAGTTGTACGCAAAGCCTTCGAAATATGATTTCTGGATGCCTGAGGTAAAGTCTTTGGGACATGTGATTTCCCAAGTCGGGAGTGTCTGTAGATCCCAGTAAGAAGGAAGCAGTGTTGAATGGGGGCGACCAACATCAGTCGCAGAGATCAAAAGTTTATGGATCTAGCCGGTTACTGTAAGAGGTTTGTTAAAGGGTTCTCACGGTTAGTTGTCCACTTACTCGGTTAACTCGTAAGGGTCATCCGTTTACGTGGGATGCTGATTGTGAAGAATGTTTTCAAGAATGGAAGGTTTGGTTGACTTCTGCTCCATTCCTGATTCTTCCGGATCCGTCATTGGAATTTCAAATTTTCGATGACGCTTCAGGGAAGGGTATAGGATGTATTCTAATGCCAAATCAACCAGTGATAGCTTATGCGTCCAGACAATTAATGTCTCATGAGAAGATTTATCCGACTTATGAATTGGAGTTAATAGCTATTGTGTATGCACTGAAGATTTGGAGACGTTACCTGTATGGGTCTCGTTTCGAAGTCTCTAGTGGTCACAAGAGTTTAAGGTATCTGTTTGATCAGAAAGAACTGAATAGCAGGCAGAGGAGTGTGTAGAATTTCTGAAGGATTATGACTTCGGGTTGAAGTATCATCCAGGAAATTCCAATGTTGTAGCTGATGCGAGTAATAGGAAATCGCTACACACAGCAGTATTATGATGCATTAGATGGAATTATTAGAGTCTGATAGAGACTTAAATCTGAATTCAAGATCAAGGAGAATCCGGTTAGTGTTGAGCCATATGAGGATCTCTAGTTCCCTAAGGGATTCTATACGCTTAGCACAGGAAGTTGATGTGAAGCTGCGATCACAAAAGGTATTTCCAGATTTTACTATGGATAGTGATGGAGTCAGTTGTTTCAACGGTAGAATCTGTGCGGCCGATGATGAGAACAATAAAAGGCAAGTGTTAGAGGAAGCACACCGAAGTTTATATTCTGTCCCAGGGTGTACAGAATATAAAGCAGAGGTATTAGTTTGTTAACCTCTCCTTTGTGAAGGTTAACAATGAGATAGTATTATGAGATTCAGTTTGACAAGTCGAACGTGAATACGAATATGTAAATGAGGTAACTGCTGACTGTTTTCACGTTGCGAATAACCATCAAAGGATTAATTGATGGATCTGCTTGCAAGTGACTGAAATTTCCGAAGTGAAGCTTGGCGTGCGGTGTAATAGTTTTGAAAAATCGTTTTGCGAAAACCCGCATGCTAAAGTTAATTTTGGGAACGACTCGAGAGGCTAATAGGATCTGATTGAGGAAAATCATAGAAGGCGTGCTTAGGTTGAAGGGAAAGGGGAAACTCAACGCTACTGGCTAATTTGGAAAGGAATCGGGTGCGTCGTTGGTAAAAGCCTCGTGATGAAGTTGCAATAGAGGGAAAAGAATTCTGAGTTCTGTTTGAAAGTTGTTTTAAGAACAACTGATACGATTTTCATTACGTTCAAATTATTTGAGGTCCCCGTGGTTTATTTCTACGTTTAAGATAAACATTTCTGGTAAATCCTCATTCCATCTTCTTTCGAGAAGTGTTATCTCGAAATCTTGGGGGCGAGTCAAGAAGTTTCACAAGTGACTTTTCCGTCATATTGTCGGTGTGTACGAGAACTGTTATGGATCGTAGAAGATTTGTTGAAAACGTGTTTATTCCCTTCGAAGAAATTGTGGTTGTTTTTACCTTTGCCGAGGAGTACCAGTTTGTGGATCTCGTTTTCAACTTGTACGTCTATCAAGTGTCTTGTATTAAACCCTTTGATTTAGATTAATCAAAGTTGGGGAGTAAACGAGGATAATTGGAATGAAGTTCGGAAGTGTTTTCGAACGCGGTGCCGAGCCTATGTAGGCGAAGGAGGAGTCTCTCGTATTGATTCGTAACAAGAGAGTTCATATCAAGGTAGTAGTGGTTCATACTTGACGATTGGTGTGCTGGATTGGAAAGATTTTCTACACACATTTCGTTAATTCAAGCTTGTTTTCCAGCAAATTTAGACCCTTCTGAGAATGTCGATCCTCGGTTAGTCGGATGAAAGACTTAGCGAAATTTTGAGGACAAAATTCTTTCAAGTTGGGGAGAATGTAACATCCTCAAAATAATTAATGGAATTATTTGGGTGTTAACCCAATTAAACCAATTTAGTACTTAACTGGTAAATTTATTGAGTGCTAAAATTATTTATTGGTGGTCATCGGATCGTTAACCGGATAATACGGGTCAAGGAAGTTTTGGAATCGAAATAGGAGATTTAGATCAATATGGTAATTGGATCACGTTACAAATTATATATTAAATAAGTATATATATGTATACGTGTGTGTGTGTGTTAAAAGAAAGGAAAGGAATGAATTGAAGAAAGAAAGAAAAGGAAACAGCGAGAGAAGAGAAACAGAGAAGGAAAGGAGAGAAAAGAGAAAGAAAGGAGGAGGAAGAAGAGGGAAAAAGGGAAGGTTTCGGTTCGTCAAAACGACTTCCTTCCAACACGAAAAATGCTCAGCGTTACTTCCTCTTCGTTTTGGTACCAAAATCTTCATCATCAACTCACTCTCCTCAAATCCACCATTTTCGAAATTTGGAGAAAAGTGGAGGTTTTGTTGTTCAAGCTCAAAGGGAAGCTTTGGATGGTGTTTGGGAGCGAGCTCAAGGTGGATAGCGCAAATATTGAAGTCCGATTTGGAGTTTGTGAAGAATCAAGGGGTTAGGGAGAAAATTGGGGTTTTGTGAATAGTGGCTTGAGGTGAAGAAGATGATGAATAGTGCCCATGGAGAATTTCGAGAAATCGGTATTTCGGTCAAAAAGCGGTTTCGAGATCGAGTGGGAAGCTTTGGAAGCGGATTGGGTGTCGCCGGAGCGGGGAATGTTCGTGTGGTTACTCGGTGATTTCGGCTCGATCGTGGTTCACGCTTCAAGGGTGAGTTCTACTCACGCTTAGGATTTTATGTTTCGAATTAATTAATTAACTGTTTTACCGCTTTCGCTGGACTGGAATATTATTTGGTAATCGAGTTTGAGAGATTTTGGGTTGAAAACCGATAATTGGAAAATATGTCGCGTTTTGATACAATTCGTTTAAAATGAGTTTTTGATTGATTGTGTGACTTTGATTGAGACTGTTTTTATAGTTGTCAAAACTGTTTTCAACCGGGACAAGAATCGGAATTGAGCGGAATAGCGAATTTCGCAAGAAAACGGAAAACCTGCAGTTTTCTGCAGAGGGTCGCGTCGCGACCCGTCCCTTTCGCGTCGCGACCTGGCCCAGTTTTGTCACGTAAAAAGTTTCTGTCGTTTTTCGCGTCGCGACGGTAGCAGTTCGCGTCGCGACGCTTTGCAAATTTTCAACAGTTTTTCACTGATTTTGTTCTCGCGATATCTTTTGATTCCGGAACCCGATTGAGGTGTTCTAAGATGCGTTGGAAAGCTTATTCAGAGGCCTAACTGAATATTCTATTTTTAAGGCAAAATGAACTGTTTTTGATATTGAAAATTGTGTCGAAAAGCGGTCAACTAGAGTGCGAGTGTGAACTTGGATTTTATAAAATATGGATTAAGTGTTTCATTGATTGTTTGATTTGATGGACCGTGGGTTCATGGTACTGTAGATATATATGTTTATATATATATCGAGTTGGGTGACGACCCATGTTTTGACATACTAGGCGGGGCAGTCATGCTCCCCCAACCTAGGCTCCGTGCCAATAGGAGAATGTACTATTGGTAAGGGGGTTCACCGGGATTAGCACTGGATTTGCAGTCGGTGTTATGTCATGAGTTTGTTGTACGTTCACCGGGATTAGCACTGGATTTGCAGTCGGTGTCGTACTGTGCGATACACCGGGATTAGCACTGGATTTGCAGTCGGTGCCGCACTTTGTTTGTTCACGTTCACCGGGATTAGCACTGGATTTGCAGTCGGTGTCGTGATGATTTTAAAAAGGATTTTTAATCGAACCGAGAGAGTTAGTAGGGGTATCGGTAGAACTCACTGAGATTGTATCTCACTGTTTAAATGTTGTTGATTTACAGAGACACAGGGGCAGCGGAAATCCAAGAGGCACGAGTAGGTTGAGCTCGGACTGGATGCTGATAGCCTAGCTTTATGTTTAAGCTTATTTCCCTTTTGTTGTCTGTATACTAAAACATTATGTATTTAGTGTATATCTTTCTTCCGCTTTCTTGTATGATACTGAATACTATAGATGCTGATGGTATATGGTCTGAGAACCATACTGTCTTGTTGTAAATAAGACTGTATGGGTTATATTCAGCGAAAAATTTATAGTGATATTCAGTGTCTAAGCAGGAAATATATCTCTGATGTGTTACTAATGTGCACTTGGGTATTTCTAGTCAATAGAAATACCGGGGTGTTACACCCTGCCTGGCGTCCTCCTGGGGGCTAGTGTAACGCCCTAAAATTTAATTAATTATTTAATTGAATTGTTTGGCAATTTAATTGGTAGAAAAACAATAAAATAATAATGCTAGTATATGTGGACCTATTGTTGGGGTTGGGATTATTAAAATGAGAAGTATTAGTGAGGCCCATGATTAAGTCGCATAAGCTAAGGAAAAGCCCATAGGACTAAATGAGCATATAAGGGATTAGGTTAGGGTTTTGCTCATTTAGAAGGATCAAAAAAATAGAATTGGAGAGAAGAGAAGAGAGAAGAGGCGCGGCGAAGAGGAGAGAGAGCTAGGGAAAGGCTTCGAGTTCTCCAAAGGCTATGGTAAGGGTGGGGTTCTATCTCTATAATTGGGTGTATGAAGGGCTCTATGTAGAAAGGTTAATGGAACCCTGGGTGCGATTAAGTTAGAAGACCCTAGTTGTAGGTATTGAATTTTTATATGATGATTGAACATGATTGATGATGATTGAACATGACTGATGATGATTGAACATGACTGATGATGATTAAACGTGCTTGATGATGTTTTGGAATCGAAATTCTGGTCATGGGCGTCGTTTTTGATGTTGTTGTCTGGGCGCCATGGGTGTCGTCCCTGTCTATGTCGCTGGGCACCGTTCTGTGCGTGTGTTGTGGTCTAGGCGCCATGGGCGCCGTTCCTGAAAATGTTGCTGGGTGCCAAGGGTGCCACCCTGTTGTGTTGTGTTGCGGTCTTGTAGGTACCTGGCGCATAGGGCGCCAATGGCGCCTAATCCTGGCTGCCCGATGTTGCTGTTCCTGGGCGCCATGGGCGCCAGTTGATGTTTTCCTAGCGTAAGGGCGCCAAGTCTTGGCTGCCCGATTTTGAGGTTGCTGCGTTTTCCTGGCGCAAGGGTGCCAAGTATTGGCTGCCCGATTGCGATGTTGCTGTGTCTCCTGGCGCATGGGCGCCAGGGGCGCCAAGATTTGGCTGCCCGGTTGCTGTCCTTGCGTGCTGTGTCTGGCGCAGGGGCGCCATGGGCGCCTAAATCAGGCTGCCTCGTGCTGTGTCTGGCGCAGGGGCGCCATGGGCGCCTAAATCAGGCTGCCTTGTGCTGTGTCACGTTGCTGGGCGCCATGGGCGCCAAGGGCGCCAGTTTGGCTGCCCGTTGTGCTGCTGGGCGCCATGGGCGCCAGTTTGGCTGCCAATTGTGTTGCTTGGCGCAGTGGGCGCCAAGTGTGGCTGCCCAAATGTGAATTTCACGATTGTTATATAAAATGATGTTGAATATGTGATTAGGCCCAAAGTTGCCAAAATGTTGAAAGTTGCTAAAATATTGCGATGTTGCCAAAATGTTGAAAGTTGCTGAAATATTGCGATGTTGCCAAAATGTTGAAAGTTGCTAAAATATTGCGATGTTGCCAAAATGTTGAAAATTGCTAAGTTGTAAGTTGTTGACGACGAAGGTTCTACGAAGACGAATTTGCCTCTATTCATTGGCAGGTGATGTGTTGTAGGCCTACGGCCAATGTTGCTTTCCGATGTTGTTGCGTTGCTATGTAACCGTTGTTATTTGTTTGTGCATTTACATAGCGTCGCATGCATAGCATATTTTGTACGATGGAGCTATGCTCAAACCACGATGGCCTGGATTGGCAAACCACGACGACGATGTTGCGATGTTGATGCCCCTATTTACGGGCTTGAATTATGGTACCACATGCATTATAGGGCGGTGGCCCTGAGTTAAGTCACATTTCGCATTATGTGCATACTTATGTGATTGTGATGATTTTGACTGCTGTTAAGTCATGAATTGACCTGACTTATATATTGTTTTTCATGTATCCGATTATATAGTGTGATATCTCACCCCTTCTGTTTGAATGTTACCCCAATGTTGGTAACGTGTAGGTAATCCCGAATGAAGGCAGTTTGTAACACCCCTTTTCTACCTGGTAATTACTTAATAAAATCAGAGTTACAAAAAATTTCATTATTCTATACTTCGAAAAGAGATGTCACACATTCATCGATAACCAAAACGTCACATGCGATATATAACACTTTGTCAAAAATACATCACCACGCAGCGGAATAGAAATAAGTTTCAAAACAAAAAAATCATAACGTCCTGAATGGACTCCAAATAAATAAAATGCAACAGCCAAAGTCTAGCGTTCATCCCCCCCTTGAGTGTTACATATCAAAGCAAAGGACACCGACTCAGACTAGCGAAGGTAGCTAAGCCTTCACTCGCAATCACCTGCACGTTACCGCATAGGGGTAACATTCAAACAGAAGGGGTGAGATATCTTCAATATAATAGCATAAAATGATAGAAAGTATGCTATAATATGACAACTATATCTACCACAGCACTACACACATCGAATTATAAATACACGTCGAATTATAACACCACAATCAGTCACCAAATGTCATGATAATGCATGATTGCAACCCACACCAACGGGCATATGCATGTGGTACCAAATCACCAAAAGTTTTGCCTGTAAATAGAGGCGTCACCAAAATTGAGAGCTTTCACACCCGGCTCACCAATTCACCAAAAATTGAGCTTTCACACCCGGCTCACTAGTTTTAGAAAAATTGAGCTTTCACACCCAGCTCCAAGACCAAAGGCCTTCACCAAAATAAATGCGTATGCCGTATGCGACACCATGAATGCACACAGACAACCATCAAAATTAGTCACAAAGTGACACACCAAAATCAATCACCGAATATCACCAAAATTGGGCTTTCACACCTAGCCCAACGACACTGAAACACCAAACTACCCGAAACAACAGAAACACCAAGATTTGGAGCCTTCGCACCTAGCTCCAACAGAACCAATACTTGAGCCTTCACACCTAGCTCAAACAACACCAAGACACCGAGGTAACAACAATTTTCCAAAAACATTTGAGACGCGATGATTTTTCCCAACACGGAGACAACGACAATTTTCCAAAATATTTGAGACGCGACATTTTCTTTTGTTCCAAAACAGCAACATTTAACGGCTAACAATTTCCAGAAGAATAGATCACTTTGCCTCAAATTAGAATATTCAGCTAGGCCTCTGAATAAGCTTTTCAAAACATTTTGAAACGTCTCAATCGGACTCCCGAGTCAAAAGTTATGTTGAAAACAAAACGGGGAAAAACTAAGACACATCCTGAAAACGGCGCCCAGGAGCAGGGCGCCTAGGGGCAACATGCAGAAACTGGCCAACAACAGAAACTGGCGCCTAGGTAGCACAAAAACGCAACATGGCGCAGGATATAGCGCCCATGGCACCCATAGGAAACACCACGCAGGAACTGGCGGCCAGGGAGGCGCCCAGCAGGAAACACGGCAGGAAATGGCGCCCTTTGTAACGCCCAAATATTTAATTAAATTATTTAATTAAATATTTAGGTATTCATTTATTTATTTATTTATTTTAGTTGGCGTAATTATATTAGCATTTGATTAAGAGGTGTATGATTGAATATTAGGAGATGGTGTTAGTAATCGGGCTTAAGCTGGGGAAAGCCCGTGATCCATATCCAAGGCTAGGCGCATGAAGGGAGTGTTAGTGAGGGTTTGGAGCATTGCGCATTTGGAGAGGAAAAGAAAGAAAATTTGCGAAGAGGAGAGAAAGAGAGAAGAGGAGCGGCGCACCCAAGAGAGAAGAGGAGGAGTATTCGCGAGCACAAGGGAGAAGAGAAGAGGCACCATTGTTGCTGAGGTTATCGTTGGTGACTTGATCAAGAGGATTAGTGCTCTCCTGCTATAAGGTAAGGGTGGGGTTCTTCCTTATAATAGGGTTTTATGATGGGGTTATGTGGGAATAGGTCCTATAATACCTCTTGATTGATTTTGATGTTTGATTTGGTGATAGTTGAATCATAACTAGGTTGAATTGAAATTTAGCTTGTTGGTGATTGTTGTGACTCAAAAAAATTGGTGATTCATTGTTGTTATTACTAATTGCATGCTAGGTGTTCGATTAATTGTTGTTTGGTGTGGTGATTGACAATTCATGGTGATTGACATTGGCGCCCTGGGTGTGGGCGTCGTGTGCCAGTGTGTGTGTGTGTGTGTGTCGCTGTGTCTTGGCGCAGGGGCGCCATGGGCGCCGGGTCCCGAGTGAGTTGCGATGCTGTCTTGGCGCAGGGGAGCCATGGGCGCCGTGTCTGGTGTGTGTTCCGTGTTGTGTTGCGTTGCTGTGGCATGTTCTGAGTTGCTTGGGCGCCAATTCCTGTGCCATGTTGCGTTTCTGATGTGTTTCCTGCTGTCTGGGCGCCAAGGGCGCCAATTCCTGCAATGTTGCCTGCTGGGCGCCTCCCTGGGCGCCAAGGGCGCCAATTCCTGCAATGTTGCCTGCTGGGCGCCTCCCTGGGCGCCAATTCCTGCCTGGGCGCTAAGGGCGCCAGTTTTCTGTTGTTGGCCAGTGATAGCCCCGCAAGTGCACGGGTCGTATCGCGTAATAAAAGAGTATCGGTCCACAGGGAGAGCCTAAGTGAATACCAATTTAATTTTTCAAAGTTTGATTAACTGAAAAGAAAGTGTTTTTAGAAAGAAGGAATGTTTTAGTAAAGTCTACTCACTCATGATCATTGTAGACAAAAGAGGAGAAAAGAAAATAAAAGAAGAAAACATAAAGTTAAATAGCGAGAAATAAAAGAAAGCGGTAAAGTGCAAAATCATAAATAGCGGAATTGTAAATGACAAGAAAGTAAATTGCTTGAAAAGTAAATTGCCAGTAATTTACTTGACTTGGAAAGTTAAAGAGCAAGGAAAATAAAGGTGCAAGAAAGTAAATAACTTGGAAAATAAAGGTGCAAGAAATTAAATAGCAAGGAATTATAAATGACAAGAAAGTAAATTGCCAGTAATTTACTTGACTTGGAAAGTTAAAGAGCAAGGAAAATAAAGGTGCAAGAAAGTAAATAACTTGGAAAATAAATGTGCAAGAAATTAAAAGAGCAAGAAAGTAAATGATTTGGAAAGAAAAAGGGCAAGAAAATAAATAGCAAGAATTTAAAGGGCAAGAAAGTAAATAAACAAGAATCATAAAAAGCATGAAGAGTAATTTGAAGTCATGAATCTTTAGAGAGCCTTTGTCATTGATTTTCTAACAAAATTCAAGCTTTGTTACAAGTGAGGATCAAGCCTCTATTTATAGGAAAATATGAGGGGCAAAATGGTCCAAAAGAGGAAAAAGTGGCAAATCAAGTTGGCCAAGGTAGTCATCAAAAAGCCATCCTCAAGTGGGCAAAAATATCCAGTTTTGACTGTACAGTCGAAATCTGGATAGCAGATGCAGTCGAAGTCGAAATCTGGAAGACAGATGCAGTCGAAGTCGAAATCTGGAAGACAGATGCAGTCGAAGTCGAAATTTGGAAGACAGATGCAGTCGAAGTCGAAATCTGGAAGACAGATGCAGTCGAAGTCGAAATCTGGAAGACAGATGCAGTCGAAGTCGAAATCTGAAAGACAGATGCAGTCGAAGTCGAAATCTGAGAGATCCAGTCGAATTCTGGCCTGCTGAGACAGATGCTGTTGAGTTCTAACAGATGTAGTCGAATTCTAACCTGCTGAGACTTTAAGCAGCCCAAATTGCTTCAAAATAAAACCTGAAGATAAAAAGTAAACATTTGCAGTAAAATAGAAAAAATATAATTAAAATACTAAAAAGACTTAATAAAATAACTATTAAAAAGACTCTAAAAATAGACTTATCAAACTCCCCTATGCTTGAACCTTTGCTTGTCCTCAAGCAAAAACAGTGTAAATCTTTCGGCCCATTCTGAAGGAAAATTATTTTCATATCGAAACCTTAAGTGAACTGTGGGGCAATTCTAACACTTTGGTTTGAGAGCTACTATTTTTGGGCTTTTTGTGGATTTGGGAGACATATTTAAAGTATCAATACATTAGAGAGGATATCCATGTCATCATAGAACCGGTTCCCCAGCATTCTTAAGTTTGGGTCCTCCATTCACTAAGACCGGGTCTCAAAGGAGGGTCTTTATACGTTGGGTATTTCAAGCATTTTTTCTTTTCTTTTTGATTTTATATGCTAACCATTCATTTTGATATTTAAAATGCACCAATTTTTGCATTTTGAATTGGTTTTGCAATTTTTTTTTTTTTTTGAATACCCCAACTCAGACGTTTTTCTCCAGTAACCGCGCATCCAGTGAATGTCACCAAGAGAACCAGGTTACTAGTTTCTTTTCAATCCTTCTAATTGTATTAATAACTGAAAATAGTCTCAATAGTGTGTGTGTGAAAAAGCCCTAGAAGTAGAAATCGAACCATGATACAATTTTGTTGTTCCCAACCAGTCCACCTAGATGATTGCTAATGAAAAATTGAAAAATTATTTTTGTCCAGAAAAGGCTTATCTAAAACATGCTTAAGGTTCACAAAGTTTCGCGATGGAGGGAGCAGATACAACTCAAAGTACAAAAAGGAAAAAAACTCGGCAAAGCAATAAAGACATTCCTAATAAAAGTAATAAAATACCCCCCCATGCTTGGACTAGGCATTGTCCTCAATGATTTTTCAAATAAGACAAAAGGGGTTAGGAGAGCTCACCTGGCTGTCTGGTTCAGGATACTCGGCCCTGGGGTATTTTATTTTTCAACAAATCGAAAAATACATTAAGCCGTGGGTTGCCTCCCACGCAGCGCTCTCTTATGGTCATTAGCTTGACCTTTTCCCTTTAGAAAGTTATTCCTGGGTCCCATTGCTTGAAGCATAGAGACCAAGTGACATATGAAGAATGAAAGCATTTTCCTAGATCCCATGGCTTGTAAAATGGAAGTTGTGTAAGCAATAAGATCTTTTTTACAATTCCCCCCAGATCAAATGTTATTTTTTTCACAAAGGAAGGTGAAAAATAAGATAAAGGAGATGGTTTGTATGGTGGTGGGGGGATGTATGGTTCTTCTCTTTCTTTTTCTGGTTCCTTCTCTTTTTCTTTCTCTTCTTGCTCACACGGTAAATTATGTTTGTCACTCACAATTTTTTCTTGGTTTGCTCTTGGTTCCTCTAATTGTTTTTCGCTTCTAAGGGTGACAGCATATATTTGGCCATTTAGATTTTGTTCAGGCTGTTCAGGAAATACCCCCGAAGATTTAGAGGATGAAGCCACCTGTGTTGCCACTTGAGTTATTTGATTTTCAAGCATCTTACTGTGAGTGGCAATAGAGTCGATTTTTGATTCTAATTTGATAAGTGTGTCATTCAAATAACAAGTATGATTTTTGAATTCTTCATTTTGTTTTGTTTGAGATGACACAAATTTTTCCATCAAAAATTCCAAGTTCGACTTTTGCGGGTTGTTTTGTGGGTTGTTAAAAACGCCTTGATTTTGAAAGACAGGAGGTGGTCTAGGTGCTGGATTGGGTGGAGGATTTTTATAAGAAAAATTTGGATGATTTCTCCACCCAGAATTATAAGTATTTGAAAAGGGATCTTCTTTTTGAGCATAGTTTATATGCTCATTTCCAGTACTAGATGCCTCAAGCTGGCATTTAGCTCCAATATGGCCAACAACCCCACATAATTCACATGGTGGAGTAGTAGGAGAAAAAGTTTGTGAAACGGCACTTACATTTAATTTTTCAATTTTTTGAAAAAGTGCGTCCACTTTTGAGGCAAGATGATCAACAGCGGATATTTCATACTTACCTGGCTCTTTTGATGATGCTGGTTTATCTGCTATGGCTCGCTCACTTGCCCATTGACAATGGTTTTGAGCCATATCTTCAATGAGTGCATAAGCTTCAGTAAAATTTTTGTTCATCAAAGCTCCACCTGCAGCTGCATCAACAGTCATTCTAGTTGCATATTGTAATCCATTATAAAATGTATGAACAACGAGCCATTTCTCTAGTCCATGATGGGGGCATAGCCTTAACATTTCTTTGAAACGTTCCCAAGCATCATAAAGAGATTCCCCGTTGTTTTGAGAAAATCGAGTAATTTGACTTCTCATTTGAGCTGTTTTACTTGGGGGAAAGAACTTAGCAAGAAAAATTTGTTTTAACTGGTCCCAGCTGGTAATGGATTCCGAAGGCAAAGAATGTAGCCATGCTCTTGCTCTATCCCTTAATGAAAAAGGGAAGAGTTTTAGTCTTATGGCATCCGGAGGTACCCCGTTTAATTTGAGAGTTCCACAGTATTCAAGAAAAATTGAAATATGAAGATTTGGGTCCTCCGTGGGAGAACCAGAAAATTGGTTTTGTTGTACCATCGAAAGCAGAGATGTTTTGAGTTCAAAATTATTTGCTTCCACATTTGGATGTACAATGGCAGCCGATGGCTCTGCTGAAGGTGTTGCGTACTCTTTGAGAGCACGATTTTCATTAGCCGCCATTTGGTTATCGGGAATTTCTCTCCTCCTTCTATGTAAGAACCTTTCGATTTCGGGAATTTGTTGAACAGTTTCACCGAAACTTCTGGTTCTTCGCATTCGAGGGACAAGAGAAGAAAAAGTAAAAATAAAGAAAATAAAATTTCAGTCTAACCGGTTTCGAAAAAATTTAATTAATATCACTGCCTCCCCGGCAACGGCGCCAAAAACTTGATAGCCCCGCAAGTGCACGGGTCGTATCGCGTAATAAAAGAGTATCGGTCCACAGGGAGAGCCTAAGTGAATACCAATTTAATTTTTCAAAGTTTGATTAACTGAAAAGAAAGTGTTTTTAGAAAGAAGGAATGTTTTAGTAAAGTCTACTCACTCATGATCATTGTAGACAAAAGAGGAGAAAAGAAAATAAAAGAAGAAAACATAAAGTTAAATAGCGAGAAATAAAAGAAAGCGGTAAAGTGCAAAATCATAAATAGCGGAATTGTAAATGACAAGAAAGTAAATTGCTTGAAAAGTAAATTGCCAGTAATTTACTTGACTTGGAAAGTTAAAGAGCAAGGAAAATAAAGGTGCAAGAAAGTAAATAACTTGGAAAATAAAGGTGCAAGAAATTAAATAGCAAGGAATTGTAAATGAGTAGAAAGTAAATTGCTTGAAAAGTAAATTGCCAGTAATTTACTTGACTTGGAAAGTTAAAGAGCAAGAAAAATAAAGGTGCAAGAAAGTAAATAACTTGGAAAATAAAGGTGCAAGAAATTAAATAGCAAGAAAAGTAAATGACTTGGAAAATAAAAGGGCAAGAAAATAAATAGCAAGAATTTAAAGGGCAAGAAAGTAAATGACTTGGAAAATAAAGGTGCAAGAAATTAAATAGCAAGGAAAGTAAATGACTTGGAAAATAAATGTGCAAGAAATTAAAAGAGCAAGAAAGTAAATGATTTGGAAAGAAAAAGGGCAAGAAAATAAATAGCAAGAATTTAAAGGGCAAGAAAGTAAATAAACAAGAATCATAAAAAGCATGAAGAGTAATTTGAAGTCATGAATCTTTAGAGAGCCTTTGTCATTGATTTTCTAACAAAATTCAAGCTTTGTTACAAGTGAGGATCAAGCCTCTATTTATAGGAAAATATGAGGGGCAAAATGGTCCAAAAGAGGAAAAAGTGGCAAATCAAGTTGGCCAAGGTAGTCATCAAAAATCCATCCTCAAGTGGGCAAAAGTATCCAATTTTGACTGTACAGTCGAAATCTGGATAGCAGATGCAGTCGAAGTCGAAATCTGGAAGACAGATGCAGTCGAAGTCGAAATCTGGAAGACAGATGCAGTCGAAGTCGAAATCTGGAAGACAGATGCAGTCGAAGTCGAAATCTGGAAGACAGATGCAGTCGAAGTCGAAATCTGGAAGACAGATGCAGTCGAAGTCGAAATCTGGAAGACAGATGCAGTCGAAGTCGAAATCTGAAAGACAGATGCAGTCGAAGTCGAAATCTGAAAGACAGATGCAGTCGAAGTCGAAATCTGAGAGATCCAGTCGAATTCTGGCCTGCTGAGACAGATGCTGTTGAATTCTAACAGATGTAGTCGAATTCTAACCTGCTGAGACTTTAAGCAGCCCAAATTGCTTCAAAATAAAACCTGAAGATAAAAAGTAAACATTTGCAGTAAAATAGAAAAAATATAATTAAAATACTAAAAAGACTTAATAAAATAACTATTAAAAAGACTCTAAAAATAGACTTATCAGCCAGTTTCTGCGTGTTGCCCCTAGGCGCCCTGCTCCTGGGCGCCGAATCTTGCTGTGTTGCCTAGGTTGTTGCTGATTTTGTTTTCGAAATATCTTTTGACTCGGGAGTCCGATTGAGACTATTCAAAATGTTTTGGAAAGCTTATTCAGAGGCCTAACTGAATATTCTAATTTGAGGCAAAGTGATCTATTTTTCTGGAAATTGTTAGCCGTTAAAAGTTACTGTTTTGGAACAAAAAATGTCGCGTCCCAAATGTTTTTGGAAAATTGTCGTTGTCTCCGGTGTTGGGAAAAATCATCGCGTCTCAAATGTTTTTGGAAAATTGTTGTTACCTCGGTGTCTTGGTGTTGTTTGAGTAGGTGTGAAGGCTCAAGTATTGGTGTTGTTGGAGCTAGGTGCGAAGGCTCCAAATCTTGGTGTTTCCGTTGTTTCGGCTAGTTTGGCGTTTCGGTGTCGTTGGGCTAGGTGTGAAAGCCCAGTTTTGGTGATATTCGGTGATTGATTTTTGGTGTGCCACTTTGTGACCAATTTTGATGGTTGTCTGTGTGCATTCATGGTGTCGCATACGGCATACGCATTTATTTTGGTGATGACCTTTGGTCTTGGAGCTGGGTGTGAAAGCTCAATTTTTCTAAAACTAGTGAGCCGGGTGTGAAAGCTCAATTTTTGGTGAATTGGTGAGCCGGGTGTGAAAGCTCTCAATTTTGGTGACGCCTCTATTTACAGGCAAAACTTTTGGTGATTTGGTACCACATGCATATGCCCGTTGGTGTGGGTTTCATTCATGCATTATCATGACATTTGGTGACTGATTGTGGTGTTATATTTCGACGTGTATTTATAATTCGATGTGTGTAGTGCTGTGGTAGATATAGTTGTCATATTCTAGCATATTTCCTATCATTTTATGCTATTATATTGAAGATATCTCACCCATTCTGTTTGAATGTTACCCCTATGCGGTAACGTGCAGGTGATTGCGAGTGAAGGCTTAGCTACCTTCGCTAGTTTGAGTCGGTGTCCTTTGCTTTGATATGTAACACTCAAGGGGGGGACGAACGCTAAACTTTTGTTCTTGCATTTTAATTGTTTGGAGTCCATTCAGGACGTTATGATTTTATGTTTTGAAAACTTATTTCTATTCCGCTGCGTGGTGATGAACTTTTGGTGGTGTGGTTAATTAAATGGGTGTTATGGGCTTCGTCCCTTTTTGACAAAGTGTTATATATTGTATGTGACGTTTTGGTTATCGTTGAATGTGTGACATCTCTTTTCGAAGTATTGAATAATAAATTTTTTTGTAACTCTGATTTTATTAAATAATTACTGGGTAGAAAAGGGGTGTTACATTAGTGGTATCAGAGCAAAAGTTCGGTCTGTCCGGCCAAGTTGTCCAGTCGTAGTGTCAATTGACAATGGTGTGTTGTCAATTATATCTAACTGTTGTTTGTTTTGCAGCAAGTGGGTTGAAATGGCTGGGAGGAACGACGCTGCAATTGCTGCTGCTCTAGCTGCTATGGCGCAGGCTGTCCAGAATCAGAAGAATGGTGAGAATGCTGGGACTCGCAGTCTGGCGACATTTCAGAGAGAGAATCCGCCCACGTTCAACGGCAAGTATGATCCCGATGGTGCTTTAGCTTGGTTGAAGGAAATGGAGAGGATTTTTCGAGTGATGGATTGTACTCCAGCACAGAAGGTCCGCTATGGTACGCATATGCTAGCTTAGGAAGCTGATGATTGATGGTTAGAGGCGAGGCAAAGGTTGGAGACTGCTATTGAAGAGATTACCTGGGAAGTGTTCAGCAGAGAGTTTAACCGTAAGTATTATCCAGAAGATGTCCGAGGGAAGAAAGAGATTGAGTTTCTGGAGCTGAAACAGGGGAGTATGTCCGTATCGGAGTATGCCGCTAAGTTTGTGGAGCTATCAAAGTTCTATCTGCATTACACTGGAGCTACTGCTGAGTTTTCCAAGTGTATCAAGTTCGAGAATGGTTTGAGGCCCGAGATCAAGAAAGCAATCGGATATCAGAAGATCCGTGTCTTTGCTGACTTGATTGATAGTTGCAGAATTTTTGAGGAGGATAATAATGCTCACTACAAGATTGTGAACGATAAGAGGAGCAAGTTTCAAAGCCGTAGTAAGCCGTATGAGGTTCCTGCGGGCAAGGGTAAGCAGAGAGCTGATGCTGGCAAGAGGACTAGTGGGGGAGATGCCCCTGGTAGCATTGTGTGTTTTAAGTGTGGCAAGCCTGGCCACAAGAGTGACATGTGCAGAAGCAATGTGAAGAGGTGTTTCAAGTGCGGGAAGGACGGCCATGTGGTGGCCGAATGTGAGAGCAAGGCAGTGGTCTGCTATAACTGTGGTGAAGAGGGGCACATTAGTACTCAGTGCCCGAAGTCGAAGAAAGAGAGGTCCAGTGGAAAAGTGTTTGCTTTGGCAGGTGAAGAGCCTACAGAAGATGATGGACTTATTAGGGGTACGTGCTTCATTCATGGTACTCCTTTAAAGTCTATTGTTGATACTGGTGCTACTCATTGCTTTATTGCTGCTGATTGTTGTAAGAGGTTAAGTCTTGCATTGTCTGCTATGAATGGGGAGATGGTTGTCGACACTCCAGCTAAGGGGTCAGTAACTACCTCTCTAGTGTGTTCTCAGTGTCCCTTGTCGATCTTCGACAGAGACTTTGTTGTGGATTTTGTTTGTTTGCCGCTGAATGAATTAGATGTAATTTTGGGCATGAACTGGTTGGAGCATAACCATGTTCGCATTGATTGTCGTCGCAAATCGGTGAGCTTTGGAGAGGAAGAGTCTGGTTTGTTATCTACTAGTCAGTTGCGGAAGTTAGCGAAGGAGGGAGTTCAGTTGTTCTCATTGATGGCATCGTTGTCTGTCGAGAATCAAGCTATCATTGAAGACTTGCAGGTGGTGCGCGAATTTCCGGACGTTTTCCCTGACGAGATTCCTAGTGTACCGCCAGAAAGGGAAGTGGAGTTTTCTATTGATCTTGTACCCGATACGAGGCCTGTGTCTATGGCACCGTACAGGATGTCTGCATCAGAATTGTCTGAGGTTAAGAAGCAACTTGAAGATCTGTTTGAGAAGAAGTTTGTTAGGCCGAGTGTATCGCCGTGGGGAGCTCCTGTGTTGCTGGTGAAGAAAAAGGATGGAAGCATGAGGTTGTGTGTTGATTATAGGCAGCTGAATAAGGTGACCATTAAGAACAAGTATCCACTTCCGAGGATAGACGATTTGATGGATCAGTTGGTGGGTGCTCAAGTGTTCAGTAAGATCGATTTGAGATCGGGTTATCATCAGATCAAGGTGAAGGACGAAGATATTCAGAAGACTACTTTCAGGACGCGGTATGGGCATTATGAGTATTCGGTGATGCCGTTCGGTGTCACTAACGCGCCGGGTTTATTTATGGAGTACATGAATCGTATATTCCATACTTACTTGGATCGGTTTGTGGTTGTGTTCATTGACGACATCCTGATTTATTCGAAGTCGGAGGAAGAGCATGCGGAGCATTTGAGATTAGTATTGGAGATCCTGAGGGAGATGAAGCTGTATGCAAAGTTGTCTAAGTGTGAATTCTGGTTATCAGAAGTGTGTTTTCTGGGTCATATCATTTCTGGTAGTGGTATTGCTGTGGATCCATCTAAGGTTGACGCCGTGATGCAGTGGGAGAGTCCGAAGTCGGTTACGGAGATTAGAAGCTTCTTAGGGTTGGCTGGTTACTACAGAAGGTTCATCGAAGGTTTTTCTAAGTTGGCCCTTCCGTTGACGCAGTTGACTTGTAAGGGTAAGGCTTTTGTGTGGGATGCTCGTTGTGAGGAAAGTTTCCTTGAGTTGAAGAAGAGATTGACGACGTCTCCTATTTTGACGTTGCCAAAACTGGGGGAGCCGTTCGTGGTGTATTGTGATGCTTCGAAGATGGGTCTAGGTGGCGTCCTTATGTAAGATGGGAAGGTGATTGCTTATGCGTCGAGGTAGCTAAGGATTCATGAGAAGAATTATCCAACGCATGATTTGGAGTTGGCTGCAGTGGTTTTTGTGTTGAAGGTTTGGAGGCACTATTTGTATGGTTCCAGATTTGAGGTGTTCAGTGATCATAAGAGTTTGAAATATTTGTTTGACCAGAAGGAGCTGAATATGAGGCAGCGAAGGTGGTTGGAATTGTTGAAAGACTATGATTTCGGTTTGAACTATCATCCAGGCAAAGCTAATGTCGTGGCTGATGCTTTAAGTCGGAAGTTCTTGCATATGTCGGCAATGATGGCTAAGGAGTTGGAGTTGATTGAGGAATTCAGGGATTTGAGTTTGGTTTGTGAAGTGTCACCTCAGAGTGTTAAGCTGGGGATGTTGAAGATTGGTAATGATTTTCTGATCAGCATCAGAGAAGCCCAGAAGTCGGATGTTAAGCTGGTAGACTTGATGGTTGAGGGCGATCGACCGGAGAATGATGATTTCAAGCTGGATGTGCAGGGTGTATTGAGGTTCCGTAACAGAATTTGTGTTCCCGATAACACAGATGAAGAAAGCAATTCTTGAAGAGAGTCACAGAAGTAAGTTGGGTATTCATCCGGGAGCTACGAAGATGTATCAAGACCTGAAGAAATTGTTTTGGTGGCCTGGTATGAAGCGAGATGTAGCGCAATTTGTGTATGCCTGTTTGACTTGCCAGAAGTCAAAGGTTGAGCATCAGAAGCCTGTTGGACTGATGCAACCGTTAGAAATTCCGGAGTGGAAATGGGATAGCATTTCGATGGATTTTGTGACGGGATTGCCTAATACTGCAAAAGGGTATGATGCAATTTGGGTGATTGTTGATAGGTTAACGAAGTCGTCTCATTTTGTTCCTATCAGCATCACGTATCCGGTGTCGAAGTTGGCCGAGATTTATATCCGGGAGATTGTGAAGCTTCATGGGGTTCTGATGAGTATCGTTTCAGTCAGAGATCCGAGGTTCACTTCAGATTTCTGGAAGAGTTTGCAAGAGAAGTTAGGGTCTAAGTTGAGGTTGAGTTCGGCATATCATCCTCAGACAGATGGTCAGTCAGAGAGGACAATTCAGTCATTAGAAGATTTGTTGAGGGCTTGTGTTTTGGAACAAGGAGGTTCGTGGGATTCCTACCTTCCACTGATAGAGTTCACGTATAACAATAGTTACCATTCTAGTATCGGGATGGCACCTTTTGAAGCATTATATGGTCGGAAGTGTAGAACCCCGCTGTGTTGGTATGAGTCTGGAGAGAGTGTGGTACTTGGACCGGAAATTGTTCGGGAGACAACCGAGAAGATAAAGTTGATCCGTGAGAAGATGAAGGCTTCGCTGAGTCGTCAGAAGAGTTATCACGACAAGAGGAGAAAAGATTTAGAGTTTCAGGAGGGTGAGCATGTATTTTTGAGAGTCACTCTGGTGACCGGTGTTGGCCGCGCTTTGAAGTCGAAGAAGCTCACTCCTCGATTCATTGGTCCTTATCAGATTTCTGGGAGGGTTGGGAAGGTGGCGTATAGAGTGGCTTTACCGCCAAACCTTTCGAATTTGCACGACGTGTTTCACGTGTCGCAACTTCGGAAGTACATTTCGGATCCATCTCATGTGATCCACATGGATGATGTGGAGGTGCGGGATAATCTCACGGTGGAGACGATGCCTGTGCGGATTGAAGACCATGAGGTGAAGGTGTTAAGAGGCAAGGAAATCGCATTGGTGAAGGTGGTCTGGCTAGGAGCTGCCGGAGAGAGCATGACTTGGGAGTTGGAGAGTAAGATGCGGGAGTCCTATCCCGAGCTGTTTGATTCAGGTGAGTTTTCGAGGACGAAAACATTCTAAGTGGGGGAGAGTTGTAACGCCCAAATATTTAATTAAATTATTTAATTAAATATTTAGGTATTCATTTATTTATTTATTTATTTTAGTTGGCGTAATTATATTAGCATTTGATTAAGAGGTGTATAATTGAATATTAGGAGATGGTGTTAGTAATCGGGCTTAAGCTGGGGAAAGCCCGTGATCCATATCCAAGGATAGGCGCATGAAGGAAGTGTTAGTGAGGGTTTGGAGCATTGCGCATTTGGGGAGGAAAAGAAAGAAAATTTGCGAAGAGGAGAGAAAGAGAGAAGAGGAGCGGCGCACCCAAGAGAGAAGAGGAGGAGAATTCGCGAGCACAAGGGAGAAGAGAAGAGGCGCCATTGTTGCTGAGGTTATCGTTGGTGACTTGATCAAGAGGATTAGTGCTCTCCTACTATAAGGTAAGGGTGGGGTTTTTCCTTATAATAGGGTTTTATGATGGGGTTATGTGGGAATAGGTCCTATAATACCTCTTGATTGATTTTGATGTTTGATTTGGTGATAGTTGAATCATAAGTAGGTTGAATTGAAATTTAGCTTGTTGGTGATTGTTGTGACTCAAAAAAATTGGTGATTCATTGTTGTTATTACTAATTGCATGCTAGGTGTTCGATTAATTGTTGTTTGGTGTGGTGATTGACAATTCATGGTGATTGACATTGGTGGTTAAGGATTGGTGATTTAAATTAGTGAAATAACGAAAATATAGACCCCTAGGGCGCCATAGGCGCCATTGTCCTAGATGCTGTTTTTGGCGCCCTGTTCCTGGGCGCCGTGCCTGGCCTTGTTGCCTTGATGTTCTGTTGCTGTTTCTGGCGCCCTGGGTGTGGGCGTCGTGTGCAGTGTGTGTGTGTGTGTGTGTCGCTGTGTCTTGGTGCAGGGGCGCCATGGGCGCCGAGTCCTGAGTGTGTTGTGATGCTGTCTTGGCGCAGGGGCGCCATGGGCACCGTGTCTGGTGTGTGTTCTGTGTTGTGTTGCGTTGCTGTGCCATGTTCTGAGTTGCCTGGGGCGCCAAGGGCGCCAATTCCTGTGCCATGTTGTGTTTCTGTTGTGTTTCCTGCTGTCTGGGCGCCAAGGGTGCCAGTTCCTGCAGTGTTGCCTGCTGGGCGCCTCCCTGGGCGCCAATTCCTGCCTGGGTGCGAAGGGCGCCAGTTTTCTGTTGTTGGCCAGTTTCTGCGTGTTGCCCCTAGGCGCCCTGCTCCTGGGCGCCGAATCCTGCTGTGTTGCCTAGGTTGTTGCTGATTTTGTTTTCGAAATATCTTTTGACTCGGGAGTCCGATTGAGACGATTCAAATTGTTTTAGAAAGCTTATTCAGAGGCCTAACTGAATATTCTAATTTGAGTCAAAGTGATCTATTTTTCTGGAAATTGTTAGCCGTTAAAAGTTACTGTTTTGGAACAAAAAATGTCGCGTCCCAAATGTTTTTGGAAAATTGTCGTTGTCTCCGGTGTTGGAAAAAATCATCGCGTCTCAAATGTTTTTGGAAAATTGTTGTTACCTCGGTGTCTTGGTGTTGTTTGAGCTAGGTGTGAAGGCTCAAGTATTGGTGTTGTTGGAGCTAGGTGCGAAGGCTCCAAATCTTGGTGTTTCCGTTGTTTCGTGTAGTTTGGCGTTTCGGTGTCGTTGGGCTAGGTGTGAAAGCCCAGTTTTGGTGATATTCGGTGATTGATTTTTGGTGTGTCACTTTGTGACCAATTTTGATGGTTGTCTGTGTGCATTCATGGTGTCGCAAACGGCATACACATTTATTTTGGTGAAGACCTTTGGTCTTGGAGCTGGGTGTGAAAGCTCAATTTTTCTAAAACTAGTGAGCCAGGTGTGAAAGCTCAATTTTTGGTGAATTGGTGAGCCGGGTGTGAAAGCTCTCAATTTTGGTGACGCCTCTATTTACAGGCAAAACTTTTGGTGATTTGGTACCACATGCATATGCCCGTTGGTGTGGGTTGCATTCATGCATTATCATGACATTTGGTGACTGATTGTGGTGTTATAATTCGACATGTATTTATAATTCGATGTGTGTAGTGCTGTGGTATGTAACACCCTTGAATAATTTAATTAATTTAATTAATTTATTTAATTTAATTATTTTTATTTGGTGTAATTAAATTAATATTTAATTAGATGGTGTGTAATTGGGCATTAGGAGGTGATGTTAGTGATCGGGCTTAAGCTGGAGGAAAGCCCGTGATCCAGGCCCATGTGTTAGGCGAATTAGATGAGGGGTTAGAGTTTTGGCTAGTCATTAGCGCAAAACCCTTAGAAGAGGGAAAAGAATTGCGAATTAGAGAGAGGAGAGGAGAAGAGGAAATTCGGCGCAACCAAGGAGGGGAGAAGAAGAGGAGGGCTGCGCTGATTCTAGGAGAAGAGAGAAGCTGTGTTGCTGTGGTTTTGTTGGTGACTCCGTAGGAAGGACTTCGCCTTCGATGTAATCAAGGTAAGGGTGGGTCTTACCTTATAATAGGGATTATAATGGGGTGTAGGAATTATATTGATCGCATTGCGTTTTTATTGTTGTTTTGATGTATGATTGAACTTATGATGAATTGATGCCCTCTATGTGTTTGTTAGAAAATGTGTGAATTATGAGATGTATGTAAGAATTGTGATGCACGCTAAATGTTTGATGAATCTTGTGTTTGATGATGTTTGATGATGATTGAAGTTGTTGTTGATGATTGAGCATATGAAATTTGGAGAAAATTGAGTTTGAAGGACTCTAGGCGCCTTAGGCGCCATTGTTGCTGCCATTGTCTCACATTGTTGCTGCTGTCTGGGCGCCATGGGCGCCTGTGCCTGCTGTGTTGTGTTCAGTGTTGTTGTCCTGGGCGCCATGGGCGCCAGTTCCCTGTGCCTGGGCGCCAAGGGCGCCTAATTTTGGCTGCCTGTGTTGTGTTCCCGAGTTGTGATTCTGAGTAGTCATGTTATTTGGATATCATTGGGGTCGAATTTGGGTTGTTAGACTGTGTGTACTGAAAAGTTACTGGGATCCCCTCCCCCGGGAGCCATGTTGCCTGCCTTGTTTCCTGTTGCAGTTTTTGGGTCCCTATGCCAGGGCGCCGAGCTAATTGTGTTTTGCTTAATGTTTCAGCTGCTGCCTTAGTGTGAAATGCCTTGCCAAAATATACTAAGATGTTCTAGTGTGGCTCCATGTTGTTCCAGTACTGTTTGGGAAGGCGCCCTGGGCACCCATGTACATGTTCCATTGTGTGTGCGTGTGTGTTGTGGGCATATTTTACCGTGCCATCTTTTGTATTTGCGTGCCCAAATTCGAATTTAAACATTTTGGCTCGAGTGGTTTTATTTTTGCACGCGTCATTCTGGAGTTGTCTCGGTGGGTGTTGCTTGTGTGCTTATAATATGGGGTGTTTTGGGTGAACTTCGAATTCTGAGCATATTTTACCGTGCCATCTTTTGTATTTGCGTGCCCAAATTCAATTTTAAACATTTTGGCTCGAGTGGTTTTATTTTTGCACGTGTCATTTTGGAGTTGTCTCGGTGGGTGTTGCTTATGTGCGATGTGTTGCCAATTCTATGCTGCGCCAGTTTCTGTGTCTAGGCGCCAGGCGCCCTGCGCCAGTTTTCTGTGGGCGCCAGGATCCCTGCTGGGCGCCAGGATCCCTCCTGCGCCAGTCTTTGTGTTGCCTGTTGCTGTTCCTGTCTAAGTTGCGCCAGTTTCCTGCGCCAGTTTGCCTGCGCCAGTTTTGTGTGCTGCTGTTCCCTGCTAGGCGCCCAGCGCCTGGGAGCCATTTTCAGCACGTGTCTCAGTTTTGTCCCGAATTTGTTTTTGACGTATCTTTTGACTCGGGTGTCCGTTTTGAGTGCTTCAAAGGGCGTTTCGAAGCTTGTTCAGTCCTCTATCTGTGTATGCTGACTGTTTGTGTTTAGGTTCTGTTTTGGGCTGTGAGTGGTGTTGGCACACTTGTATGTGCCAATGTTGTTGTTGGGTGTTGATGGGTCTATGGACCGAATTTTGGTGATGATTTTAGGCTGCGGTCTTGACGTTGTGATTTATAATGATGATGTGTGTGACTTGTGGTTGTGAAAAATTATGTTTGTTGATTGTTCATGGAGTCACATGCATACATTAGGCTGCGGTCTTGACGATGCATTTTTAGGCTGCGGTCTTGACGTTATTTTTCGGCTGCGGTCGCGACGTGCCCAATTGGCTAATGAGAAGTTATAATGGTACCACATGCATTCTGCACCGCATACATACATGCTCATCATTGATAATTACTTTGTTTGGTGTACATTATGACTGTGTGACAATTATATATATAAGATGTGAGAAATGTTACATTTATATATTGCGGATGTTGATATATATTTATAAGTTGGAAACGTTGCTGTATATGCATGAAAATATAAATATATATATATATGACTTGCTGAGGTTAATATATGTACAATTATATATATGCAAACTGTTGAAAGTTGTTGTACGTGAATTTATGAAGTTGTCGTATGTATAATATAAAGAAATAGACATATGAATTGTTAAAGTTGTTACAAGTTGTTATACATATATATATATATATATATATATATTGTGGAAGATGTTATATGTGTAATTTTGTGGAAGGTATTATGCGTACATATATGTATTGTAAAGGTTGCTATATACATACATATAAATAAATAAAAATATAAATGTGTTGCTGTGATTGGTGTAGTCCTTATACTCTAGCATACTGCTTATTATAAACCTTATTATGCGGTTTAGACTCACCCCTTTGTTGTTTATTACTACAGGTAACCATGAGTGAAGGTTGTTATTCTTTATTCTTGCGTCGGTCTAGTGCTCTGATACGTAACACTCAGGGGGTGGGCGCTAGTTTTCTTTTGTCTGTTTATTTGAGTTGTTGAATAATTTTATTAAGATTTTTATGTTATTGTTGAGGCTGCGTTATGTGTTTATGAGATTGTATTTTTATTCCGCTGCGAGATGTTGAGGATTCGTTATGTGAACTGAACTAAATATTTTTGAGGATTCCATTACACTGTTTATGTGTTACGTACTATTCTGAAAATTCAAGGGAGATTGTTAATTTACTGTTGTTGTTTATCTGAAGAGAATGTAGCATTCCGTTTGGTTTTGTTGAAAAATAATTTTTGCACTCTGATAATTATGATTTAAATTTCCGGGTAGAAACGGGGTGTTACATTAGTGGTATCAGAGCAATGGTTGGTCCGTCCGGCCAAGTCGTCGAGTCGTTGTGTCGGTTAACGACCAACTGTTGTCTTTTAGTCCTAACCGTTGTTTGTGTTGTAATGATGCTCCTGCAGGTACAAGTAAACAGAAAGCTGCTGATGGTAAGAGAACTAGTGGGGGAGATGCCCCTACTGGTATTGTGTGCTATATTATGTTTTCTCTGTGTGGACTCAGTGATTCTGCTTTTGCTTTGTATTTGTTGTTCTCTGAATCCCGACTTCATTAGTCCGACCTTCTAGGATTTGACCTTGCTGTTGTTAAGAAATTATTTGTGTTGTGCGATTTGTAACACCCCTTTTCTACCCCTTAATTTGCACGTCATTATCAGAGTACTTTCATTTTCAAAAATAACATTTAATTAGTAGAAAAGAATTGTCACATCTTCATTTATAAAAAAACTCATCGCTGCGCCATTAACATTTGTGTAACAACGCATTCGTCACAAAAGTCAAACTTCAAAATAATCTCATCACAGCGGAAATAACAATAACTCACCAAAGTCGCTCAAACACGTCTCAAAACATCAATAAAATTATTAAACAGTTAATTAAATAATTTATCTACTTCAACCCCGCCCCATAGGTGTTACAATATCAGAGAGCGACTCAAACATCCCAACAGCTATAAAGGAAGGCAGCATGTCCTTCACTCGCAGTCACCTGCAGCGTTGCCACAATAGAGCAACATTCCAAGCAGAAGGGGTGAGAATTTTCAACATAATATAATTAAGCATACAGTAGAGTAATATGAGCAAACTATCACACACACATCATCATTAACATCAACTTCATCGTCATCACACACAAAACCAAAATCACAATTCACATCACCTGTCATAAAAAAATGTATGCGCATGAAAATGCAACCCACACCCGGGCATATGCATGATGGTACCATATTCGTCATAAATAGCCAGTTGGGCACACCGTCACTGGTTTTCGTCAATAAGAGGCCGAAGCCTATTCGTCATAATATGCACATGCTATGAGACTCTATGGACACATGTGCAATCACCAATTCACTCACCCGGAGTACTCGTCATCGTCACCATAAGACACTCATGGAGTGTATTCATCATAGTCACCATATTAATATCACAACTCTTCATAACAATCACATTCAAAACGTTTGAGTAACAACATCTTTAAATATTAGGTAACAATGCTCCTAATTTTTCAAGTAACAACACATTAAAATTTTAGGAAACATCCATTTGAATGTAAATAATTACACATGAAAATCTAAGTCACAACCTATTTAAATTTTCGAATAACAACATTTTCAAATATTGGATAAACATTTCATTTTCATGTTTAGGAAGCATCAAAATTTATTTTTAGAAGAACATCCCATTTCCCAAGTGGAAGAAACCTCACATTTTTAACCGGAGAAATAGTAATAGAATAACAGTCACATTTACACGCTCTTTTCTTTTACAAAGTGCAGAAAATTCGGTTAGTAAACGGCAACAAATCGAAGCTGGAAAACAGTAGCCTTCTTGCGTAAAATAGTAGCATTTTCTCGTCCAAAAACAGCATTTAAACAGTGGCCTTTTATGCGCAAAACAGTAGCATTTTTTTCGTTCAAAAACAGCACTAAACAGTGGCATTTTATGCGCAAAACAGTAGCATTTTTTTCGTTCAAAAACAACACTAAACAGTGGCATTTTATGCGCAAACAGTAGCATAAAAAAATTCTGCACACAGCAACAACAGTATTTGACAACCAGCAATATAAAAATCTGCACACAGCCACAACAATAGTTGAAAAACAGCAACATAAATTCTGCACACAGTAACAACAATATTTGATAAACAGCAACATAATTCTGCACACAGCAACAACACTATTTGACTAACAGCAATATAAAAATCTGCACACAGCAACAACAATATTTGATAAACAGCAACATAATTCTGCACACAGCAACAACACTATTTGACTAACAGCAATATAAAAATCTGCACACAGCAACAACAATATTTGATAAACAGCAACATAATTCTGCACACAGCAACAACACTATTTGACTAACAGCAACATAAAGAAAAATTATGCCAACAGCAACCTTACCAATTGTCAAACAGCAGCATTTTATTATGGGGACAGCAACATAGTGAAATTCCACTTTCTTGGTATCATTCAAATAATCATACTCACATCACTCAATTTATCAAAGTTGCTTTTCAACACCAACAATTCACCAACATCAAATTTATCCACAACCCATTCATTAACAAAATTCGAAGTTTCATCTTTTTCCTATCATAGGGCAATTCGCAAAATCATCTCCTCACATCATAAGGTAATTCGCATATCAACACAATAATTCAATTCATCACTCCTCTTAATATATAAGTTGCGAATTCAACCACTACCAAAAACCCACAAACCCTCCTTATACTCAATTACATTAAATTGAAAACGCTCACCCTTACCTCGAATTTTGTATGCCCCGAAACAACGATGAATGCGTCACGTGCAAAACCCCGCAACACGACGAGCCAAGGTCACCAAAAAAATTCGCAGCAGCCCCCTTCCTCCTCTTCTAACCAATTCGCACCCGGCACAAAATTCATGGGGAAAAATCGCAACAATGGAAAAAGGAAGGGTTTGAGACCACCACTTGGAAGAATTAAATAAATGGAAGGGAAAAGGATCAAAGGCACTTACCTAAAGCCAAGATTAATTAAAACCCTTCTTTTCTTCTTGCTGGAAATCGCAACCCACTTCTCCTCTCACTCTCAGTTTCCCTGCCTTTGTTTCTTTCTTGAAAATGAGAGCTAATTCTTAGGTTTTAGGATAAATGGGAATGGGCTTGGGTCACTTAAGTGGCTTGGGCCCATTTTTCACACCACCCTTTTTAATTCTTTTCGCCTCCTACAATAAAACAATTATACATAAATTATTCCACTTAAACAAATATTGTATCCCTCCAATAATTTAATTAATTAATCAATTAAATTATTTTAGGGTGTTACAACTCTCCCCCACTTAGAGAATTTCGTCCTCGAAATTACCTGAATCAAATAACTCTGGATAGGCTTCCTTCATCTTACTTTCCAATTCCCACATCATGCTCTCGCCCACGGCTCCCAACCAAACCACTTTCACTAAATTAATCTCTTTGCCTCTTAACACTTTTACTTCACGGTCGTCAATTCTAACTGGCATAGTCTCCACGGTGAGATTGTCCCGTACCTCAACATCATCTAGTTGAATCACATGAGACGGATCCGCAACATACTTCCGAAGCTGCGACACGTGAAACACGTCGTGCAAGTTTGAAAGGTTAGGTGGTAAGGCCACCCGATATGCAACATTTCCAACTCTCTCCGTAATCTGATACGGCCCGATGAATCGAGAAGTCAACTTCTTTGATTTCAGCGCTCGCCCAACACCGGTCATAGGTGTGACCCTCAAGAACACGTGGTCACCAGCCTCAAATTCTAAATCTTTCCTTCTCTTATCATGGTAACTCTTCTGTCTACTCTGCGATGCTTTCATTTTCTCCCGGATCATCTTTACTTTCTCAGTAGTCTCTCTGACTAGCTCAGGTCCAAGTATTAAACTTTCCCCAGTCTCGTACCAACACACCGGAGTCCTACACCTCCGGCCATACAACGCCTCAAATGGCGCCATTCCGATACTGGAATGATAACTGTTGTTGTAGGTGAACTCAATTAACGGGAGATGAGTATCCCACGCACCTCCCTGCTCTAGTACACATGACCTCAACAGGTCTTCCAATGATTGGATTGTCCTTTCTGTCTGCCCATCAGTCTGAGGATGATAAGCTGAACTCAACCTCAATTTCGACCCCAACTCCTTCTGTAAACTACTCCAAAACTCCGAAGTGAACCTTGGGTCCCTATCAGACACAATGCACAAAGGAACCCCATGCAGCTTCACAATCACCTGAATGTAGATTTCAGCCAATCTCGACACTGGATACTTAATACCGATAGGAATAAAATGAGCCGACTTCGTCAATCTATCCACAACCACCCAAATTGAATCATGCCCTCTCACCGTATTGGGCAACCCGGTCACAAAATCCATGGAGATACTATCCCACTTCCACTCTGGAACATTCAACGGTTGCATCATCCCCGCAGGCTTCTGATGCTCGACTTTCGATTTCTGACAGGTCAAACACGAATACACAAACTGCGCCACATCGCGCTTCAACCCAGGCCACCAGAACATCTTCTTCAGATCTTGGTACATCTTCGTCGCTCCAGGATGGATACTCAACTTACTCTTATGCCCTTCCTCAAGAATTGCCTTTCTCATCTCCTCATCTTCGGGAACACAAATTCTCCCACGATACCTCAATACATTTTGCGTATCTATCACGAAGTCTTCATTCTCAGACTGACCGATCCCACTCATCAGATCAACTAATTTCACATCTAATTTCTGCGCCACTCGGATACTCGTCATAAAATCATTGCCAATTTTCAACATACCTAACCTGACACTCTGAGGCGTAACTTCACACACTAAACTCATGTCCCTGAACTGCTCAATTAACTCAAGCTCTCTAGCCATCAATGCCGACATGTGCAAAGTCTTCCGACTCAGCGCATCCGCAACCACATTCGCTTTTCCCGGGTGATAACTCAATTCAAAATCATAATCTTTCAATAGTTCTAACCACCGGCGCTGCCTCATATTCAATTCTTTCTGGTCGAACAGATACCGTAGACTCTTGTGATCACTGAACACCTCAAATCTCGATCCATACAAGTAATGCCTCCAAATTTTTAATGCGAATACCACAGCAGCAAGTTCTAAGTCGTGAGTAGGGTAATTCTTTTCATGAATTCTCAATTGCCTCGACGCATAAGCGATCACCTTCCCATTCTGCATAAGTACACCACCCAAACCCATCTTACACGCATCACAATAAACCGCAAACGGTTCAACCGGATTAGGCAGGGTCAACACCGGAGACGTAGTCAACCTCTTCTTCAACTCATTGAAGCTCTCCTCACATCGGTCATTCCAAACAAAAGCCCTACCCTTGCAAGTCAATTGAGTCAATGGCAGAGCCAACTTCGAGAACCCCTCAATAAACCTTCTATAATAGCCAGCCAATCCCAGAAAACTCCTGATTTCAGTAACTGACTTTGGAGACTCCCATTGCAACGCTGCATCAACTTTGGAAGGGTCCACCGCAATTCCCTCACTAGAAATCACGTGACCGAGGAAACTGACTTCTTTCAACCAAAACTCACACTTGGACAACTTCGCATACAACTTTCGATCCTTCAGGATTTCTAACACCAGCCTCAGGTGTTCCGCATGCTCCTCTTCTGACCAAGAGTAAATCAGAATGTCATCAATGAAAACTACCACAAACTTATCCAAGTACTCACGGAAGATTTGGTTCATGTACCCCATGAATACCCCCGGCGCATTAGTCACACCGAAGGGCATAACGGAATACTCATAGTGCCCATATCTCGTCCTAAATGCCGTCTCCTGGACATCTTCATCCCTGACCTTGATTTGATGATAACCAGACCTTAAGTCAATCTTGCTAAATACTTTAGCACCCACTAACTGATCCATCAAGTCATCAATTCTTGGCAACGGATATTTGTTCTTGATTGTAACTTTATTTAACTGTCGATAGTCTACACACAACCTCATACTACCGTCTTTCTTTTTCACTAGCAACACTGGGGCTCCCCAAGGTGACACACTCGGTCTTACAAACTTCTTTTCTAATAAATCTTCAAGTTGCTTTTTCAATTCTGCCAACTCAGATGCAGACATTCTATATGGCGCCATAGACACAGGCTTAGTGCCGGGAACCAGGTCAATAGCAAACTCCACCTCTCTCTCTGGTGGTACATCCGGAATCTCGTCAGGGAACACCTCAGAAAACTCACGCACTACCGGCAACACATCAATCTTCGCTTGGCTCTCAGCAGACAACGACGCCAACAGAGAAAACAGCTGAACCTCTTCTCTCATCACTCTATGCAGCTGTCCCGCAGATAACAGACCAGACTCCTCTTCAGGCGACTCAAAACTCACGGACCTCTCTCGACAGTTGATATGGACATGGTTATCAACTAAACAGTCCATACCCAGAATAACATCCATTCCACTCAGCGGCAAACAGATCAAATCAATTAAGAATTCTCTACCATATACAGATACAGGACATTTGGCACAAACAACGGAGGTAGTCACCGAACCCTTAGCTGGAGTGTCGATGACCGTTTCCCTCAACATATCAGATAAAACAAGGCTTAACTTCTCAACACACGCAGCAGCAATAAAACTATGGGTAGCACCAGTATCAACAATAACAACAAGAGGAAAATTATTGATATAACACGTACCTCGAATCTCGTTCACTACATCAGACTCAGCCAGAGCGAACACTTTTCCAAAAGACTTCTCCTTCTTGGGTTTTGAGCACTGCGTACTAATATGACCACTCTCCCCGCAGTTAAAGCATACCACTTCTTTCTTATCACATTCGGAAGATATATGCCCCTCTTTTCCACACCGATAACATCTCTTCTTATCCCCGCTTGGGCAATCTGGACTTTTATGACCCACTTTCCCACACGTGTAACAAGTAACACTGGCTGCAGCATCTCCCCCACTTCGCTTAGGCCCACCAACAAACTTACCTTTGCCCTTACCAGCAGGCGCCTCATATGGCTTACCACGACTTGAGAAATTCTTTTGTTTTTCTTTCATGACTCTGGAGAAGGCGTTATTGTCCTCCTCAAAAATTCTGGCGCTATTAACCAACAATGGAAACACAAGAATTTGCTGGTACCCTATGGCCCTCTTAATGTCAGCACGCAACCCATTTTCAAATTTGATGCATTTGGAGAACTCCGCACCCTCTCTATCATAATGAGGATAAAACTTAGACATCTCAGTAAACTTTGCAGCATATTCAGTCACAGTCATGCTACCTTGCTCAAGTCTCAGAAACTCGACCTCTTTCTTCCCGCGGACATCCTCCGGATAGTACTTTCTCTTGAATTCCCTCTCAAACACAGCCCAGGTAACCTCCTCGTTGGCAGCCGTCAACCCCTGACTAGTCGTCCTCCACCAATCATAAGCCTCTTTCTTCAACATATGTGTGCCATAGCGAACCTTCTGAGCATCGGTGCAATCCATAACGCGGAAGATCCGCTCCATCTCACTTAACCACTCCAGGGCACCATCAGGATTAAACCCGCCTTCAAAAGCAGGAGGGTTCTCACGCTGGAACGTAGCCAAACTACGCGTCCCATCGCCAATAGCATTGGGTATGTTACCCACAACTCCAGCTATAGCCTGCAAAGCAGCAGCAAGTGCAGCATCGTTCCGTCCTGCCATTCTAGTACTGCAACAGAAAACAAAATTTAGATACGAGTAACAAAATTCAAATGTTACTCAACTTGACAACTCGACCACCGGCCGGACAGACCGAACTGCTCTGATACCACTAATGTAACACCCCTTTTCTACCCCTTAATTTGCACGTCATTATCAGAGTACTTTCATTTTCAAAAATAACATTTAATTAGTAGAAAAGAATTGTCACATCTTCATTTATAAAAAAACTCATCGCTGCACCATTAACATTTGTGTAACAACGCATTCGTCACAAAAGTCAAACTTCAAAATAATCTCATCACAGCGGAAATAACAATAACTCACCAAAGTCGCTCAAACACGTCTCAAAACATCAATAAAATTATTAAACAGTTAATTAAATAATTTATCTACTTCAACCCCGCCCCATAGGTGTTACAATATCAGAGAGCGACTCAAACATCCCAACAGCTATAAAGGAAGGCAGCATGTCCTTCACTCGCAGTCACCTGCAGCGTTGCCACAATAGAGCAACATTCCAAGCAGAAGGGGTGAGAATTTTCAACATAATATAATTAAGCATACAGTAGAGTAATATGAGCAAACTATCACACACACATCATCATTAACATCAACTTCATCGTCATCACACACAAAACCAAAAATCACAATTCACATCACCTGTCATAAAAAAATGTATGCGCATCAAAATGCAACCCACACCCGGGCATATGCATGATGGTACCATATTCGTCATAAATAGCCACTTGGGCACACCGTCACTGGTTTTCGTCAATAAGAGGCCGAAGCCTATTCGTCATAATATGCACATGCTATGAGACTCTATGGACACATGTGCAATCACCAATTCACTCACCCGGAGTACTCGTCATCGTCACCATAAGACACTCATGGAGTGTATTCATCATAGTCACCATATTAATATCACAACTCTTCATAACAATCACATTCAAAACGTTTGAGTAACAACATCTTTAAATATTAGGTAACAATGCTCCTAATTTTTCAAGTAACAACACATTAAAATTTTAGGAAACATCCATTTGAATGTAAATAATTACACATGAAAATCTAAGTCACAACCTATTTAAATTTTCGAATAACAACATTTTCAAATATTGGATAAACATTTCATTTTCATGTTTAGGAAGCATCAAAATTTATTTTTAGAAGAACATCCCATTTCCCAAGTGGAAGAAACCTCACATTTTTAACCGGAGAAATAGTAATAGAATAACAGTCACATTTACACGCTCTTTTCTTTTACAAAGTGCAGAAAATTCGGTTAGTAAACGGCAACAAATCGAAGCTGGAAAACAGTAACCTTCTTGCGTAAAATAGTAGCATTTTCTCGTCCAAAAACAGCATTTAAACAGTGGCCTTTTATGCACAAAACAGTAGCATTTTTTTCGTTCAAAAACAGCACTAAACAGTGGCATTTTATGCGCAAAACAGTAGCATTTTTTTCGTTCAAAAACAACACTAAACAGTGGCATTTTATGCGCAAACAGTAGCATAAAAAAATTCTGCACACAGCAACAACAGTATTTGACAACCAGCAATATAAAAATCTGCACACAGCCACAACAATAGTTGAAAAACAGCAACATAAATTCTGCACACAGTAACAACAATATTTGATAAACAGCAACATAATTCTGCACACAGCAACAACACTATTTGACTAACATCAATATAAAAATCTGCACACAGCAACAACAATATTTGATAAACAGCAACATAATTCTGCACACAGCAACAACACTATTTGACTAACAGCAATATAAAAATCTGCACACAGCAACAACAATATTTGATAAACAGCAACATAATTCTGCACACAGCAACAACACTATTTGACTAACAGCAACATAAAGAAAAATTATGCCAACAACAACCTTACCAATTGTCAAACAGCAGCATTTTATTATGGGGACAGCAACATAGTGAAATTCCACTTTCTTGGTATCATTCAAATAGTCATACTCACATCACTCAATTTATCAAAGTTGCTTTTCAACACCAACCATTCACCAACATCAAATTTATCCACACCCCATTCATTAACAAAATTCGAAGTTTCATCTTTTTCCTATCATAGGGAAATTCGCAAAATCATCTCCTCACATCATAAGGTAATTCGCATATCAACACAATAATTCAATTCATCACTCCTCTTAATATATAAGTTGCGAATTCAACCACTACCAAAAACCCACAAACCCTCCTTATACTCAATTACATTAAATTGAAAACGTTCACCCTTACCTCGAATTTTGTATGCCCCGAAACAACGATGAATGCGTCACGTGCAAAACCCCGCAACACGACGAGCCAAGGTCACCAAAAAAATTCGCAGCAGCCCCCTTCCTCCTCTTCTAACCAATTCGCACCCAGCACAAAATTCATGGGGAAAAATCGCAACAATGGAAAAAGGAAGGGTTTGAGACCACCACTTGGAAGAATTAAATAAATGGAAGGGAAAAGGATCAAAGGCACTTACCTAAAGCCAAGATGAATTAAAACCCTTCTTTTCTTCTTGCTGGAAATCGCAACCCACTTCTCCTCTCAGTCTCAGTTTCCCTGCCTTTGTTTCTTTCTTGAAAATGAGAGCTAATTCTTAGGTTTTAGGATAAATGGGAATGGGCTTGGGTCACTTAAGTGGCTTGGGCCCATTTTTCACACCACCCTTTTTAATTCTTTTCGCCTCCTACAATAAAACAATTATACATAAATTATTCCACTTAAACAAATATTGTATCCATCCAATAATTTAATTAATTAATCAATTAAATTATTTTAGGGCGTTACACGATTTGGTGACTAAGAATGACATGAGTATTTAGCCTAATTGTGCACCTCTATTAAGTTAGTTCATGTCGCAAGATGTTCACATGCATAATGTCGTTGTTATAACATGTTTTATCGTGTGTTAATCAATTGAGTGTTTCATGGGATTTTCTTGATTACTTGTTTTAAGTTGCCACTTCATCATTTATGTGTCGTACCGTTTTCGATTACTGCCTATGGTAAGACCTGTTAATTCTTAAATCCTTCGATTACTAATTTCTTAAATTCCTATGACAGAAATTAGATGTAGTTGTTTTCAAGGTTTATTATACCTTGGTGTTACCCATTTTATGATTTGATCCTTGTTACTATTTTTTGTTTCTTTTTTTAATTGTGTTACGTGGTTTGGAAATCTTAGAATGATAAGGTGTCCTAAGATTGGTCGTGCACTTCTATTAAATTGGTTAAATTATTTTCATTTTTGATTACTCATATATGTATTATATATACACAAAAATTGATTTAATTAGTTTAACTCAATTATTTAGCATTGTGTATTGTTGTAATGTTCACTGTGAATTGTTCCATAATTACCATGTGTGTGCGTCATAATTTTTATGTGTTGATATTTCCCATGCCCTAAAGTTGCTTGATGATTGCCATGATCATAGAAATCGAATTAAAAATCACATGTGCCATGCTGAGAAACATTGTTGCTGTTTTCCAAGAATTAATGTTGGTGTTTTTGAAAGATTAATGTCGCTGTATTTGTAAATCATTGCTGCTGTTTCTGCAAGAAAATTGTTGCTGTTTCTGAAAACTGTTCCCGAAAGTTGCTGTGCTATTTTCGAAAATTACTGTTATTGCTCCTGTATTTAGGCACTATCCCTACTTTGGCGAGTTGTTCCTATTTTTGTGGGTTGCCCTTAGCGCCTAGTATTGTTCCCTAGCGTTGTTACTATGTTGTTGCCATGTTGTTGCTTATGTCGTTGCTATGTCGTTGCCGTGTGGTTGCTTATGTTGATGTCACCTGAGTGGCAAATTTAGTCGTTGATGTCGCCTGAGTGGCAATTTTAGTTGTTGCTGTTATTGTTGTTGTTTGTTGATGTTGTCGTCGTTATTGTCGTGTTGTTGATTATGTGGCTCGTCTTGCAACTGTTATGCACTCTGTAAACCTTGTTGTGATGTTGTGATGAAACCTATGAGGCACCGTAGAGACAGATGAGTGAGGTAGAACACAAATAATATCTACAAGTCAGTTTATCAGAGTGGCGCAGCGGAGTCCTGGCAAACTATATTAAGAAGGAACTTTAATAGAGTTTCGGGGTGATCGTGTGGTACCGGCAGGATCACGCTCAAACCCCTATCAAGGATCCTTATAGAACCTCTGGAGAGTGGGTCTGATTGTTAGTGCTTGAGTTACCTGGCTGAACAAGTAGGAGGGACGGCCGCCCAATCACTTATCGCCGGTAACTAAAGCAGTAGTGATCAGCATGGTAGATAGTGATAGTTGTCTAGATGGCTTTGGTTGTTAGTGGAGGAGGGTTCGTGTGGGTAGGTAAATTTTCGAGGACGAAAATATTCTAAGTGGGGGAGAGTTGTAACAGCCAGAATAATTTAATTAATTTATTCAATTTAATTATTTTTATTTGGTGTAATTAAATTAATATTTAATTAGATGGTGTGTAATTGGGCATTAGGAGGTGGTGTTAGTGATCGGGCTTAAGCTGGAGGAAAGCCCGTGATCCAGGCCCATGTGTTAGGCGAATTAGAATAGGGGTTAGAGTTTTGGCTAGTCATTAGCGCAAAACCCTTAGAAGAGGGAAAAGAATTGCGAATTAGAGAGAGGAGAGGAGAAGAGGAAATTCGGCGCAACCAAGGAGAGGAGAAGAAGAGGAGGGCTGCGCTGATTCTAGGAGAAGAGAGAAGCTGTGTTGCTGTGGTTTTGTTGGTGACTCCGTAGGAAGGACTTCGCCTTCGGTGTAATCAAGGTAAGGGTGGGTCTTACCTTATAATAGGGATTATAATGGGGTGTCTGTGGGTTGTAGGAATTATATTGATCGCATTGCGTTTTTATTGTTGTTTTGATGTATGATTGAACGTATGATGAATTGATGCCCTCTATGTGTTTGTTAGAAAATGTGTGAATTATGAGATGTATGTAGGAATTGTGATGCACGCTAAATGTTTGATGAATCTTGTGTTTGATGATGTTTGATGATGATTGAAGTTGTTGTTGATGATTGAGCATATGAAATTTGGAGAAAATTGAGTTTGAAGGACCCTAGGCGCCTTAGGCGCAATTGTTGCTGCCATTGTCTCACATTGTTGCTGCTGTCTGGGCGCCATGGGTGCCTGTGCCTGCTGTGTTGCGTTCAGTGTTGCTGTCCTGGGCGCCATGGGCGCCGGTTCCCTGGGCCTGGGCGCCAAGGGCGCCTAATTTTGGCTGCTCGTGTTGTGTTCCCGAGTTGTGTTTCTGAGTAGTCATGTTATTTGGATATCATTGGGGTCGAATTTGGGTTGTTAGACTGTGTGTACTGAAAAGTTACTGGGATCCCCTTCCCCGGGAGCCATGTTGCCTGCCTTGTTTCCTGTTGTAGTTTTTGGGTCCCTATGCCAGGGCTCCGAGCCAATTGTGTTTTGCTTAATGTTTCAGCTGCTGCCTTAGTGTGAAATGCCTTGCCAAAATATACTAAGATGTTCTAGTGTGGCTCCATGTTGTTCCAGTATTGTTTGGGAAGGCGCCCTGGGCGCCCATGTACATGTTCCATTGTGTGTGCGTGTGTGTTGTGGGCATATATTACCGTGCCATCTTTTGTATTTGCGTGCCCAAATTCAATTTTAAACATTTTGGCTCGAGTGGTTTTATTTTTGCACGCGTCATTCTGGAGTTGCCTCGGTGGGTGTTGCTTGTGTGCTTATATGGGGTGTTTTGGGTGAACTTCGAATTCTGGGCATATTTTACCGTGCCATCTTTTGTATTTGCGTGCCCAAAATCAATTTTAAACATTTTGGCTCGAGTAGTTTTATTTTTGCACGTGTCATTTTGGAGTTGTCTTGGTGGGTGTTGCTTATGTGCGCTGTGTTGCCAATTCTGTGCTGCGCCAGTTTCTGTGTCTAGGCGCCAGGCGCCCTGTGCCAGTTTTCTGTGGGCGCCAGGATTCCTGCTGGGCGCCAGGATCCCTCCTGCGCCAGTCTTTGTGTTGCCTGTTGCTGTTCCTGTCTAAGTTGCGCCAGTTTCCTGCGCCAGGTTGCCTGCGCCAGTTTTGTGTGCTGCTGTTCCCTGCTAGGCGCCCAGCGCCTGGGAGCCATTTTCAGCACGTGTCTCAGTTTTGTCCCGAATTTGTTTTTGACGTATCTTTTGACTCGGGTGTCCGTTTTGAGTGCTTCAAAGGGCGTTTCGAAGCTTGTTCAGTCCTCTATCTGTGTATGCTGACTGTTTGTGTTTAGGTGCTGTTTTGGGCTGTGAGTGCTGTTGGCACACTTGTATGTGCCAATGTTGTTGTTGGGTGTTGATGGGTCTATGGATCGAATTTTGGTGATGATTTTAGGTTGCGGTCTTAACGTTGTGATTTATAATGATGATGTGTGTGACTTGTGATTGTGAAAAATTATGTTTGTTGATTGTTCATGGAGTCACATGCATACATTAGGCTGCGGTCTTGACGATGCATTTTTAGGCTGCGGTCTTGACGTTATTTTTCGGCTGCGGTCGCGACGTGCCCAATTGGCTAATGAGAAGTTATAATGGTACCACATGCATTCTGCACCTCATACATACATGCTCATCATTGATAATTACTTTGTTTGGTGTACAGTATGACTGTGTGACAATTATATATATAAGATGTGAGAAATGTTACATTTATATATTGCGGATGTTGATATATATTTATAAGTTGGAAACGTTGCTGTATATGCATGAAAATATAAATATATATATATGACTTGTTGAGGTTAATATATGTACAAATAATTATATATATGCAAACTGTTGAAAGTTGTTGTACGTGAATTTATGAAGTTGTCGTATGTATAATATAAAGAAATAGACATATGAATTGTTAAAGTTGTTACAAGTTGTTATACATATATATATATATATATATATATATATATATATATATATATATATTGTGGAAGATGTTATATGTGTAATTTTGTGGAAGGTATTATGCGTACATATATGTATTGTAAAGGTTGCTATATACATACATATAAATGTGTTGCTGTGATTGGTGTAGTCCTTATACTCTAGCATACTGCTTATTATAAGCCTTATTATGCGGTTTAGACTCACCCCTTTGTTGTTTATTACTACAGGTAACCATGAGTGAAGGTTTTTATTCTTTATTCCTGCGTCGGTCTAGTGCTCTGATACGTAACACTCAGGGGGTGGGCGCTAGTTTTCTTTTGTCTGTTTATTTGAGTTGTTGAATAATTTTGTTAAGATTTTTATGTTATTGTTGAGGCTGCGTTATGTGTTTATGAGATTGTATTTTTATTCCGCTGCGAGATGTTGAGGATTCGTTATGTGAACTGAACTAAATATTTTTAAGGATTCCATTACACTGTTTACGTGTTACGTACTATTCTGAAAATTCAAGGGAGATTGTTAATTTACCGTTGTTGTTTATCTGAAGAGAATGTAGCATTCCGTTTGGTTTTGTTGAAAAATAATTTTTGCACTCTGATAATTATGATTTAAATTTCCGGGTAGAAACGGGGTGTTACATGGTAGATATAGTTGTCATATTCTAGCATATTTCCTATCATTTTATGCTATTATATTGAAGATATCTCACCCCTTCTGTTTGAATGTTACCCCTATACGGTAACGTCCAGGTGATTGCGAGTGAAGGCTTAGCTACCTTCGCTAGTTTGAGTCGGTTTCCTTTGCTTTGATATGTAACACTCAAGGGGGGGACGAACGGTAAACTTTGGTTATTGCATTTTAATTGTTTGGTGTCCATTCAGGACGTTATGATTTTATGTTTTGAAAACTTATTTCTTTTCCGCTGCGTGGTGATGAACTTTTGGTGGTGTGGTTAATTAAACAGGTGTTATGGGCTTCGTCCCTTTTTGACAAAGTGTTATATATCGTATGTGACGTTTTGGTTATCGATGAATGTGTGACATCTCTTTTCGAAGTATTGAATAATAAAATTTTTTGTAACTCTGATTTTATTAAATAATTACCGGGTAGAAAAGGGGTGTTACACCCTTGGCGCCCAGACAGTCCAGAACACAGTAGAAACCGCAACACAACACGGAACACACACCAGACACGGCGCCCAGGCACAGGGCGCCTAAAACAGCAACACAGCAGGAAAGCGCAACACACAGGATGTGGCGCCCAAGCACAGGGCACCGTTTCCTGCAGCACAGGCACCGAACGCAACACGACCAAACATGGCGCCCAGGCACAGGGCACCGTTTTCTGCAACAGGAACAACAACAACAACATTTGGCGCCCATGGTGCCCTAGGGACCCAATATTTCAGAACTTCACCATGTTGAATCACCAATTCGATTTAGTCACCAATCTAGTTCACCAATTCTTAAACCCCAATGTCAATTATCATGAATTGTCAATCACAACATCAAACAACATTTATTCAAACACTTAGCATGCAATTCGTGATAACAACAATGAACACCAATTTTTTTTAGAGTTACAGCAATCACCAACAAGCCAATATTTTAATTAACATAATCATGATATAACTATCATCAAATCAACATCAAAATCAAACACTAGGCATCATAGGACCTATTCCTACATAACCCCATCATAAAACCCTATTATAAGGAAGAACCCCACCCTTACCTTATAGTAGAAGCACACTAATCCTCTTGATCAAGTCACCAACAATAACCTCAGCAACACAGCTCCCTCTTCTCCTTGAACTCGCGAATCCTCCTCTTCTTCTCTCTTGGATGCGCCGAATTCCTCTTCTCCTCTCCTCTCTTCTATTCGCAACTTTTCTTTCTTTTTTTTTCTCAAAATGCGAAATGCTCCACCCTAACTAACACTCCCTTCATGCGCCTAGCCTTGGATATGGATCACGGGTTTTCCTCAAGCTTAAGCCCGATTACTAACACCAACTCGTAATATCCAATTATACACCACTTAATCAAATGCTAATATAGTTACACTAACTGAAATAAATAAATAAATAAATAAATGGATACCTAAATATTTAATTAAATATTTGGGCGTTACAACTCTCCCCCACTTAGAATGTTTCCGTCCTCGAAAACTCACCTGAATCAAACAGCTCGGGATAGGACTCCCGCATCTTACTCTCCAACTCCCAAGTCATGCTCTCACCGGCAGCTCCTAGCCAGACCACCTTCACCAATGCAATTTTTTTGCCTCTTAACACCTTCACCTCATGGTCTTCAATCCGAACAGGCATCGTCTCCTCCGTGAGATTATCCCGCACCTCCACACCATCCATGTGGATCACATGAGATGGATCCGAAATGTACTTCCGAAGTTGCGACACGTGAAACACGTCGTGCAAATTCGAAAGGTTTGGCGGTAAAGCCACTCTATACGCCACCTTCCCAACTCTCCCGGAAATCTGATAAGGACCAATGAATCCTCCTTGTTCCAAAACACAAGCCCTCAACAAATCTTCTAATGACTGAATTGTCCTCTCTGACTGACCATCTGTCTGAGGATGATATGCTGAACTCAACCTCAACTTAGACCCTAACTTCTCTTGCAAACCCTTCTAGAAATCTGAAGTGAACCTCGGATCTCTGTCTGAAACGATACTCATCGGAACCCCATGAAGCTTCACAATCTCCCGGATATAAATCTCTGCCAACTTCGACACCGGATACGTGATGCTGATAGGAACAAAATGAGACGATTTCGTTAACCTGTCAACAATCACCCAAATTGCATCATACCCTCTCGCAGTACTAGGCAATCCCGTCACAAAATCCATCGAAATGCTATCCCATTTCCACTCCGGAATTTCTCACGGTTGCATCAATCCAGCAGGCTTCTGATGCTCAACCTTTGACTTCTGGCAAGTCAAACATGCATAAACGAACTGCGCCACATCTCGCTTCATACCAGGCCACCAAAACAATTTCTTCATGTCTTGATACATCTTCGTAGCTCCCGGATGAATACTTAACTTACTTCTGTGACTCTCTTCAAGGATTGCTTTCTTCATCTCTATGTCATCGGGAACACAAATTCTGTTACGCAACCTCAATACACCCTGCGCATCCAGCTTGAAATCATCATTCTCCGGTCGATCGCCCTCAACCATCAAGTCTACCAGCTTAACATCTGACTTCTGGGATTCTCTGATGCTGATCAGAAAATCATTACCAATCTTCAACATCCCCAGCTTAACACTCTGAGGTGACACTTCACAAACTAAACTCAAGTCCCTGAATTCCTCAATCAACTCTAACTCCTTAGCCATCGTTGCCGACATATGCAAGGACTTCCGACTTAAAGCATCAGCCACGACATTTGCTTTGCCTGGATGATAGTTCAAACCGAAATCATAGTGCTTCAACAATTCCAACCACCTTCGCTGCCTCATATTCAGCTCATTCTGGTCGAACAAATATTTCAAACTCTTATGATCACTGAACACCTCAAATCTGGAACCATACAAATAGTGCCTCCAAATCTTCAACACAAAGACTACTGCAGCCAACTCCAAATCATGCGTTGGATAATTCTTCTCATGAATCCTTAACTGCCTCGACGCATAAGCAATCACCTTCCCATCTTGCATAAGCACGCCACCTAGACCCATCTTCGAAGCGTCACAATACACCACGACCCGGTTTTGGCAACGTCAAAACAGGAGACGTCGTCAATCTCTTCTTCAACTCAAGGAAACTTTCCTCACAACGAGCATCCCACACAAAAGCCTTACCCTTACAAGTCAACTGCGTCAATGGAAGGGACAACTTAGAAAAACCTTCGATGAACCTTCTGTAGTAACCAGCCAACCCTAAGAAGCTTCTAATCTCCGTAACTGACTTCGGACTCTCCCACTGCATCACGGCATCAACCTTAGATGGATCCACAGCAATTCCACTACCAGAAATGATATGACCCAGAAAACTCACTTCTGACAACCAGAATTCACACTTAGACAACTTTGCATACAACCTCTTCTCTCTCAGGAACTCCAATACTAATCTCAAATGCTCCGCATGCTCTTCCTCCGACTTCGAATAAATCAGGATGTCGTCAATGAACACAACCACGAACCGATCCAAGTAAGTATGGAATATACGATTCATGTACTCCATAAATACACCCGGCGCATTAGTGACACCGAACGGCATCACCGAATACTCATAATGCCCATACCGCGTCCTGAAAGCAGTCTTCTGAACGTCTTCATCCTTCACCTTGATCTGATGATAACCTGATCTCAAATCAATCTTGCTGAACACTCGAGCACCCACTAACTGATCCATCAAATCGTCTATCCTCGGCAGTGGATACTTGTTCTTAATTGTCACCTTATTCAGCTGCCTATAATTAACACACAACCTCATGCTTCCATCCTTCTTCTTCACCAGCAACACAGGAGCTCCCCACGGCGATACACTCGGCCTAACAAACTTCTTCTCAAGCAGATCTTCAAGTTGCTTCTTCAACTCAGACAATTCTGATGCAGACATCTTGTACGGTGCCATAGACACAGGCCTCGTACCAGGTACAAGATCAATAGAAAACTCCACTTCCTTTTCAGGCGGTACATGTAACACCCCTTTTCTACCCGGTAATTATTTAATAAAATCAGAGTTATAAAAATTTTTCAAACTTCGAAAAGAGATGTCACACATTCATCGATAGTCCAAAACATCACACACGATATATAACACTTGTCAAGAAGGGTCGAAACCCATAACACCAATTTAATTAACCTTATTGTCAAAATACATCACCACGCAGCGGAAAGGAAATAAGTTCTAAAACATAAAACAATAACGTCCTGAATGGACTCCAAACAATAAAATGCAACAGCCAAAGTCTAGGTTCGTTTCCCCCTTGAGTGTTACATATCAAAGCAAGACACCGACTCAAAATAGCGAAGGTAACTAGGCCTTCACTCGCAATCACCTGCAAATTACCGCATAGGGGTAGCATTCAAACAGAAGGGGTGAGATATCTTCAGTATAATAGCGTAAAATGATAGGAAATATGCTAGAATATGACAACTATATCTACCACTCCAATACATACATCTAATCATAAACACACGTCAAATAGTAAACATCGCAATCCATCACCAAATGTCATGACAATGCATGAATGCAACCCACACAAACGGGCATATGCATGTGGTACCAAATCACCAAAAGTTTTTGCCTGTAAATAGAGGCGTCACCAATATTGAGAGCTTTCACACCTGGCTCACAAATTTACAAAAATTGAGCTTTCACACCAGGCTCACTAGTTTTAGAAAATTTGAGCTTTCACACCTAGCTCCAAGACCAAAGGCCTTCACCAAAATAAATGCACATGCTGTATGCGACACCATGAATGCACACAGACAATCATTCAAAATAGTCACAATCTGACACACCAAAATTAATCACCGAATTTCACCAAAGTTGAGCTTTCACACCTAGCCCGACGACACCAAAACACCAAGACTACCCGAAACAACGGAACACCAAAATTTGGAGCCTTCACACCTAGCTCCTACAACGCCAAGGTTTGAGCCTTCACACCTAGCTCAAACAGAACCAAGACACCAAATTGACGACAGTTTTTCCAAAACATTTGAGACCACGACAAATTTTTCAAAAGTATTTGAGACATCACAACTTTCTCTTTTAAAACATCAACATTTAACGCCTACACCAACGGTTAACAATTTTCCAGAAAAATGGACCACTTTGCCTCAAATTAGAATATTCAGCTAGGCCTCTGAATAAGCTTTCCAAAACATTTTGAAACGTCTAAATCGGACTCCCGAGTCAAAAGATATGTCAAAAACAAAACCGGGGAAAAATTGAGGGACATCCTGAAAATGGCGCCCAGGCACTGCGCGCCTAGCAGGCAGCATGCTGGAAACTGGCCAGCAACAGAAACTGGCACCCTTGGTGCCCAGGCAACACAAAACGCAACATGGCAGGATATGGCGCCCAGGGAGGCGGCCAACAGGCAACACTACAGGATTTGGCGCCCTTGGCGCCCAGACAGCAGGGAACACAATCAGGAACGCAACTTGGCACAGGAAACACGCCCAGACACGGCGCCCAGGCACTGGGCGCCTAAAACAGCAGCACACAGAAAACGCAACACACCCAGGATGTGGCGCCCATGGCGCCCATGGCGCCCCTGCGCCAAGGCTCAGCAACACACACACACACTGGCACACGCACACACACACCAGACACGGCGCCCATGCACAGGGCGCCAGAAACAGCAACAGAACACCAGGCAACATGGACAGGCACGGCGCCCAGGCATAAGGCGCCAAAAACAGCATCTAGGACAATGGCGCCCATGGCGCCCTAGGGTCTATATTTTCGTTATTTCACCAATTTAAATCACCAATCCTTAACCACCAATGTCAAACACCATGAATTGTCAATCACCACACCAAACAACAATTAATCGAACACTTAGCATGCACTTAGCAATAACATCAATGAGCACCAATTTTTAGAGTCACAACAATCACCAACGATACCAAATTTCAATTCAACCTAGATATAATTCAACTAACACCAATTCAAACATCAAAATCAATCAAAGGGTATGATAGGACCTATCCCCACATAACCCCATCATGAAACCCCATTATAAGGAAGAACCCCACCCTTACATTATAGTAGGAGAGCACTAATCCTCTTGATCATGTCACCAACAAAACCTCAGCAACACGGCTTCCTTCCTCTCCTTGAATTCGCAAAACCCTCTTCCTCTTCTCTCTTGGATTTGCGCCGCTCCTCTTCTCTCTTTCTCTCCTCTTCGCAAATTTTCTTTCTTTTCCTCTCCAAAATGCGAAAATGCTCCCAACCCACACTAACCCTCCATGCGCCTAAGCCTTGGGTATGGATCACGGGCTTTCCTCCAGCTTAAGTCCGATTACTAACACCATACCCTAATATCCAATTATACACCTCTTAATCAAATGCTAATATAATTACGCCAACTGAAATAAATAAATAAATAAATAATGGATACCTAAATATTTAATTAAATATTTGGGCGTTACAGTACACTTGGAATCTCATCAGGGAAAACATCAGGAAATTCGCGCACCACTTGCAACTCTTCATTGATAGCTTGATTCTCTTCGGACAGCGATGCCATCAATGAGAATAACTGAACTCCCTCCTTTGCTAACTTCCGCAACTGACTAGCAGATAACAAACCAGAATCTTCCTCTCCAAAGCTCACCGACTTGCGACGACAATCAATGCGAACATGGTTATGCTCCAACCAGTTCATGCCCAAAATTACATCTAATCCATTCAGCGGCAAACAAACAAAATCCACAACAAAGTCTCTGCCGAAGATCGACAAGGGACACTGAGAACACACTAGAGAGGTAGTTACCGACCCCTTAGCTGGAGTCTCGACAACCATCTCCCCATTCATAGCAGACAAAATAAGATTCAATCTCTTACAACAATCAGCAGCAATAAAACAATGAGTGGCACCAGTATCAATGATAGATTTTAAATGAGTACCATTAATGAAGCACTACCTCTAATAAGTCCATCATCCTCAGTAGGCTCTTCACCTGTAACACCCCATTTCTACCCGGAATTTTAAATCATAATTATCAGAGTGCAAAAGAATTATTTTTCAACACATCCAAACGGGATGCTACATTCTCTTCAAATAAACAACAACAGCAAAATAACAATCTCCCTTATAGTTTCAGAATAATACGTAACACGTAACAAGTGGGATGGAATCCTCAAAAATATTTAGTTCAGTTCACATAACAGAATCCTCAACATCTCGCAGCGGAATAAAAATACAATCTCATAAAACAAATAAACAAAATAAAACTAGCGCCCATCCCTGAGTGTTACGTATCAGAGCACAAGACCGACTCAGGAATGAAGGGAGACAAGCCTTCACTCATGGTTACCTGTAGTAATAAACAACAAATGGGTGAGTCTCAACCACATAATAAAGCTTATAATAAGCAGTATGCTGTAGTATAGAACTATACCAATCACAGCAACACAATTAAAATTTTGATTATATACACATAGCCACTTTTTACAACACATAAATATACATCTATAACAACTTTCACCAAATTGTACATATAACAATTCTAGTAATTTATATATATATTTATCAACACCCACAATATATATATATATATATATATATATATATATATATATATATATAATTGTCACACAACCATATTATACATCAACCAAAATAATTATTAATGGTGAGCATGCATGTATGAGTGCAAGTATGCATGTGGTACCATCATCATCACTTATCATTGCCAATTGGGCACATCGTCGCGACCGTAGCCGTAATATCGTCAAGACCGCAGCCTAAAATCGTCAAGACCGCAGCCTAATGTATGCATGTGACTCCATGAACAACCACAAATTATAATTCTCACATCAACAAGTCATACATATCATCATTGTCACTTACATCGTCGAGACCACAGCCTTACGTAATCACAAAATTTTGGTCCGTAGACCCACCGTCACTTAACATCATCATTTTAATTTGGTCAATAGACCCATCGTCATTTAACAACATCAATAAGGCAACACAATATTAGTGTCCAGAAACTATCAGGAAAATTAATCATTTTTCAACTTACAGTAGCATATACAGTTAGAGGACTAAACAAGCTTCGAAGTGCACTTTGAAGCACTTAAAACGGACACCCGAGTCAAAAGATACGTCAAAAACAAATTAGGAACAAAACTGAGACACGTGCTGAAAATGGCTCCCAGGCGCTGGGCGCCTAGCAGGGAACAGCAGCACACAAAACTGGCGCAGGAAAACTGGCGCAGGGAAAACTGGCGCAGCTTAGACAGAAACAGCAACAAGCAACACAAAAACTGGCGCAGGAGCACAAAAACTGGCGCAGCAGGGATCCCGGCGCCCAGCAGGGATCCTGGCGTCCAGACACAGAAACTGGCGCAGGAGCACAAAAACTGGCGCAGCAGGGATCCTGGCGCCCAGACACAGAAACTGGCACAGGAACACAAAAACTGGCGCAGCAGGGATCCTGGCGCCCAGCAGGGATCCTGGCGCCCTGACACAGAAACTGGCGCAAGGAACAGGATTGGCAACACAGCGCAGGATTTGGCGCCCAGGGACAGGGCACCCACCAAAATGTCACAACAGTACAGAAAGTGCTCGGGAGCAAGGTCAAACCCACAACATATGATATAACAACCAGTTCTGGGCGCTTGGGGCACCAGAACCAGTGACACAGGCAACGGGACATGTGCATGGGCGCCTAGGGCGCCTTCTCAAACAGCACTGGAACAACATGGAGCCACACTGGAACAACTTAGTATCGTTAGGCAAGGTATCCTACACTGAGACAGAGGTTAAAACATCAAGGGAAACATAAATGGCTTGGCGCCTAGGCATAGGGACCCAAAAACTGCAACAGAAAACAAGGCAGGTAACATGGCTCCCGGGGGAGGGGATCCCAGTGACTTTTCAGGACATACAGCCTAGCAACCAAAATTCAACCACAAAGACATCCAAATAACATGACTACCCAGAAATATAAGATGGGAACGCAACACGGGCAGCCAAATTTAGGCGCCCTTGGCGCCCAGGCACAGGGATCCTGCGCCCAAGACGCCACTGCACCAAGGCAGCAACACCGAAACACAGCAGATAGGCAACAGGCGCCCATGGCGCCCAGACAGCAGCAACAATGCATGGAATTGGCAACAACAATGGCGCCTAAGGCGCCTAGAAGTTGAACACGCACATCACAAAATTTCCCAATACCTCTTACGCACCCATGGCAACATCAAACATCACGTAATTGTTCAAACAGTCTAAAATACACATCTTATCGACCATTCCCACATACATCTAACAACATCATATGCCCTTTGACAACACATAGCGAACATCATATCTTCACCAATAAAATCATGCATCATATACATCATCAAAATCATATTAATAGCGACCTAAGCCCTAAACCCCACATACATCCCATTATAATCCCTATTATAAGGTAAGACCCACCCTTACCTTGATTACGCCGAAGACTAGGTTCTTTCTACGGAGTCACCAACAGGACCACATCAACTAGGAGCTCTTCCCTTTCCTTGGCCGATTGCACCCTTCTTTCTTTCCTTCTCTCCTTCGACTTTTCTTTTCTCTCTTCGCGACTCTCTCTTTCTTTCTCCCTTTCGCTTCTTTCTTTTTCTTTTCTTACACAAATGATGCGAATAGCATCATACCCCAAGCGCCTAGGAGCCTTAGCTAACGGGCTTGGGCTTCTTGGGCCAATCTCATCCTCCCGGAATTATCAACACCACCCCCTTAAATTTAAAATAAAATAACATATTAATAGGTTTTAATATATTAATAAATATGCAACACTTAAATAATTTAATCAAATAAATAATTAAATTATTTTGGGTGTTACATCACCCGCCAAAGCAAACACTTTTCCACTGAACCTTTCTTTCTTCGGCTTCAGACACTGAGTACTAATGTGCCCCTCTTCACCACAGTTGTAGCAGACCACTGCCTTGCTCTCACATTCGGCCACCACATGGCCGTCCTTCCCGCACTTGAAACACCTCTTCACGTTGCTTCTGCACATGACACTCTTGTGGCCAGGCTTGCCACACTTAAAATACACAATGCTAGCAGGGGCATCTCCCCCACTAGTCCTCTTGCCAGCATTAGCTCTCTGCTTACCCTTGCCCGCAGGGACCTCATACGGCTTACTACGGCTTTGAAACTTGCTCCTCTTATCGTTCACAATCTTGTAATGAGCATTACTATCCTCCTCAAAAATTCTGCAACTATCAATCAAGTCAGCAAAGACACGGATCTTCTGATATCCGATTGCTTTCTTGATCTCGGGCCTCAAACCATTCTCGAACTTGATACACTTGGAAAACTCAGCAGTAGCTCCAGTGTAATGCGGATAGAACTTTGCTAGTTCCACGAACTTAGCGGCATACTCCGATACAAACACACTCCCTTGTTTCAGCTCCAGAAACTCAATCTCATTCTTTCCTCAGACATCTTCCGGATAATACTTACGGTTAAACTCTCTGCTGAACACTTCCCAGGTAATCTCTTCATTAGCAGTCTCCAACCTCTGCCTCGCCTCTAACCACCAATCATCAGCTTCCTCAGCTAGCATATGCGTACCATAGCGGGCCTTCTGTGCTGGAGTACAATCCATCACTCAAAAAATCCTCTCCATTTCTTTCAACCAAGCCAAAGCACCATCGGGGTCATACTTGCCCTTGAACGTGGGCGGATTCTCTCTCTGAAATGTCGCCAGACTGCGAGTCCCAGCATTCTCACCGGCATTCTGCTGATTCTGGACAGCCTGCGCCGTAGCAGCTAGAGCAGCAGCAATTGCGGCATCGTTCCTCCCAGCCATTTCAACTCACTTGCTGCAAAACAAACCATAGTTAGATATAATTGACAACACACCATTGTCAATTGACACTACGACTGGACAACTTGGCCGGACAGACTGAACCTGGCTCTGATACCACTAATGTAACACCCATTTTCTACCCGGTAATTACTTAATAAAATCAGAGTTACAAAAAATTTCATTATTCTATACTTCGAAAAGAGATGTCACACATTCATCGATAACCAAAACGTCACATGCGATATATAACACTTTGTCAAAAATACATCACCACGCAGCGGAATAGAAATAAGTTTCAAAACATAAAAATCATAACGTCCTGAATGGACTCCAAATAAATAAAATGCAACAGCCAAAGTCTAGCGTTCATCCCCCCCTTAAGTGTTACATATCAAAGCAAAGGACACCGACTCAGACTAGCGAAGGTAGCTAAGCGTTCACTCGCAATCACCTGCACGTTACCGCATAGGGGTAACACTCAAACAGAAGGGGTGAGATATCTTCAATATAATAGCATAAAATGATAGGAAATATGCTAGAATATGACAACTATATCTACCACAGCACTACACACATCGAATTATAAATACACGTCGAATTATAACACCACAATCAGTCACCAAATGTCATGATAATGCATGAATGCAACCCACACCAACGGGCATATGCATGTGGTACCAAATCACCAAAAGTTTTGCCTGTAAATAGAGGCGTCACCAAAATTGAGAGCTTTCACACCCGGCTCACCAATTCACCAAAAATTGAGCTTTCACACCCGACTCACTAGTTTTAGAAAAATTGAGCTTTCACACCCAGCTCCAAGACCAAAGGCCTTCACCAAAATAAATGCGTATGCCGTATGCGACACCATGAATGCACACAGACAACCATCAAAATTAGTCACAAAGTGACACACCAAAATCAATCACCGAATATCACCAAAACTGGGCTTTCACACCTAGCCCAACGACACCGAAACACCAAACTACCCGAAACAACGGAAACACCAAGATTTGGAGCCTTCGCACCTAGCTCCAACAACACCAAAACTTGAGCCTTCACACCTAGCTCAAACAACACCAAGACACCGAGGTAACAACAATTTTCCAAAACATTTGAGACGCGATGATTTTTCCCAACACCGGAGACAACGAGAATTTTCCAAAATATTTGAGACGCGACATTTTCTTTTGATCCAAAACAGCAACATTTAACGGCTAAAAATTTCCAGAAGAATAGATCACTTTGCCTCAAATTAGAATATTCAGATAGGCCTCTGAATAAGCTTTCCAAAACATTTTGAAACGTCTCAATCGGACTCCCGAGTCAAAAGTTATGTTGAAAACAAAACAAGGAAAAACTAAGACACATCCTGAAAACGGCGCCCAGGAGCAGGGCGCCTAGGGGCAACACGCAGAAACTGGCCAACAACAGAAACTGGCGCCCTAGGCGCCCAGGCAGCACAAAAACGCAACATAGCGCAGGATATGGCGCCCATGGCGCCCATAGGCAACACCACGCAGGAACTGGCGCCCAGGGAGGCGCCCAGCAGGCAACACGGCAGGAAATGGCGCCCTTGGCGCCCAGACAGTCCAGAACACAACAGAAACCGCAACACAACACGGAACACACATCGGACACGGCGCCCAGGCACAGGGCGCCTAAAACAGCAACACAGCATGAAAACGCAAAACACAGGATGTGGCGCCCTGGCACAGGGCGCCGTTTCCTGCAGCACAGGCACCGAACGCAACACGACCAAACTTGGCGCCCAGGCACAGGGCGCCGTTTTCTGCAACAGGAGCAGCAGCAACATTTGGCGCCCATGGCGCCCTAGGGACCCAAAATTTCAGAACTTCACCATGTTAAATCACCAATTCGATTTAGTCACCAATCTAGTTCACCAATTCTTAAACCCCAATGTCAATTATCATGAATTGTCAATCACAACACCAAACAACATTTATTCAACAATGAACACCAAGCCAATATTTTAATTAACATAATCATGATATAACTATCATCAAATCAACATCAAAATCAAACACTAGGCATCATAGGACCTATTCCCACATAACCCCATCATAAAACCCTATTATAAGGAAGAACCCCACCCTTACCTTATAGTAGAAGCACACTAATCCTCTTGATCAAGTCACCAACAATAACCTCAGCAACACAGCTCCCTCTTCTCCTTGAACTCGCGAATCCTCCTCTTCTTCTCTCTTGGATGCGCCGAATTCCTCTTCTCCTCTCCTCTCTTCTATTCGCAACTTTTCTTTCTTTTTTTTCTCAAAATGCGAAATGCTCCACCCTAACTAACACTCCCTTCATGCGCCTATCCTTGGATATGGATCACGAGCTTTCCTCCAGCTTAAGCCCGATTACTAACACCATCTCCTAATATCCAATTATACACCTCTTAATCAAATGTTAATATAATTACACTAACTGAAATAAATAAATAAATGGATACCTAAATATTTAATTAAATAATTTAATTAAATATTTGGGCGTTACACAGTTCACCTTCGTTTGATTGAGTCGGTGTCGTCGCTCTGATATGTAACACTCGGGGGGAATGAACACGCGTTTTAATACTGTTTGCCTTGTTATTTCGTTGTTGGAGATTTAAGCTGTTATGTTGCTATTTTAATGTTTTCTGAGCTGTCTTGAGTTGTGAAGATGCAACGATTATTTAATTTGACTTGTTGTGAATCCGCTGCGTAGTTTTAAAGATGAATTATTTCTGAGGATTAAAATGGTTGTTTTATCGGTTCATCCAAACGTGTTATATAACTGTTTTCAAAAGCGAATTAACTCGTTGTTTTCACGAAGTAAATGTGGCACTCCATTGTTTGTTGAAAAAGATTTTTATGAACTCTGATATTTTTGCATTATTTTACCGGGTAGAAATGGGTTGTTACAGCTAGCTTGTACGGGCGTGTGCTTGACACTTAGCCTATCTTCGCATAAAGATCTTATTGTCTTGCGGTCGGGTTATCTCTGGGGGCAGTTTGCCAGAACGGGGTCTGACTCTAACTCGCCCATCAGAGGTTGCGACACGTTTTAAAATCGCTTCAGGCCTCGTGGCTATGTTCACTTTGGGGGCAGTTTTTATCAGAACACGGTCTGATTCCAACTCGCCCGTCAAAGGTTGTGACACGTTTAAAGTCACTTCGGGCCTCGGGCACTTCTGGGGCAGTTTTTATCAGAACACGGTCTGATTCTAACTCGCCCGTAAAAGGTTGTGACACGTTTAAAGTCACTTCGGGCCTCGGGCACTTTGGGGGCAGTTTTTATCAGAACACGGTCTGATTCTAACTCGCCCGTCAAAGGTTGTGACACGTTTAAAGTCACTTCGGGCCTCGGGCACTTTGGGGGCAGTTTTTATCAGAACACGATCTGATTCTAACTCGCCCGTCAAAGGTTGTGACACGTTTAAAGCCACTTCGTGAATCGGGTTTGATCGACTCGTACCCCGGTTTGTAGCGTCGGCCTCATGTCGCTCTTCTCTACCGTCAGGTTTTTATATTGTTGCCTAGTCCCCTACTATTGGTGTTTAGGGCCTAACTTCTATTTTGAAACTAAATGGTAAGCATTGCGAATAAGGGTGTTCTAAAACGTAAAAGGGGAATTTATTCATTCGTGTGCATCACGTTATTCATTTGTGTGCATCCATGTTATTACATTGGTGTGCGGTTCATGTTTTGGCTTATACAACGAATTTTTTTAACTTGTCAGCATTCCAGGTCCTGGGTATTGGATCTTTGTTCAGAGTTTCTAGTTTGAGAGCTCCACTTCCTGTCTCTGCGGTTACTCTGTAAGGTCCTTCCCAATTTGGTGCTAGCTTCCCTTGGAATCCATATTTCGAACCTATGTCTGCCCTTCGTAGGACTAGGTCCCCCACTTCCAAAGTCCTGGGGACCACTCTGGCATTGAATCTTGTAGCCATCCTTTGCTTGATTATCATATCTTTTAATGCTGCTTGGTTTCTGACTTCCTCGACGAAGTCCAGTTCTTCTCGGAGTCTTTGGTCGTTGGTCTCCGGGGGGTTTGGTTGCTGGGTTCTCCAGTTGAGCTCTCCTAGTTCGACGAGTATGACTGCTTCTGTTTCGTATGCCATCCCAAAGGGTGACTCACCCGTTGATGAGTGTGGGGTGGTTCTGTTTGCCCACAGAACGTAAGATAGTTCTTCCGGCCAACAACCCTTTGATTTGTCAAGTCGCCTTCTTAACCCCCTCAGGATGACTCTGTTGGCTACTTCGGCTTGCCCGTTAGTCTGGGGATGCTCTACTGACGTTAAACGATGTTTGATGCCTAGGTCGGCCATCAGCTGCCTGAATCCCTTGTTTGTAAACTGCGTCCCGTTGTCGGTGACGAGAATTTTTGGTATGCCAAATCTGGCCATGAAGTTCTTCTTAAAGAACTTCATGCAATTCTTTGCTGTGATGGTAGTCAAAGGCTCGACCTCAATCCATTTGGTAAAGTAGTCGACAACGACGATTAAGTATTTCACCTGTCCTGGGCCTGGTGGGAAAGGTCCTAAGAGATCGACTCCCCACCAAGAGAAGGGCCAGGGCGAGTTTAGGTATGTCAATTCAGATGAAGGGGCTGTGTGTACGTCGACGTGTCTTTGACACTTGTTGTAACAGCCCAGGTCCACCGCAGCGGCCACCCCGGTCCCACTGTTACCTCACGGTCTTCTCTACCCCTCTTGTAGAATTTTTGCCTTCCGTGGGAATCGAACCTTGCACCTGAGGCATAAGTGCAAGTTAAACCCCCTTCCCACTACCAATTGAGCGCGCGGTGGACCTGGGCTGTTACACTTGTCACACCTCTTCACATAATTCTGCGAATCTTCATTCATAGTAGGCCAGTAGTAACCTGCCCTGAGTGCTTTTGTTGCCAAGGTTCGCCCACCTAGGTGATGCCCACAAATTTCCTCATGGATCTCTTCGAGTACATAGTCTTCCTTTGATCCTTCTACACATTTTAGCAAAGGCATAGAGAAACCTCTGCGGAAGGGCTCTATGACTGAGTATGAGGCTGCGTGCCTCCTTACGGCAGCTGCTTGTTTTGCGTCAGCGGGCTTTTGCCCCTCTAAAATATATTGGCGGATGGGGCTTATCCAACTTAGGCTTGCTTCGACAGTGAGGACCGAGGCCGATGGTCCAGTGTTTATAGGGACGCTGGGACTGGAGAGAGTCTCTTGAATGAAACTCCGAAGGTTTCCTGGTGTTTTGGTGCTAGCTAGTTTGGAGAGTATGTCTGCCCTTGTGTTGTCTCCCCTAGGGACATGCTTTATTTCCGTTCTATCGAATGATCCCAAGAGCTCCCGTACCTTTGCGAGGTATTTCTGGAGCACCGGGTCATAGGCACCGAATGTCGCATTGATTTGGGAGACAACCAGTAGTGAGTCTATACGGATCTCAAGTTGTGTAACGCCAAAGTCTTTGGCCAAACGCAAGCCGGCTATGCAAGCCTCATACTCTGCTTGATTGTTGGAAGCGGAGAACGAAAAGGTCAGGGTCACTTCCACCATTAACCCCTTAGAGTTTTCTAGTACTAACCCGGCTCCACTTCTATTGTTTGAGGATCCATCCACGTGGAGGGTCCATTCTATTTCCGTTTTGTCGTCTTGTGTTGTCGTTGTCAATTCAGCCACAAAGTCTGCTAATATCTGAGCCTTCATGGCTGGTTTTGTCTCATACTTGATCCCAAACTCTGAGAGCTCGACCGCCCATTTGATCATTCTTCCTGCTAGGTCGGGGCGATGGAGGATTTGCCTGATTGGTTGGTTGGCTCGAACAACCACTTGATGTGCCATGAAATACGGTCTGAGGCGCCTGGCTGCGATTACGACCGCTAAGGCGACCTTCTCCACCTTTTGATATCTTAGCTCGGGTCCTTGCAGGGCCTTACTTACATAGTACACTGGCCTTTGGCCAGCGTTGGTTTCCCTGACGAGTACTGCACTCAATGCTTCATCAGCTACAACGAGGTAAAGGTACAATGTTTCTCCTTCTTCGGGACGTGTTAAGATGGGTGGTTCCGAGAGAGTCTTCTTCAAAATGGTCAGTGCCTGCTCTTGCTCAGCAGTCCAATCAAAACTTGTTTCTTTCTTCAGAAGTTTGAACAGAGGTAGCGACTTGTGTGCTGCTTTTGAAATGAACCAGGACAGTGCGGCGATCATCTCGGTGAGCTTTTGAATCTCTTTCTTAATGGTTGGTGAAGCCATTTCGGTTACGGCTGTGCATTTGTCAGGGTTGGCCTCGATGCCTCTTTCCGTGAGATAGAACCCCAGGAACTTCCCTGCTCGGACTCCAAAGGTGCACTTCTCTAGGTTTAACCTCATATTGTTCTTTCGGATTTCAGAGAATACGTCCATCATGTCTTTGAGATGATCTGGGTCGTTTTTACTCTTAACTATCATGTCATCCAAGTATACTTCGATTACCCGGCCGATTTGATTTTTGAAGATTTTGTTCATCATCCTTTGGTATGTTGCCCCGGCGTTTTTGAGTCCGAAGGGCATCACTCGGTAGCAATAATTTCCTTGCTTGGTCTTCAAAGCCGTTTTCTCTTGATCGGGTGGATACATTGGGATTTGGTTGTATCCCGAATATGCGTCCATGAAGGATAACAAACGGAAACCCGAGGCGCTATCAACTAGCTTGTCTATGCTGGGGACAGGGAAAGCGTCTTTGGGACATGCCTTGTTGAGGTCCGTATAGTCAACACACATCCTCCATTTTTCGTTGGATTTTTTGACGATGACCACATTTGATAACCAGGTAGTGTACTTAATCTCTTTTACGAAATTAGCTTCTACGAGGTCTTTCACAGTTTTAGTGGCAGCTTCCGCCTTCTCTTCATTGTGGATCCTCCCCCTCTGGGCCACCCACTTCGAATGGGGGTTGACCGCCAGATGGTGACAGGCTACCTCGGGTGGTATTCCTGGCATATCGGCTGTAGACCATGCAAACAAGTCCGCATTAGCTCTAAGGCAGATGGTGAGTTTTTCCTTGACCTCGTCGGGGAGGTCGGAGCCTATCTTGAAAGTCTTGGTGGGGTCCTCTCCCAACCGGATGGATATGAAGGGACCATCTGGCTCGGATCTCTTCATGCATTTTTTCAGCTACTTGGCGAGGGTGGAGTCATTCTTCTCGTCCTCGCTGTCTGGGTCGTACCTGGCGTCTAAATCTGCCAAGTTCACTTCAGCTTTCCTCCCTTGGTCCAAAACCTTTACTTCCGTAGATTCCCGCTCGTTCTTCAAGCTCAAGTAGTCCAGGTCCCCTTGGAGCGTCGCGATTTTATTCTCCAAGTTGTGGAATTTCACTTTCAAGTGAACCGTTGAGGCTACCGCCTCCAGTCTGCCTAGTGTGGGTCTTCCGAGGATACACTGGTAGATAGACTTGCATGGAAGGACTAAGAAGGCTGTTTTGATGGTTCGGAACAAGGGTGGTTTGCCGTCCGGGTTCCCATAAGTGACCATCAGCTCCAGGTCAGATCGGCGGGGGAAATGTTGAACTTTCGCAATAGGTCTTCGAAAATGACATCTACGGAACTCCCTTGGTCAACCAAGATTCTTCTTACTTCCATGTTGGCCATCACGGCGGTGATGAGCAGTGGAACATGGTTGTTTTGTTCTCCATTAAGTAGATCCATGTCGTCGAAAGATAGGGGTGGCCTGCCTGGTCCCTTCCTAGGGGTTGAGGTTGGTGTAACGCTCAGTATTTCTTTCCACCTTCTTTTTGTTGCCCTGTTCGGCCCCCAATGGTCGAGGGGGTTACTTCCATGAATCACCATGGTTGTCGGCTTTTCTTTGAACGTTCGAGTGGAGCTTCCTTTGTTGGCGGATTCCTTCGATGGTGATCCCTGGTGGCGCGCTCCTAGGTGCCTGTTTGTGGTCACCTTCGGAATACTATTGCATAAGAGGTCCAAAAGTTGGTTAACAATAGGGGTTTGAGTAGGCTGACTGGTACCCTCGTCAGGCAGGGTGACAACATCGCCTTTAGGGGTACCCTCTGGTTGGGGCGTGGGTATGGCCACGCTTCGGACACAGGGTCTGAGCTTGGGAGCCATAGAGTAGCAAGAGAGAGATTGAATGCGTGATGATTTGAGAGATAACTCTCCCACTGTGGTCGCCAATGTTCTGCACCGAAATCGCCTATCTGGGATTTGTTGGTGGAAAGTCTCTTGCTACTGGCAGTGGATGAAGATGCGCCCGGGGGGGTACCTGCAAGCCACTCCGACGCTCACGTCAGTATAGAGAATATATGAGTGAAGGTACTAGGGATTACAGATTGAACCTTTCTTAGGGCAAAATATGCCTGTATTTATAGGAAATCGTGCCCCTTCATGGATCGTTGGATTGGTAGAGTTGATCTTGACCGTCCAAGCATGTTGGGCTCGCATGAGGTGGATATGGGCTGGATTGATTGGGATTATCCTTGCCAATTGCTGAATGCACCTCCTGGTTTTGCTGATGGGACCCCTCGGTTCACTCCAGAACACTTTATTATCTTTTTTATGATTCAGGTCGGTTGAACAAATGTGTGGCGGTGAGGACGAAGAGGGATAGCAAACAGTGAAGGGCAGGAAGAAGAGACTCACGGTCAAGCAAGGGAAGATGGACATCGCAGGGAATGGCTAGCTGGACAACGGTGAGAAGACCATCATGTTCTACTTCACAGAGATTCCGGACACACATGGCGCCAGAGAGATGTTTAAGGCTTTTGCCTACTATGGAGACGTGGTGGAGGTGGTAATGCCGTTTAAGAGAAACAGCAGAGGCATATGCTTTGGATTTGAAAGATTTAGAAACGTCTACGATCCAAGAACGTTTGCGGTGAAACTCGACAATATTATCATGGGTGCAAAGAAAATTCACGTCAACCCACCTAAGTACCAAAGAGAAAATACGGTGGATGTGGAGGGCAGGCCAACGGGTAGACATGCAAAGGAGGATACTAGGAAGGGGGAGCAAGAAGGTGTGGAGAGTTAAGGATGGGAGCAGCGCGCACCATGGACCGGAAAAAAGCCAGCACAGGAGCAAATGGTGGTGTATTTTAGAAAGAAGAATTTGCATGATCTATGCTACGAGGTGTCGGAGGATGAGATGAACAAATACAAGAAGATGTATGTGGGGGAGTTGAGGAATGCTGGCAGTTCGCATATGACACTAGAGTGGTTTCATTCGCAATGAGTTTTTTCAATCAAAGCAACCCCGATGGGGGCAAATCTTGTTCTTCTTGAAGAATCTGAAGAGGGCATGATTCCTGCCCTCATATCCGATGCAAAGGAGTGGGTGCAAGAGAAGTTTGAAGTTATTAGGGGATGGAGTTCGTTGGAGTGTTACAACGAAAGAGTAGTATGGGTGCGGTGCCATGGTATCCCAGTTCATGCGTGGAATGATGAGTTTTTTGGGAAGCTTGCTCGCCAATTTGGTGTGTTCCTGGGCGTTGATGAGAACACGAGGAAGAAAACATCTATGGACGTCGCAAGAATTCTGGTTCGAACAAAGGATTTTGACGTTTTCAATATGGTGGTTTATGCTCAAATCAATGATCTCACTTTTCACATCAAGGTCCTTGAAGAATGGTGTGGACCTATGCATTGGAATGGATTATCCCATCCCAATGGGAAGGAAAATAGGGATGAAAACTCTGAGTCGGAGGATGACAGCGATGATGAGGATGGACCACCGTTGTTTGCGGAGGAGGAGGGCAGCCATGGAGGGTCAGATGAGGAGGAGGAGGAAGACGAAAGGGTGGATGAGACAAAGAGTCTCACAATTCAAGAAGGGAGAGTATTGGAGTCAGTAGAGAAGGCTAATCAAGAGGGAGTTAATGTGGTAGTGGGAATTGGAAAAAATGATTGCACATTAAATGGGGTGGAGGCGCATGGAGGGGGCGAATGTCATGGGGAAATGCAAATATTCTCTCAGCATGCGAAAATAGTGGAGATTGGAGTGAATGCTAACAATGAGGGAGTTAATAAAGGAGAGAAGGATACGCATGGGGGGCGAATGTCATGGGGAATCGCCTAGAATAACTCAGCATGCGAAAATAGTGGAGTGGTGTGAATGCTAATAATGAGGGAGTTAATAAGGGAGTGGGAATAAGTGAAGATGAATGCTCCTCCAATGGACAGATATTGGAGGAAGCTCATAGGAGTCAGTACTCCGTACATCTTGGATCTACCAAGATGTATCGGGACTTAAGGCAGATGTATTGGTGGTTTCGAATGAAAGCTGGTGTTGCTGAGTTTATATTTTGAAGCTTAACTTGTCAAAAGGTTAAGACGGAACACCAGAGACCAGCTGGTCAGTTGCAACCACTTGATGTGCCAGTTTGGAAATGGGAAGATATCTCAATGGACTTTGTTATGGGTTTGACGAGGTCACAAACCGGTAATGATTCCATTTGGGTGGTAGTGGACCGATTGACTAAATCCGCTCACTTTATTCCCGTTCGCTCGACTTATAAAATTTCCAAGTTAGCAGATGAGTATGTGAAGAACATTATCAGACTGCATGGGGTTCCTACGTGATGTGAATTATTGTTACTAATTCACTCAAAATAACGGATCGTTCCATAATCAAAGAGATAACTAGACAATAAAAGGACAAAAGACAAGAAAATGGAAGAAAATCGAAAAGATGGAAAGACAAGAAATGAATCTATGTGGTGAAGAGAAGCCACATCTTTCTTGGAAAGATGATAATCCTCATGTTTGGATCGCCACAAAAACTCTAAGCTCTTGGTAAGATCCCAAAGATGGTTCAAGGAAGAACCCTAGAGAGAGCACTTATGCTAATTCCTCTCAAATTAAAAATATGACCAAAGGTCTTTCACAACTTGCAAAGCCAAACCTATTTATAAGGGAATAGGTTGTGGACTCACTAAAGTAACAAACATAAACCTAAAAGCCCAAATTCAAGCCCAAACTAGGCCTTACACAACTAGGCTTCTAAGAAAGGGAAATAACATGCCTAAAAATGTTTGTCTTATTACAATTATAAATTCCTAAGAAATATCAACTACAAGAGCATTTAAAAGACAAGAAACAATTTTAGAACATTTGCTGTCATTAAGCAAATTAATCATTTGAGCTTCCAATTGTTCTTTAATATTCTTTGCTCTTCCTCTTGTTATTGGTCCAAGTGCCAACTCTTGAATCTCTATGCTCTTTGTGTCCATAACATTCCTTCCCTCTTGAAAAGAATTCGACCCCGAATTTGAATCTTCAATATCTTCAAGGTTCTCATGTGTACCTACATCAAAGGGAGAAAGGTCACTAACATTAAAAGTGGCACTCACATTATACTCACCGGGCAAATCTATCTTGTATGCATTATCATTGTAGCGCTCCAAGACTTGAAAGGGTCCACCACCCCTAGGTTGGAGCTTGGATTTTCTTTGGGAAGGAAACCTTTCCTTCCTAAAGTGAACCCAAACCCAATCACCGGGTTCAAAAACCATTTTTCGCTTTCCTTTGTTGGCACTCCTAGCATAGTGCTCAACCTTTTTCTCAATATTTTCCTTGACCTTGGCATGTAGCTCTTGCACAAATTTGGCTTTATCTTCAGCATCCTTGTGTAGCACATCATCACTTATGGGCAAAGGAATCAAATCAAGTGGGGTTAGTGGATTAAAACCATATGCTACCTCAAATGGAGAGTAAGATGTAGTGCTATGAGGCACTCGATTATAAGCAAACTCAATAAAAGGTAGGCATTCCTCCCATGCCCTCAAATTAGAGTGTAAAATGGTCCTGAGCATGGTACCTAAGGTTCTATTGACTACTTCGGTTTGGCCATCCGTTTGGGGGTGGCAAGTAGTAGAGAATAGAAGCTTAGTACCAAGCTTAGCCCATAAGGTTTTCCAAAAGTGGCTTAAAATTTTTGAGTCCCTATCCGATACAATGGTTTTCGGAACCCCGTGCAACTTGACCACTTCCTTGAAAAATAAATTAGCAATGTTACAAGCATCATCAACTTTATGGCAAGCAATAAAGTGGGACATTTTGGAGAAACGGTCAACCACTACAAATATAGAATGATGCCCATGCTTGTTCTTAGGCAAACCCAATACAAAATCCATAGACAAATCAACCCAAGGGGGGGATGGTATAGGGAGGGGAGTGTACAAACCATGAAGCATACTTTTGGATTTAGCCTTTTTACAAACAATGCATCTAGAACATATCAAATGCACATCATGCCTCATTTTAGGCCAAAAGAAATGCTCATGCAACATCTCTAAAGTCTTATGCTCCCCAAAATGTCCCATTAACCCCCTTCATGCACTTTCCTAGCAAGTAACTCACGCAAAGAACACTTAGGGATGCACAATTGATTTACTTTAAACAAATATCCATCATGTCTATAATAGGAATCATGAGACATAAGTTCACAAGCATTAAAAAGAGAGGCAAAATCATCATCCAAGGCATACAATTCTTTCAAATGGTCAAAACCCAATAACCTTATTTGAAGGGTGGTGATTAATGCATATCTCCTAGAAAGAGCATCCGCCACTACATTTGCTTTCCCCTTTTTATGTTTAATGACATAAGGGAATTGTTCAAGGAATTCTACCCATTTGGCATGTCGCTTGTTAAGCTTTCCTTGGCTTTTTAGATACTTCAAGGATTCATGGTCACTATGGATCACAAACTCTTTGGGAAGTAAATAATGTTGCCAAGTGTGCAATGCCCTCACTAAAGCATATAACTCTTTGTCATAGGTGGAGTAGTTTAAACTAGCTCCATTCAACTTTTCACTAAAGTAGGCAATAGGATGGCCTTCTTGAAGTAGCACGGCTCCTATGCCTATATTGGAGGCATCACATTCAAGTTCAAAAGTCTTTGCAAAATTGGGTAAAGCTAAAATTAGGGCATTCATCAATTTATCTTTGAGAGCATTGAAGGCCTCTTCTTGCTCTCTTCCCCATCTAAAAGACACATTCTTTTTAACAATTTCATTCAAAGTAGTAGCTAATGTGCTAAAGTTAGGCACAAAGCGCCTATAAAAACTAGCTAAGCCATGGAAACTCCTCACTTCACTTAAACACTTTGGTGTAGGCCAATCCTTGATGCCCTTGATTTTAGCTTCATCAACCTTAACACCTTGTGCACTCACAACAAATCCCAAAAAGGTAAGTTCATCTTTGCAAAAACTACATTTTTCAAGATTAGCATACAACTTCTCACTTCTCAAAACATTCAAGACACTTCTCAAATGGTCAATGTGATCAGGCATATTAAGACTGTATATGAGAATGTCATCAAAGTACACAACAACAAATTTTCCAATGAAATTTCTTAAGACATGGTTCATCAAACGCATAAAAGTGCTAGGGGCATTAGTCAAGCCAAAAGGCATGACCAACCACTCATAAAGCCCAAATTTGGTCTTAAAAGCGGTTTTCCATTCATCTCCCTCTTTGATTCTTATTTGATTGTACCCACTCTTTAAGTCAATTTTAGAAAAAATGCAAGCACCATGTAACTCATCAAGCATGTCATCAAGTCTAGGTATTGGGTGCCTATATTTAATTGTGATGTTATTAATGGCCCTACAATCGGTACACATACGCCAAGATCCGTCCTTTTTTGGGACTAAGATGACCGGCATGGCACAAGGGCTTAGGCTTTCCCTAATCCAACCACTACTCACAAGCTTTTGGACTTGTCTTTCTATTTCTTTTGTTTGCTCTGGATTACTCCTATAAGGAGGCCTATTGGGCAAAGAAGCACTTGGAAGCAAATCAATTTGGTGTTCAATGCCTCTTAAAGGGGGTAGGCCTTGAGGGATATCCTTTGGGAACACATCATTAAAAGCATGCAATAGACAATCTAAAGCATTAGAGAAACCTCTTGAGAAGAAGACAAACACAAGTCATTACAATAAAGCAAATACAAAGGTTGTCTTGCCAATAAGGTTTTCCTAACCACATGCTCTCTAAGAAACAAACTTTCCACTTTTGGAGTGGAATCCGCGGAACAAGATGGATTGATATTCAAGATGGTTTTTCCTTTAGCATTATTTTTCTCTTGTTCCCTCTTTTGTTTCAAAATGATTTGATCATGACCAACTTCTTTGCGACTAAGAGGTAAAAGAGTCACTTTGTGTTTGTTATGCACAAAGGTGAAAGTGTTAGATTTACCATCATGAACTACCATTCTATCAAAATGCCAAGGCCTACCCAAAAGGATATGGCTGGCTTCCATAGGCATAACATCACATAATATTTCATCATTATACTTGCCTATGCTAAAAGAAACCAAAACTTGCTTGTCCACCAAAATTTCCTCATTTTCAACAAGCCATTGAAGTTTATATGGCCTAGGATGAGTAGTTGTTTTCAAAGAAAGTTTATTGACTAATCTAGAGCTAGCCACATTTGTACAACTACCACCATCAATTATTAAAGAGCAAACATTTCCCTCCACCAAGCATCTTGTGTGGAAAATGTTTTCCCTTTGTGATTGATCATTTTCCTTCACATTGACTCCTAGGAGTCTCCTAATCATTAGAAGGTCTCCTTGCACGGGAGCCAACTCACAACCACTTTCATTTTCATTAGAGGAAGATGGTGAGGTGGAGGAATATGATGAGGACTGAGACTCATATGCAACTTTTTTTTTTTGAAACCATTACTCTTTTGTTTGGACAACTAGATGCAATGTGTCCTCTTCCTAAGAATTTAAAACACTTTGATGAATGAGAAGAAGTGGTAGAAGTAAAAGAATTGTTTTCTTTAGAAGGGATAGAAGACTTACCTTCCTTAGGCCTCGTGGCCTCTTTGCTTGATTCACCCTCCCTTTTATACTTATCCTTCCAAGTTGAGGAGTCTTTATGCTTCCATGATGAGGAGTCTTTGGATGAGGAGTACTTCTTGTAGTTGCTTCTTCGCTTGATTTGTTGTTCCATCTTTGAGGCTTGGTGGACCAACTCTTCTATGTCCATGAAATGTTGAAGTTCAACTACATCCCTTATGTCATAACTTAGGCCATTGAGGAACCTAGCTATGAGGGCTTCTTCATCCTCCTTTGTGTTGGCTCTTATCCTCAAAGTTTCAAATTCTTTGTGATAGTCTTCCACACTTTTGTTTCCTTGCTTCAATCTTTGGAGCTTTTTTTGGAGCTCCCTAGTGTAATGTGAAGGTACATATCTTTTTCTCAATATGGTTTTCAACTCCTCCCAATCTTCAAGTGGTCTAGCACCACATCTTCTCCTATCTTTCATAAGTTGATCCCACCACAACAAAGCATAATCTTTAGATTCCAAAGTTGCAAGTTTCAACCTACTTGGTTCCTCAATTTCATGGGCCTCAAATAGTTGATCAACTTTGAGTTCCCAATCTAAGTATGCATCGGCATCATTCTTGCCATGAAAGGATGGGAACTTGATTTTTTCTCCCTCATACCTTTGTCTTGGCCTTCTATTATCATCTCCATTGTTTCTATGATGCCTACCATGACCCCTATGCCTTCTTCCATGCCTTCTTTCTCTATCAGTTTCATCATCAAACTCATCATCTTGAGAATGTCTCCCATGATTGGACCTTGTATCTCTTTGGTGCAAAAATTCCTCCCTCAATTCATTGACTTGAGTATTTAATGCAATGGTTTGAGCATTCATCATTCTAGTCAAATGATCAACAAGGAAAGCCGTCCTTGGGGAATGAGGTATAGAATCACCCATATTCAAGTATCCAAGATCACAACAATAATAGAACAATAAAAAAGAAGAAAAACATTTTTTTTAAAACAAAATTAAAAGGGACCTCTCCACACACCTAAGTGTTTACACTCAACAATGGTCACTCGTGTTTGTCACTCAATTGGCTTTTTTTTTAGTGAGATACTCTCTTGCCTTTTATCACTCCCTAAAAGTGCCGCTCTTAGGCTCTTAAAAGAACCAAACAAATCGCTTATCAAGCTTGTGGTAAACTTAGAAAAGTTGTGACAAAACAAGCAATAAAAATTAACATCCAGGAGGCCAAAAAGAACAATTTGAAACTTTAAGACAAAACTTAAGAAAGTTTAAAGACAAACAAGAAACAATGACAAAGAAAGCACACTCAAAAGAAAGCAAAAAAAGACAAGACCGACTCACTAATTGAAGAAGAGACAAAATAGTGTAATATTTGTGTGTCTAGGTAACAACACCTCAAATGAACTCCAAAAATTCCAAAATAAATTAAGAAGATCAAAAATGAGTTGAGAATTTTTTTTAGACTTTTTTCAAAATTTTCTGGAACATTTTGGATAGTTTTCCCTTTAGTAGCGTCTTTTTACTAATACATTTTTTTTTGTGCCACGTGCTCTATTCGCACCCCAGACAGCTTTTTTTTTTAATGTATTTTTTTTTGTCACTTTTTTTTTGCTACTGGGCTTTTGAACTTCCAGAAAATAATTTGAAACAAATTTTATAACATCAAAGCAATTCTCAACTCATTTGTTTGCATCAAATAACTCTATGATGATGAACATAGACGAGGAACAAATAATTCACGAATTGGACTTGAAAACACACAAATACTCACTTGGAGATATTAAAAAGACAAGGATAACAAATTGATGAAACAATTGGGAGAGTTTAGCGCTAACCTGCAGGGAATGAAATGTAAGAATAACAAGCACAAGTGAGTAATTACCTCAATTGAAATGCAAGGGACCCAGGAATAGCGCTGATTGCAATATCTAATCAATCTGAACCAAGAATATCAAAAGTGACTAGGGCAATAAAAACAAAACGTGAGAAACAGACCAAATCTTGAGAAATATTATGTATTGATTAACACTGATGAATCGATATCAATAATTGAGAAAGCAACTCATTCATCATGTCAGATTCGCAAAAAAAAAAAAAAAGAATTAAATCCAAACCCTTGATTATGGAGGAGGCTCTCTGATACCACTTGATGTGAATTATTGTTACTAATTCACTCAAAATAACGGATCGTTCCATAATCAAAGAGATAACTAGACAATAAAAGGACAAAAGACAAGAAAATGGAAGAAAATCGAAAAGATGGAAAGACAAGAAATGAATCTATGTGGTGAAGAGAAGCCACATCTTTCCTGGAAAGATGATAATCCTCATGTTTGGATCGCCACAAACATAAACCTAAAAGCCCAAATTCAATCCCAGACTAGGCCTTACACAACTAGGCTTCTAAGAAAGGGAAATAACATGCCTAAAAATGTTTGGCTTATTACAATTATAAATTCCTAAGAAATATCAACTACAAGAGCATTTAAAAGACAAGAAACAATTTTAGAACATTTGCTGTCATTAAGCAAATTAATCATTTGAGCTTCCAATTGTTCTTTAATCTTCTTTGCTCTTCCTCTTGTTATTGGTCCAAGTGCTAACTCTTGAATCTCTATGCTCTTTGTGTCCATAACACTACGAGTATCGTGTCAGACCGAGATCCCAAATTTACTTCTAGATTTTGGAAAGCATTGAATGAAGCTATGGGGACAAGAGTGCTTGTTAGCACTGCATATCATCCTCAGACTGATGGTCAGACTGAGAGGACGATACAGACCCTTGAAGACATGCTGCGGGCATGCGTACTTGATAACGGGCCGAAATGGGAAGACCATCTTCCATTGGTGGAATTTGCCTATAACAACAGTTACCACTCCAGTATTGGAATGGCACCGTTTGAAGCACTTTATGGTAGGAAGTGTAGAACTCCGTTGTGTTGGTGGGAGATTGGTGAAGATAGGTTTTTGGGACCCGACATGGTTCGCGAGACTACCGAAAAGATCAAGTTAATTTGAGAAAGGATGAAGGGTGCTCAGAGTCGGCAAAAGAGCTATGCTGACAAACCGAAGGAGACCGTTGGAATTTGATGTTGGTGATCATGTGTTCTTGAGAGTTTCTCCAACCATAGGCACCGGGAGAGCCTTGCGAGCGAAGAAGCTCAGTCCTCGATATGTTGGACCTTTCCAAATCATCGAGCGGATTGGGCCAGTTACCTATCGCCTCGCATCGTCTCCGGCCCTATCAAATCTCCATGATGTGTTCCACGTGTCTCAGTTGAGGAAGTATGTTCCCGATCCGCATCAGTCGTTGAGTGTTGATACGATTGATCTTCGACCAGAATTCTCATTTCAACCTTATCCTAGCTATATCTTGGAAGGCGGCGAGAGGACGCTGCGGTCAAGGACCATTCCTATTGTCAAAGTGGTCTGGGATGGTTTCTCAACCGAAGAGGTGTCATACCCCAATTTTGTCCGGCTTAGGTCAAAACCCTAATTTTCCACACAAAAAAAAAAATTATGCATTGCATTTTGGGTCCTAGAAACCATTCCAAAGTTTTTGAAATCATTTTTAGGGTTAGAATTCACTTTTAGGGTCAAAAGGGTAGTCCTTATAGATAAGGGTAGTTCTTAGGGTTTGGGTGTGTCTTAGGAAAAAGTGTAAGCTCTTCCGAAGGTCAGCTCGTATCTCAAAGTCTCACACACTCACAAGTTTTTCAAAGATGCATGCATACTTACGTAAACATTCTTATCATCTTTGAAAACATAAAATCGATTTCTCCATGCATAAACATACATCAAAATCGATTTTCAGGTCAAAAAGAAAAGGAAGAATCGATTGTCAGGTCATGTTACTTCATTGCATAAATCGATTTTCAGGCCAAACATTTTCAAACAAAGAATCGATTCACACACTTTTAAACTAAGCTGAGAATCGATTCCTACATGTCTCAGGCAAGCTGAGAATCGATTCATACAAGTTTTAACTTAGTAAAGAATCAATTCCTAGCCCTCTGTGAATCACAAGAATCGATTGTCTCTATTTTTCAAACAAATCAAAATCGATTCCTCTCTTAAATGAATCGATTCCTAGATCCATTTCAATAGCAAAGAATCGATTCCTTCAAATGTTTCAACGTGAGATCTAGTTTTTCAAAGCCTATAAATAGAGGCCTCATGGCCTCCATTTCAAAAAAAAAGAAGGAGCCGATTCTCACGATCTATCACTTCTGAAAAACTCTTTATATTTTGTTTACGTTCTTTTCGCACCGCTGGTCCATCAAGAGCTGATCTTTCGCTAAGAGTTAGTTGGGGTTGCATTCTTCAAGTTGTAATATCTGCCTTCATTAGAGGTATTTCTGTCTTTACATTTGTTATTATTTAATTGTTGTGATCTGTGCTAGGGAGTCGGGTATCTAGGCAAGTTGATTCTCACTAGTGCCTAGTGTAACGCCCTAAAATAATTTAATTGATTAATTAATTAAGTTATTGGAGGGATTACAATAATTGTTTAAGTGGAATAATTTAAGTATAATTGTTTTATTGTAGGAGGTGAAAAGAATTAAAAAGGTGGTGTAAAAATGGGCCCAAGCCACTTAAGTGACCCAAGCCCATTCCATTTATCCTAAACCTAAGAATTATTTTCATTCCACCAAAGAAAGGAGAATCAGCGAAACTGTGAGTGAGAGGAAGTAAGGTGCGCGCGACTCAAGCAAAGAGGAGGAGAGGAACTTGTCTTCATCTTGGCTTAGGTAAGCTTTCCTTGAATCTTTTCCCTTCCATTTATTTTTCTCTTCCAAGTGGTGGTCTCAAACCCTTCCTTTTTCCATTGTTGCGATTTTTTTTTCCCATGATTTTGTGATGGATGCGAATTGGCTTAGAAGAAGAGGAGGGGGGCTGCTGCGATTTTTCTTTGGTGACCTTGGCTCGTCGTGTTGCGGGGTTTTGTACGTGACGCATTCATCGTTGTTTCGGGGCATACAAAACTCGAGGTAAGGGTGAGAGTTCCAATTTAACGTAATTGGGTATATGGTGGGTTTGTGGGTTGTTGATGGGGTTGAATTCGAAATTGATATGTCAAGAGAAATGTTGGATTGATTTATTATTATTGATATGCGAATTGCCCTAGGAGATGAAGGGATGAATTTCGATTTCTTTTAGTGATTGAGGTGTGGCTAATTTTCGAGGTTGGTGAATTGTTGGCGTTGGAAAGAAATTTTTGATGAATTAAGTGATAGGAGTATAAGTAATTAAATGATACCAAAGAAATGAGAATAAACAATGTTGCTGTCACCATAATAATATGCTGCTGTGTTGTCAATTATTCATGTACTGTTTGCAGAATTTTGTGTTGCTGGTTGCCACAATATTTATGTGCTGTTTGCAGGATTTTTTTTATGTTGCTGTTTGGCATTAAAATGTATTGCTGTTGCTGTTTTTATAAAAACAAATGCTGCTGTTGCAGAATTATTTAAGTTGCTGTTTGGCATTAAAATGTATTGCTGTTGCTGTTTTTATAAAAACAAATGCTGCTGTTGCAGAATTATTTAAGTTGCTGTTTGGCATTAAAATGTATTGCTGTTGCTGTTTTTATAAAAACAAATGCTGCTGTTGCAGAATTATTTAAGTTGCTGTTTGGCATTAAAATGTATTGCTGTTGCTGTTTCTATAAAAACAAATGCTGCTGTTGCAGAATTATTTAAGTTGCTTTTTGGCATTAAAATGTATTGATGTTGCTGTTTTTATAAAAACAAATGCTGCTGTTGCAGAATTATGTATGTTGCTGTTTGGCATTAAAATGTATTGCTGTTTGCTGTTTTTATTAAAGTAAAATGATGCTGTAGCAGAATTACAAAAAATGATGTTTTTAACCATTTAAATGGGTTGCTGTTTGCTAATTTTGTCAAGGAAAAATGCTACTGTTTTTGCGCATAAGTGGCCACTGTTGTTCAGCTTCAATTTGATGTCAAATGCTACTATTTTTGCGCATAAATGGCCACTGTTTTTCAGCTTCAATTTGATGTCAAAATGCTACTGTTTTTGCGCATAAATGGCCACTGTTTTTCAGCTTCGATTTGACGTCAAAATGTTACTGTTTTGCGCATAAAATGCCACTGTTTTCCAGCTTCGATTTGTTGCCGTTTACTAACCGAATTCCTGTACTTTGTAAAAGAAAAGAGCGTGTAAATGTGACTTTGATACTATTACTATTTTCCGGTTAAAAATTTGAGGTTTCTTCCACTTGGAGAATGAGATGTCCTTCTCAAGTTTAATTGTGATGCCTCCTAAACATGAAAATGAAATGTTTATCCAATATTTGAAGATGTTGTTATTCGAAAATTTAGATAGGTTGTTACTTTAATTTTTATGTGTAATTATTTACATTCAAATGGATGTTCCCTAAAATTTTAATGTGTTGTTACTTGAAAAATTTAGGAGCATTGTTACCTAATATTTAAAGACGTTGTTATTCAAACTTTTGAATGTGATTGTTGTGAAGAGTTGTGATATTAATATGGTGACTATGATGAATACACTCCATGAGTGTCTTATGGTGACGATGACGAGTACTCCGGGTGAGTGAATTGGTGATTGCACATGCGTCCATAGAGTCTCATAGCATGTGCATATTATGACGAATAGGCTTCGGCCTCTTATTGACGAAAACCAGTGACGATGTGCCCAAGTGGCTATTTATGACGAATATGGTACCATCATGCATATGCCCAGGTGTGGGTTGCATTTTCATGCGCATACATTTTTTTTATGACGAGTGATGTGAATTGTGAATTATGGTGTTGTGTGTAATGACGGTGAAGTTGATATTAATGATGATGTTGTATGATAGTTGCTCATATTACTCTACTGTATGCTTAATTATGTTTTGTTGAAAATTCTCACCCCTTCTGCTTGCAATGTTGCTCTATTGTGGCAACGCTGCAGGTGACTCCGATTGAAGGACATGCTGCCTTCCTTTATATCTGGTGGGATGTTTTGAGTCGCTTTCTGATATTGTAACAACTAAGGGGCGGGGTTGAAGTTGATAATTTATATAACTAGCTGTTTAATGATTTTATTGATGTTTTGAGACGTGTTTGAGCGATCTTGGTGAGTTATTGCTATTTCCGCTGTGATGAGATTATTTTGAAGTTTAATTTTCGTGATGATTGCGTTGGTGCATAAATTTTAATGGCGAAGGCGATGAGTTTTTATAAATGAAGATGTGACATTTCTTTCCTACTATTAAGTATTATTTTCGAAAATGAAAGTACTCTGATAATGACGTGCAAATTAAGGGGTAGAAAAGGGGTGTTACACCTAGTGCATTTTTCTCAAAGTGAGAAGATTGGCCTATGTGATTTAACTTAGCTTTAGTGTTTATTTACTTGTTCTTGTATATTATTGTCCATTGTTGATGATGAATCATATGATTCCCACTTATGCCTAGTGCATCATGTTCTAAGTGGTGAAGATGGTTTTAGATGATTCAACCTTCCCCTTTTAACTTCTTGATGAATAATAGATGAGATAGTTAGGTTTATGGTTTAAGGTCCATGGGGTATTGCAAAGGATAGGTTACCCAAAACCTTGATGCTCCCTCCTCTTTGATTGTGTTACTAGCCCTTGGGCACTTATTCATGAATGCAAAGGATAGGCTTACCTTAGCCTTGATGCAATTTCCCCTTTTGTTCATGTTATTGAGAAATCGTTGCTCATATGTTCCTTAGTTTAATTAAGATCATTCTATGCCTATGATCAATTGCTTGCTTGTTTTTGATGCATTTTAAATGTCTTGATTCAATATGCCATTCCATCCATGTGTATGACCTCCTAATGAAGACGTAAGTCTACATGCCTGTTGTAGCATAGAGTCATTAGGGTAAATACACTCCTTCCTACACACACACACAGACTTGCTTTGAGAACTTTACCTCGCATCCCTGATAAGTGAGTCTTTTGATCATATTGGCATGTTTAGTTTTGATTAATGTTCAACATATGCATGATTCCGTGATTATTGAATGTGTTTGGACTTTGTAACCTATCATTGATAATAACTTCACCCTTTTTTCCAAAAATCTTTCAAACTCTTTTCCAATTAATGCGACTTATTAGTGACTATCACTCAAAGCCTTGGCTTGTTTGATTGTCATGAACGCCATCAAGGGTTATTAGTAATGATCGCTCAAAGCCTTTGCTTGCTTGATCATTATGAAAGCTCTTCCCCTTCCAAACCCTTTCAAAAACATTTTTGTTAGAACTACGTCGCTTTGATTCCCGTTTGGGATACGTAGGAGCGAGTCACGTTCTCGTCAACCGCAACAAATAAAAATCCTTTTCGCCACCCTAAACCAATCATTTTCACAAAACAAACCAAAAAGTCATTTTCAAACCCATTGTTATTAGTGACTATCACTCAAATCCTTGGCTCGTTTGATTGTCATGAACACTATCCAGAGTTATTAGTAATGATCACTCAAAACCTTTGCTTGCTTGATCATTATGAAAGCTCCTCCCCTTTTCAAACATTTTCAAAACCAAAAACCAAGAACTACGTAGCTTTGAATTCTCCATCGCACCGGGAGATACGTAGGAGCGGGCCATGTCCCGTCAAGCACTTTTTTCTAAAAACCCTTTTTTCCCCCTTTCTCGCCAAAAATAAAATTTTCATTAAGTTTTCCCATTCATCTTCAAACAAGAAATAAATAGGCAAATCTAGGTATTTTTCAAATCAAACGTTAAAACCACACATTTAATTAGAGGTTCCCTTTCGGTAGAAAGGACGTGCGCGGTGCTAACACCTTCCTCGCACGTAATCGACCCCCGAACCTATATCTCTAGTTTTCAAAAGACCATCCGCCTTGTTCAAAAGACTTTTTTTCAATGTTTTGGTCTTAAAATTAAAATATTGGTGGCGGCTCCAAAAATTTTCCACGTTGTACATTGAGAAACCCAAACCAGGATTTTTCGGGGTGCAACAGCTGGCGACTCCACTGGGGATACTTTTTAAAAGACGAGGGTCAAGCCTAACTAATTAAAATGTGTGGTTTAATGTATTGTTGATTTGATTAATACCTTGTTTGCCTTTCTTTCTTATCATTGATTGTAGGCATATGCATTTGTCTTCTTTGTTGTTCCCTATCTCCTCTTCTACTCTTTTTCTTTTATTGCTTATGCTCATGCATTCTTCCAACCCCCCATGTTCCCTTCTTCTTTGCTCCTTTTCTCCAAAGGTAAGTTCATGCATCTCTTCCCCATTCTATCATGTTCCCTCTTCTTGGCTCCCTTTCTTAAGGTAAGCAATACCCTTGTTGTAAATATCCTAGGTTAGTTTATTTGGTATAGAACCCTAGTGTAGACAACATGTTATTGCTTGCAATTGTCTGGTCTGCTCTGGTTTTCATTTCAGGTGGGGTAGTGCTAGGGAAAACGCCCTTGACACACACTACACTTATCCCTTATGATTGCATGCTTTGAGTGGGACCATAACCCAGGTCTGCAGAAAACTTAGGAGAGTGGATTCGAGTAGTGAGGGCCCATCAGGATTTTTGTCCGTTTGGCTACTTGCGAAAGTTTCAACTAGAGTTGTGCTCTTTCATGATGCCTCACACCTAGCAGTTTGCTGCATTTGTGGGGAGTTTCATGAAAGGGACTGTGGCTCTGGTGACCTTTGTGAGGAAGTGAATAGAGCTACATGGGAAGATTACCCTTAAATTGCCCTAGATCGTAGGTCTCACCTCTTCTTAGGTCGCAAGGGCTTTTCCAAAATTGTGTGTTGCATTATTACATCTAGTTTAGTTCTTTTCCTTCAACGATGTTCGAAAAAAACAACAAAATCAAAAAGAATATATTTTTCCTTCTCTTTCATAAATACCTATATGAGGTGGCATATAGGGTATACTGCCCTAAATTTTCAAACCCCCACCTGTAAATATCTTTCTTTATGTAAATAACATGAAAAAGCATCCTCATCATCCGCACTTTGCATCATAACATCATGCATTACATAAGCAAAATTCTGAAAAAAAAAACTTCATGTAGCATTCGTCATGCATCTAAGTTGTTTGCCGGTGATCTTGGAGTAACTTGGAATCTTGTCATAGGCAGAGCGATATGGGATCAAGAGGCGAAGTCATACTAAATTCGAGGTTTCCAGTAGTAAAGAAAATAGACGTGGCCAGCTTGACAGAGTGTGCCTCTCTAATGGGACCGGATGAGCGTAGGTTGTTTGAAAAGGCTGAAGGAGCCGCTGCCGCAAGCAAGGAAAGAGAAAAGAAAAAGAAGTTGAAGACCATATGCCGCTAGATTTCAGTGCATTGTAATTTTCCTTTTAGAATGTTCTCTAGGAAGTTATAATTTTTCTTTAGAATGTTGTACTTTTCTAAGAGCATTGTATTTTTCTTTGAGAGATATTGTATTGCACTCTTAATAGTATTGTACTCTCTTTGTTTCTTATGATTGGCTTAAAACTCAAAGGAAGTATGCCCTATCGCTTGTTGATCCCAATGTTCGTCACGCTCTTAAAATGTTTCGATATTTGCTTATGACAAGAGCGAGTTATCTCACGATTCCTGGCGCTAAACACAAAAATAACATAAGGCCATGTGCATATGCATTGCATTCATTTACGCATTCATACTTGTACTCATAAAAATGTTCTACCAACAGAAACGAAAGGCAAGCTGGTTCGCCAACACCGATATTACACCCGTCTACAAGCAAGATTGATGGCTAGCAATCAACATCTCGAGAATGAGGACCCCCTGGGTCAAGATGAGTCGGTTGTGGAGATTCTTAACCCTGAGCAGCTGGCTCAAGAGAATCAAGCTTTGAAGACTAAAGTTGAGGCTATGGAAGCACAGATGGTCGAAGTAATGAGTATCCTACAGAATCTGAGGGGTGGCGCCGCTGCTGGGGCCGCCGCTGTTGTAAATCCCGAAGGGGTTGTTACCTTCGTTTCTCCTCCGGTGTCCGCTGAAGTTACAACTACTCACACTTCTTATGGACAGGGGGTCAGTCACTTTGCCCATCCTCCAGGGGCGAGCGGACAGAGTCATCTGAATGCACCGATATATCCTTGGGGGATGCCAATGGGTTATATGACGTCTGTTGCTGAAGCTATTCCTGTGGGGTCGAGTCAACCTGTCATACCTAGTGGAGCTGCTATGGGACCACAAATTCATACTCCTAGTCCTGGTATTGTGCTGCCAAGAAGTTCACCTTGTCCTACTCTGGGAGTTGCTGTGAACCCTCAGAACGCTGTCCATCATATGGGAAACCCTGCTCAGTATGAGGGTTATTATCACAGTCCGGGGAACTATCCACAAGGTCATTTGTTTGAGAACACTCAGCTTGGGGATCGGTATCACTTGCTTGAAGAGCGTTTAAGAGCTGTGGAAGGAGCGGGAACTAGAGCCAGGGATGCCCGAGATTTGTGCCTTGTCCCAGATGTTGTCATTCCTCCTAAATTCAAAGCACCTGACTTTGATAAATATCGCGGCACTGGGTGTCCATCTATCCATTTGACGATGTATGTTAGAAAAATGGCCGCTTATGCTCATGATGACAAGATGCTCATTCACTATTTCCAGAACAGCCTGACTGGGGCATCGTTAGATTGGTATATGCAGCTGCAATCCTCCGAAATTCACAGTTGGAAGGATCTCTCTGAAGCATTTCTGAAACAATACCAGTATAACATGGACCTTGCTCCCGACCGGTCTCAATTGCAGCACATGAGTAAAGGAGATAGAGAACCATTCAAAGAATATGCTAAAAAATGGAGGAGCATAGCTGCTCAGGTGAAGCCGCCATTGACTGAAAAAGAGATGGTGTACATGTTTATGGAGACCCTTCAGGGCTGTATTATGATAGGTTGGTGGGGAGCGTTTCATCCAATTTCTCAGATATGGTTGTCATTGGGGAACGATTAGAGCATGGATTGCGTAGCGGAAAGATTGCTGGAGGTTTTGGCAATTGTAGTGGACAAAAGAAACCTTCTTCCAATTTCCCCAAGAAGAAAGAAGGGGAAACCAATGTTATTACCGCAGGGGGAGGCCCATCTTTCAGCTCTCCACAACAGGCAGTGCCATTATCTTTCAACTCTCCGCAGCAAACTAATTCAGGCTACAGAGCCCAGAACTATCAAGAGAAGAGGCTTGCTAATTTTGATCTGATTCCAATGACCTATACCGAGTTGTTCAATCACCTTGTCTCAAAGAATTTGGTCAATACTCGCCCCATGAAGCCTATGCAACCTCCCTTTCCTAGGGGATACAATGCCGATGCTACCTGTAGCTTTCATAGTGGAGGGGTCGGTCACACGGTGGAAGACTGCAAGGCTTTCAAATATGTAGTCCAGGATTTGATTGACGCCAACTGGATCTCTTTCAAGCCGAACAGTCCAAGTACAACTACAAACCCCCTACCGGGACATGGGACACCATCCGCTAATGCAGTAGAGGATTTTGTGGGACAGACAATGATAAAAGATGTTAAGTGTATCCAGACTCCTCTGGAAAATATACATGCTGAGCTGTGTCGTTGTGGTGTTATCAAGAAGGGCTGTGTATGCGCTGATCCTTTATGTGTAGGTGCCTGTGAAGTTTTCAAGTCAGTTCTGCAAGACTTGATGGATCGTTATGTGGTTCGAGTGGGAGTAGTTGAAAAGGGAGAAAGTGTGCTGATGTTGCAGTTCAATGATGGTAAAGAGGCTAGGAAGCCAATTGAGATATTGTACAATCCAAAACCAGCCCAAGTCAAGCCTCAGCCAGTGGTTATTGGGATTCCTGCTCCATTCCCATTTGAGAAGGACAGTGCAGTGCCATGGATATACAGTACCCTGCCTCCACTAGAGAGTTCTCCAAACACTTCTGTTGTTACCAATATAACTGGGGCAAGTGGAATGACAAGGAGTGGCCGCATGTATACCCCCAATTTCGTTCAGGGTGAATCATCCAAAGAAGCTGAAGATAGGGCTCGCAAAGGGAAGGATAAAGAAGTGGAGAATGCTCAGAAAAAGAAAGTGGCAGAACAAGAAACTGATGAGTTCCTAAAGATTGTAAGGCAAAGTGACTATAAGGTGGTTGACCAGATGAATCAGACCCCAGCAAAGATCTCAATGCTGTCATTGTTGCTAAGTTCAGAAGCGCATCGAGCTGCCCTAATGAAAGTACTGAATGGGGCTCATGTTGCTCAGAATATTTCCATGGGCCAATTTGATAAAATGGTTGGGAATGTTGTGGCTGCGAATCATGTGACTTTTGCCGATGACGAGCTTCCCCCAGAAGGAAGGAAACACAACCAAGCCTTACACATCTCTATTAAATGTGGGGATTTCGTGCTAGCTCGTGTTCTGATCGACAATGGTTCTTCTCTAAATGTGATGCCAAAGTCCACTGTAAACAAGTTGGATGTGGATTGTTCTTTCATGAAGCCTAGCTCGACATTGGTGAGGGCATTTGATGGATCGAAGAAAGAGGTAATAGGGGAAATGGAGTTCCCTATTCAGATAGGTCCTGAGACATTCCATGTTAACTTTCAAATCATGAACATCTCCTCGTCGTACAGCTGTCTTCTTGGAAGGCCATAGATTCATATGGCGGGAGCCATTCCTTCCTCCCTGCATCAGAGAGTCAAGTTTGTGGTCGATGATAAAATTGTGGTAGTGTTCGGAGAGGAGGAGATGTTAGTTAACAAACCTTCTCCTTTCCGTTATGTGGAAGCAGCCGAGGAATCCCTGGAAACTTCCTTTCAATCTCTCGAGATTGCCAATGCTGTGTTTGGAGGGAGTGAGTTATCGTCGCCTGTGCTAAAGTTGTCAAAAGATGAAGAGATGGTTGCAAGGATCATGATGGATCAAGGATACCAGCTGGGGCGTGGTTTGGGAAAAACAGGACAAGGAATTCTTGCTCTTGTACAACTGAAAGGAAACAAAGATCGTTACGGGTTGGGATACCACCCAAGCGAGGTTGAAAAGAAGAAATTGGCTGAAGTGAAAAGAAGTGAGCGGTTGGCCAAGCCAAGAAGCCAGGACCCAGGGTCAAAGAGGATCCCCATCTATGACATCCGTCAGAGCTTCAAGAGTGCAGGGTTACTGGACCCAGGTCAAATTACTGCTATTGAGGATGGTTTAGAGGATGCAGAGGGCGGTACCAGCTTAGTCCGTCGTTGCCTTGCTGAAGAAGAGCTCAAAAATTGGGAAGCTGTAGACTTTCCCATCACTTTTGGTTCAAAGTAATGACTGTAATGCATTCCTTTGGCTCTGCCCAAGGCCTCAGGATAGTTTGTTAGGGCATGCATATTTTTATTTTCAATGACACCATCATCAATAAAAACGCTTGTTTTGAATTCCATCAATAAAATCTCTTTTTCTTCATTTATCTTTCCTTTCTCTTCGCTTTATTTTGTTTGTTTCGCTTTTCATTCTACTTTCTGCTTCTACGAATGCAGATCAAAAGTAATTGTCTCTGAAAATAACAGTGCCAATGATTCCTATTATGACTTTCATCATCCGATTAACCAAACTGAAGGGGGTGTTGAGGAAAACTGGGAAACTCCTCCGGAGTTGACGAGACTAATAGAGCAGGAAGAAAAGATCATTCAGCCTCATGGAGAGCCGATTGAGATAATCAACTTGGGTACAGAAGAGGATAAAAGGGAGGTTAAGGTCGGTACCGCCATGGAAGAAAGTGAACGCAAAAGGCTAATCCAACTCTTGCGTGATTACGCTGATGTCTTTGCGTGGTCTTACAAGGATATGCCAGGGTTAGATACTGATATTGTTGAACACAGGTTGCCCGTGAAGCCAGAGCGTCCACCGGTCAAGCAGAAATTGAGAAGAATGAAACCTGAGATGTCATTGAAGATCAGGGATGAGGTAAAAAAGCAGTTTGATTCGGGGTTTCTAGCAGTGGCCAAGTATCCACAATGGGTAGCAAATATCGTACCTGTTCCGAAAAAGGATGGCAAGGTCAGGATGTGTGTCGATTACAGGGATCTGAACAGAGCTAGCCCCAAAGATGACTTCCCTCTGCCTCATATTGATGTTCTGGTAGACAGTACAGCCCAACATTCTTTATTCTCCTTTATGGATGGGTATTCAGGGTACAATCAGATAAAAATGGCTCCAGAAGATATGGAGAAAACCACCTTCATAACTCTCTGGGGAACATTCTGCTACAAAGTGATGCCTTTTGGACTCAAGAATGCCGGTGCGACTTATCAGAGAGCAATGGTGACATTATTCCACGACATGACGCACAAAGAAATTGAGGTGTATGTAGATGATATGATTGCAAAATCCAAGACTGATGAGGGGCACACTGTTAATCTGCGAAAACTCTTCGAACGTCTACGGAAGTTCAAGCTCAGGTTAAACCCAGGAAAATGCACTTTCGGTGTGAGATCTGGAAAGTTACTGGGATTTATCGTCAGTCAGAAAGGGATAGAGGTCAATCCAGATAAAGTCAAGGCAATCCTTGAAATGCCAGCACCAAAGACTGAAAATGAGGTCCGTGGTTTCCTTGGGAGACTGAACTACATCTCAAGGTTCATATCCCAATTGACCGCCACTTGCGAGCCTCTCTTTAAGCTGTTGTGCAAGAACCAAAGATTAGAGTGGAATGATGATTGCCAAAGAGCTTTTGAAAGAATTAAGGATTACCTTCAAAACCCACCAATTCTGATGCCGCCAGTGTCCGGAAGACCGCTTATCCTGTATCTAACCGTGTTGGACAATTCGATGGGGTGTGTGCTGGGGCAGCATGATGAATCGGGAAAGAGAGAGCATGCCATATACTACTTGAGTAAAAAATTCACTGACTGTGAGACGAGATATTCAATGCTAGAAAAGACTTGTTGTGCCTTAGCATGGGCTGCTCATCGTCTAAGGCAGTACATGCTGAGTCATACAACCTGGTTGGTATCTAAAATGGATCCAATCAAGTATATTTTTGAAAAGCCAGCACTCACAGGACGGATCGCTCGTTGGCAGATGTTATTGTCAGAGTACGATATCCTGCATGTCACGCAGAAAGCGGTCAAGGGCAGTGCACTCGCCGAGTACTTAGCATGTCAGCCAATTCAAGACTACCAACCAATGCAGTATGATTTTCCCGATGAAGACATCATGGCACTGTTTGATGAAGGAAAGTCTCAAGAAGAGGAGAGGTGGAGGATGATATTTGATGGCGCATCCAATGTGTGGGGGCACGGAGCTAAGGCTGTGCTAATCTCCCCAGATAACCGTTTCGTTCCGGTCACTGCCAGATTGAGCTTTTATGTCACTAACAACATCGCAGAATATGAAGCGTGCATCTTGGGGATTCAGGCAGCCCTCGAATGGAAGTTTAAAAGACTCGATGTGTATGGTGATTCGGCTTTGGTTATTCATCAGGTGAGAGGTGATTGGGAGACCAGAGATCCTAAATTGATCCCTTATTGTACTTATGTCCAGGAATTGATGGAGTCTTTCGACGAAATTACTTTCCAGCATATCCCTCGAGGTGAAAATCAGTTGGCCAATGCTCTGGCAACTCTGTCGTCAATGTTCAACATCAATTGCGACAAAAATCTAACTCATATCAGAATCCAACATCGGGGTCTCCCGGCACATCATTACTGCACTGCAATTGAGGAAGAGCCTGATAGCAAGCCATGGTATTATGATATCAAACAGTACGTCATCAATAGAGAATATCCCCCCGGGGCATCAGAGAATGACAAAAGAACGCTTAGAAGATTGTCGAGGAGTTTCTTTTTGAATGGTGAAGTTCTCTACAAAAGAAATTATGATATGGTCCTCCTGAGGTGTGTGACAGAGGAAGAGGCAGCAAAAATTATGAAAGAGGTCCATGAAGGGTCGTTCGGGGTTCATTCCAGTGGGCACACCATGGCAAGAAAAATCTTGAGAGCCGGCTATTACTGGTTGCAGATGGAAGGTGACTGCTACAGCTTCGTCCGAAAGTGCCACAAGTGCCAAATCTACGCTGATCACCTTCATGTGCAACCTGCCTCTCTAAATGTAATGACTGCATCTTGGCCGTTCTCAATGTGGGGCATGGACGTCATTGGCCCTATAGAGCCTAAAGCATCAAATGGACATCGTTTCATTCTGGTTGCAATCGATTATTTCACCAAGTGGGTCGAAGCTGCTTCCTACTCCAGTGTAACCAGTTCAGTGGTCGCCAAATTTGTGAAGAAAGACTTGATTTGCCGTTATGGTCTTCCTAACAAGATCATCACTGATAACGGCAGCAACCTGAACAGCAAAATGATGAGAGACCTGTGCGCAGAGTTCAAAATCCAGCATCATAATTCTTCCCCCTATCGGCCCAAGATGAATGGGGCAGTCGAAGCGGCTAACAAGAACATCAAGAAGATAGTGCAGAAGATGTTGGTCACGTACAAAGATTGGCACGAGATGCTTCCTTTCGCTCTACACGATTATCGTACTTCAGTGCGTACATCGACCGGGGCAACCCCTTTCTCTCTGGTATACGGGTCAGAGGCAGTCCTCCCTATCGAGGTCGAAATACCCTCCCTACGGGTACTAATGGAAACTAAGCTGGAAGAAGCAGAGTGGGTACAAGCTCGCCTAGATCAGCTAAATCTCATTGAGGAGAAGAGAATCACAGCCTTGTGCCATGGGCAGCTATACCAGCAAAGGATGAAAACCGCTTTCGACAAGAAAGTTCGTCCCCGAGGATTCAATGAGGGAGACCTAGTGCTCAAGAAGATCCTGCCTATTCAAAGTGATCCCCGTGGAAAATGGACTCCCACCTATGAGGGCCCGTACATAGTCAAGAAAGCCTTCTCCGGAGGAGCGCTGATACTCACGAACATGGACGGAGAAGATTTAAGGAACCCCGTCAATTCCGATCAAGTGAAGAAGTATTATGCCTGAAAGAAATAGACGAAAAAAGAGAAAGACAAGCCAAGTAAGAATTAGCTCGCTAGGTTGAAAACCCGCAAAGGGCGGCCTAGGCAAAATCAGAGCGACCCGGTGGATTGAAAACCCGCAAAGGGCGATCCAGGCAAAAATTAGGGTCGGAAAGCTTGGGCATGAAAAGTAAAGAAAGGCATACAACTCCCCTGAAGACTTGGATGAGGAGGTGATCAAGGTCAAGGACATAAATGTTTAGCACTGTTCCGCAGAGACGAACAGTCAGAAATCAGCTTCTCTTTTTTTCGTGTCTTTTTGTAGTTTAAACTTTCAAATGTATTGAATAGTTGGTGTAACTTCTTGTGCGACCGATTTCTACATCAATAAAGTTCAATCTTTCTCATGTCTGTTTGTTTTTCTATTTCCCTGCTTTTTCTGCTCAAATAAATGTTTTATGATGATGGTAACACTGACCTGTAAAACATGTGCATAAATCATAGAGCATCACAATCATTGTGAAATTTCTAAAAGTCATGAGAAGGAAGCAACTTCTCAGAGCGAATTAAGCTTACGAGGAAATAATTGCACTCATAGGCCATTTCAGATGGAAAATCACAAGACAATCGGCACTGGGCTTATACGCCACCACAATTCTAATTGGTCCCTCAGTCTTGTCGCGGGTTGGTCGAACCAGCAAAAGGAATAAGCCAAAAGAGCAAAAGAGCAAAAGGAAAAAACAAACGATCAGAAAAAAGAAAGCTGGTCAAAGAAAAAAAGCCAAGAAAAGCAAACAGTCAGAAAGGAGAAAGCTGACAAAAGAGATGAAGAATCAGGAATAGCATTTCACCACATTCATCATCACACCAAAATCATAGCATTGCATGCACATGCATAACATGCCCTTGCATAACATGCACCCATACTCCATGCACTATTCCTTGCATCAACTAACGTATGCAGGTACCTCAATTCAGTGCGGCAGCATTGAACATTTCAATCAATCAATCAATAGGATTTGCGAATCCCTTCAAGACCCAAGTGTCCCTTCAAAAGCAGACTTCACCTCGTATTCGAGCTGCGGGTAAGTCCTTCAGACCCCGAGTGGTCCTTCAGACTAGTTGTGTCAGCCTAAGACACAGTGGACGTCCTTCATGGTCAACATATCAGTTCCGGATCTGATCTTGACCCATCATGGCCGCTCGAATACAAAGGCCCCCTCAGACCGCTTTACTAGTACCATAGCTAGTAGCGCTCCTTCAGACCACGATGATCCTTCAATTAAGGCCTAGGCAGCCTTCCAGACCCTGAGTGGTCCTTCAGAGCCTTAGTGCTCCTTCAGACCCTGAGTGGTCCTTCAGAGCCTTAGTGCTCCTTCAGACCCTAAGTGGTCCTTCAGAGCCTTAGTTCTCCTTCAGACCCTGAGTGGTCCTTCAGAGCCTTAGTGCTCCTTCAGATCCCGAGTGGTCCATCATTTTCTCTCTCGGTTAATGCGCCAAGTGTTAACCATTCCCCGTTTGTTCTCAAGCCCATCTGTTCAAAAAATAGAAAAAGAAAAAGAGGAAAATTCGGATTTCCCCAAGTAGACAAAATCATGATAATTTTTGAATTCTTTATCTTCATTTTGCCTTGGAATATGTTTCGGCCAATTCATATTCCTCGTTAAAATTCAAATAAAGAGGGGCAGCTGTCATACCCCAATTTTGTCCGGCTTAGGTCAAAACCCTAATTTTCCACACACAAAAAAATAAATTATGCATTGCATTTTGGGTCCTAGAAACCATTCCAAAGTTTTTGAAATCAGTTTTAGGGTTAGAATGCACTTTTAGGGTCAAAAGGGTAGTCCTTATAGATAAGGGTAGTTCTTAGGGTTTGGGTGTGTCTTTGGAAAAAGTGTAAGCTCTTCCGAAGGTCAGCTCGTATCTCAAAGTGTCACACACTCACAAGTTTTTCAAAGATGCATGCATACTTACGTAAACATTCTTATCATCTTTGAAAACATAAAATCGATTTCTCCATGCATAAACATACATCAAAATCGATTTTCAGGTCAAAAAGAAAAGGAAGAATCAATTGTTAGGTCATGTTACTTCATTGCATAAATCGATTTTCAGGCCAAATATTTTCAAACAAAGAATCGATTCACACACTTTTAAACTAAGCTGAGAATCGATTCCTACATGTCTCAGGCAAGCTGAGAATCGATTCATACAAGTTTTAACTTAGTAAAGAATCAATTCCTAGCCCTCTGTGAATCACAAGAATCGATTGTCTCTATTTTTCAAACAAATCAAAATCGATTCCTCTCTTAAATGAATCGATTCCTAGATCCATTTCAATAGCAAAGAATCGATTCCTTCAAATGTTTCAACGTGAGATCTAGTTTTTCAAAGCCTATAAATAGAGGCCTCATGGCCTCCATTTCAAAAAAAAAAGAAGGAGCCGATTCTCACGATCTATCACTTCTGAAAAACTCTTTATATTTTGTTTACGTTCTTTTCGCACCGCTGGTCCATCAAGAGCTGATCTTTCGTTAAGAGTTAGTTGGGGTTGCATTCTTCAAGTTGTAATATCTGCCTTCATTAGAGGTATTTCTGTCTTTACATTTGTTATTATTTAATTGTTGTGATCTGTGCTAGGGAGTCGGGTATCTAGGCAAGTTGATTCTCACTAGTTCCTAGTGCATTTTTCTCAAAGTGAGAAGATTGCCCTATGTGATTTAACTTAGCTTTAGTGTTTATTTACTTGTTCTTGTATATTATTGTCCATTGTTGATGATGAATCATATGATTCCCACTTATGCCTAGTGCATCATGTTCTAAGTGGTGAAGATGGTTTTAGATGATTCAACCTTCCCCTTTTAACTTCTTGATGAATAATAGATGAGATAGTTAGGTTTATGGTTTAAGGTCCATCGGGTATTGCAAAGGATAGGTTACCCAAAACCTTGATGCTCCCTCCTCTTTGATTGTGTTACTAGCCTTTGGGCACTTATTCATGAATGCATGATGAGGGGTCTCATTTTGCAATAAGTTAATTGAGACTCTCTTGGCTAAATATGGAGTCAAGCATAAGATTGTCACTGCTTATCATCCACAAACTAGTGGGCAAGTAGAGCTTTCTAACAGAGAAATTAAAAGGATGCTTGAGAAGATGGTGGGACCAACAAGGAAAGAATGGTCTCTACAGTTGGATGATGCTTTATGGGCATACAGGACAGCCTTCAAAACACCTTTGGGAATGTCACCTTACAGATTGGTTTATGGCAAGGCTTGTCACCTTCCTATTGAACTGCAACACAAAGCACATTGGGCCATCAAAAAGTTAAATTTTGACTATGACAAGGTTGGGAAGGCTAGACTATAGCAGCTAAATGAACTTGAAGAAATTAGGCACTTTGCCTATGAGAATTCAGCCATCTATAAGGAGAAAACCAAGGCTTGGCATGATCAGACAATTCAAAAGAGAGAGCTAGTTGAGGGAGGGCTGGTGCTATTGTTCAATTCAAGACTTAAGCTATTCCTTGGGAAATTAAGATCCATATGGTCAGGCCCTTTCAAATTAAAAAAAAAATTATCCTCATGGAGCTGTAGACTTGTTTGATGCAGAAACTAACACCACTTTCAAAGTGAATGGTCAGAGAGTAAAGCAGTACCATGGTGAAATGTGGTCAGGGATAAGACCACTATTGATCTGAAAGACATCTGACACAGGAGAAAGTCTGGCTGAAGACTCTAAAGCAAGCGCTCCAGGGAGGCAACCCATGGATTTGATTTAACAATTTTTGTATTTATAATTGTTTTGCAGGAATGAATTTTGTGGAGTTGTGAAAGATATCATTTAGTGTTGTGTGGTAGTAGTAGACACTATAGCGTCTCTGGTGTCATGGGCGCTAAAGCGTCCGTTGTGTTGCTCTGGTTTGAAGCCAAAGATTCCCATAAAGCAAGGTGTGACGTGGCGCACATCAATCTTATCTCAGACAAGTGCGCATGTTTTCTGTCAAATCCTGTAATTTCACTTTCCATCACTCAAGACAAGAGTCACTTCCATTAAATCACCCACATCAACTCCCCAGAACTCCATCTTTTCTCACACATTTGCTCATATCCAGAGGCAGTTACCAAATCCCTCTCTTCTACCCACATCACAAATCCCTAAAACTTCATCTTCTTCATTTTCATCGTAAACACCCATAACCATGGCCAAAATGAAAATCTCATCCAAGCCAGCTGAAAAAGGTTCTAAAGCAGAACCAAGATCTTTGAAGAAAGTCGCCATTGTTGACAGCTTTAAGAAATTCTGGAACATGGAAATTATCGCTGAAAGAGGCTTCAAAGTAGACAAAACCTCTCAGGCGTTCACGTCAACCATTACAGCATTGGGCTGGGAGCATTCGTGTTACACCGTAAGCAGTTTGTGGTTCCTCTGGTCAGAGAATTCTACGCAGGAATTCCAGATCCCAAAGAAGGAAAGCCTATAAACCTACTATGTGGTAAGGGGTGAAACTGTCAAGTTTGATGCAATGACCATCAATGAGCTGTTCCATCTGGGTTATCATGGTCGTAAGGCCCTAGAGAACAAGGTGAGTGCCTGGGGAAAGTCAGAAATGGAAGATGTCAGAGAGAGAGAGTATGTGTGTAAGGATCAAAATGGGAAAAGTTTGGAGTTGAGTATAAACTGAAAAAGACATTCTTGCATGATGAAGCAAGCTTGTGGTTCAATTTCATAAGGCATTCCCTTCTTCCAACATCACACACTGCTCATGTGGAGAATGAATGACTGATTGTGCTAGATGCAATAATGGCAGAAGAGCTAGTTGATGTGGGGAGAATCATCTCAAGAGAGATTGAGAGGTGCAGGACTAAAAGTGGAGGAAACATCTACTTCCCATGTCTCATTACTGAGTTGTGCAAAAGTGCTAAAGTGGAAGTAGCAGCAAAGGAGGAAAGGCGATCACCTCTTGGGCCATTTTCCTCTGTTTTCAAACCAAGGCAGAAGCCTGCTGCTATAGCGTCAGGTGATGCTGTAGCGCTACAACGCTTGAAGCTACAGCAGCAATCTCTCTGTAGTTTTGTGAAAGAAAAATTTAAGTGGGAGAAGGCCATGTTTGCTGAGCTGTCCAGAGGAAAATCCACTATTCAACCGCCTGAATTCCGATAATGGCTAATGGACGAAGATCCAAAGGATAAAGTGGAAGTGAAAGTGCCCAAGGAAGTGAAGAGGAAGAGAACTGAAAGTCTATTGAAGAAGCAGAAGCAAAGCTCTACCAAGAAGAAAAGGAAAGCCAGTAGTGAGGAGGAGGAGATCCTAGAATCAAAGGATTTGGATGACATGAGTGAGAGTGATAAGGAGGAGACTAAGAAAATAATGAAGGAGATTGTGAGTGAGGAGGAAGAGAATGAAGATTCTCCTCAAGGCTAGGCCCCAAGTGCTATAGCGCCAAAGCTGAAATAAAAATATGTAACTCGACAGAGAAACCGGCTCTCCTATGCTGCAGCCAGGAAGAATCATGGTGTCAAAATTGCTGATATTGCAGAGAACAAAGTGCAGGATGCCGCTATAGCGTCTGACGCTATAGCTCCTGAAGACCAGCAAGCTACAGTAGCACTATCAGTGGGGGAGCCTGCAAAATCAAAAGAAGGGAAAGAGCCAGAAGAACAGCTTGTTGAGTAGGATACCATTCTAGAGCATGTAGTGTTGCAAGTCACCGCTACAGCGCCTGACGCTGTAGCGCCTAAAGTGATACCTGAATAGAAACCACAGAATAAGCAGCCCAGAGCATCAAGCAAGAAGACAACCCAGCCACCCTCCATAACAAGCACCGGGCTCAAGCCAGGTGCCCCTAAACAATAACTATCCTTTCTTTCCCTCTTTATACCAAAAATAAATAAATAAATAAATAATTATGTTTTCTTTGTTTTAAATGTGTTTGCGCAGTGAGGACACTGCTAGATTTTGTGTTGGGGGGGGGGGGGGGATTTAGCATGTTTATGTTTATTAAGTGTTGTTGAAAGAAATGCATGATCAGTTGATTTTTCTAGTCTTGCAATAACAGAAATTGTTCTTTTTGGGTTAATTTTAATGATGATTAAGTGCATGAGTGTAGTGTAGCCTTGCTTGATGCTGAAGTTAGTCTTGGTTAACCAAGGTTGAGCCAAGTTTTTACTAAAGATTTAGAGTAGCTTTTGAAGCTAAATTTGGGGGTGCATCGGTTATATTAAGGCTAGGTATGAAGATTGTAGAATGGTCAGTGCAATAGGCTCACAAAGTATACAAATGTATTTCCAATATGTCATGTATATTGTAATTAGCTGCAATTGCCCGAAACAAACGCTGAACTGTTCCAAAAATGCATATAAAAAAAGGGAAAAGAAAAAGAAAGAAATGCAAATAAGGAGTTCAGTAATGAGGGCATTGCAGCTGAATCTGTTCATCAAGTCACCAGTGCTATAACATCTAACGCTATAGCGCTGAGAAATCACCAAATCAATAGTTAGTGCATGATAACTCTATTTATATAGAGTTATTTATACATGTAAGCATAACCAATTGCTTGAAACCAAGTATAATTAATCAAATAACAACATTCTAAGTTTCATAGAAGATTATGTAGTGATTTAAGCATTTTGTATATATATATATATATATATATATATATATATATATATATATATATATATATTGGTATTTTTGATATGTTTGTTCAGTGCACTTGCAGTTGATGCTTCTGCACCAGGAAAACAATAGTGCATCTGCACTAAATACATTTACAACGGTGCATCTGCACTTAGGTGCATCTGCACCATCCTGCACTGAAGGCCTATAATCCCACAATGGAAGCACCTCAATTCAGACCAATGCACCTTAACTTCTATGACATCTTGCTTAGTCACAAGTCACATGGAGACACATGCCAACATGCATAAGGAGGCGCCTACAATAGAAAATCATCATGAAAGGCTACTCATCTAATGACACATGGTCTTCCACAATTGGACCTCTCCTTGAGAATGAGTGCTGGACTCAATCTCCACAATTAAAGCTCAGAAAAGTAACCATGGTTAAGCCTCCTTAGGTTGACTTGGTTTCCAAGAACACCCTCACTTGAAGGAAACCTCCATGGCTATATAAAGGCTTCCACTTCTCACTTGAAGACATATCCAATTTACATTCAATTTACATCGAATTCACATACAATTTAGTAGTTTCCTTTCTTGTATTTTATTTAGCTTTTTAGTATTAAGTTAGTAGTTAGTTTGCAAGAAGGTAAGGAGGTAATTGACGACTTCTTCCTTCACTTCTTCATCAAGTAGCTAGGCGTAGGAAATCAAGTGCATCTGCACTGCTGGGCAAAGTTATGCAAGAGTATCTCAATCAGTGTAATTTCTATCCTATTGATATCTCTTGATTTTCCATTATATTAACATGTTTTATTTGATCCATCTTTGCTTGCAATGCATATTATGAGCTAAACTTCTTTAGTTGAGATGTTCTAACTTTATAATAAGCTTTTGAGTAAGTATTGTGCCTTTAAGGTGTTTTATGCATTTTGGGTCTTGTGTTATACTATATCCATCTTATTGTAAGGTTGATCTCTTAGAATAAGTAGAGCTATATTCACAAACATGGTTTATAACTAGAAATCAAAACTAATAAGGGTGAGTGTTTTAATAAAGGCTTTGTTAACTTGTGTAATAGAGAAAACTTTGTTAAAACCATGTTAAGTCCTAGACATAGGATAACATAGACCTTAGGGTGATACAGTGGGTACTTCAGAGGAAGGGGTGAACTTATTTAGCAAGCCAGGACATGGGAAGCTTGTAATGAAACTCTGAAGAAAGTAGCTGAAAGGCATATACTGATGCAGCTGCATCCAATGCATCTGCACCTCATAAAAACACAAAACTCTCAAAAGTGAATTATTTAGTAAAGACATCTCAACTATCATTTTCAACTGATTTCCTTCATATTTTCTATTATATTTACATTCTATTTTCTCAAACATAAACTTCCAAAAATTGTGAGTAGTGCAGTTACACCAATTTATACCTACTAAGCATACAAAAGTTTAATCAATCCCTGTGGGTTCGACCTTTCTCATCACTATATTACTTGTGTGACTGTGTATACTTGAACATATTTTCCCACACTAGTGCACCGACAAAAGATCTGAAATGCCTAATCAAGCCCTTTGTTGTGCTTTGAAGCCCCTCAATTCTTATGTGAAGTTGTTAGTCTACTCTCTATTTTGAAAAATTATTTGACTTGACAAAAGAAGGCCATTCTTTCCAAGGCTAAGAGAAATTTTGAACCTAGCTAGGTATTAAGCTAAGTTTAGAAAGCACACACTCACAATTGAGCAGTAATAATTCTAACTGTTGAGAAGAGTATTGGCGTGTGTGTGTGGGTGTGAATCTGAAAGGTTAGCCCCTTAAGAGTAATTTTGAAAAGTTGTTTGAGCAAGAGAAGAAACTGATTGTGTGTTGAATTCTGTAAATATATGTTTCATATTCCTTTGTCTTATCCAAGTGTCATTGCTTGAGGACAAGCAATGGTTTGAGTTTGGGGGTGTGATAACACATATTTATATGAGTTATTTATGCTCCTAGCACTTAAATTCAAGCAAGTTCCCACGTAATAGTTGAGTTTAATTAGCAAGTATCAGTATTATAGAGCAAGGAAGGGATAGAAATTGTTGTTGTTATCATTTGGCACATTTTGTGTCTCTGAGAACTTGTTAATACTTCTGTTAAGTGTTACAGCGTCAAGCGCTATAGCCCTTGCTAACGGTGGGCCAGCTGAAGAACAAAAGTGAAAAGTTGGATGTTGCCGCCTCTTGCTTTATGTCTTGTCAGCGTATCTGCTCCCTGTGCCTAGGACTGCTGTATGCAAATTTAAGTGGCTAGCATGGACACTTGTCAACTTGTTGTTGGAATATCACTTTATTTGGTGAGAAATGTCAAGCCCACCTTTTTGAAAAACTACTTTATGGATAATGATCAAGATATATCTAACACCTTATCCATCATTGTGGATTCATTCGAAACTTGGAGAGAGTTATTGGATAAAAACTTGACACACTTTCCTCCATTAATCCTCCACTTCAAGCTTTGATTTTTCAAGCAAAGTTCATCATTTCAAGCGCTGTGAAGCCGTGCTATAGCATCAGTAGCCCGTCACATGAGAAGGAGGCCATTAAGTGTATCTTTTGCAGCTGTGTTTCTTCTTTTCATTTTCGGTAATATGATATTTTTGGTTTGTATTATGTTGATAATGCTCATCATGAGCTAAACACTTAGTAGTTGGATTGTTTTAAGCTTTGTAATGACTCTTTAGTATTATTAATATAACGTTATGATGTTTGCGTTTCAACTCTTGTTCTTTAATACTTTCAAACTTGTTTTGGGAATGGCCAACTGAAATAAGTAGATTCGTAGGTACAGACAAGGTCTACAAATAGAACTCAATGGTTGATTTGAATGAAAGGTTGTTTAAAGACATTTAACCAACTTATGCTTAACTCTAGACATAGGGGAGCATTAGTTCATAAGGTGGATACCGTGGTTTCTTCATTATACAGGGGTGGACTTACTTAGAACCTAGACATAGGAGTCTTGTAACAAAACCCTGGCGTCAGTGACCGAAAGGCACAAAATCATAGGCTACAGCACTTAACGCTACAGCGTCTAACGTTATAGCGTCTTACTACTGAGAAATTACTTGGCAAAGAGCAGTCCAACTCATTTTCTCATACTTGAACCTTCTTACTGTTTTCAACATGCGTTTATTATTTTCATGTCCAAAAACTTGTTATGAATTTTTTGTTTATTTAACTAGATTGTTAACCACTTAAACTCTTAAATTAACATCAATCCCTGTGGGTACGATCCCTACTCTATCATTATATTACTTGTTGCGATTGTGTACACGTGCACATCACCTTTTCGCACAACACCAACGTACAAGGTCAAGTCATAGCTGGTTAGTATGTTTAGAGGAGAGTACAAAGGCAGGTCAAGAAAGTTCAGAGGTTCAGATAAAGTAAAAAGGAAAGCTTGAGAAGCTTCAAAAGCTGTCAACTTTTCTATCTTCCATCACATCACTCTTATGGACCAATAGACTCTTTCAAACGTCTCTCTTCAAGTTTCTAACGGCTATATTCAGTCTCCAGGGCTATTTAAAGGCTCCATTCTGAAGTTTCAAAGTACGAAATTGAGTTGGAAGCTGCTCAAGTTCAAACCTCTCAAATATCCAACCTTCTCATCCCACACTCAAAGCTTCTAAAGTTAAAATTTTGGGAATCTTTTGTTGAGTGTGTGTTAGCTTGATAAGCATCATTGTATACATTGTATTTATCTGTGTTCAAGCTCCTAAACATCCCAAAACCCAAACCCTTTATTGTAAACACTATCTTTTAAAGATTTCACGAAACTACCTAGAGAGAGGTGAGGGTCGGTGGTGATTTTACTTGATAAGGTGACTCTTAGGAAACTAGTAGAGAGTTTCTAAGAGGGTGGAAACAGCTAGGCGCATCTGTGTAAGATTTCACGAGGCTGTTGTGTGTGATCAAAGCTAGTGGTGGTTAAGTCTTTTGTGTGCAAGTGTAAAAGCTATTTGGAGAATAGTGGAAATACCCACAGGGAAGTGGGGACAGGACGTAGCCAAGTTTGGGTGAACCTCTATAACTCTACTTGTTATTTACTAAATTTCCTTACTACTTGCAAACTTACTATACATCACTTGCTATTTTTCAAACGAATAGAAGGTTAATTTATTCAACCTTCTCAAACACAGTTTTAACTTAGAACTTATAGTCTATGATCTAAACCTAAGTTAAAATCAACATATATCTTACATGCTATTATTCATAACTGTTCTTCTTCATTGAGAAGTTAGGATGGCATTGTTAGTCGCGGCGTCGACTGGCATGTCGGCCACTGGCATATCGTATTCATCTTTAGGAGTGGCGAAGTTTAGGTTCTTGTAATCAATGCAGACCCTCACGTGGCCATTCGTTTTAATGACGGGCACTATATTGGACAACCATTCTAGATACCTGGCGGTTCTTATGAACCCATCCTTCAATAGCCTCTCTATCTCAACTTTGATTTGTGGCATCAGCTGGGGATTAAACCTCCTCAGCAACTATTTATGGGACTTGCATCCATCTTTGATAGGCAACTGATGTTCAACCAATGCTCTATCTAAGTCTGGAATCTCATGGTAATCCCATGAAAAGCAGTCACGATACTCCCTATTCAGCTCCACCACCTGGTCCCTTTGTTGCATGCTGAGAATCCCACTAATTTTGGTCATCCTAGGTTCCGTTTCCGTACCCAGATTGACCTCCAGCAATGGATCCTGACGTCATCTAATCTCCTCGAGTGTAAATCATCTTGGAGCTCATCCTCATATATTGCACCAAACATGGCTTCTTCAACATTGGATTCTACCTGGAAGAGGTGCAACCTGTCCAGTAGGTTCTATAACTCAGGAGGGGTATCAATCATCAGACTCATTATCGGGTCGTGGATCGACCAACATTTTGTGTTTGAACCCCTCTCTCATCCATGCGCAGGACTCCACCCCCCCTTCCTCATAGCTTCTTGGTATAGCAATAGGGCGCATGTGAGGGGAGTAGAACACTGCCTCATACATTTTTACCTCGACAGGGAAAGGATTTGGATCAGCTTCAACGATCTCCACCTTATCACCAATCCATATCATCAGCTTCTGATGTAACGTCGAGGGAACGCATTCACTTGTGTGAATCCAGTCCCTCCCCAGGATCAAAACATACGATGGCTTCCCTTCTATAACTAAAAAAACCGATCATGTTACCTTCGATCCTACAGTAACATTGGCCACCAACATGCCCAAGGCATGAGAATGGTGGCCCATGAAGCTGGTCATAGTCATGGTGGTAGGGATGAGATCTTCAGCGTTCTTGCCGAGTTTCTTCATTGTAGCCAAAGGCATTATATTCAGTACATCTCCACCATCCACGAATACCCTATTGAAGAGCTTCCCGTTTTGTTGAGCCTTGATGTATAACGACTTCAAGTGTTTTACCATATCTGCCTTGGGTTTTTCAAACAACATTCCTTCGGTCACCTGATTGTTTGATTCTGTCAAGGCTGCCCATTCGGCCTCCTCGGCAAAACATCATCCTTAAGCTCATTGGGTTGTCCTTTGGCCCCACAGAACTCTAATGGTAGCAACCCCACCATTTCAATCTCTGCGAGGAAACCTCCACCATCCTCGTCCAGTATGTCATCTAACACGAGTAGTCTGAATGGGTCCTCCGCACTATCATCCATCTCTATGTCTACGACCTTCTTAGCCAATAACCCTGGGTCTTCTTTAGAAGAGGGCTCCTCAGTGTTAGCTGCTAGTGTCATGGTCTTCTTCGGGGTATAGGGGCCATACAAACATTCCATTGCAGCGTCTGTTATTGGGCTACCGGCTATTTTAACTTCCCCAATCATGTTATTCACCTCGGCTCCCCCTTCGGGAATAGTGGCAAGGAGAAGTACCTTAACAGGGGTTTCGCTGCATATGCTTTCCTCGGTGGTTTTAGAAAAAGTATGATCCAAAGCAATGGCTATAGAGGCCCCAAGAATCTCTTGAACAGCCCTTGCCCTCTGCGCCCTTCTCTTCTGCGAGCGTGCTGAGTGGTCACTTTGGAAGGCAATTCTTTGGACACTCTCTTTGTCATCCATTGGTTTGGGGGTACCTCTGAAGGCAGTTCCACTCTTCTTGTTGCCCTCAGCTCCCTGTCACTCATGACATTGATGTCAACGGAGACTGGGCCTTGCTAGGCCGTTACCCTTGCCACTTTCTTTTCACTATGTTTTCATTGCTTACATTATCTTTTTTTGCAAACTTTTATAACAAACTTGGCACTTTTATGTTTGGCGTCGTTATCTATTCATCTTTGAGTTAAAGTTTCAATTTCATGTAATATTATTCATCTTTCTCTTCAATGAAACAAGAAAATCTACTTGAATAATTATTAAAATGTGGGCATAATTAGAGGTGAAATTTTTTACCTGTTAGTGGGATCCCTTCGTGGGCTGTTCCTGTAGGAGCTCTACGTCGGGAATTTTTCTCGTGGGTATGAGGACGGGGAGAAAATCCCCACACAATCAATTTGGCGTTGGGGACATGGACCATATCCCCGGTCTGAATATATTTTATATTATAAGTACTTTCTTTTTAATATGTGATAAGAAAAGTTTGATAAAAACTTATAAATATATATATATATATATATATAACTTTATTAAATCAGACATAATTTAATTGACATAATATTACTATTTAAGTTATACTATTGAGGAATATTTTAATATAATTTTATTTTAATATAATTTTTAACATAAAATTGATATTATTTCTATACACTTTGTAGCACTACGCACGGTGGATCTATGTATTATTTAGTTTTTTTCATTCATATTTCTTATTTGGATTATTTATGTATGTATATACTCTTTATTGTACGTGTAATATTACTATGTAGGTAGATTTTAGGGTGATGAATCAACTAGGCTCATCGGTGTACCGTGCGTAGAATTTATATTTTTTTGAGTCAAAAAACATAAAATTTATAGTTTTTAATTACAATATACCGTGCGTAGCATGAGCCTACATATTACCTGATTTTATTGTTTTTTGTTCTCATTATTTTTCTGAATAGAATTTTCTTATGTAAGTAAATTTATTTAAGAGCACTAGAGCACTAGATGTTTTTATAAACATCATTTTTTACCATTCTGAATAGCGAACAAAGTGTTATGCTATCATTTTGAGAGCAATAGAGCACTAGATTTTTTTATAAACATCATATTTCCCGAAACTCAGTATCTATTGGAAACTCAAAATCTAAAGCCATTAATAAAAATAATTGAATGTACATCACAACTCAATATCTCTTGCGATAGCCACAAACATCTTGAACTATTAATTGCCATTTGCATAGTCTAAAGCCATTAAAACCGAATGTACATGGAAGCCCATTATCTCTTGCAATAGCCAAAACATCTTAAACTATTAATAGGTTAGTTTCAGTTTTACAGTATTTGGGTTTCTATCATTTTTAACATGTCTTTTCAACCTGTTAAAGATAATAATATTTTTCATTATTTTGAGAAGTCGCTTTATGTTTATGAAAAAAAATATATATAACCTACTTAAAATAGATTTTTATACAATGTAAATAATTATTCTTTTCTTGAAATTTTAATAGAATTACAAATCTTAGAATATCTGCATCTCACAAACACAATAGGAATTAATCACAAACACACACACAAATATAAAGAGGGGATCGGAATCAGAAGTTAATTAATTTAAAGAGACAGAGGGGAAGAAGGTAGCATACAGAATGCAACACTAAATAAATAAATAAGTGCAGAACTAAAGCAATAACATAATTAGGAGGCAAAGCCTTCCATGTTTGAGACAGAGAACTGTCTATGAGTTACAGATTGAGTACCAGATTGAAGAAGAAATTGAAGAAGAAGAAGAAGAGAAGAAGAGCTTACAAGTTGCTCTGACCTCTTACTAGAACTAGAGAGATAAGTGATTGAAGTGTGTAGTGTAAGCGTGCTCTCTAACATAAGCCTAAGCACGTATTTATAATTGAAAGATTGAATAGTGACCGGTTACAAACCAGAAGGAACAGTGAAGGACAACTGTTTGGAATCCAATGACTGTTGACCGGTACTGTGTACTTGCAACGGATTGATGACCGGAATTGTAGGGTATCCGATGAAGTTAAGTCTTGACTTGAGGAGCAATAATAGATGGCGCATAATTGAGGAGACACAGGTGGGGCCTAGTTGTCTGCCATGAAAGGAGCAAATTGACCAAAGGTGGAGCACCTTTATGATGAAAGCTATGGGAGCTTTTGACTGAGGAGATGCAGAAGAATGGTAACGGCAATAATAACAAAAGGTTAGTAAAGAAATAAAATTGTTGAAATTAGAACAGTTTTTCGCGTCATTGCTGACGCTACAATCACCATGTTCAAGGGTGTTAGTGGAACAGTTTTTCATACCATTGCTGGTACTACAATCACCATGAACCAAGGTGTTATAAGAACAGTTTTTCGTACCATTACTGGTACTACTATTACCATGTTGATAGGCTCGCAAGTCCACGAGTCGTATCGGGTAATAAAAGAGTTATCGATCCACAGGGAGAGCCTAGGGGATTACCAATTTAATTTTCCAAAGTTGAGTAACTGAAGAGAAATGGTTTTTAGGAGATGTAAAATTTAGAAATAAAAACAATCTCGGGTTTATAGTTTCATCACAAAAATGAGGAACCAAAATAATTCTTTAGACTATTCAACAAATTATAAGAGTTTTGTATTTCAAAGACAAGGCAGCGAATATAACTAATGTCTCCTTTCGGAGTACAAGAGCGTGTTTTGAACTAACAATCAAGCCTATTCTCATGGTTGATTGTCACCAAAACCCATTAAGCATAACACCTTTATAATGTCTCAGGAGTTTCAAAACTATTCTCATGTTTTGATTCCCTTGTCTAATTTCATAGTTCCAACATCAATACTTCACCTTTCGGTCCTTCGTTTGATGTTTAAAGTAAGATTTGAAGGACAATGAAATTAGATTGAAATATAAAACGATTTGGAGTGGAGAATAGTCTTTGGGAATTATTAGGGACCTATCATTGGATTACTCTCAACAACCCAATACTTTGTATCTACTCACTCATATTGTTTATAGACAAAAACAAACATGAGAGGAGGAGGAGGAGGAGGAGGAGCAGAAGAAGAAGAAGAAGAAGAAGAAGAAGAAGAAGAAGAAGAAGAAGAAGAAGAAGAAGAAGAAGAAGAAGAAGAAGAAGAAGAAGAAGAAGAAGAAGAAGAAGAAGAAGAAGAAGAAGAAGAAGAAGAAGAAGAAGAAGAAGAAGAAGAAGAAGAAGAAGAAGAAGAAGAAGAAGAAGAAGAAGAAGAAGAAGAAGAAGAAGAAGAAGAAGAAGAAGAAGAAGAAGAAGAAGAAGAAGAAGAAGAAGAAGAAGAAGAAGAAGAAGAAGAAGAAGAAGAAGAAGAAGAAGAAGAAGAAGAAGAAGAAGAAGAAGAAGAAGAAGAAGAAGAAGAAGACATGAAATTAAATAGCGAGAAATAAAAGAAAGCGGTAAAATGCAAAATCATAAATAGCGGAATTTAAATGACAAGAAAGTAAATTGCTTGAAAAGTAAATTGCAAGGAATTTAAATGACTTGGAAAGTTAAAGAGCAAGGAAAATAAAAGTGCAAGAATGTAAATGACTTGGAAAATAAATTGCAAGGAATATAAAGTGCAAGAAAAGTAAAGAACAAGGAATATAAATAGCAAGAAAGTAAAGGTTAGGAGCAAGAAAATAAAAGTTTGGAGCAAGAAAGTAAATAGCAAGGAAAGTAAATGAGCAAGAATTTAAAAGAGCAAGAATCATAAAAAGCATGAAGAGTAAATTGAAATCATGAATCTTAGAGGAAACCTTGTCATTGATTTTCTAACAAAATTCAAGTTTTTCTTACAAGTGAGGATCAATAACCTATTTATAGGAAAATATGAGGGCCAAGGCACTTGAGTGGAGGGGCAAAATGGTCCAAAAAAAAGTGGCAAATCAAGTTGGCAAAGATAGCCATCAGCAAGTGGGTGCAGCCAAAATTGACTTGTCTGGCGCCAGGGTCGTGCGCCCATGTGCCTGGGTCGTGCGCCAGGGTCGTGCGCCCTGGCCAGTCAATTTTGGCTGCTCTGCGCCAGTTTTGCACCAGGGTCGTGCGCCTATGGAGCCTGGGTCGTGCGCCTTGTGCTGGCAACAGCTGTTATGCGTTGCTGGCAAGCATGGGTCGTGCGCCTATGTGCCAGGGTCGTGCGCCCTGGCCAGTCAATTTTTGCTGCTCTGCGCCAGTTTTGCACCAGGGTCGTGCGCCTTTGTGCCAGGGTCGTGCGCAGGCTCTGCGCCAGTTTTTGCTGCTTGGCGCCCTGTGCTGCGCCAGTTTTGCTGCTTGGCGCCCTGTTGAGTGCCAAGCGGTCTTAAAAATTGTTCCTCCTCAAATATTTTCTTTGTTTCTTCATTTTTCCTCATATTTTCTCTTTTGCTTCAAAATAACACCTGAAAATAAAAAGTAAACATTTGTAGTAAAATAGCTCAAAAATATAATTAAAATACCAAATAAACTTAAGAAAAATAACTATTAAAAAGACTCTAAAAATAGACTTATCACATGTTCCAGGGTAGATAAGCAGTTTTTCTCACATAAAGTGATACAATCACCATGCTTAAGGGCGTTTTTTGATGAAGATAAGAATCTTCCTGAGAGGAAGAAATTAATTGTCTCCCTGTATGTATTCACGAGTGAGATAGTCAGGGAGGGCATTGTCAGATCCTTTAAGATATTCAATGTCAAAATCAAAAACACTTAAGATTGCATGCCATCTGGCAAAAATATGTTTTGATGCAAGATTCTTAACATCCTTTTGTAGGATGTCTTTTGCAGACTTGCAATCAATGCGAACCAGAAATCTTTGGTTTAGTAAATCAGATTGAAGTTTTGAAATAGATAAAACAATAGCCAAAACTTCTTTTTTGACAGTGGAGTAATTCTGCTGAGCAGGGTTCCAATGTTTGGAAGTAAAGGCAAGAACTTGTTCTTTTCCGGAAATTTTTTGTTTTAAAATGCCGCCATAGCCGATGTCAGAGGCATCAGTTTCGACAATTTTAAAAGCTTCAGGATTGGGGAGGTAAAGACAAGGAAGTTCTTTAACCTGGGATTTGATCTGTTTGACCACATTGGTATGGATATCCGTCCAAGGAGGAGGATCCTTTTTGAGGAGGTCATGGAGGGGTTTGATGAGGTTGCTGAGTTGGGGAAAGAAATCTGAGACATAATTGAGACAACCCAGAAATCGCTGTAATTGAGTTTTATCAATGATTTGATTGGGAAATTTATCAGAGAATTCAATAGCCCTACTGATGGGAATAATGGTCCCTTAGTGAATATTGTGACCAAGAAACCTGATTTTTGTTTGGAATAGGCTAATTTTTGTTTTGGAGATAGCAAGGCCATTTCTCTTGACAATAGAGATAAAGTACTGATATGTTTGATATGCTGATCAAAAGATTGTGAGTAAATTAACACATCATCGATATAGACAATGGCAAATTTTGAATAATCATTGAAAATATCATTCATGATCCTTTGAAATTCAGAAGGAGCGTTTTATATCAAAAGGCATAACGTTCCATTCATATTGACCAAAGGGGACAGTGAAAGCAGTTTTATATCTGTCCTCTTCCTTTATTTGGATTTGCCAAAATCCAGACTTCATGTCGAATTAAGAAAAGATTTTTGCGTCATGAAGTCTTTTGAGAAGATCCTTTTTATTGGGGATAGGATACCTGATCCAGCAAAGTGCTTGGTTGAGAGGTTTGTAGTTGATAACGAGCCTGGGAGTCCCCCTTTCAATCTCAGCCTGTTTATTGACATAAAAAGCAGAACAAGACCAAGGACTCTTACTTTTGCGGATGAGACCCTTTTCTAAGAGGTCATTAACCTCCTTTTGTCAAGTAAGAAGGAGATCTTGATTCATTTGAATAGGCCTTCCTTTGGTGGGAATTTGCCTATCTTGAAAATCCTTTTCATAAGGAAGTTCAACAATATGATGTTTTCTTTCCCAGAAGGCATTGGGTAAGTCAGAACAAATAGTTGTTTGGATTTGTTCTAAGATACTCTTGATCTTGAGCTGATTATCCCTTTTAATTAATTGATAATCAATACTCTTAAAAGAGATTTCGTCTTTGAGAAAATTAATTTGATTCTCCTTATAGGAACTAGGATTTAAGTTCCTGGCAAAGGGTTTTCTTAGAAATTTGAAAATGATTTGTTGACCCAGATGCTGGGCTATTATACCATCTTTGGTAATTTGAAAAGGAAAAAGTGACCTTATAAAAGGAGTTCCCAAGATAACTTTATTTTTCAAATCTTTAACAAGAAGAAAAGATGTATTAATTTTGAAATTCTTATTTTCAATAATGGCCGAAGATAATTTGTAATTGATCTTTAGTCTAGAACCATTAGCAGTGCTAAGTTGCTCAGAGGTTTTTTCAAAATATTTAGTAGGAATGAGCCCTTCTAAGATGCAATTGGAATCAGCCCCAGTGTCAAATAAAGCAACAGTTTCAAGGGCGAAATTATTTATGACAATTTTGATGTTTATATAAATTTTTTGGATTTTGACATGATTGATGAGACCGAGGAGATCCTCATCTGAGCTTTCCTCAGTATTGGGAATTTCAGAGGATGAACTATTACCATGAGTCTTCCACTAATCGATGATAGACTGGTGATCGGCCTGTTTCTTTTTTAGATCTTTGACCTCGTTTTTTAGGTTGTTAATCTCGGAGTGAAGATCTTGGATAGTAACAGGTTTGATACTGGTTTTCTCTAATCTTTTGAGGGTGTCCCTGAGGTTAAACCTATTTGTAAGTATGGGATTTCTGGTAGGTTTAGCTTCGAGGGTTGTTCTAAGTTTGTTGAGATATTTTTCTTTCTCCTGTGGATCAGGAATGGCATTTATGGCTTCGAAGAGAAGATCCTGTTCCCAGGTGAGGACATTGATATGATTAGAGGAGTGACTAGAGGAATCGGTTAGGTCATTATCTTGGACTTGATTAAAGTCCGCAGAAGGATGGTCAGAAGATTCCTCAGAGGATTGGTTTAGTAGACTGTTAATTTTGTCCTCAATACTAGGATCCAGGTTTAGGGCTTTGAGTTTTCCCATAACTCTGCAATTTTTGCTTATGTGGCCTGGTTTACCACATTTGAAGCAGACAATAGGGTTTTTAGGTTTATCATTATTCTCATAATGATTTTTTGTGGTAGGTCTAGGTCTGGGTTTTCCAAAGCGTTTTTCTTTGTAATAGTCAAGTCTGGGTAGGCCATTGTTGGTCTTATGTTTGGTTTTGGACCTGGCTTTATCAGCACAGGGGAGACCAAATTGTTCGCAGAAAGTTCCAAGGTCCCTGCGGTTCTGGGCTTTTTCTTTGGATAGTTGTTGCTGGATTTTGTCGTCTTGACAAATCTTTAAAGCAACTCTTTGGATAATGGCAATAAGCTGTCCATAGCTTAATTGCTGATAGGGGATATTACCATTGGGGTCATGACCACGAAGTTTATCTCTAACCTTATCTCCTAGGGATTTGGGAAGGCCTGCTAAAAACTTCTCTTTCCAGAAGGCCTGTTGGCTATCTTCTCTGGTGTAGATCCTGGTCAGGAAGGTGTCTTTGTACCACCTAAAATCACCAAGGGTTTTGCACCTGAGATTGGATAATAATTTGGCAGATCTATCTTTTATGAGAGAGGGGTCTCCGATGAAGTGTTGAGCTATGGTGAAGATTAAGGTGTTGACAGCATCAGGGATAAGGGCATCTTCATCCAGAATAGGCTCACCAGTGGGTTCACTTTTGACAGCGGTGAGGATAGATTGTCTGGATTCTTCAGTGAGGTAGTTATCCCACCAACCTTTGAGTTGACCATAGAATCCTGCAACAAGGATTTCTACGATCATATTTTCAGGGCAATTGTTAGTGGTTTCATAGGCGGTGGCGACCATCGTCATGTTCTGTAAAATCTTGGTTATGTCGTACTCATTTTCGCCGTCTATGTTCCATTCATAGATATTGTTTGCACTGAAGCTCTTTATGTTGGCCTCTCTTTCTTCGAGAAGGAGATCAGGAGCAGTGGCTCTGGGGTAGTACAGTTTGGTCTCCCTACGCCATTGATTGTTGGGATTGTGGATGACAGGATTGATAATATCATTTTTAGGGTTGCTTTCTTCTGAGTAATTAGAGGAGGCTTCATCAAGCATATTGATGATCTTGGTACCTTTAGGGGGAGGGGTACCAGGGGAAGGTGTTTCAGGGATGGTCATTTTGAGGAGGGCTATCTGTTCATTGACTTTGAGAAGAAGTTCGTCCTTGACGCCATCAATTTCTCTTTTGATGTGTTTCTTTGGATCAATTTGTTGAGTTTTTTTGAAGTTTTTGGAGATTCTGTAGGGGTTAAAAAGAGGTCTTTCAATTTTAGTGGAAGAAGATGGCTCAGATTCGATCTCTTTGTTCTTTCCTTTTTTAGAATCTCTCAGAGCCTGAAGATACTTGTTAGTATAGTTGGATTGCTCCATGAGATCTTTGATGTCTTTGGCCATGATAGGTTCTCCTTCAGCTTTGGTTTTAAAGGGAGAGGCCATGACAGGGATGGTTTGTTCTTTGCTATTTAGAGCAAAAGGTATTTTGGGGGGAAGCTCAGATTGGACCATTTGGCCATCTTTAAGGTGCCAAATAGTGGTGACGTTTAAGGTTTTTCTTCCGATAAGGTCATCTTGGAAGGGGTAATTGATGTTTTTCTTGATGGTATAGGCATGAAACCAATCAAAGAAGGGGATATTGTATTTGACCTTTTCAAGGAATTTATAGAATTTCTTTTGGATAGATTTTCCTTTGCTTCCTTGATAATGTTGGAAGAACCATTCTCTGTGAAGAGACCATTCTTCAGAATTGAAATCCTCTTTAAGGGATTTTTTATCTATGATAAAAACAGAAGGCTGCTTGGAAAGATCTTTGTCAAGATCTTGATTGATTTTACTGAAAGATTGATTCTGGCAATTATTACTATCGAAAGATGAAGGCATAGAAGTAAGAGGGGGCAGATTTGTAGGAGTCATAACACAAAGATGTGAGGAAAAGGGAAAAACTTTGCTTTAAGAGAGTTGTATAAATTTCCTCACCCGTAAGCATCATTGCCTTCATTTGGTTCTGCAGAAATATAAGTATTAAAAATGAACTAGAGATTACTTTCTGGAGTATGCTGAGGATTTAATCATGTTTGTTTCAGTGATCAGTATAATGCCATTTTGCTGGATATTAAGACTTTGAATAAAAGAATTATTTTCTATTTTATACGCTGGAGTGGTTATAACCAAATTTCAGAAAACAATATTTAAAGTAATTTAATAGTATATATTAAACCAAATTTAAACATTCGTATTCTAAATCATTTCTTGTATTTAACTTGTATATGATCAAAAGGTAAAGAATTTTCGCAAAATTTTCCTCTAAAAGGTTAAGAATAATTAAGAATAATAAATCTCATTGGGTGGTATGTGACCGCCCTATTCACTTCAGGGGCTTACGTGCTCGTCTACCATTCGTTCATTAGTGAGATGTCAAGATATTCTCCAGAACATTCTTAGATCCTTCAGAGTTATAATGAAAATATTTGATGAAGATCTCTAAAAAGGTATTTTGATCATAGACACTTAAATCCTTACAAGATATAACATAGGAGGACAATGTATCTTAGTAAAATATGTAGCAAAGTACTTTAAATAATTGAATTAAGAACTCAGGCAAGTACTGCAAGGTATAAACATAGATGAATAATTATCTTATGCACCTTTACCATTTATGTTTATTAGTTATAAAATAGTAGGCTAATTGACTATATATAGGATTGCTCAGAACCATGGTCATACCCACGTTGGTGGGCCCCCCAGTGGTGTAACTGAGTAAATACAGCAGATGAACTGCCCTTGCCTGACGCCTGTATTGACGTACGTATTTGACTATTTAGCTATAGTTAAAGAGTATACTAATAGTATAACACTTTAGAATTAATTAACAATAGAATTAATATCCAAAGTCATTTCAAATTTTACTCGCGGGTAAAATTTGCCCGACTGGCTCAAAACACGACGAAATTATGTTGGAATTTCTTGACAATTTTTGAACCATGACTTAATGATATTCATTAATTTAACAGTATAATTTCATCGTGATGCAATCCAATCGTTTCTTTAATCTCAAAAATCATTTTAGTAAACCAATATTGATACTTGCACATTAAAACAGTCATAATACAATGTCTATTAACTCCAATTGTTACCAAATTCACGACTTATATATCAACATAAATCAGTAAGTCAATGAGGTGATCAGTCTATATCACCCATCTTTAAGTAATAAGAACTAAATTTTAATAAAGCAATTTTCATATGAAAACTGGGGTGTCACACCTTTTCTTCCATTTATGTATCCCCAAAGAAAGAGTAAATTTCTTTTTTTTCTCAAATCTACAAGATAAACTTGAAATTTATTTATTTTCAAAATTATTGTGGTCGATTATTTTTTTCTAGTTTTTATAAAACTCATTTATTTGAGTAATTTAAATAAATAATAAAACTATATATCATTAGTTATTGTTTATGTTTCAAACAAGTATTTCTAAATTATATTATTAATACTTTTTATTAACGATGCAGAAAACATTTAAAAAGGAATTGGTTGTGCATGCCAATAAATAAAGCTATATTGGGTAAAACAGAAGACATCACAAACTTGAGAATTCAATAGAGATTGGAGAAATATAAGAATAGGGAAGAGTTATGGCAGTGAGTCATGTGAAAAAATGTATTGTGATAATGCTAATGATTATGGTAGTTGTAACACAACCTCATGAGGATATCAATCAATCTCAAGAAGTTGAGCCAAATAGACCTTTTAAGGTTCATTTTGCTATTGATGCTCGTTGTTATATGAAGTGTATGGATGAAAATCTTAAGTTATTTGTTAATCCTAAATTATGCCCAGACTATTGTCGAAGGATATGCTTTGGTTATTAATATCAACAATGGTATTTGGTCAAAAAGAAAAAAAATCAACAACGGTATCCATATTTTCATTTTCTTCTCATCTTATATCTAGTCTTTTGTTACAAATTTAATAAAGAGAAAAGAAAAACAAAAAGAGGACCAAGGGGGGACCAAACCAAAACCCAAGGCCATGAAAAAAACTAACAAAGCAACAAAAGATAAACCGGGGCGAAGACCCCCAAAAACAACCATCCAAATGAAAGCAGACCAACAAACCGGCCAAAAATGGCTAAAAACAACAGGTTAGAACGTGACAGAGATGGATTATTTTTATACTAAAACAAACAAACTAAAATATTTTTATACTTCTAAATTATTTTTTTTTGGTTTTGTCTTAACAGGTTCCCGCATAGTGCAGAGATACACCGGTTTTAGCTTGGAGGCTTGCAACAACTAAAAATAATAAATTTGTATTTAGTAAGTGAACTTTTCTCACTTAGCTCATACGATTATTTCACTTTGTTTAAAGTGTTTTCCATACGTGTGCAAAGCTATAATAATAGCGTATTATTTTTTCTCACACTGTTTGGCTCTAGTACAACTACAAGGAATCAAAAGGAATGAAATATAAGAAATTTCAAAGGAATAGTGCCAACACCACATTAGGATTACCTGGTAGAGGATGGTTGAAAAGGACTTCCGTACATAGTACAGTGTTAGCATTGCACGACTGCTATGGTACGATTAAAGAAAGATGTAGAGACAACATTCATAGTGTCATACATTTAATATTTTGGACATGCCGAAGTCTACACAATGACAACATATCCCCCTCTTAATATATAAATGAAGCTCACACTCTTCAAAGAATAAGAATGGTGTAACATCTTAGATTTTTGTCCACAAAAATAATCCGGGATACTACCTTTCAGACCTTTTAGAGATACACATCATTAGTGGAAAAACAGGATTCAAAGTCGGATATTTTGGACATTCAAAGCCGGATGCTTGTCCGACTTCTATTAGAGAGACTTAGAAAGTCTGAAATTTTAAAGTCGGATAAAGATCCGACTTAAAAAGTGGGTGTTTAAGTCGCATAAACAGTGTCCGACTTTAATTACCAATTGTCCGGGGTCTCTTTATCACCATTTTAACGTTGTTTGTAACGTCGAAAGATAGTAATATCCGACTTTAAAAGTGTTTTTTTTTTTTTTCTTTGCCCACATTTCCAGCATATACTTTAGGGTAATTAAAGTCACTTTCAGCTACCAAGAGGAACACGTACACACACAGGTAATTGAAGTACTACACTTAAATATATAGAGTTAAACTCTAAGATTTCATATACCAACATGTAAGTTAATGGACTACACTTTCATCGATGCAAAAAACACACATACACAAATTCGTGAAATTCTAATAATATTCCAAAATGTACGTACTACACTTTCACTTAAGTTGTTTTCTTCTTTCTTCCTTTCCAATTGGTTTCCGCTCCTCATACAACCTTAAAAAGAACTCCGCCCAAACTTGTCTAACTTTCTTCAATTCTTCCGATGTGAACGGACCACTTGTATTGAATACCTAAAACAATAAAAGATAAATAAGAACCATGAGTTAATCTAGTTTCTAATCAATAATAATTATCAAGCAATCATCTTAAAAGTTGAAAAATTCAATTACCTTTTTTCAATTGTTAGTGATAGTTGCGGAGACAATAGTCATCATATTTATCATTACATAATAGCCACAAGAATAGGTATCATTTTGTTTTGCCACCTATAAAAAACAAAACAACATGATAAATTTCCCAACACTAGCATAATTACATTTAATAAGTAGATTATAGACTGTTCAATAATTATAACTAGAAATGACTACACAAAGTTATTGAAAATATTGAAAACAGACTGTTCAATAATTATAACTAGAAATATTTAGGAATAAGTTTTACAAAGTTGTTCTTCCACTTGTCCTTAATCATATGATAGCCACCACGAGAGGCTGTGTGGTAGAAGTTATTTTTGGATTGAATTTCTTTGGCCCTTTCTCTTTTACTCTATCACAAATAACAAACCAATTGCCATTCTTGTTCTTGTTAAAAAAACATGTTAGCAAAAATACCAAGAGGCATTCCCACTTAATTACAATGCTACAACACTTACCTCTTTCTATATCACCATTTCAACATAGAAACTGAAACTAGTACTACATTGAGCCACTCAAACAATTCTAACCAAGATGGTGTAGAGTTGACAAACAGGCTAAAGCACGTTTACAAATTCAATCATCCAACCACCTAAAAACAATTCTACCCTAATTGCTTTCCAACTATCAGGTTTCTCTTACTGATTAGCAATTCCACAAATATTTTATTTTTTTCTCTTATTGAATAGCAATCATTCCCCTCAATATGGACAAATAAGAGTTGCTGCAGCACTCCCCAAATAGAATGAGCCACCATGATGGAGGGGAACACGACATGTGATGGAGTAGTCTCCTCTTAGTAATCTGTGATAGTCACGATAGAACTCCAAGGCATTGCACCAAGAATGTAACAATACAGATTTTGAGACATTCAAAACAAAGCTTCAATCACCCAAAAAGATGTGCAACCCCTAATTACAGCTCTTGCTACAAACGAAATATGCAGTAAAGATACTCCAAGTTACTCTAATCAGTAAAACAAATTGATGCCAAATTAATGTTGTAGTTCTAATTTGAGTAGAATAATACTGTCAAAACAAGTTCAGTACCAGTTCAATAGTTCAGCCTAGTTTAAAAAAAACTGTTAAAAGTTCAACAGTTACCAGTAATAGTTTAAACTTTCGCTGCACATTTAGATTAAACTTTCAAGGCACATTTAGAACAGAACAGAACATTCTTAATAGCTTAAACTTTCACTACACATTTCGCTTAAACTAGCCCCAATACGTTAAAATCACCAAAAATTGTGGCTCAAAAACTATCAATTCTTAAAACTCAAAATCAAAAAACATCAAACCCTAACAAATTTCACAAAACAACAAGGCATATAACAAAACCCTAAGAATGTAAAAAGAGATATGAAATTCCTTTAATTCAATCAAACATAGAAATAGCTCTCATCATAATGAAGACTCAACTCATGAAATGAATCTGAATAGGATTGGTGGTTTACCTTATAGAAAAACCAGAAGAAAGCGAGTCAAAGAAGGTGATGGTGACAAGGGGAGAGATGGCGACGACGAGATTGATGGTGACGGCGGCAGAGAGGAGAGAGCGACGGAGGAAGACAGCGAGTTGGCAGAGAGAGGGAGCTTTGGCGGAGAGAGCGATGGGTAGAGCAATGAAGGGTGGTGTTTTGGTGAGAGCGATTGGAAGAGCGTGGAGTTTAGGGTTCAATAGTTTTAGCGTGTGTTTTGTTTTTTGGTAAAAAAATAATAGTGTTAAAGTGTTTCGTTTTTGGGCGAGAGAGATAGGAACGTAAGTTAAAAACAAAACTAGAAACGCCCACGCGAGTGATTTCATGTTTTGTTTGCAAAAATAGATTACACATTTCAAGTCGGATATCTGAGAGTCCGACTTAACGGTCATGGAATAACAATTATCCATATTAGACTCAAGATGGTAAAAATTTCATAATATTAGTTAAAGATTCTAAACATAAATCAGCAATCACCTAAGGAAGTGGAATCAGCTGATCATCTCTTTATCAGTTGTGAAAGAAGCCAGAAGGTGTGGAGAGGCATATTTGAATGGATGAACATTGATATAATTCAACACAGTGATTTGGTTGAGCACTTCAGGTTGTTCGGAGAGATCTTTAAAGGCAAGGCAAGAAGGTGGGTGGGTCATCTGATATGGACAGTAGTAATATGGAGTATTTGGTTAACCAGAAATAATGTTGTTTTCAAGGGGGAGGTGGCAACTGAAAAAGCTATCATAATGACTGCAAAATATCCTGCTTGGGTTTGGTTCTTATCCAGGAAAGGGAAAAATAGTGGGGCTGTGTTGCTCAAGTGCCCTATGATGTGTTTATTATCTTTGTAATTACAGTGTACACTAATGGTGAGATGCACAGGTCCTTTTAGGCGAGTTGGAAGAATGGCAAGGCAGAAGTACTGATAATTGTTAGAAGGAGTATAGTGTAGAGGCAGCTTGACGTAGCAGATGAGTGTAAGTGATTGCGTAGAGTGCAGTGGAGTGTATCATGGACGTTGGAAGGTTATTTAGAGCATTGGAGATGTTGTGCTTTTGTTGCTTTGGAGCTTGGTACCAAGCTGTGATTGATTAATTAGCCAAGGGAGGAGGATGATCAAGGTAGGAAACGGTGGCTTGTTTGTCGATCAATATTGTAATAACAATAAAAGCCGCATAATGATTGAAGATGCTGCAACATTCATAGAGGGAGGTCTGATGATAACATCATGAGCATGCTAATTTTGGTCAAGATTCATTATGTTGGTGTCTCAGTGGAGTAGGGTCTTGGGAAATAATATTGTGGCGTTAATGTGATCTTCATTACGTGAAGCTGGTTGCAATTTTGATGGAAATAGGGTGGCGAAGCCTTTTGTAATAATATTGAAAAGATGTATTATGTACGGTGATAACATTTTATAGGGTACTCTTTTTCCTCTTTGGGTCTTTTTCCCAATGGATTTTGGCACTTGGAGGTTTTAACGAGGCCCCCCTTTTTGTAAAGGTTGGAGCACGCTTTGTGCCCCCCTCAATAATATATTTGCTTATCTAAAAGTGTGCAAAAATGACAACAAAAAGCACCTTTAAACATCGGTTGTTTGGATACTCGATGTTAAATATAGGCGTGGTGGCAACTTTGCAATTAAATGGAAGTTTTGAATTTTCGTACTTACTTTAAACATCGATTGTTTAAACAACCGATGTTAAAAGTGTTTGTGTTAGACCTTTAACATCTATTGTTTAAACAACTTATGTTAAAAGTATTTGTGTCAGACTTTTAGCATCGGTTGTTTAAACAACCGATGTTAAAGGTGTTTCTTTTCTACATTTAACATCGGTTGTTACAACCGATGCTAAAATTAAAGTCTATTCAGTTCACAAAATTAACACGCCAATACTAGTGCCTTAACACACCCTTTAGCGTGTTCACTCCCTCTGGCCTCTTGTGTTCACCTACACTCCCTCCCACTCTCACTGTTCGCCTCTCATTGTCTCTCCTCTCATCGTCACGCCGTATCGCCTCTCACCATCACGCCGTCTTGCTTTCTCATCGTCCTTACCCTCAACCGTATCTCCTTTGCGTAACCCTAGCAATGGCTAACGCTAACCACCACGAGAGTCACCACGAACGCGAGCTCCGCCCCAGTTCTCATCTTCTCACTACAGTTTAGAGGCTCACAAACGCGAACTCTTCAGATATTGAATAGTTGCATGATCTAGTGTTCATTGCAGCACACTACACCTCCAAACATGTATTTCTCTCTTCCTTTCTTTCTACTCAGGTAACTTTCTTCTCTTTCACTTTGTTTTCGTCAAATACTTCAATCCTAGTCGTAGGTTCAGCCAGAGGTTTGGACAGTCTGTGATTCCTGTTTCTTCAAGCGATTGCGTAGAGGAAAGAACTCTGTTTCTCGACTATGGGTTCCCTAACTCCTCCAGAGTGTTAGGTTAGGTGTGAGAGGGACGTGTGACTTGGATTATCTACGAAACTAAGAAAACATTAAAAGAAAGTGATAAAATGAAGATAAAGTAAGTAAAAGACTTGGGTATTGATTGATGTGCATGTGTTTTGAACTGTACAAGTACTCCTATATATACACGAGCATTCGTTAGCCACTACTCGAGCCTACATCTGCTCACCGTTGGATTAATAATGATCAACGGTTCTAATTACGCCTAGCCCCTAGAAATTTGGAGTCCACTCCTCCACGACCTCACTAATACGGTTAGTCGAGTAAAACTCTCGTCGCTCCGCTTTCCACGAGGACTTCTGTCCCTTGACTTTAAAACTGCTCCAACGTGATGTGTCTTCGTGCACTGAATACTTGCGCTCCAAGCAAGTATTTTCTGCCTCGGCCGCAGCCTTCCTCGGCCATACTTTACTTACGGCCTTCGACCGTTGGTAACTCAACCGAGTCATCCTGTGGTCAAGGCATCCCTCCACCGAGTCTTGTAAGGGTGCATAAGGTAATCTACTAGTTGATAGAAGTAAATATTGCAAGTTCCCAAAAAGCTGAAGAAACCACCAAACTCTGTGCTGATCCTGTATATTTGTTTAACTTTTAAATGTAAGGAAGAAAAATAATAAAAAAGGTAATACTTTTACAAATTCTTAATGAATAAGTAATCTAGATAGTTACGAAAACAAACACCAAAGATTCGCACCACCTTATATGTACTGTGGCGAGACAACCCACTCCTTTCTAAAAGGTCGAGAAGCTAAAACAATGTTCTTCTTTTCCTTTGACTTTTTTTATCATCCTTCCAAACATTACCGGAGTCAACTGCTTTATTATAAAATTTTCCAATCATTTGCCATGCAGCTTTCCATCCCTTCAGGTAAATATGCTGGGAATCACAGGATCTTAATATGGTTTCAGCTTCAGCGCAAATTACCAAGCTCTCAGTATTTGCGAACAACAAATCAACCAGACAAAAAAAAACCACCAGGAATACCAAAAAGAAATTGACAAGAAACAAAAGGAGAAAAATAAAAACCTTCAACATTTTTCTGATCCGAAAATAAAAAATCAAATACCGATGTTTTCTTAAGCTGCAAATTCTGCAAAGCACTATCTAATCACTACAAAAAAAAGACTGATTAGCGACGGATATTAGCGACGGACTATATGTCCGTCGCTAAAATCAGCATTAGCGACAGATATTCACTCCAATTAGCGACGGATGTAGCTTTGTGTGTAAACGAGGCAATTAGCGACGAAATTGCACTTATTTAGCGACGAATTTAACAAGGCGCGAAAAGGTGAAATTTTTGTTTTGAATTAGCGACGGATTTCCGTCGCTAAAAATCCGTCGCTAACTGTTGTAGACCGTGCCATTGACCGTTTCAGTTTTGTTGACGCGTGGCTAAATGTTTAAAATTGTGCCCTGACCGTAGCAGTTTACTGCAGATTGTTTGACACGTGTCCAGCATTAGCGACGGATTGCCCTCGCAAATTCCGTCGCTAATTGTTAAGTTTTTTTTAAACCCGGATCCCTCTATCTTTTCTTCTGTTTCTTCACTGTTTCTGTTTGCTCTCTAGTTCACGGTGGCTCTTCCCTTCTCTGTTTCTTCAAACATCACCACCACCGACCACCCCACCATAGCACCACCGTCCACGCCACCACCACCACCTTCCACGCCAAGGTTTGTTTCTTCCCACTCTTCTCTCTCTTTCTCTCTCTCTCTCTCTCTCCAAACTCTCTCTCTCTCTCTCTCTCTCTCTCTCTCTCTCTCTCTCTCTCTCTCTCTCTCTCCGAACCTTCTCTCTTTTTCTCTAATCTTGTCTCTGTCTCTCTATTTCGCAGGACCTCTATTTCGCCACCGAACCGGACAGCCACCGCACCGAAAAGCCAGCCACCGCACCGGACAGCCACCAAAGTCACGGTTAGTTTTTATTTATTTTTGTTTTTAGGAATGATTTTTGTTTAGTTGTTTTTAGTTGTGAAATGTGGGTTTTAAATGTGTATGTTATTATAGAATAAAGTTTTATTGTTAGAAATATTAATATTAGTGTTTAGGATTGTGAAATTTGAAAAGTTGTTGTATATGTTTAAGATAGTGTTTAGAATTATAGAATAAAATTGTTGTTGTTGTTATTAATTAGAAAGTTGTAATTGAAAAAAGGAATTGGAATTGAATTGAAATTGAAAAATGTAATTGAATAATGTATGTGTTTAAAATAGTGTAGTTGTATGTGTATGAAAAATGTATGTTGTTGGAGATGTTAATTGAAAAGTGTATGTTTGTTAGAGTTGTTAATTGAAAAATGTCTAATTGGAGTTGATAATTGGTGACAAGTGTATGTTAATTTTGAAATTGAAATTGTGTTAAATTGTTGTTTTGATGTTTGATGAACCCTAGGTTAGATGACTATTTGATGTTGTTATTGTGTGTTGTTGATGGAAAAGGGAGAGGTGCTGTCCTTCACCCCCATATTTTGCTCGAAATCATCTCCATTGAGATAATTGCGAGACGATACTAACAATTTTAAGGTTGGAAGTTAGAAATAACTTTCTTCACTACTTATATGGAAAAGGGTTTTGTCTGATCTGTCCTTAACCCCCATATTCGGCTCGAAATCATCTCCACCGAGATCATATCGATGCCACTAACTTGATAGGTTTTATATTGGGAATGTTCTGAGAATCTAAAGCATTTTTTTAAATGCGTGTAGATGAATTGGAGTCAATTGAACCGTGGTTGGGTGTATGATCGGTTATATCCGGGAAGAGCGTTTTTAAAGGAAACTTTTGTAAATGGGGTTGAACAATTTATTAGGGTAGCATGGCAACATGATTTAACTAAAGAGGAAGGGGGGGGGGGTTAGATGTCCATGCCTTAAATGCAAGGGTGTACCTATTAGTACTGATGATGAAGTCAGGGAGCACTTGTATCGTCTCGGGTTTATGCCTAATTATTGGATTTGGGTGGACCATGGAGAAGTACTTCCGAATTTTCACGTAGGGGCTTCAAGCAATTCTGGTGTTGGTGTTCCATCTAATGAACAATTTGAGTCGATGGAAAATATGGTTTGTGATGGTCTCAGGGTGGATGTGTCATTTGATGAACCTCAGTATGACGATCATGATGAACTTCCAAATAAAGAAGCACGGAGATTCTATAATTTGTTAAGGGAGTCAAAGAAACTGTTGTTTGAAGGCTCGCCAGAGTCAAAATTATCTATGTCTGTGAAGCTTTTAGCTCTCAAATCCATGAGTAATATTTCTGAGTTGGGTTTAGATTATGTGACTAAAATGATGTTCGATGCGACACCTAATAAGGATAATTTGCCAAAAAATTATTATGAAGCAAAGATGTTAGTTTCGAAGTTAGGAATGGATAGTAAGAAGATTGATTGTTATGTGGATGGGCACATGTTGTTTTACAATAACGAATTTGGTAAAAGCGATGGTGAACTATTGGAACGCAAATTCTGTGGAAAGCCGAGGTATCATGTTCGTAAAGGGGGAAAACGTAATTATAAACCCATCCCTGTAAAGTCGATGTTCTATTTGCCTATAATTCCAAGGTTGCAAAGAATGTTTGCATCGGCCGAAATTGCAAAGAAAATGACGTGGAATTATGAGAATAGGCGTACCTCAGACATTTTACGCCACCCATCTGACGGTGAAGCGTGGAAACAATTTGATCAAGTGCATTCGGATTTTGCCTCAGACCCACGAAATGTTCGGCTTGGCTTGTGCTCTGATGGATTTACTCCATATATCCAAGCATCAGCGTCGCCCTATTCCTGTTGGCCAGTCATTGTTACCCCTTACAATCTTCCTCCTGAGATATGCATGACTAAACCCTATATGTTTTTGACTTGTATGATACATAGTCCATCCAATCCAAAAGCTAAGATTGATATCTTTTTAGAACCCCTGATTGATGATCTAAAGAGATTGTAGGGTGGTGTTTTGACATATGATGCAGCACGAAAAAAGAATTTTATGATGAGAGCGGCATTGATGTGGATAATAAATGACTTCCTTGCTTTTGGTATGTTTTCTGGTTGGGGGACTCACGGTAGATTGGCATGTCCCCACTGCATGGAACACACAAAAGCGTTTACGCTGAAATACGGGGGGAAGAGTTCTTGGTTTGATTCGCATCGTAGATTCTTACCGTCGGGTCAAGATTTAGAAAGAACAAGAAGGCCTTCAAGGATGGGGTAGTCGAAAGAGATAGACCCCCGCTTTTGTTGACATCAGGTGAAATCTGGAGCAGAGTTATGGATTTGCCACAAGCCACGGAGGTAGGTGTGCTCTCCCGATTCAACGGTTATGGACGACTGCATAACTGGACAAAAAGAAGCATATTTTGGAATCTCCCATATTCGAAAGATAATCAATTGAGACACAATCTTGATGTTATGCACATCGAGAAGAATTTCTTTGATAACATATTTTACACTGTGATGAATGTGAAAGATAGAACCAAAGACAACAATAAAGCTAGAATGGATTCTGCTCTTTATTGTAGCAAACATCGATCCAATTTGAATTTGGTGCAAATGACTAATGGCAAGATGTTAAAACCTAAAGCCAATTATTGTCTAACACTCGAAGAAGGGAATGATGTTTGTCGATGGTTGAAGGGATTGAGGATGCCAGATGGTTAATCTTCTAACCTTGCAAGATGTGCGGATGTGAACACTAGGAAGATGTTTGGGATGAAAAGTCATGATTGTTGTGTATTCATGGAGTGTTTGCTTCCCATTACTTTTGGTTCATTACCAAAGTGTGTTTTGGAACCACTTACTGAAGTGAGTCAGTTTTTTAAGAATATGTGCTCTTCGAAATTGAGAAAGGATGATCTTATTAAGATGGAGCAGAATATTCCTTTCATTATCTGTAAGTTGGAGAGAATACTTCCTCCCGGTTTCTTTGATTCCATGGAGCATCTCCCGGTTCACCTTCCATATGAAGCAAGACTTGGTGGGCCAGTTCACTATAGGTGGATGTAACCATTTGAGAGGTAATTGTCTATTTCAGCATTTTAATTAAAGTGACCTTTAGTATGACTATTTGTTTAATCAAGCGTTCTTCTTTCATATATAGATTAATGGGTGATTATAAACGATCGGTGATAAATAAAGCTAGAGTTGGAAGATCGATCTGCGCAGCTTACTTACACCGTGAAACAATTTATTTTTGTTCTCATTATTTCAACAACTTTATGTTGTCAAGAAATAATAGAAACGAAATGGAGGTTGAGGAAGAAAGACACACACTCACTTTATCTGTGTTTACCAAACCTGGTTATCAGATAAAGATTATGAATCAGCACATGTTCATGTCTTGATCAATTGCACTGAAGTTAAACCATATCTTGAGTGAGATGCTTCAATTCAATTTTTAATCTATATACACCATTATTTGAATTTTAAAGAGTATAAATAATTCCTTTTCAGTGCATTCTTATGAAGTGAGGGAATATGCGCCGAAGAATCTTCTGTTCGTATACATGAAAGTTTTCCGTCATGGTTTACTGCTAGAGTAAGTAAATAAAATTAATGTTTTAATGTCAAACGTTTCAAGTAGATGAGACATGACATATTTTTTCCATATGTGATTACTTAGGTTTATGAAGCGGAACCAACTCCCTTAATCCGACCCTTGAGGAACTTAGCCAATGGTCCTTTTCGTGAGGTGACTGAGTGGCACACGTACCTAGTTAATGGTGACAAATTTGACACCCAATCATGGAGTGAGGGAAAACAAACAATTAATAGTGGGGTATATGTTAAAGGGGAAACAGAAGAAGGTGAAGGTGAGTACTATGGTGTGATCCAACAAATATATGAACTTGAATACCCACATTTGGACTATCAAAAGAGAATAGTTTTGTTTTATTGTAGTTGGTTTGATCCATCGGTTAGAGGAACGAAATTGAATCCAAAATGTAATACCGTGGACATTCAAATGGATAGAAGGTATAAACTTTATGACCCGTTTATCATGCCAGAAAATGTGAGACAGGTGTATTATGTTTCATATCCATCAACTAAGAGAGGCTGGTGTGTTGCAATCAAGACAAAACCACTGGGTCGCATTGAAGCAACTGATGCGGAGGATGAGGTTCCTTATCAAGTGGATGAAATGTCGGGAGTTAATGTTGTAATTGAAGTTGAACCAATTGATATTTTACATGATGATCGACTCTACGTTGAAGAAGTTGAACCAGTACCAGAAGTGACTGAAGAGAAAGAAGAGACTAGAGATGAAGAGGAGGAAGAAGAGGAAGAATATACTGAAGATGAAGAAGACGAAGAATATGAATATTTAGAGTAGTCTTATTAGTATTAATGTTGTTATCATTATTTGATTATGTTGTTATCATTATTACATTAATGTTCTAATGTTCTAATTATCGTCATTATATAAATGTTCTTGTTATCATCATTATTAGAGTCTTGTTCTTGTTGATAGAAATGCATCCAGGAGAAAGTTTGAACCCATCGAGACAAGGGAAGAGGCATCGTCCTCGTAGGCAACGTGAGGTGACATTAGTTAATATTGGGAATAACTCATTTATTGGGACGCCTCAGACCACTGCTCCAATATCCCCACCAGTGGTTCAGCCTACGTCTCCACCAGCTGGGTATACGCCTACACCAGGGGGTATATACCTACACCAGGGTATACGCATATACCACCTGGGTTTATGCGTATACCAGGGTATATACCTACACCAGGGATGCATACACCAGGGTTATCGATGCCTACCCCACCTGAGCCCCATGGTGACGCGTATACTGATGAGCCCCATGTTGGTGTTACTGATTCAGATTCAGGGACCGATGAAGAGGATGTGCTGGTGGTTGTCGGCAATGATGGTATCAAACGCAAATTCATCTATCCCTATGGTGACGCGTAAGTATTGTTTGACTTTTTTAGTTTAAGTTAATTATGCAATGACTATATATATGTGTGTGTGTGTGTGTGTGTGTGTGTGTGTGTGTGTGTGTGTGTGTGTGTGTGTGTGTGTGTGTGTGTTTGATCGTTTGATATATCTTTTATTATGCACGTTGCTTCCTGCGAAGGCCGCTTCATCGCATATCACATTTGTCATTCAGAAACTATACTTTAAAAAGTTTCATGAAAAGTGGACAAAAGTCGAGGATGATGACAGGGGAAAACTTTTGGATTTCTTTAAGGTAATTGTTAGTAATGTCATTACATATATTGTTAATTTTAATTTTCTTATGTTAAATATGATAATAATAATAATAGTACTTATTTTGATTTTGCTTAATACAGTCCAAGGTGACGTGGCGGCCGGAACATGATGTAGCTGTGTAGAGACTATTTTTCAAAAGAATCGGCAAGCAATTGTTAGATTTGCTTTATAAACTGCGGTGTAAAGATAAGCAGCTAAAATACATCCCTGGCCGTGTTTGGAATGCCTATAAAGACTTTTGGGCTACTGAGAGCTACAAACAAAAAGCTGAAAAGGCCAAGCAGAATGGAAATTCAGAAAAGGGTGGCACACTTCACTGGTGCGGGTCAGCGAACCAGGCTCAGCATGCTGTCAGACTGGTAAATTATTTTAAATTTGTGATATTTTAGTTTATTTAGGGTGATTAGCAATCATTGAAAATGTGTTTCATTGTTACAGAGTAAGAAGGCTGGATACAATATCACTATTCCTGAGCTTCACAGGGCAACACATTTGAGGAAGGGTACTACAGAGTATGTTGATGAGCGTTCCAGGAAAACCCAAGTATATACAACTTGATTTGTATTATATAATTTTGTTTTCTTAAAATGAAATGCTAATTATGCTATGTTATCAGGTTATGGAAAACAGGAGGAGGTTAGTGAGACGATGGTTGAGCCGACTCAGGGGACATGGAACCCTGACTCACTTGGTCCTCTTCCCCCTGAGATCATAGCTCTGGCGAACCAAAATTGGAAGAAGGTGGTAGGGGCCGAATAAGGGTGTACAGGCCCCTTGGCTCCGTTATTGGACTCTGGGGGTTGATCACTTCAACACTGGCGGACCTTCTAGCAGTGCACCTCCTCCTCCTCCTCCTGCTTCAGCTGAGGAGACCGCGCAACTTAGGCAGCAGGTGGAGGCTTAGGCACAGGTCATTCAGGCTCAGGAGCAGTGGCTGCAGACTCATGAACAGGTGCAGACAACTCTGCAAGATGACTTCTTGGAGTTTACCCGTAGGCAGGCGAAGATATTGAAGTATTATAACCGCAAACATCCAAATGGGTCTGAGTCTGATGATGATGATGATGATGATGATGATGATGATGATGATGATGATGATGGTCCCTATTAGCACTTTGTTGTATTCCTTTGATACTTAAGTTTTATGTTCTAACATTTCGATGTAGTTTATTTTGACTCGGATTTTATTGTTATTTGAGATTGTATTGTTGATTTGGATATTATTGTTAATTTGGATTTTGTTGTTAATTTGGATTTTCGTATTTATATTAATTATTGTAGGTTATTATAGAGATGACTTTTAAAAATTAGGGTTTTTTTTTAAAATTTAATTTTTTTAGGGGTCATTAGTGATGGATATCCGTCGCTACTATTTCTAATCAAAATAGGACACGTGGCTAATAACTATGAGTCACGTTCTAACGCGTGGCAATCATTAGCGACAGAATTAACGACGGATTTCGGTCGCTAATAATTCTAAATCTTGTTCTAACACGTGACATACGGTAGCGACGGACGTAGCGACGGATTATTCCGTCGCTAATTAGCGACGGATTTAATTCCCTCGCTAGCCATTAGCGACAAGGCTTTTAGCGACAAGGCTTCCAAGTGAGTTATTCGTTTATGTTGTTTTTGATTGATGTTTTGATCTGAGATTAAGGCATTGCATGTGGTTGTTCTGGGTTTGTTGTGTTACCTGTGCAAATGGATGATTAAGTGTTGAAGGAATGTGTGGAATTTGGTGTACAAGCATTTCCAATTGTGAGCTCATCACAAAACTTAAAATGTGTTGCATAAATTGGTGTTTGAATAATTGTTTGGTGTATGAATAAGTCTGTTGATGGTGTATTTCGAGTTGAGGGTCAATTGGGAAAGAAATCGGATCGAAACGGAGTAGCGGAATTGATGAAAACTGAGTTTTTGGAAAATCTGCAGTAACGGCCTGGTCCCTGCGCCTGCTTCTGTAATAGGCGCACAGTTCAATTTGAACCTAGCCCGGTCCGTGCACCCAAGCGTACGACCCGTGCACCCCCTTCTGCCACCATTTTCAAAAGTTGTTTTTCCGCTTCCCTTTCGACCCGATCCCTTCCTTAACCCAACCTAAGCTATCCTAGTTATATTGAGACTTATTTAATGCACAATTGATGAATATCTTTGAGTTATAAATCATGTACTTTGTGATGCAACAAGAGTAACTTAAAGTTAGTTTTTCTTAACAAACCGAGTATTGTTGTATTGTATCGAGTGAGCAAACAACCTAAGTGTCAAGAAAAGCATAAAACACCAAGGGGATGACAATCCTAAGCTAATAACATACTAGGGGAGGGAAGTCATGAACCCAGAACCTAGGCCCAGAGAAGTTGACTCAGTAATAGCTATTATCTAGTGGGTTCACCGTGGGAACTGTGTAGTGGTTGTCCGGTGTTGTGCTAGAGATAAGTGAAAAGATAATTAAGAAAACACCGAGAGATTAAGTGTGAGGGGTCCCCGAAAGAGCTCACTGAGATTATAAATCTCATTGTATATGTTGTGGTGTTTTTACAGACGAGCAGGGCACGACCAAGCAAATAGAGAAGTAGTAGTTGGTGAACAGGGCTACAAGAATTTGAATGATCCCAAGGGATCGAGCTTACATTTGCTTAGTCTACCCTAGTATTGTAATATGTATTATTACGAGGTTTTCATGTTGATTGTATAATCAAAGTTATTGTAATTAGTAAACCGTACTTTCGGAGTTGAACAAATTTTTGAATAATGACTCATGTTTAACTGTTTACAGTTATGTCATTAAATACTCATTTAGGTATTTTATACCTCGCAGAGTAAGATTAGGATGGTTTCTTCCATCAATTAAGGTTGAGTTCAATTCCTTAAGTAGGTTCGCAACTCTGATTTATATTGAAATGATTAACGTTCAAAGTTTATGACATCTATATTTAAGGATGTTACAGTTTTCTCAACAAAACTAAAAACAAAATAAAATATAAAGAATAATTGATTTGGCAAAAGATAATATTTTTCGTTGAAACTCAAAAGAAAAGTAATAATTTATAAGAAAAAAAATACATTTATATAGATAAAATATGAAAAAATAATAATATCGACAACATTACATGTTTCCTCACCGAGACTATTAATGAGAAGAGATAAGAGAGAGGGAGAAACAAATTTGGGTCGACACCATAAAATACAATGTAGAGAAGTAAAATATTTGGGGGAAAGGATTTAGTGCCTTTAGGGCAGGAAAGAAGAAAAAATTCAAAATGAGGTGAGAAATAATTAAAGCGGGTGAGAGAAAAGTAGAAAAATTTTAAATAACATTTTTGGCCATAAAAATTAATAAGTGTCAACAATATACTTGTTGAGGCAAAATTCCTTGGATAGATTTTGATGAAAACAAACCTTTTTAACAAGTATTTAAGTTATCTGATTCATTAGTGATCTAATGAAACTTCTTGATTGACCTAAAATGCAAGGAACTTCCAATCATACTTCAAGAAGACAGTGTGCTTTGATAGCACTACTTTAGAAGACTTTGAGGTTAAAAATAGAGAAAACAATGAAGTTAAAATAACTTCACCAGTTCAGAAAGACTCTCCTCAAAATGGACTCTTAAATCAAAAGGCATAGTAGTTGCCCTAGTCAAACAAGAATGATGATCAAGAGATAAATTGAAGGCACTCAATATAAGGATAATTACACTGCTTCTTAAGATGGGAAGACTGCCCTTCAGTATATCAAGTATAGAGAGATAAATGAATAAACATCTTCTCAAAGAAAAGAGTTCAGAGATCAAAGTAAATCGTGCCCACAACTGAATAAACACCTACATCTATGGGGATCCTCTGTGATTAGAAGTGCTTCTTCAAAAAGCTTCTCACAGTGAGTTAAGAAATAGTAAGAATATTCTCAATCAAGAGTATTAATATAAAGCTTCTCAAAATAGAAGATAAGTATTCAGTGACGATTACATAAGATGCTAAAAGTGAGAAAATATTCAATTGAGAGAGCAATTGAGGCAATACAAACATCTTATGGTAAAGTAAGGTCAAGAGTCATACAATTTGGAGGTGCCACAGTTAGTATTCAGTTGATCAGAGTATAAGAGCTTATGCATCGATACAAGATCACAGTTTAAATAAGCTCAGTTCTTCAGAAGATACATGTCAAGCACACAAAGGTGTTCAGAAGATATAATCATTGGATTAATCTCAAAGAACATAAAGTGAACTCATGAAGTCTCTTGCCTAACAAGAGGCTCAAAAGATGTGGCTAGATATAAAGAGTAAAGTGATTCAGAAGATTTTTAGAATACGTTCAAAATACTCTTCAGCAGGCATTTCAAAAAGGCAGAGTTCAGAAAGTACTTCAGAAGACATGACCAAAAGGAACTTCAGAAGATATACTCAAAAGATACGTCAAAATCTACGTAAAGTAAATATGTCACAAGATCAATTCCTCTTAGCAACACTTATAATGATCACTGAATGTCTAATAAGACTGGTATTCAAGTTCAGAAGCCGTGCTCCAAAAGCTTTATCAACTTCAGAAGACATGAAGCTCATAAGCTCCCAACGGTCACCTGCTACAGTACGGAACCTAGAGGAGGTGTAGAAAAGTGACACGCTTTATGTCAAAAGGACACAACGACTAGCTTACTCTTGGGAAGTGTTATTCAACAGATCTATTGGGTAAAATACTCTATATATACTTGATAGACGATCACATTCAAGGGGTGAGAGTAGATCGTAAACCTACTTCAATATTTCCCACCATATAGCTTCATAAGTAGCTTTCGAAGCTTCTGAACAAGATTCTGAAGATCCATCATCTATCTCAACCATATTCAGTGGACTTACAAATTGAAATGGGAACATTTCCGAGTATGTGAATAACTTTGGTTAATATACGCAGTTTGAAATCATATAACCATCCATGCTAGTGTATTTCCCAAACAAAACCCATACACTACCTTATCATTATACCTTCTTAACAAGAGATATGTTTGCTGGATTGTTAATGAAGAAGCCTAAGTAGGTTCTTATGGGTTAGTGCCTTCCTAACATAACATTGGTTGCTTGAGTCTTAGTGAAGATGCCTAAGATGTTTCTTAGGGGTGATACAATTGCTGGTGCTGTAGAAGAAAACAAGTGGAATTGTTGATAGGGCTGTGGAAGATAACTATCATTGTTGTAGCGTGTGAGTGGCTTGTAAACTATTTTAAAAATAGTGAAATTATCACTTGGTGTGAGGAGTGGATGTATGCCATGTGATTTGGGTGAACCACTATAACTCTTAAGTTTCTTTTATATCTTTCCTCTACAGTTTACCTTTACATCACAACTTGTTCTAAAAGAAAAGCTTTCTTCTACTCCATTGTAGAAATTATTCTACAATCTCAAGCCAAACCATATTGAGCTATCTTCTCAATACACTACAACACTTCTCATCTTTCTAACAAAGCATTACCATAGCACATCATCACTAGTGTGAGAAGATTCAAATACACCTTAATAGTTTCACAGCGTGGATGCCTTCAGAAAACTTAAAACAACGTCACTTCCATGCCGATTGTATATTAACAGTCGATGTGGTGTAGTCTTTACACAAATATTAAGGTCAGTCCACCCTTTATTTAATTTATTCTCTCGCTTTTTTCCCACAACACTCAAAGCCCAACCCTCGCTCTCTCCGTCTCCCTCATGCTCATTGTTCTCGCTGTCGTTTCTCTCGTTCTCACGTGCCATTCTCGATCTCTTTTGAGCTCACTACGTCTCTGTGGTGCCTCAGTGGATGTTTTCTCCCTCACATCCACTTCTTCTCCCCATGCTTCGTCCCTATTGTACCTCTTTTTTTTCTAAAGATTTTTGCACTTTTTTCTATTTGTGATTTTTCCGCTTCTTACAGTGGATGTTGTTCTCTTTGTCAATCCACGCAATATTTTAGTGGATTTGTGCTGCATTTTTCTTTGCAATGTTAGTTCTTTTTTCGACGCTCTCTCTACGAATCTGTATATGTTTCATGATTTTTGGAGATGTATATGTTTTATGATTTTCTAGATTTATAATGCTTTATGATTTATTGATCTGTATATATGTTTTATGATTTATGGAGTTTTCTATATGTATTATGATTTGTCGATCTGTCTATATGATAGTAGATATATAAGTTTTATGATATATGGATATGTATATACGACAATAGCTATATATATTGATTGTTTTCGTTTTATGTTTGACTTTGAGTACTATCGTGAATGCAATGCCCTTGAAAAATTAGAGAGACACTTTGAGAAAATAAACATTTCCTACTACAAGGATATTTTTCTAGTTTGCTTTAGCGTTGTGGATATCTTGTACTGCAGGTAACCTATATTGCAGGTTAGGTTTTGATGATGAAAAAGACAAAGCCATAGTTGAGGGCCAAAGTTGATGAAAGCGAAAGTTGACGAAAGCAACAAAATGTCAAAGTCACAATCCAAGACAATCAAGACGAAAGAATCAATGTCTCAAGAAATAAGGGTAGTCCTTAGGGTTTGGGATTGTCTTAGGAAAAAATGTAAGCTCTTCTGAGGGTCAGCTCATCTCTCAAAGTCTCATGCCTTCACTAGTTTTCAAAATGCATGCATGCACACGTAAACATAAAAAGGTTTTTGAGAAACTATAAAATCGATTCACACTACTTTTAACTAAACTTCAAAATCGATTTTGAACTCAATATGAAAGAATACAATCGATTCCTAAACTCTCTTTCAAAGCAAAGAATCGATTCCTATTGTTTTTACTAAGTACACAATCGATTTGCATCTCTTTCTAAATAAGCACATAATCGATTTTGCCATTAAACACACTCAAGCACATAATCGATTTCATCCTTATGTTAAGGAAGCACATAATCGATTTTTATCTTTTAAGGAAGCACAAAATCGATTTCATCTACTTTCAAAGAAGCACATAATCGATTATCACTCTTAGTGCATTCAGGCACACAATCGATTCTGACACTTCTATATTTGTTTCAACGGCTATATTTTTCTCATAGCCTATAAATAGAGGCTTCATACTTCACAATTAACATCAACCCATTTCACGATCAAATTGCATCATTTAGAAAAACTCTTCATACTTTCATTTCTGCTCTTCTCGCACCGTTGGTCCGTCAGAGCTGATCTCTCGCAAGAGTTAGTCGGGGTTAGAATCTTCAAGTTGTATTATCTGCCTACATTAGAGGTATTTCGGTCTTTAAATTCGTAATTGTTTATTTGTTGTATTTTGTACTAGGGAGTGGGGTATCTCTCTAGGGTAGCTGTTTGTACTAGGAAGTGGGGTATCTTTCTGGGGCAGCTGGTTGTAACAGGGGTGGGGTATCTCTTGTTATTGTTGGAATAGATTTGAGGGCTCTTCATAGGTGGGGTATCCTAGGAGAAGAGTGCCTGAGGACTGGACGTAGGTCACTGGGAGGTGACCGAACCAGGATAAATCTCTGTGTGCTTTATTGCTTTATTTTCTAATTCCTTCGCTTCCACTTAACCTGCGCGAAAATTAATCTAAGTCATTGAAAAGGGGAAGAAGTTTTCAAAAATTTTTAAATCTCAATTCACCCCCCCTCTTGAGACTGAAGCCACTTGGCAACAAGCGTATGTCTGAATGAAAGAGTATGCTTAGAGATCCGATGTTGCAGACTAGAAGAGTATGGTCAAAGATCTTAAATTACAATTCTCGTTTCAAGATCACTCTCAACTTGTATGTCCTTCACTCTCAAGTTGGAAGACTTTGATAAACTTGTAGAGTTTTTATTGAGTAATATAAGGACACAAATTTCAAGAGAAAGGGGAGCAACGATGCATATCATCAAGTATGTAGCACGAAACTTGCCTGAAGAAGTAGTAACGATGCCTAAATGAGAAGTAACCTTTCAATGGTAGTTATGTTTTGTATTGAATACTTTAAGCTTGCCACACTGAATTGACCTTGTTATCCTTTAGAGTCAGAACTAGGCATTTACCATACTAGAGAAAAATATCGAAAGAAAAACTACTTTGAGAGAAGGAAAAAATGAGTATGAGAAACATCTATACTCGTTTTTTCCTTATCCCTAAGATGCTTGTTCTGGAGTGGACCAAGGGGTCCCCTTAGCAATAACAGGAGGTGCGTTTAGCAATTGGACATGGATCAGCCCAACCAATTCAGCCCATATCCACTACACACAAGCCCAATACGCTCCGATGGCTAGGATTGCTTCTACCGATCCAACGACCCACAAACGGGCACGATTTCCTATAAATACAGGCATACTTTGCCATTTTTGAGGTACATATACTTAACCCTAAAACTCACTCATATATTCGATATACTGACTTGAGCGTCGGAGTGGCTTTGCAGGTACCCCCCGGGCTTGAACTAATCTACAGCCAGTAGCAGGAGATATACCACCTACAGTCACACAAGGCTATCCGGTGCAGAATATTGGCGACCACAGTGGGAGCTTGGACGAGTTCCTTCGAAAGGCACAAAAGTACATGGACTATGAAAAAGGCAACAAGGCATACCAAGAGGAAGCCATGGTTGGCAGCAAGAAGGAAGAACTGAGCTTACAAGGCAACTAGAGAACCACGGCGGAAGAGAACCCAAGATGAGAAAACTCCTCGGGAGTCCCAACCCCGACAAGGTCACTTCCCAGAGTACGCCCTGCTAAACACATCCCAGGCTGAGATCCTTGCCAAACGCGTCGACGCGGAGTTTCGGGATATCAAACAGCCCGAACCTCTCGTGCAAAGGAAAGACCGAACCTCTAAGAAAAGATAATTAGAGATAGCATGTGCACATAGCAAAGGCAAAACCCTCAGGGATGACATTGAAGAGCTAATCCGTGAAGAGAAGCTCGCCCAATACATGAACGAAGAAGAGGATGAAACCCGTGACTCCAAATAGGGAGCAGGGCATCAGGACCTGCACCTAGGGGTAGGCCCAGTTATGAATTGTGTCGTTTGAACATGAAGGCAGAATGTAAGAGCTCGAGACGAATGATTAACAAAAGTTTAGTTTGCAATTTCTGTTTTTGCTCTAGCTCACTAGCATTAACACTTGTTCCAAAGAAAATTACTTAGGATCAAGAAAGAAAAGGGGTCTAACCCCATAGGTAGGGGTGGAGCAAGGCAAGTTTGAAACCTAACATGCCACGCACACCAAGAGTGTCATGGCACACCAAAACAATCAAGCTGACCTTGGTGATCACAACCCCTTGGACGAGTTCTATCCAGGCCGAAGCAAGCCAAAATTGGATAACCCCAATCCTTCTATATATTCTAGAGGGGCAAGAGCCCACTGATGAAAAAGAAGCCGCTTCCATAAGAAGTCGCGCATCATCATACTCGGTCATTACTGGACAACACCTTGAAGTAACTGCTTCCAGCTTGCCTAGTGTGGAAGGACGGGAAGCAGACTACGTGCTCGCAGAAATCCACGAGGGGATCTGTGGGTAGCACCTAGGAGGACAAGCCCTGGCAGCAAAAGCACTCAGGGCAGATTTTTACTGGCCAACCATGAATGAAGATTCACAGAATTACGTAAAGAAACGTGATAAGTGTCAAAGCCACGCCGACGTGCATACCGCCCCCTCATCTGAGCTAACATATCTAAGCTCTCCCTGGCCTTTCTCTTGGTGGAGAGTCGACCTTTTAGGCCTCTTTCCTCTAGGCCCGGGGCAGGTTTGGCATACCAGAGGTTCTCATCACCGATAACGGTACACAGTTCACAAACAAGAGGTTCAAGCAGCTGATGGCCGATCTGGGCATCAAACACCGATTCACATCGTTAGAACACCCCCAGACCAATGGGAAAGCTGAAGCAGCAAACAGAGTAATCTTGAGAGGACTAAGAAGGAGACTTGACGAAGCAAAGGTTTGCTGGCCGGAAGAACTACATTATGTTCTATGGGCCTACAGAACCACCCCGCACTCATCAACAGGCGAGTCACCCTTCCGGATGGCGTGCGGAACAGAAGCAGTAATACCCGTCGAGATCGGAGAGCTAAATTGGAGGACCAAGCAACCAAACCCCCTGGAAGCCGATGAGGAAAGACTCCGAGAGAAGCTGGACTTCGTCGAGGAAGTCAGAAACAAAGCAGCACAAAAACACTCAGAAAGTTTAAAGGGATAGCGGCACAAAGCAACCAAGGTCACGGCGACAGCCTGACAGGAATCATCAAGGCACCCAGAAGGGCGCTTGGCAGGGCTCCAAGGAACAACACGCAAGCAAGGAACAACAATCAAGGTGCCCAAGAGGGCGCCAACTCTCCTCTCGCAAGCCGGCAACCAGCGTTTTGAGAACAAGCATTAAGACGCCCTAGAGGGCACCAACATCAAGACGTCATAGCACTTTGGATCAAAGCTCCTAGGAGGGCACCACCATCAGGACACGACACCTTAGCTTGATGCCTGGCACAAGGGCTACACCACAAATGAATAAAATTTTACTTTTATGATTCAAAAATATCACTTTTTACTTACAATTACTTACAATAATAGAAAGCCAGCTCCCAATACCAACGGCGGGGGACCAGGCAATTACATAAAAGCCTGACGACGGTAAAGGGGCGACATTAGATCGACGACGATCGTTTGTGCTATCCTATCAACCAAGGCACGAGTCTGTGTACTCGCTTCACGAAGCGACTTCAATCGTGTCGCCACCTCTGTTGGGGGAGTTAGAATCATGATGTGTTCTGATAAACTTGCCCCCAGAGTCAATTTTGCCTCGAGGCGGTATGAGATCATACAATCAGTGGTAGGGGGCAATGACATCGAAATCAACGTGCCTGAGACCACCCAACACGTGGCAGTTATAAAGAGAAGAAACAAGTCAGACAAAGACTAAACAAATACTAAGCATGGATGTTTCAAAATATAACATAAAAATCGGGGGGCAATGAAATTGAAATCAACCCCGTTGGGAGGGTATTTGACGACCCTCCCGCCTAGAACCTCCAGATCAAACTGAAAGATCGTGGAAGTGTCAAACAGATAAATGGTGAGGACAAAAAAAGTAATTCCCCTCGGCAGCTAGCACCCAAGGCGCCCAAGAGAGCACCTCCCTTCTCGTAGAGCGGTAACCAGCGCAATGCAGCCGGCAACTCATAACTTTATACTCAAAAGGAGGATCGTCATCAAAAGAGGTAATGATGAAGCCATGAATGGGACCGGGGTACACCCCATTCGTCCGAACTGTCTCCTTCGTCCTTGCCATCTCTCAACCTGCAGTACAGGGGGCAGAAAAAGCAATTAAGAGACGGACAAACCGGTAGACAACCCCCCTCCTGGGGTTGAAGGCTTCAAAGAAACGTGACATGTTCGAAAACCAGAAATCTAGAAAAAGGAGCTAAGGATCAGCCAAATTACCTTATTGAATGAGAAGTAGCAAAGTCGAACGAATGATAGCAAGAAGGCAAGTCCCCTTTATGACAAGCTAACCCCGAAATTTCAAACAAAAAGATGAAGATAGAGTAAGAAATTGGACGAACATCAAACAAATAAGTCACGTGCAGAATCTAAGGTAAAACAGCCAGGAGGGCGCCAAACCCTAACTCGTAGGGAAAACAGCCAAGACACAGGCCAGCGCCCAAGAGGGCGCCTGGTAGGGCACCAGACCATGTTTCACAAGCTGCCAGCAAAAGGCGCCCATGAGGGCGCCCACCTCTTCTTCGCAAGCCGCCAACACAAGGCGCCCATGAGGGCGCCTCCCTCCTTGTTGCAATCCGCCAGCACAAGGCGCCCATGAGGGCACCTCCCTCCTTATTGCAACCCGCCAGCACAAGGCGCCCATGAGGGCGCCTCCCTCCTTGTTGCAATCCGCCAACACAAGGCGCCCATGAGGGTGCCTCCCTCCTTATTGCAATCCGCCAGCACAAGGCGCCCATGAGGGCGCCAGCCTCCCTTGCGCAATCAGCCAGCACAAGGCGCCCATGAGGGCGCCAGCCTCCTTCTCGCAAGCCTCCCAGCACAAGCCGCCCATGAAGGCACCCAACTCCCATCTCAGGAAACGGCGCCCATGAGGGCGCCATCGAAAAAAGAAAAGCAAAAATTGAGCAAGGAGAGAAGGCGGCAAAGCAAGCGGATCCTACCTCCCTTCTCCTCTCCAAGTAGGCGCTCCAAAAGAAATTTTTCCTCACGCGACTTCACAAAACCGACGCACCAACGGAACTTCTTCAAGCCAAGACCATCCTTCGGAATAATCCCGGCTTGCGGGGCAACTGTTCTGGAGTGGACCAAGGGGTCCTCTTAGCAATAACAAGAGGTGCGTTTAGCAATTGGACATGGATCAGCCCAACCAGTTCAGCCCATATCCACTACACACAAGCTCAATACGCTTGGATGGCTAGGATCGCTTCTACCGATCCAACGACCCACAAACGGGCACGATTTCCTATAAATACAGGCATACTTTGCCATTTTTGAGGTACAAATGCTTAACCCTGAAACTCACTCATATATTCGATATACTGACTTGAGCGTCGGAGTGGATTTGCAGGTACCCCCCGGGCTTGCACTAATCTACAGCCAGTAGCAGGAGATATACCACCTACAGTCACACAAGGCTATTCGGTGCAGAACAATGCTCTATCTCCGATATTGTTCCTCTATCTCCGAAGAACATCTATATATATCATTGTAATTTTGTATTTAGTACTTATATATTGTAGACTGACACAATGTGTATTATGATTTGGCAACAAACTTGTTTCTTAATATTGCTTCTACAATTTTATTTCTTGCTTTGATTCCAAAATTTGTTGTCGAACTAGGAAATTGAAGAAACATGTTAATAAAAAAAAAATTACATTGATTTTTCACTAATAAATGACTTACAAACCTCATTATTATGAGTTTTTAAAGTGTTTAAAACGATAGTTTTACGTTGACATTGTATCCCTTTCATGATGTAAAAGAAATAAAAAGTGAAGAAGAGAGAGTTTTGTTAAAACAAAAACAAAAGATGTCTAATTGAAAGAAAAAGGTAGAAGTCAGTCTGAATTACGAAAAAGTATTGAATAAATTTGTGAATGCTCTTTTAAAATTTTAGGACATTTGCTTATCTAGAAAAACCAAATATTATTGGATGCCCAACCACATTAAAACCTTTAAAAGTCCTTAGTGATCCATGTTAGATAAAACAGGTGCTTTTGATACTTGTGGAGACAGGTAAAAACTGATTTTGTGTAAATTGAGTGTTTGGGTTGAGAGAAACACTCACATTTAAGAGATACACTTTTATGTGAGGAGGACATTTTGTGATAGATTGGCAATTCAATGTGTTCTGTACCGTACTTTCGACCTTAATGATAGGTCCAAAGTAGTTGGTAGATGATGTCCTTGATCAGTTATGTTCGACCTTGAGATGACTGTGTTGTTCGATCTTGAGATGGCTGTGTTGTTCGATATTGAGATGACCGCGTTGTTCGATCTTGAGATGAATGTGTTGTTCGATCTTGAGATGGCGGTGTTGTACCTGCAATAACACTCCGACGCTTAAGTCAGTGTTTGAATGAATCCGTGTTAGTTGGAGAAAATTGCTTACCATTAATGATCATTGAATGTGGTATTTATAGAGTTTGAGTGAAGATTGTCTTGATGATCCTGAACCATCCGATCTTGCAGAGGTATCTGAACTGTTGGTTGTTTTGGGCTGAATTTCCTGGATATGGCCTGCTTGGTAATGGGCCTTGTAGGGAGGTGCAAATATTAATAACACTTATTACCATAATAGTGGCCCCCCAAGTCTGGACGCTTGAGGAGCGATCTTGACTTGATAAGCTAATGTGACCTTATGTCGTAGGTATTTTGAGTGGAAGTTTCTTTTGCTCCAGTGATACCGATCTTGATTTTTAGGTTGATCATAAGATGTACCGAGCTTCTGAGCAAATAAATCAACGCTTCGGAATCTGCGTTGGGCATTTAATGTTTCTGACACGGCGCGTGTTACGATGGATGCTCATCATGGTGATGTTTTGTTATTTAGCGTGCGAACCTTTGGACTTTGATTGGACGTGACGTTTCGATTTCTAGGCCCAAGCCCATGATTTTCTCCCCACTATAAATAAGAGGTCACATTCTTTCATTTGTTGCTACTTGACTACCTCTGCTCTGATTACCGGTCTTGAGTTTGTCGAGCTTCTTTTTCGAGTAAAGCGAATTTGGTGATAGTTTAAAGCATTTCAAGGCCAGCTTAGTAGATCGACAACTAGATTTCTTTCAGAACTGATCATCTTCTCTGCTCCATTTCGAGGTTAGCCTTTAATTGTTTTCTTATTCATTTGTCTTTTTGGACTTCCCCCAGTCCTTCATTTATTTTCTCAGAATGGGGGTCGTCAGGTCGGGTTCCGACTTGCTCGCGAACCCATTCCTGATTTTAATCCTGACATTTCGTCCCCCATTTCTGCAGATCCGACCTGGCGAGGACCAAACAAACCTGGAGGGATATAACCGAATATCGAAACGGGTTTGTAAAACTCATGGCTTCCGGTGGTGAAATTCCTGAACATCGAGTCGATCTGTCAGTGGTCGCTGTTCCTGATGTGCAAGAGCATTCGGCCTCCGCCCCGACCAGTGAGAAAGTAGAGGATAATTTCGATGTTGGAAATTCTTCTCCTGTGGATGGTGCTAACGAACCAAGCGCAGATGTTGCTGAAGATATGGAGGAAGATCGTAGGATCGATGTGGTGGCTCTCTCCTCGGAGTCTGATGAGGAAGTTCAACCGGGGGAGAAACAGGGGAGTTCGGATACTCTAGAATCAGAGAGCTCTGGTTCCGACTTTGGGACGAGTTCAGCCCCCAAAGATGACTCCGACCAAGGCGATGCTGAGGAGCATCGAGAGCTTCGTTGCCCGAACCAACCAAGTACGAGTCGAGCTTCCGGTGCTACAATTGATGGTTATTCCACTACTAGTCCTGGAGCCCATGACATGCCGGTGCGAGAGATTCGTCCTTATGATTGGGTTTCCACCAAAGTTTTGGAAATCGAATCATTGTACCGGTCCGGTTATAATCTAGGGCCAATCGCCAAGAAAATATATAGGCACTCTGAGAGAATTTGGAGGTTTGAAGGAATGAACGATGGAGAGCACGTGGATTCTTGGGCACGAGAGCTTAAGTTTACCATGTACCAGGTGACGGTTAACGAAATGAACATTCGGCCTCCTTTTACCTCTCTTCAACAGACCGTCCTGGCGGAGTTGGATGTAACACCCTCCCAATTACATCCAAATGCATAGGCTTTCCTCCGAGCCTTCGAGCTGATGTGTATTCATCTGGGGAGACCGGTATCGTCTCTACTTTTCTTTCACGTGTTCGTGCTTTAACCGGAATAGTGGGGAAGATAAGTCCGGTCGCGAGCATGTCATTTTCCGCTCGAGGCGAGGTGCGGAGATCTTCAAAGCCTACGCAGACTCACTGAGGGGAAGTTGGAAACAATTATTTTACTGGGTCGAATTGGTAGATGATAAAGCCATTGAATGTGTAGGGAAGTTCGATGCTGATGGTCGGACTTTGGAATCCACCAAGTTTCCCAGTGGTTGGAGTCACGGTCATTTTAAACGATCTACACATTCCTACTCCGTTGGTGAGGATCGGTTGAGTAATGAAGACCTTCTCACCAAAAAGATTCTGATCTTTATTTCCCAAAGGATCCCGTATTCAAAGCACAAATACCGACGTATCCCTACGGATCGGATAGTTTAGGCCGGAAAATGGGTGGAAGTGCAAAGAGTTTTAGGTAGATCGTCTTTCTGGGGTGGACTTTTGTGTATATGATTTTGACTGCAAGTTATATAACTCGTTTTTTCTTGTTTTTCAAATACGATGGCACCAAAAAGGCTTGCTTTTTTGAAGAAGCTGGCAATGGAAACGGTCGATGTTGCAGAAGAGGGGGTTCCGTCTCAAACATCTTCTCAAATTGAGGCCATGGCCGAGGCTACCATACCTCCAGTCAACACCGTTACCCAGGAGGACCTGGTACGGGCCGAGGCTGAGCGAGAATCGATCTTATATCTGATTCTTCTCCCCCAGTTGCGCAAAGGTGCTAATGTCGGGACCTCTGGAAAAAGGGTACGAGGTGATGCCGAAGATGATTTGAGATCGGCAAAGAAAAACAAAGCCTCGAAGAGACCAAAGCATAAATCTAAGGTCGTTCCTTTGGACGAGAAATTCCTCGAGCAAAACTTTGTTCAATGGCAAGAGGATCCTGTTGCAGCATCGGCCCAGATTTTTTTGAATCTTGCTGAGGTTCATAAGATCGAAAAATAGAAGTATGAGAAGCGAGCCAGAGGTAGGCGCCTTTTAACTTCGTTGGTTTTGTTGATTTGTTTATGATTTTCCTCTTAGTTTTGATATCTTCCTCGTTATGTTTGTAGATTTATTGGAGGTTGAGAAGGTCAAACGGATCAAGCTTTTGGAGGACCAAAGAGCTGGCCCGTGCCAAATTGGAGCTTCGAACTTTGAAGGAAAGCCAATGGGACCTTACTCGTCGTGCCGAGGCTGCTGAAACTCGTGTGAAGGAGCTTGAAGATCAGATGGGAGGTCTAGCGGAGTCCGTGGCTGATCCAAAAAGGCAGGTAAGGAGTTTGGAGGATCGGATCGCCGAGCTGGAGGATGATCTGAAAAAGGCCTCGGAGGCGAGGGTGGAACCTAGCACTGATCCCGAAGCTCAGATTGCCGAACTCCAAGCAGCCCTTCAACAAAGCAAGAAGAATGCCAAGGAGGCTGCTGAAGTGGCAATTGAGATGTATAAGGGAGGTTTTGAGTGTTCTCTTCAGCAGGCTCTTTTACTCCATCCTTCTCTCCATTTGGACCGGGAGATCATTGATGCCGATCATGAGGTCGAGGGAAATCATATTGTCAAGGTCAACTCTCAGAGGGATGAGAAGACTGTTATCTTTCCGACCTCAGATGCTTGTTGATCTTCAGTATTTTTTGTAGAAGTTCTGGGTATATACTTTATCCAATCAGGTTTTGCATGGACTTAGACCTTCGTCATGTAATTCGAAATTTTTGAGGGCTCGGCCATATCCGAGGCGTTTGTAATTGAATATGTTTTTAATGGATCTTTGATTTTTGGATCTTGTTACGAGCTTTATGAATGCTTTTTTAATTTTGCAAGTCATGTATGTCGTTTGTAGAGATTGTTTAGCACGTGTTTATGAGCAAGTCATATACGTCGTCCTATAGGGCAGTTTACCAGGACTCGGCCCAGATTTAACTCGCCCTGTAGGGGTATTGGCAACTGTGGCCAATGGTCGTTCTTAGGACGTTTCGATCCTTGAATACCTATATCCCTTTGGGATAGTTTACCAAGACTCGGCTCAGATTTAACTGGTCTCAAAGAGCTGTGACTTTGTTCGGTCGCTTGGGGAGATCTTAAGATCGGTCCCAGTCTCTTCCGAAGAAGGAAATTTTGTTCCTACATTCTGTTTGATGAAATCAAGAATGTGTGGAACGTCGGTAAGATCACCGCAAGAATTTGTGGAACATCGGTAAGGTTAATGAAGAACGGTAACCTTAGAGTTGGGGGTTTTTTTAAAGGTAATAAGTCTTCAGTTTTGTTGCATTCCAAGTTCTTTCAATCTTTTTTCCTTGGAGAGTCTCCAATTTAAAAGCTCCCTTAACGGTCTTAGATGTAACGCAGTAAGGTCCTTCTCAATTTGGTGCGAATTTTCCTTGGGAAGCGTTTTTTTGTCCACCATCAGCTCTTCAGAGTACCAGATCGCCAAGATCGAAATCTCTATGCAAAGGGGTTCTGCTTCTATCCATTTGCTGAAATAATCGACAGCGACGATTAGGAACTTAACCTGACCTGGAGCTTTTGAGAATGGCCCCAGAAGGTCTATCCCCCACCATGCAAACGTCCATGTGGACGACAAGCTTGTTAGATCGGTCGGAGGAGCTATGTGGATGTTGGCGTGAATTTCACATTTTTTGCATTTCTTTACATGGGTACTAGCATCGACTGCCATGGTCGTCCAGTAATATCCGGTGCGGAGAGCCTTTCGAGCTAAAAAGAACGAGCTCCCAGATGCTGACCGCACATTCGCTCATGAATTTCTGCTAAGACATAGGTTGCTTCCTCTCCCTCGATACATTTTAACAACGGGGAAGAGAGACTTCTTTTGTACAGCGTTCCATCAATTACTGACTGGGCAGAAGCTCTTCTCCTGATGATTTTAGCATCGTTTGCGTCTGTGGGTTCTACTCCTGGAACGATGTACTCTAAGATTAGGGGTGATCCAACTGTGAGCTTCTTCAATAATGCAGATGGTTCAGGTAAAATCAGGGTCGAGGGATACACTGGGTTTGTGGAGCATTTCTTGGATGATCGTTCTGTGATTTCCAGAAGCATTAGTGCTTGCAAGTTATGCGAGGATATCAGCTCGTTGATTCTCCGTTATTGGCACGTGTTTTACTTCACTTGTTTCAAAAATGAGCTAACAATGCCCGTACCCGAAGTAGGTATTTTTGTAGGATCGACTCTTTGGTATCGTATTGGTTGCCAATTTGGGAGACTACCAATAGAGAATCGGTATGCAATTTTACCCGAGGGATTCGGAGGTCAATTGCCAAGCGTAGACCAGCGATGCAAGCCTCGTATTCCACTTGATTGTTCGATGTTGGGAAGCTGAAAGTTAGAGAAACTTCGATTATGATGCCGTTCGGGATTTCTAACATGATACCAGCGCCACTTCCTTTTGGGTTAGAGGATCCATCGACTTGTAGGATCTAGGTATCGTTTTCGATGTTCGCCGGTGTCATTTTGGCCAGAAAGTTCGCCTGGACTTGTGCTTTCATTGCCGTTCGGGCTTCGTATTTGAACCTGAAATATGATAGTTCTACTGCCCATTTGATCATTCTTCCCGCAAGATCGGGTCTATGAAGTATTTCCCTGATGGGGTAATTAGTCCGGACGACTACCCGGTGAGCGACGAAGTAAGGTCGGAAACGTCGAGCTGCGATGATAAGAGCCAGAGCAATCTTCTCGACCTCCTGATAACGACTCTCTGATCCGTGCAGAGCTTTGCTTGCAAAGTAGACTGAGCTCTGTCTGATTTTTAACTCACTCACAAGAACGGCAGCTAAGGCTTCTTCCAAGATTGCTAGATATAAATATAGAGTTTCACCTTCGCTCGGTCTAGTTAAGATCGGAGGCTCGGAAAGGGCCTTCTTGAGTTGGTTTAAGGCCTCATCTTGCTCGGAAGTCCATTCAAAATCCTTTTCTTCTTTTTTAAGGAGTTTGAACAGGGGAAGAGATTTGAACGCTGCATTTGATATAAATCGAGATAAGGCGGCGATCATGCCATTAAGCTTTTGGAATTCTTTCTTGGTTGCTGGAGTTCGCATTTCTGTTACGGATCGACATTTGTCAGGGTTTTCTTCAATTCCCCTTTCTATGAGGAAAAAACCCAAGAATTTTCCAGCTCGAACTCCAAATGTGCACTTCTCAGGGTTTAACCTCATATTATTTTTTCGGACTTCGGAGAAGATCGTTCTTAGGTCGCCAACGTGCTCGTTGTCGTCCCTACTTTTGGCGATCATGTCATCGAGGTAGACTTCTACACTCTTGCCGATTTGTTTTTGGAATACTTTGTTCATCAACCTTTGATAGGTAGCTCCGGCGATTTTTAAACCAAAGGGCATGACACGGTAAGCGAAGTTACCTTGGTCGGTCATGAAAGCAATTTTTTCTTGATCAGGGGGAAACATGGAGATTTGGTTATACCCGGAATATGCGTCCATGAAAGATAATAACCGAAAGCCTGAAGCGTTGTCTACGAGTCGATCAATGCTTGGGACAGGAAAAACATCTTTTGGGCAGGCTTTATTAAGATCGGTGTAGTCTATGTACATGCGCCATTTTCTGTTGCTCTTCTTTACCAAAACCGGATTTGATAACCAGCTTGTGTATTTGACTTCAGAAATGAAGTTCGCTTTGATGAGATCGTCAACTGCTTTTGTAGTGGCAATGGCTTTCTCACTACTTTGAGCTCGCTTCCTTTGGGCGACCCACTTGGCTTCCGGGTTGACTGCGAGCTGGTGGCAAGCGACTTCTGGTGGAATCCCGGGCATGTCCTCTGTTGACCAGGCGAAGATGTCCGCATAGTCTTTGAGACATTGGGTTAAGTCGATCTTAATCTCTTCTGGTAGATTAACCCCGATTTTGTTAGTTTTGGTGGGGTCTTCGCCGAGCTGTATCTCGATGAACTCTCCATCAGGTTGAGGCCTTATCTTTTTTTGTTTGAGCTCTTTTGTTAGCCCGTCATCATCTTCAGTGCTATCTGGATCATACCGTGCATCCAAATCTGTTGCGTTTACTTCGGTAGATCAAACTTTAACTCGTTTGGGAGTAGTATTTTCTGGAGGGGGAACCCCTTCTTGCTTTAAAGCTTTTCGCTCGGAGTTTAAAGTGATCACCTTATTGTAGAGAGGGTGGAATTTCATTTTTAAGTGCGTGGTGGATGTCACTGCTCCGAGCCTACCTAAGGCCGGTCTTCCAATGATACCGTTGTAGATGGATTCACAAGGTAGGATAAGGAACTTGGTTTTGACGGTTCGTACCATTGGCTCGGTTCCGTAGGAAACCATTAGTTCGAGATGGCCTAGTGGTTTGGTCTGAGATCCGTTGAATCCGGATAGGGCCGTTCCCCTGTAGGGAGTGAGCTCCTCTCTGTTGATCCCCATCTTGTCTAGAAGATCGACAAAGAGGATGTTTGATGAGCTCCCTTGGTCTACCAAGATTCTTCGTACAACTTTGTTGGCTATGACTGCCGAGATTATGAGGGGTACTGCTTGTTGGGTTTCCCATCTATAAGATCTTCATCGCCAGAAGATAGTGGAGGTCGGTTTGTAGTGGTTGGTGTTGCCGTTGTCGAAGCTACACTCAATAATTCTTTCCACTTTCTCTTCATTATTTTCCCGAATTCATCATGCTCGAAGCCTCCCGCTATCATCATCATCATCATCATCATCATCATCATCATCATCATCATTATCGAGCGACCTTTTAATTTTCTAAAATCTTGTTCTTCATCGTCTGATTCGGCCTTTTGCTTCCCCCTTTTTCTTGGTGCATCTTCTCTTTCTTCTTTAATCTCGCCGGTAGGTCCTCCGGGCTTCTTGACGTAGATGGACAATTTTCCTCGTTTGATTAAGTCTTCAATGTCATCTTTCAAAGCATTGAAATGGTTTGTGTCATGACCATTACTTCTGTGATACCTGCAGTACTTGTTAGATCGTTGCCCAGATCCGTGAGGCAGAGGTCTGGGACTTTTAACGTCTCTGAACTCGACGTTCCAACATTCCCCCAATAGTTGGGCGTTGGAGACGTTGAGCTCAGTGTATATCTGGTGACGATTCTGAGGTCGGGGATCCCTGTTACCTCAGTTATCATTTCCTCGATTATCTTTTTCGATGCGAGGTTTCGATGGTTCGGCCTGTGATGACACTTTACCGATCTTGGTGCTTTCCTTTTCATTGATGAAACATTGGGATAGCGGGAGGAATTCCTGTAAAGTACTAGGTTCCCAAGTGTTGACATATTTTCTGAACGGACTTCCAGGAAGTAAGTCCTGCGCCATGAAGAAAATTCAGAAAGCATCGTCCAGCTGTCGAACTTGAAAAGCTTCATTGTTGAATCTTTCTATATATTATTTGAGGGGCTCGTCCTCCCTTTGGACAATGGACATCAATACGGTTTTGTTTTTGGGTTTACTTTTGGAATGGGCAAAGTGGACTGAAAAGAGTTTTGCTAATTGGTTCCAAGGGGAGATGTTGTTCGCTCTTAATGCCCAGACCCATTCCGATGCTACTTTATCTAGTGTTAATGGGAAGATTCGACATTTCATTTCCATGGGTACGTTTCAGTATTGCATGCTTGTGTCAAATTGATCAAGGTGTCTATCCGGGTCGCCCGTTCCATCATATGTTTTCAGTCCTCCGGGTGGTTTTTCAAGATACCTTGGAACTTAGTAGCTATCGATCATTGTCGTGAATGGACCTTTTCGCTTGGTCAGCAACGCCCGTGGTTGTGGCTGATGCCGGTGATGATGATCGGGATGCCCGTAGCGTCGAGGTTCTTCCTCATTTGGGGTACCTGATAACTCTATTTTATATAGGGTTATTCATACATCTAACCATAACTAATTGCTTAAAACCAAGTATAATATGTACTAAATATAGTAGTATTAGTCAAATAAACAACATTATAAGTTTTATAAAAGATTGCATAATGATTTAAGCATTTTGTATATATATATTGGTATGTTTGATATGTTTTTCAGTGCAGCTGCAGTTGATGCTTCTGCACCAGGAAAACAGCTATGCTTGCACACTAAGGGCATTCACAAGTAAAAAGTGCAAACTGCATTTGAGTGCTTCTGCACTATGATGCTTCTGCACTATAGTGCTTCTGCACCATCCCGCGCTGAAGGTTTATAACCCCACATTGGAAGCACCTCAATTCATACCACTGCACCAAAAGTTTTGTGACATCATGCTTAGTCACTGGTCACATGGAGACACATGCTCGCATGCGAAAGGCGGCGCCCACCAAGGAAAATCATCATGAAGGGCTACTCACCTAAAGACACATGGTCTTCCATAATTGGACCTCTCTTGAGGAAGAGTGTTGGACTTAATCTTCTCAAATAAAGATCAGGAAAGTAACCATGGTTAAGCCTCATTTGGCTGACTTGGTTACTACTCAAACCCTCATGCAAAGGAAACCTCAAAGGCTATAAAAAGGCTCCACTTCGCACTTGAAGAACAATCCCTTCTCCATCCAAATTTATAGCACTTTCATATAGTTTAGTAGTTTCATTTCTTGCATTATAATTCAGTAGTTAGTTGTAAGAAGGTGAGGAAGGAATTGACACTCTCTTCCTTCACTTCTTCATAGTTAGACGAAGGAATCAGTGCTTCTGCACCAATCAGAATTTCATGCAAAGGAACGTCAATCTGTGTAACTTCTACCCTATTGATCTGTTTTGTACTATACATATCATTATGCTCTTTGCAAATTCTCCGTATTATATAATGGCTAATATGAGCTAAATTCCTTTAGTTGAGATGTTCTAAACTTGTAATGAACTTTTGAGCAAGTTATTATGCTTTTAAGTGTTGTACGCATTTTGGGTCTTGTGTTATACTATATCCATCTTATTTTAAGGTTGATCGCTTAAAAGAAGTAGAGTTATATTCCCAGACATGGTTTATAACTAGATATCAAGACTAATAAGGGTGAGTGTTTTAACAAAGGCTTTGTTAACTTGTTAATAGAGAAAACTTTGTTAAAACCATGTTAAGTCCTATACATAGGATAACATAGTCCTTAGGGTGATACAGTGGGTACTTCAAATACAGGAGTGAACTTATTTAGCAAGCCCAGACATGGGAAGCTTGTAACGAAATTCTGATAAAAGTAGCTGACAAGCACACACTCATGCAACTGCACTCAATGCTACTGCACCTATAAAAGCATAGAAACTCTCAAAAGACATTATCTAGTAAAGACATCTCAACTATCATTCTCAGCTGTTTTCCTTCATCTTATTTACATATTTACATTCTGTTTTTACTCAACATAAAAACCCAAATTTTGTGAGTAGTGTAGTAGCACTAATTTATACATTCTGAACATACAAAAGTTTAACCAATCCCTGTGGGTTCGACCTTTCTTATCATTATATTACTTGTGTGACTGTGTATACTTGCACATATAAATACCACACCAAGTTTTTGGCGCCGTTGCCGGGGATTGCCATTAATTTTTGTAAGTTTAGATTTATAAATTTGTGTTTTATTATTATTCTGGTAGTTTTGTGTCCTTAGTGCAGGTGCACTAGCTTATGCACAGGACCAGAGCACCAGAATTTGCATTGGATCCTGAGATAGGGAGAATGTTCAGATGATTGCTTAGATTCCAAAGACAAAGCTGCAGGAACAACATGTCTCAGCACAGTGAAGAAAGATCAGGTTCCAATGGAGGCTCAGTTGGAGGAGGGCCACACTCACATCCTGAACATGATCAGGGGAATCAATTCAACAACATGGGACCAATAGGTATGATTAGTGATAGAAATAGACCTATGAGGGATTATGCTATGTTTAATCATCAGAATATGCAAACTAGTATAGCAAAACCTCATATTGATGCTGTTCATTTTGAATTTAAACCCATGATGTTCCAAATGCTACAAACAATTGGTCAATTTGGTGGATCTCTTCATGAGGATCTCCATGAGCATTTAATACAGTTTCTAGAAGTATGTAGTAACTTTATCCTTCCTGGTGTTAGTGAAGAAACATTTAGACTTAAGCTATTTCCATACTCTTTAAAAGATAAGGCTAAATCTTGGTTAAATTCAATGGAGCCTAATTCTATACATTCATGGAATGAAATAGCTGAAAAGTTTTTGTCAAAATATTTTCCACCCACCAAAATGCTAGGATGAGAAATGATATTACATCTTTTAGACAAAAAGAATTTGAGTCATTGTTTGAAGCATGGGAAAGACGGAAAGAACTTTTAAGAAAATGTCCTCATCATGGTCTACCAATCATTATTCAAATGGAAACTTCTTATAATGGTTTAGAACCACAAACCAGAGTAATGCTTGATGCATCATCTGGGGGTGTGTTATTGAACCTGTCTTACAATGAGTTGATTGACAGAATTGCTACAAAGAGCTCTAGCTGGCCTACTGAGAGGGTAAGTTCCCAAAAGAAACCATCAGGGGTGCATGAAATCAGTGATGTATCTGCCCTATCTTCTCAGTTAGCTTCTCTAACCAACTTGTTCAAAAACTTCACTTCCAACAGTGCATCTGCACCTAGTGCAGCTGCACCAGCAGACACTTCTGCAGCAGCCATAGAACAAGCCCCTCATGGTAATACAAGTTGTGTATACTGTGGAGGAGGCCATTTGTATGAGGAATGTCCCAGCAACCCGGTCTCTGTCAATTATGTAGGATTCAATAAAAACAACAACCCTTACTCAAACACCTACAACCCTGGGTGGAAGAACCACCCAAATTTCAGATGGAACAACACTGGTGCTTCTGCACCTAGTGCAGCTGCACCAACAGCAACACCACCAGGGTTTCAATCTCAAAACAACCAAAGACAACAACCACCTGTCATTGATAACTCCATAGAAGCCTTGCTCAAATCCTACATTAGTGAGACCAGAACAGCCACGCAAGCACAAGATGCATCCATAAAAAATTTGGAGAATCAAGTGGGGCAACTAGCAACAGCTCTGTACCAAAGACCAACAGGTGCATTACCTTCAAATACAGAGGCTGCTACATCCCACAGACCAGGTAAAGAACAGGTGAAAGCCATTTCTCTCAGGAATGGAAAGGATCTTACAGATAAACATGAGACTGAAGGTGAAGGTAAGGGAGAAAAAGAAACAAAAAGAAAAAAATCTACAAGATGAAGAAGCACCAGATGCTTCTGCACCTAAAGAAATTCAACTGCCAAGGTTAGTTCCTGAATACCCTCCTCCTCCTTATCCTCAAAGATTAAAAAAGGCACATGAGGAGAGGCAATTCAGTTAGTTTCTTGAAATATTAAAACAGTTGCACATTAATGTTCCACTAGTTGAAGCACTTCAGCAAATGCCTAATTATGCTAAATTGATGAAAGATGTGCTTTCAAAAAGAAAAAGGTTAGGTGATTTTGAAATAGTTTCTATGTCTGAAGAATGTAGTCTCATTTTTCAAAGCAAAATTCCAAGAAAATTGAAGGATCCTGGTAGTTTTACAGTTCCATTCTCAATTGGAAAATTTTATACAGGTCGTGCTTTATGTGATTTAGGTGCAAGTATCAAATTGATGCCTAAATCTATATTTACACAGCCTGGAATTGGAAATGCTAGGCCTACCACAGTAACACTTCAACTTGCTGATAGATCAATAGCCTATCCAGAAGGAATTATTGAAGATATCTTAGTTAAGGTTGACAAATTTGTGTTTCCTGCAGATTTTGTTATTCTTGATTTTGATGCAGATAAAGAAGTGTCAGTCATCCTTGGAAGACCATTCTTAGCAACTGGGAAGGCCATGATTGATGTGCAGAAAGGAGAACTAACCATGAGGGTGAATGATCAAGAGGTGAAATTCAATGTGATGAATGCTCTGAAATATCCTGCAGAGGAGAGTGAAGGGTGTTCAGCAATCAATTCTCTTGACCATCTAGTACAGAAGCAATTCCAAAAGCAGTATGATCATCTCACCAGTGCACTTTGTAACGCCCCAAAATAATTTAATTATTTATTTAATTAAGTTATTTAAGGCTTACAATATTTATTTAATTTAATTAAATAATTCAAGTTTAATTATTTTATTTTATTTTATTAGGAGGTGTTGTCACTAATTAAGTGGTGCGAGCAAAGGCCCGTGATCCACAATTAGGCCCGTGGCCCATTCCTTGGCATAGGAGTCGAATCATTAGGGGTCTAGGGAGTTAGTTGCAATTCACTCAAGTGAGAAAAAGAAAGAAAAGAAACGTAAGAGAGAGTGGGAAGAGAAAAGTTGCGAAGAAAAGAAGAGAAGAAGAGGAGAAGGCGAAACTCATAGAGAAGAGGAGGAGGCTCGTTGGTGGTTTGCATTCTTCCCTTGGAGCTTGGCTAACATTTCGACTTCCATAAGGTTAGGGGGTCCTCTTTTTGTTCTTAATAATTATGCGAATTGTGAATTGCTTAGGGTTAGGGTTCTAGGCTAGTTCTATGAATGATTTGTGATGTTAATGATTGATTCATAATATTGTGATGCTTGATGATTGAATTGCTATGTTGGAAATCGCATGATTGATGTTGAATTGTTGCTAAATGCGAATTGGAGACCATATGTTTGAATATATGATTATTTGGTGATTATATGGTGAAATTGAGAATCATGGTGACACTTTAGTAATATATATGTAATTGGGCGTTTTGGTGAATTTTAATTGGTAATTGAAAGTGGGAAAAATTCTGTTTGGAAGCCCCTAGGCGCCTTAGGCGCCATATGCATGTTGCTGAAATTTTCTGTTTTGCGCCATGGTCATGGGCGCCAAGTGCCCAGCAGTGTGCTGTGCCAGTTTCCAAAAATTCTGTTGCCTGTGTTGCCATTCTGTGTTGCTGTGCCTGTTGCCTGTGTTGCCATTCTGTGTCCCTGTGCTGTCAGTTTTGGCACTTGTTGCTTGTGTCATGGGCGCCAAGGGCCCCAAAGTCCGGGTGATAGTTTTGCGAAAATTGTTTTCAGGTTTTTATACTCAGGTAAAATGGCTCATGAAAAATGATTTTTGGCAACAAAGGAGTTGAGTTGCATATTTTCACTAGGTGCCTAGTGCATGGGCGCCAAAAATGAGGTTCAGTTTTTGATGAAATTTTAATTTGGTTTTCATGTTCTGAGCATTTGGCTCGTGTAAAATCAATTTCGAAGGAAAATAAATTTTGTTGCATGTTGGCCTTAGGCGCCTAGTGCCTGGGCGCCGTGTTGCTGGGCTGAGCGCCTGTGCGTGTTGTTCCCCTGGGCGCCTAGCGCCTGTGCGCTGTTGCGCGTGTTGTTCCCCTGGGCGCCTAGCGCCTGTGCGCTGTTGCGCGTGTTGTTCCCCTGGGCGCCTAGCGCCTGTGCGCTGTTGCGCGTGTTGTTCCTGGGCGCCAAGCGCCCATGCGCCTGTGCGTGTTGCCTCTCATGGGCGCCAAGCGCCCATGCGCCAAGCGCTGTGTTGCCCCTGGGCGCCCAGCGCCCATGCGCCAGTTTCCAGGATGTCTAAATATTTTTCCTTTTTGTTTTTAATGTAACTTTTGACTCGGTTATCCAAATTTAACGGTTCAAAATGCGTTTCGAAGCTAATTTCAGTGTCTATTCAATGGTCTCAATTTTATGCAAAAATAAATTATTTTTACTGGTGTTCCTGGCTGAAGGTGTTCAAGTGTCCAAATGGCTATTTTTATCCATTTTCCCTATGTCGTGTCAATGTCCTGAGTTGGTCTATTTGAATTGGTGTTGGTGTGGGTGGTGAGCTGAAATGGTGAGTGATGATGAGGTGAGATTGGTGAGCAGAGGTTTCGGCCTAATTTTAATTTGGTGAGTTAAATAATGCACTATGGTGAGATTAGAATTTAAAATGGTGAATTGATTGATTTGTGGTGTGTTGTGATGCATTCTCCATAACACCTCATGAAGCATGTGCATTATTGGTGAGCAGAGGCTACGGCCTAATTTTATTTGGTGAGCAGAGGCTACGGCCTACTTGTATTTGGTGACGGATCCGACATGCATGTACCCGTGGAGTTTGGGTTGCATTACATGCATAATCATATATTGTGTAGTGCTGTTTGGAAATAGAATGTTGATGTGATTGTTCCATTGTTGTGAATTGGTGTGCCTGGTTTCCTTTTTCCTATGCATTGCGTAATTCCCATATGTTATTAATTATGAAAAGAGACTCACCCTACTGCCTTTATGTTGCTTCTTATGTCGGCAACGTGCAGGTAATAACGAGTGAAGGATTCCTTTATGCCTTCGTCTGGTAGGAAGTGTCACGCTCTGATACGTAGCACCAGGGGGGGTGTCCTATGTTTATGCATTATTTTTCCTAAACTGTTAGATTTGATTGGTGATGTATTGGTTTTAATTTTTGAACTCATTATTATTCCGCTGCTGGTGGTGATTGGAATTAGTTGATGCGAACTAAACGTTTTCTCATGGTGTTATGTATCTTGATTTTATGGAGTAAGTGTAGCACTCGCTTTTAAAAAAAAAAAAAAAAGACTCTGATTTTATTAAAAAGTAAGGTTATTAGAAAAGGGGTGCGCTCAATTGGTAGTGGGACCTGGGCTGTTACACACTTGCACCAGATGCAGAAGCACCACCTGATGAAGAAATCTTGGAAAAACACATGCTGCCAAGGAAAGAACCAGCACAAAAGGTATGGTCTAGAACTTTTGAATCTCTTAATTTAAAAGACCCTAACCTTAAAAAGAATATACCCTCAATTGAACAACCTCCAAAATTAGAATTGAAAGAACTACCCAAACATTTGAAATATGCTTTCTTAGGGGAAGATGATACACTTTCAGTGATCATTGCTTCTGACTTATCCCTAGAGCAGGAGCATGATCTCATTACTACCTTAGGAAAGCATAAAAAAGCAATAGGCTGGAAGATGGCTGACATAAAAGGAGTTAGTCCTTCAATATGCATGCATAGAATAATTTTAGAAGATAATTCTAAAAATTACATAGAAGGACAAAGAAGGCTAAATCCTATAATGAAAGTGGTTGTAAAGAAAGAAATCATAAAATGGCTAGATGCTGGAATCATATACCCCATATCAGATAGTGCATGGGTAAGCCCTGTGCAATGTGTTCCAAAGAAGGGGGTGTGACAGTTATAGCCAATGAAAAAGATGAGTTAATACCTACAAGAACTGTTACAGGTTGGAGTATTTGTATGGACTATAGAAAACTCAATAAAGCCACAAAGAAAGACCACTTCCCTTAACCTTTCATTTACCAAATGTTAGATAGATTAGCAGGTAAGGAGTTTTATTGTTTCTTAGATGGTTACTCAAGATACAATCAAATTGCAATAGAACCCGATGACCAACAAAAAACTACCTTTACATGTCCCTATGGAACCTTTGCATTTAGAAGGATGCCATTTGGACTTTGTAATGCTCCTGCAACATTCCAAAGATGCATGATGTCCCTTTTCTCTGACTTCATTGAGCAATCAATGAAGGTTTTCATGGATGATTTCTCAGTGTTTGGAGACACATTTCAAATGTGTTTGTCAAATCTTGAGAAAATTCTCCAAAGATGTGAAGAAACAAAATTTAGTGCTTAATTGGGAAAAGTGCCATTTTATGGTACAAGAAGGCATTGTGTTGGGTCATAAAGTGTCAAAAAAGGGTCTGGAAGTGGACATTGCCAAAATTGAGGTCATTGAAAAATTAACACCTCCAACAACTGTCAAAGGAATCAGAAGCTTCTTGGGGCATGCAGGCTTCTACAGAAGGTTTATCAAAGACTTTTCAAGGATATCCAAGCCACTGTGTACACTCCTGCAATTGGATACACCTTTCAACTTTGATGAGCCCTGTATGGAAGCATTCCAAAAGCTCAAAAAGGCAGTGGTGATTGCATCAATGATTGTTACACCAGATTGGAGCAGACCCTTTGAATTGATGTGTGATGCTAGTGACTTTGTTGTGGGAGCAGTCCTGGGGCAAAGGTATGATAAAATCTTTCATTCCATTTATTATGCTAGCAAAACATTGATTGAAGCTCAAATGAACTATACTGTAACAGAAAAAGAACTATTAGCAGTGGTTTTTGCATTTGACAAATTTAGGTCTTACTTGGTTGGCACCAAAGTTATTGTCTATACTGATCATTCTGCCATGAAGTATTTAATTTCAAAAAAAGATGCAAAACCAAGGTTAATAAGATGGATTCTCCTCCTTCAAGAATTTGACCTTGAAATCAAAGATAAGAAGGGGGTGGAGAATCAAGTTGCTGACCATTTATCTAGACTTGATGGTGAAAGAACAGGTACACAGAAGGGAGAGATCAAAGAAAGTTTTCCTGATGAAAAACTGCTAGCAATTAATGTGACAGCCCCCAGTGCTTCTGCACCAAGTGCATCTGCACCCTGGTTTGCTGACATTGTTAACTTTCTTGTAAGCAAAGTAGTACCAGCGGACATGACATACCAACAAAGAAGGAGATTCTTCCACATAGTCAAGCAGTACTATTGGGATGACCCATTTCTCTATAAAATGTGTCCAGATCAATTGATGAGGCAATGCATCTCCCAAGAAGAACAGAAAGTAGTGCTTCTGCACTGCCATGCTGCACCATATGGAGGTCACTTTGGAAGCAACAGAACAGCAGCTAAGGTATTACAGTCTGTTTATTTTTGGCCTAGCCTATTTAAAGATGCATATTTGATGGTCAAAACATGTGACAAATGTCAAAGAACAGGTAATATCTCAGAAAAACAGGAAATGCCTAGAACCAATATTTTATAAATTGAACTTTTTGATGTATGGGGCATGGATTTCATGGGTCCTTTTCCACTTTCTTTTGGCAAAAAATATATCTTAGTAGCTATTGATTATGTGTCCAAATGGGTAGAGGCTGTAGCATTACCTAATAATGATGCCAAATGTGTGAGCAAATTTCTTGTGAAAAACATTTTTACAAGATTTGACACCCCAAAAGCAATCATCAATGATGAAGGCTCTCATTTTTGCAATAAACTCATTGAAAATTTGGATGGAGAAGGGATTTATATGTGCAAGAATAACAAGATTGTGGATGTGGGGAAAATCATCAATAAACAAATACTAGATTGTGCAGTAAAGATGGAAGGATTCTTGTTCTTTCCATGCTTGATAACTGAGCTGTGCATGAAACAAGGAGTGAACATCAGTGATGATGAGCACAAGCAGAGGAAATACCCTCCTGGGCCACTGTCTGCTGAGATGAAAGAAAGAACTAAAATTAAAGTTGTAGAACCAACCCTGGTGCAGGAGCACATAGTGTAGAAACACCAGGCTGTCTGGAAATTTCAGCAGGAACAGCATGATTGGCTGCAGCTCAGATTGATGGAGATATCGTAGGTGCCTACTCAGATTGAAACCCCAATATTCCCATCATGGGTCTTTCAGAACCCAGAGGAAGAAGAAGAGGGGGAAAAAGAGGAAGAAAAAGAAGAAGAGGAGGTTGAGAAAGAGAACGAAGAAAGTGAAGAGAAAAACAAGAGGAAAAAGTAATGAAAAGAAAGGGGGAAACAAAGAGGAAGAAGAGCTGCTCAGTGAGGAGTTAGCAGAAACTGAGGAGGATGAAACAATAAACAAAATGGTAAGGCAGATGGAGAAGAATGAGGATGAAGAGGATGATGAAGATACCACTGAAAGCAGTGAGAAAAGTGGTGAAGAAGATGAACAGAACATAAGTATGGAGGAAAATATGAAAAGAAAATTTGAAAACTGGTCACAACCAGAACCAGAATTCAACCAAACTACTCCACAAACCAACCCCCAACCAAAAGACACCACAACATCACCCTCCACTAGAAAACACCTACCCCTCCATCACCTAAATCACCACCACAATCACCCCCACCACCACCCATCACCCAAGAAACACAGTCTGAAAAACAACCATCAACCACTCAAGAAAAAACCCCACCACAAGCCACTGAACAAATAACTGAATCTACTGATATTTTGTTTGAAAAACAATATTTGCAGGTCATTACAAAAGAGGAAATTGAAGAAGAACAAGAGAAGTCAAGCTCTGATGAAGAAGTTCAACCAGCAGCAGATGCTTTTGCACCTAGTGCAGAAACACCTCAAAGTGTTCCAGTTGTGACAATCATACCCAAGAACAAAGAAGACACTGTCAAGCTGGTGCTAGAAGAGCTGGCAAAGAAGAAGAAAGAAGAACTGGGCAACACCCAGAAATTCTTCAAGAAGAAAGTTGAAATTTCAAAGGCTGTGGTGGAATCAATTAGTGAAGGAAAGCAGACTACTGTGCAAGCACCTGAGGAACCTGCTGAGACAACTTTTATGCCTACTGATAAAGAGGCTGAGGAGACAGAACCTGTAGCAGAGGAAGTTGGTGCAGCTGCACCTAGTGCTTCTGCACGAAAACCTGAGGAGGCAAAGAAGAAAAAGCAGAAGATGAAGCACATTCCAATCAGAACCAGTTCAAGAATCAGGAGTGGTGCCAAGAAAGAGTAAAGCTTTAATGTTGATATATTTAAAACTGCTTATATATTTTGATGTCCCACATGTATTAACCCCACTCCCCATTTTTGGTACAAAAATTTCACTTTTGTTCTCAACTTAAGAGCAGTGAGGGCACTGCTCGGCTTTAAGTTGGGGGGAGAAAAACATCTTTTAAATTACTATGCATGTGCTAGTATGTTTTAATTAAGTATGTATGTTTCTATTCTGTGTTGTTTACCTATATGTGCATATTTTCAAAATTTTGATGCATTCAAACAAAGCTTCTTTGAAAAATTTAGAAAACTGTTTTACAAAAACATAAGTAGCACAAAGCTTTAGTTTGAAAATACATCTAGTGTTTTATAGGATTTAATAGTTTTTGAAGCATGATCAGCTTAAATTCTTTTTGCAAAATTTAGCCAAAAACTCATCCTTTGAACCAAATTTTAATGATGAAAGAAAGAAAAAGAAAACATTGTTTTCCCCAAATAACCAATTTTTATTATCACTTTGACACATCAAAACTGAGTTTCTGAAAAGAACCTTGCTATTTGAAAAAACTATCTGATGCAAGAGGAATCTTTAGAAAACCAAGGTCAAAAACAATTTTTTTCTAAAAATATAGAAGAGCATAAAGAAATAAGGTTGGGGGAGTTTACATGGATACTAAGGCTGAGTATGAAAAACTTAGAGAAGTCAACACAAAAGGTTACCCAAAAACACTACAAAAGAGCCAAAATGTTACAAGCTAGCCATATTTGCCCAAATCATCAAACTGAACCTGTTCCAAATAAATGCATTTGGTTTGAAAAAGAAAAGCATCAAAAATGCAAAAGAAAAGAAAGAAAAAGAATAAAAGAAAACAAAAACCAAAGAAAAAATTATGCATAAGGAGGTCAGTGAGGAGGGCAACATATGCTACCAATCTTGAAAAAGTGTTACCAAGGTGCTTCTGCACCAAAGAAACAGAAAAGCAGTGCTTCTGTACGTTACAAAAATACCCGGTGCTTCTGCACCATGGTGCTTTTGCACCAACACCAAAGAACCACCAAAAATAAAGAAAAGTGCAATTGACTCAACAGTTTTGAATTACTCAACAAAGCCCTTAGTTGTGCTTAAAGACCCCCCAAGCCTTGATGATGTTGTTAGTCTAATCTATATTTTGAACCATCTTTATTTTTGACCAAACGTGATCTAAACTTTTCAAAAGCTGAAGAGAAACTTCTCACTTAGTTTTTGGAACTGATTGGATCTCAGTGGAGCGCACACACTCACATAATTGAGTTTTGATAAACCTTAGAAGTTTGGGAAATCAATGACACAAAGACAAAAATTTCTAAAAAATTGAAGTTCATACAATGAGGAAACAACTCTTGAAAAGAGATGAGCTGATCTGATCTTCTTAAATCTATGAAAATCTTAGTTGTGTTTTGTCATTTCTTGAGGACAAGCAGTGGTTTAAGTTTGGGGGAGTGATAACTCTATTTTATATAGGGTTATTCATACATCTAACCATAACTAATTGCTCAAAACCAAGTACAATATGTACTAAATATAGTAGTATTAGTCAAATAAACAACATTATAAGTTTTATAGAAGATTGCATAATGATTTAAGCATTTTGTATATATATTGGTATGTTTGATATGTTTGTTCAGTGCAGCTGCAGTTGATGCTTCTGCACCAGGAAAACAGCTATGCTTCCACACTAAGGGCATTCACAAGTAAAAAATGCAAACTGCATTTGAGTGCTTCTGCACTATGATGCTTCTGCACTATGATGCTTCTGCACTATAGTGCTTCTGCACCATCCTGCGCTGAAGGTTTATAATCCCACATTGGAAGCACCTCAATTCATACCATTGCACCAAAAGTTTTGTGACATCATGCTTAGTCACTGGTCACATGGAGACACATGCTCGCATGCGAAAGGAGGCGCCCACCATGGAAAATCATCATGAAGGGCTACTCACCTAAAGACACATGGTCTTCCATAATTGGACCTCTATTGAGGAAGAGTGCTGGACTTAATCTTCTCAAATAAAGATCAGGAAAGTTTCCATGGTTAAGCCTCCTTTGGCTGACTTGGTTACTATGCAAACCCTCATGCAAAGGAAACCTCAAAGGCTATAAAAAGGCTCCACTTCGCACTTGAAGAACAATCCCTTCTCCATCCAAATTTATAGCACTTTCATATTGTTTAGTAGTTTCATTTCTTGCATTATAATTCAGTAGTTAGTTGTAAGAAGGTGAGGACGGAATTGACACTCTCTTCCTTCACTTCTTCATAGTTAGACGAAGGAATCAGTGTTTTTGCACCAATCTGAATTTCATGCAAAGAAACGTCAATCTGTGTAACTTCTACCCTATTGATCTCTTTTGTACTATACATATTATTATGCTCTTTGCAGATTCGCTCTATTATATAATGGCTAATATGAGCTAAATTCCTTTAGTTGAGATGTTCTAAACTTATAATGAACTTTTGAGCAAGTTATTATGCTTTTAAGTGTTGTACGCATTTTGGGTCTTGTGTTATACTATATCCATCTTATTTTAAGGTTGATCGCTTAAAAGAAGTAGAGTTATATTCCCAGACATGGTTTATAACTAGAAATCAAGACTAATAAGGGTGAGTGTTTTAATAAAGGCTTTGTTAACTTGTTAATAGAGAAAACTTTGTTAAAACCATGTTAAGTCCTAGACATAGGATAACATAGTCCTTTGGGTGATACAGTGGGTACTTCAAAGACAGGAGTGAACTTATTTAGCAAGCCCAGACATGGGAAGCTTGTAACGAAACTTTGAAGAAAGTAGCTGACAAGCACACACTCATGCAACTGCACTCAATGGTACTGCACTTGGTGCTTCTGCACCTCTAAAAGCATAGAAAATCTCAAAAGAGCATTATCTAGTAAAGACATCTCAACTATCATTCTCAACTGATTTCCTTCATCATATTTACATATTTACATTCTGTTTTTACTCAACATAAAAACCCAAATTTTGTGAGTAGTGTAGTAGCACTAATTTATACATTCTGAACATACAAAAGTTTAACCAATCCCTGTGGGTTCAACCTTTCTTATCATTATATTACTTGTGTGACTGTGTACACTTGCACATATAAATACCACACCAGTACCCTCCCGACTTCTTGAACGTCGTCTTGGTGATGTCTGAATCTTCAAGATCGTCATATTGTCGAGCCGGAGGAGAACGGGAGCCATTTCCTCGATGACGGCGTGGGGGAGAACGATGATAGTGCCTTCTTCTGGGTGGAGATCGGTGTCTCCTTCGAACTGGATTTCTTTATTCTGGGGAGTCTGGCCCGGTTGATTCCTGGTCTGGAACGTCCTGTGCCTGGAGCTTTGCTACCTCGGCCTCAAGGCCAGTGAACCGGTTGCTTCTTTCTTGGTTTACTACCTCCTGTCGGGCCAGTAGTTGGACGAGTTGTTGAACAGCATCGGTTAAGACCGGAAGTAACTGAGGGGGAGGTGGTAAAACAGCCCCGTCCGAGCTCATTTGTACTTGGGAAAGGTTTGGATTGGGGCATTGCAACCGAGCTTGGGTTGAATTTGTAAGGTCTTGAATGTGGCCTTCAAAGGTTTGCTGAGGTTCGAACTCGGGTCCGGCCACGAGACTGGCCGGTCTTGAACGGAGTTTAGGTGCCATTTTGTGGATCAAGGAAATGGTGAGAAAATAGAGTATTGATCCTCCCACTGTGGTCGCCAATGTTTTGTACCGTACTTTCGACCTTACTAATAGGTCCAAAGTAGTTGGTAGATGATGTGCTTGATCAGTTATGTTCGACCTTGAGATGACTGTGTTGTTCGATCTTGAGATGACTGTGTTATTCGATCTTGAGATGACTGTGTTGTTCGATCTTGAGATGGCGGTGTTGTACCTGCAATAACACTCCGATGCTCAAGTCAGTGTTTGAATGAATCAGTGTTAGTTGGAGAAAATTGCTTACCATTAATGATCATTGAATGTGGTATTTATAGAGTTTGAGTGAAGTTTGTCTTGATGATCCTGAACCATCCGATCTTGTAGAGGTATCTGAACCGTTGGTTAATTGTTTTGGGCTAAATTTCCTAGATATGGGCTGCTTGGTAATTGGCTATGCAGGGAGGTGCAAATATTAATAACACTTATTACCATAACACAATGTATTTTGTAACTTTTAGAAATAGTATTGCAAATGTAACATGATTATGTTTCCTTTTGTAAGCACCATGATCATTGTCTATCTTTGAATTAATTGTTCATTTAAATGTTGAAAAATTATGCAATATTCTAGAAGTTGAAAGGATAAGAATCTCGATTCTTTAAAAACCATATACCAAGCTCATTTTGTAGATAGTATCGTCTTTTTGGTTTCATATAGTTAAGTTAGTAATTGTGTGGAGTTTAGGTCTTATTAAACTTTTTTTTTGACAAAAGCATTTATTAAACTAAAGTTGTGCTTTGATTGATTTTTCCTTATAAAGTTAGTCAAATTTAAAAATATTATTGTTATAGTAAGTGTGTTACATTTTTGATAAATTGCATCTTTAATCCCTATATTGGTGTATGCGGATGAAGAATTTGAAATTGACGATCAACAAGGACCAAAACAAAGAGAAACAGGGTCAATGAGCTCACGAGGCCCCTAGGCGAGTATAACTATCGTGGATGGTGTTTCTGATGTTTGATAGTCACTAAGCACCTATACACTCACCAAGTGAATCAACTGAGATGTGTGTTTTTAATATACAGATCTTCAGGAAGAGAAAGTACGAAGGCTACAAAGGTTCAAAAACATATTAAGGGATCATGAGCGTTAGATCTTAGAAGATTTTATCTTTTCAATCTATGCTTCTTAACTACCATGGTTCAAAAACATCTAATGTACTCCACCTAATATCTCTTTGTAAACATTAAATTTTAACGATCCAACCGTCAAATTAATAGTTCTAATTGAGTATATCAAATAGGTAAATTTTCATAAATTTTTAAAAATGTTGGATCTTTTCAAAATAAAAGTAAAATATGGACTATGAGATTCAATAGCTACATATATTCAATTTCTATAATTTTTGGTGTACAAGATCATTATGATAATATAAAACTATTAAATGGTTGAATCGGTAAAATTTAATGTCTACAAAGAGATATTAAGTGGAGTAACTCTTGTATAGCTACTCTTGAAGTAAGTTTATCCCACTCTTATATATATATATATATATATATATATATATATATATATATATATATATATATATATATATATATATATATATGAGTTTAACTTATATACAATTGATGTGTACAAGCTTTTACAACCACAACCAATCACACATCATGGAATGGTTGGTTATCATCAATTGACTAATTGATGGTTACTAATTGACTTACTTTATTTTTAATGACGTGTCAACTTTTAATTGGTAGATAATGTATAAGACTTATACGCCTATTGTGTATATAAATTATATATATATATATATATATATATACACACTTATATATATGCAGTGATTCAATGATTGATATTTTAATTTGATTAATTCGAGAATAGATCCTAAAATAGGATTAATTCGAGTTAAGACTCATGATGACATTTGTGTTAATTTGATTTATAATGCTCTATTTAGATGATACATTATAAAATATATTCTATGGAATTAGGTGCTTGTTTTCTTTACTCAAAGCGTAGTTGTGAATTGTTGGGAGAATGTGATATTGTATGTTTAATACTTGATTGATCCAATTGTTATCCAATTAAATGTATATTTGTGGGTGTTAGTGTGTTTTTGAGTATAGTAGAAGAGGGAGTGTTGTTAGTAATTTTTATACACACCATTATAGTTCAAAGGAATCAAGCCCAACCCATAGTGAAACCCAACTCATTTATTTTAAAATGAGCAAGCTGAACCATAATAAAGAGAAAAATCTCTCATAGGCTTGATCGAAATCGCTTCTCATTAAAAATAAATGAAAGAGAAAATGTAGGAACAGAAGGTGGAGAAATCAAGGAGTATTTTCCAGATGAAAAATTGCTGACAGTATCAGTTATAGAACAAGACGCTATAGCGCATTGGTTTGCAGTCATTGTGAACTTTTTGGTCAGCAAGGTGCATGGTGCCTGCAAACTTGAACTATCAGCAAAAAGAGAGATTCTTCCACACAGTGAAGCAGTATTATTGGGATGAACCATTCCTTTACAAGAAGTATCAAGACCAATTGATGAGAAGGTGCCTAGCAGAAGCTGAGCAATACCAAGTGCTACAGCATTGTCATGCTGCACCCTGTGGTGGGCACTTTGGAGGAACCAGAACAGCTGCAAAGGTGCTTCAATCTGGATACTACTGGCCTACATTGTTTAGGGATGCCCAGGAGATGGTGAAGAGGTGTGACAAATGCCAGAGAACAGGAAACATGAGATGCCTGTAACACCCTTTTTTTTTCACCCATCACTTATTCATAATTTATCAGAGTTTTTCGCGCCAAAAGAGTGTCGCATTTTTCAACGTAAAACAAAACCTCGTAGTTTTCTCAAAACATGCAGCAGAACTATTCAACATCGTTAAAAACATCAACAACCGACAAAGTGCAAAGTGCACCAATTATTAAAAGATTCAACGTCAACCGAAATATAATTAAAAATAGTAATCGACCCTTCCCCAAGTGCTACCTATCAGAGCAGACGACATCAGGCAAAAAGGAAGACTACAATCTTCACTCGGGCTCACCTATAAAGTAACAACCACAAAAGGGGTGAGATTCCATACAATATAAGAAGTGTATGAAAGACCACATACAAGGCTCAAGACATCAATTAATCACAGCAAGCAACATCACTCTTAACAGTTAATAACAGCTAAGTATACATTAACACGTCACTTTCACAACAACACATCACTTTAACAACACATCACAATGGCCAAACAACTTCATTCAATTAGTCGTGCAATATGAATGCGATATGAGACTCAAGCAATGCACATGCATGTGGTACCAACCTACGTCACTGGCCAAAGGCCTAATTTACGTCACTGGCACAAGGGCCTAAAATATCGTTGCTGGCCAAAGGCCTAATTTTCTCGTCGCTGGCACAAGGCCTAATGTTCATGGTATGCATGCGACTCAATGATGTATGCACAACAGTCAAACAATCACCCATCAACGTCACTGGCCATAGGCCTAATTCACATCACAGGCCGAAGGGCCTAAAACAATAGACAACGCTGTAGTCCAACAATCACACATCAACGTCACTGGTCATAGGCCTAAATCACATCACTTTTCCAAAACATTTAGAATTGACGACCACTTTTTGAAAAAGACACCGGAGACGCCTCAAGGGCATCCCGGGACACCAAAACAACTCTAGGGAACAATGTTAGAAAAATAGTTCAGAATGCCTTAAAATTAGAGTATCCCGTTAGGCACCTGGATAAGCTTTCCAAAACATTTTGAAACGCCTCAATCGGACTCCCGAGTCAAAAGTTATTTCGAAAACAGTTTAGGAGAAAACTAAGACATCCTGAAAATGGCGCCCAGCGAAGGGGATCCAACCAAATTTTCGCAAAAGTGAACAATTCGCACAGGAGAAAGAATGGAATGACTCAATATGATTAGGCAAGGCATCCAGCAAAGGCACGGACCAAAACACCAAGAGAAACAGAATAGGGCTTGGCGCCCATGGGTAGGGATCCGAAGACAGCAACACAACACAGAATGGCAACACAGCACAAGTGCTGAATTCTTACTGCAGTACACCTACTTCGGCGAATTAATTAAAATAGCAAACGACATCGGATTTCAACAAAAGACCACTCATTGGAAATCCCTCTGAGTGTAGTTTCTGCCTATGATTTTTATTTTTCAAAATAAGTATCCAGTTGGTACAGTTTTTCAAAACACTACACTGTGGTACCAAAATCGGACAGAACTCTCTACCCAGCTTGCAACCAAATTTTCTTTCTCATTTCTTAATGAAATTTCATGAAACCAGTGTCTATTTCGTAGAGAATTAAGTCTACTTTCCAATGAAACAAGAATCGTTCAAAACGGAGTTCAATTGATAACACAAAGCCTACAAAAACCGAACCTACTCACAGTTTGATTCCAGAAATTTGACCTAATTTCGGTGACTCATAACTTGAACTACACAACTCCAAATTGAGCGAAACCAGTGCCAAAACGACCGGCTTTAAGTCTATTTTCCAAAATCATAGGGCATACATCAATTTACTCAACAAGGCACACAATCATAGGGCATGCGATTTTTCAAGACAACAATATGGTGATCAAGACACCCTAAAACCCCACATGTAGATCCCTCATAAACCCTTATATTGAATTAAATCTCACCCTTAACTTTTAGAAGAATTCGAAATCCCTTTAGCCTTATAACCTTGGAGCCCTAGCTTTTTCCTTCCCTCTCTCTTGTTCTTGGTTCACGCCTCTTCTCCTTTCTTCTCCACTAGTTCAGCCGCTCCCTCACTCTCCAAGTCGTTTCTCTTCTTTTCTTTTTTCTAAAAATGCGCTAACCTTTCATGAAACCCCTAATCACTAAACCCTTCTCATGACTTACCACTCCTTTGGGCTTTTTCTTCTTACTAACTAATTTGAATACCATGGTGGGCTTATCCACCTCACTTAATTATTTTCTAACCCCTCTATGGACCAACCCATACTAATCATGTAATAATAATTAGTTCTATTATTATTTTTACCACTTAATCTCTATTTAATTAAACCTACCAAATAAATCTAATCAAATGAATCACACAATTAATTAAATAAGCATTTAAATGAAAATGGGGTGTTACAATGCCCCTGACCAACATTCTGGAAATGGAACTTTTTGATGTATGGGGAATGGACTTCGTGGGACCCTTCCCTCCTTCTCATGGCAATTTGTATATCCTTGTAGCAGTGGACTATGTATCAAAGTGGGTGGAAGCTGTTGCTTTACCTAACAATGATGCTAAGTGAGTGAGCAAATTTCTTCAAAAGAACATCTTCACCAGGTTTGGAACTCCAAGAGCTATCATTAGTGATGAGGGGTCTCATTTTGCAATAAGTTAATTGAGACTCTCTTGGCTAAATATGGAGTCAAGCATAAGATTGCCACTGCTTATCATCCACAAACCAGTGGACAAGTAGAGCTTTCTAACAGAGAAATCAAAAGGATGCTTGAGAAGACGGTGGGGCCAACAAGGAAAGAATGGTCTCTACAGTTGGATGATGCTTTATGGGCATACAGGACAACCTTCAAAACACCTTTGGGAATGTCACCTTACAGATTGGTTTATGGCAAGGCTTGTCACCTTCCTATTGAACTGCAACACAAAGCACATTGGGCCTTCAAAAAGTTAAATTTTGACTATGACAAGGTTGGGAAGGCTAGACTATTGCAGCTAAATGAACTTGAAGAGATTAGGCACTTTGCCTATGAGAATTCAGCCCATCTATAAGGAGAAAACCAAGGCTTGACATGATCAGATAATTCAAAAGAGAGAGCTAGTTGAGGGAGGGCTGGTGCTATTGTTCAATTCAAGACTTAAGCTATTCCCTGGGAAATTGAGATCCAGATGGTCAGGCCCTTTCAAATTTAAAAAAATAACTATCCCCATGGAGCTGTAGACTTGTTTGATGCAGAAACTAACACCACTTTCAAAGTGAATGGTCAGAGAGTAAAGCAGTACCATGGTGAACAAGTGGTCAGGGATAAGACCACTACTGATCTTAAAGACATCTGACACAGGGAGAAAGTCTGGCTGAGGACTCTAAAGCAAGCGCTCCAGGGAGGCAACCCATGGATTTGATTTAACAGTTTTTGTATTTATAATTTTTGTGCAGGAATGAATTTTGTGGAGTTGTGAAAGATATCATTTAGTGTTGTGTGTAGTAGTAGACACTATAGCGTCTCTGGTGTCATGGGCGCTAAAGCGTCCGTTGTGTTGCTCTGGTTTGAAGCCAAAGATTCTCATAAAGCAAGGTGTGACGTGGCGCACATCAATCTTATCTCAGTCAAGTGCGCACGTTTTCTGTCAAATCCTGTAATTTCTCTTTCCATCACTCAAGATAACAGTCACTTCCATTAAATCACCCACATCAACTCCCCATAACTCCATCTTTTCTCACACATTTGCTCATATCTAGAGGCAGTTACCAAATCCCTCTCTTCTACCCACATCACAAATCCCTAAAACTTCATCTTCTTCGTTTTCATCGTAAACACCCATAACCATGGCCAAAATGAAAATCTCATCCAAGCCAGCTGAAAAAGGTTCTAAAGCAGAACCAAGATCTTCGAAGAAAGTCGCCATTGTTGACAGCTTTAAGAAATTCTGGAACATGGAATTTATCGCTGAAAGACGTTTCAAAGTAGACAAAACCTCTCGGGCGTTCACGCCAACCATTACAGCATTGGGCTGGGAGCAGTCGTGTTACACCGTAAGCAGTTTGTGGTTCCTCTGGTCAGAGAATTCTACGCAGGAATTCCAGATCCCAAAGAAGGAAAGCCCAAACCTACTCTGTGGTAAGGGGTGAAACTGTCAAGTTTGATGCAATGACCATCAATGAGTTGTTCCATCTGGGTTATCATGGCCGTAAGGCCCTGAAGAACAAGGTGAGTGCCTGGGGAAAGTTAGAAATGGAAGATGTCAGAGAGAGAGTATGTGTGGAAGGATCAAAATGGAAAAGTTTGGAGTTGAGTATAAACTGAAAAAGACATTCTTGCATGATGAAGCAAGCTTGTGGTTCATTTTCATAAGGCATTCCCTTCTTCCAACATCACACACTGCTCATGTGGAGAATGAAAGACTGATTGTGCTAGATGCAATACTGGCAGGAGAGCTAGTTGATGTGGGGAGAATCATCTCAAGAGAGATTGAGAGGTGCAGGACTAAAAGTGGAGGAAACATCTACTTCCCATGTCTCATTACTGAGTTGTGCATAAGTGCTAAAGTGGAAGTAGCAGCAAAGGAGGAAAGGCGATCACCTGCTGGGCCATTTCCCTCTGTTTTCAAACCAAAGCAGAAGCCTGCTGCTATAGCGTTAGGTGATGCTGTAGCGCTACAACGCTTGAAGCTGCAGCAGCAGTCTCTCTGTAGTTTTGTGAAAGAAAAATTTGAGTGGGAGAAGGCCATGTTTGCTGAGCTGTCCAAAGGAAAATCCACTATTCAACCGCCTGAATTCCCATAATGGCCAATGGACGAAGATCCAAAGGATAAAGTGGAAGTGAAAGTGCCCAAGGAAGTGAAGAGGAAGAGAACTGAAAGTCCATTGAAGAAGCAGAAGTAAAGCTCTGCCAAGAAGAAAAGGAAAGCCAGTAGTGAGGAGGAGGAGATCCTAGAATCAGAGGATTTGGATGACATGAGTGAGAGTGATAAGGAGGAGACTAAGAAAATAATGAAGGAGATTGTGAGTGAGGAGACAAGAAGAATCATGTAGCTGAAATAAAAACATGTAACTCGACAGAGAAACCGGCTCTAGCGCCAAAGCTGAAATAAAAACATGTAACTCGACAGAGAAACTGGCTCTCCTATGCTGGAGACAGGAAGAATCATGGTGTCAAAATTACTGATATTGCAGGGAACAAAGTGCAGGATGCCGCTATAGCGTCTGACGCTATAGCTCCTGAAGACCAGCAAGCTACAGTAGCACTATCAGTGGGGGAGCCAGAAGGGAAAGAGCCAGAAGAACAGCTTGTTGAGAAGGATACCATTCTAGAGCATGTAGTGTCGCAAGTCACCGCTACAGCGCCTGACGCTGTAGCGCCTAGAGTGGTACCTGAACAGAAACCACAGAAAAAGCAGCCCAGAGCAGCAAGCAAGAAGACAACCAAGCCACCCACCAGAACAAGCACCGGGCTCAAGCCAGGTGCCCCTAAACAATAACTATCCTTTCTTTCCCTCTTTATACCAAAAATAAATAAATAAAAAATTATGTTTTCTTTCCCTCTTTCCCTATTTTATATAGAGTTATTTATACATCTAAGTATCATAGAAGATTATGTAGTGATTTAAGTATTTTGTATATATATTGGTATGTTTGATATGTTTGTTCAGTGCACTTGCAGTTGATGCTTCTGCACCAGGAAAACAATAGTGCATCTGCACTAAATACATTTACAACAGGGCATCTGCACTTAGGTGCATCTGCACCATCCTGCACTAAAGGCTTATAACCCCACAATGGAAGCACCTCAATTCAGACCACTGCATCATAACTTCTATGACATCATGCTTAGTCACAAGTCACATGGAGACACATGCCAACATGCATAAGGAGGCGCCTACAATAGAAAATCATCATGAAAGGCTACTCCTCTAATGACACATGGTCTTCCACAATTGGACCTCTCATTGAGAATGAGTGCTGGACTCAATCTCCACAATTAAAGCTCAGAAAAGTAACCATGGTTAAGCCTCCTTAGGTTGACTTGGTTTCCAAGAACACCCTCACTTGAAGGAAACCTCCATGGCTATATAAAGGCTTCCACTTCTCACTTGAAGACATATCCAATTTACATACATTTTACATCCAATTCACATACAATTTAGTAGTTTCCTTTCTTGTATTTTATTTCGCTTTTTAGTATTAAGTTAGTAGTTAGTTTGCAAGAAGGTAAGAAGGGAATTGACGACTTCTTCCTTCACTTCTTCATCAAGTAGCTAGACGTAGGAAATCAAGTGCATCTGCACTGCTGGGAAAATTTATGCAAGCGTATCTCAATCAGTGTAATTTCTATCCTATTGATATCTCTTGTATTTTCCATTATATTAACATGTTTTATTTGATCCATCTTTGCCTTGCAATGCATATTATGAGCTAAACTTCTTTATAGTTGAGATGTTCTAACTTTATAATAAGCTTTTGAGTAAGTATTGTGCCTTTAAGGTGTTATATGCATTTTGGGTCTTGTGTTATACTATATCCATCTTATTGTAAGGTTGAACGCTTAGAATAAGTAGAGCTATATTCACAGACATGGTTTATAACTAGAAATCAAGACTAATAAGGGTGAGTGTTTTAATAAAGGCTTTGTTAACTTGTGTAATAGAGAAAACTTGGTTAAAACCATGTTAAGTCCTAGACATAGGATAACATAGTCCTTAGGGTGATACAGTGGGTACTTCAAAGGAAGGGGTGAACTTATTTATCAAGCCCGGACATGGGAAGCTTGTAATGAAACTCTGAAGAAAGTAGCTGAAAGGCACATACTGATGCAGCTGCATCCAATGCATCTGCACTTAAGTGCTTATGCACCTAAGTGCATCTGCACCTAGGTGCATCTGCACCTCATAAAAACACAAAATTCTCAAAAGTGAATGATTTAGTAAAGACATCTCAACTATCATTCTCAACTGATTTCCTTCATATTTTCTATTATATTTACATTCTATTTTCTCAAACATAAACTTCCAAAAATTGTGAGTAGTGCAGTTGCACCAATTTATACCTTCTAAGGATACAAAAGTTTAATCAATCCCTGTGGGTTCGACCTTTCTCATCACTATATTACTTGTGTGACTGTGTATACTTGAACATATTTTCCCACACTAGTGCACTGGAAAAAGATCTGAAATGCCTAATCAAGCCCTTTGTTGTGCTTTGAAGCCCTTCAATTCTTATGTGAAGTGTTAGTCTACTCTCTATTTTGAAAAATTCTTTGACTTGACCAAAAGAAGGCCATTCTTTCCAAGGCTAAGATAAATTCTAAACCTAGCTAGGTATTAAGCTAAGTTTAGAAAGCACACACTCACAATTGAGCAGTAATAATTCTAACTATTGAGAAGAGTATTGGCATGTGTGTGTGGGTGTGAATCTGAAAGGTTAGCCCCTTAAGAGTAATTTTGAAAAGTTGTTTGAGCAAGAGAAGAAACTGATTGTGTGTTGAATTCTGTAAATATATGTTTTATATTCCTTTGTCTTATCCAAGTGTCATTGCTTGAGGACAAGCAATGGTTTAAGTTTGGGGGTGTGATAACTCATATTTATATGAGTTATTTATGCTCCTAGCACTTAAATTCATGCAAGTTCCCACGTAATAGTTGAGTTTAATTAGCAAGTATTAGTATTATAGAGCAAGGAAGGGATAGAAACTGTTGTTGTTATCATTTGGCACATTTGGTGCCTGTGAGAACTTGTTAATGCTTCTGTTATGTGTTACAGCGTCAAGCGCTATAGCGCTTGCTAACGGTGGGCCAGCTGAAGAACAAAAGTGAAAAGTTGGATGTTGGCACCTCTTGCTTTATGTCTTGTCAGCATATCTGCTCCCTGTGCCTAGGACTGCTGTAGGCAAATTTTAGTGGCTAGCATGGACACTTGTCAACTTGTTGTTGGAATATCACTTTATTTGGTGAGAAATGTCAAGCCCACCTTTTTGAAAAACTACTTTATGGATAATGATCAAGATATATCTAACACCTTATCCATCATTGTGGATTCATTCGAAACTTGGAGAGAGTTTTTGGATAAAAACTTGACACACTTTCCTCCATTAATCCTCCACTTCAAGCTTTAATTTTTCAAGCAAAGTTCATCATTCCAAGCGCTGTGAAGCCGTGCTATAGCATCAGTAGCCCGTCACATGAGAAGGAGGCCACTAAGTGTATCTTTTGCAACCGTGTTTCTTCTTTTCATTTTCGGTAATATGATATTTTTGGTTTGTATTATGTTGATGATGCTCATCATGAGCTGAACACTTAGTAGCTGGATTGTTTTAAGCTTTGTAATGACTCTTTAGTATTATTAATATAGCGTTATGATGTTTGCGTTTCAACTCTTGTTCTTTAATACTTTCAAACTTGTTTTGGGAATGGCCAACTGAAATAAGTAGATTCGTAGGTACAGACAAGGTCTACGAATAGAACTCAATGGTTGATATGAATGAAAGGTTGTTTAAAGACATTTAACCAACTTATGCTTAACTCTAGACATAGGGGAGCATTAGTTCATAAGGTGGATACCGTGGTTTCTTCATTATACAGGGGTGGACTTACTTAGAACCTAGACATAGGATTCTTGTAACAAAACCCTGGCGTCAGTGACCGAAAGGCACAAAATCATATGCTACAGCACTTAACAATATATCGTCTAACGTTATAGCGTCTTACTACTGAGAAATTACTTGGCAAAGAGCAGTCCAACTCATTTTCTCATACTTGAACCTTCTTACTGTTTTCAACATGCGTTTATTATTTTCATGTCCAAAAACTTGTTATAAATTTTTTGTTTATTTCACTAGATTGTTAACCACTTAAACTCTTAAATTAACATCAATCCCTGTGGTACGATCCCTACTCTATCATTATATTACTTGTTGCGATTGTGTACACTTGCACATCACCTTTTTGCACAACACCAACGTACAAGGTCAAGTCATAGCTGGTTAATATGTTTAGAGGAGAGTACAAAGGCAGGTCAAGAAAGTTCAGAGGTTCAGATAAAGTAAAAAGCAAAGCTTGAGAAGCTTAAAAAGTTGTCAACTTTTCTATCTTCCATCACATCACTCTTATGGACCAATGGACTCTTTCAAACGGATCTCTTCAAGTTTCTAACGACTATATTCTGTCTCCAGGGCTATTTAAAGGCTCCATTCTGAAGTTTCAAAGTATGAAACTGAGTTGGAAGCTCCTCAAGTTCAAACCTCTCAAATATCCAACCTTCTCATCCCACACTCAAAGCTTCTAAAGTTAAAATTTTGGGATTCTTTTGTTAAGTGTGTGTTAGCTTGATAAGCATCATTGTATACATTGTATTTATCTGTGTTCAAGCTCCTAAACATCCCAAAACCCAAACCCCTTATTGTAAACACTATCTTGTAAAGATTTCACGAAACTACCTAGAGAGAGGTGGGGGTCGGTGGTGATTTTACTTGATAAGGTGACTCTTAGGAAACTAGTAGAGAGTTTCTAAGAGGGTGGAAACAGCTAGGCGCATCTGTGTAAGATTTCACTAGGCTGTTGGGTGTGATCAAAGGTAGTGGTGGTTAAGTCTTTTGTGTGTTTATCAAAAGCAAGTGTAAAAGCTATTTGGAGAATAGTGGAAATACCCACAGGGAAGTGGGGAGAGGACGTAGCCAAGTTTGGGTGAATCTCTATAACTCTACTGTGTTATTTACTAGATTTCCTTACTACTTGCTAACTTACTATACATCACTTGCTATTTTTCAAACGAATAGAAGGTTAATTTATTGAACCTTCTCAAACACAGTTTTAACTTAGAACTTATAATCTATGATCTAAACCTAAGTTAAAATCAACATATATCTTACATGCTATTATTCATAACTGTTCTTCTTCATTGAGAAGTTAGGATGGCATTGTTAGTCGCGGCGTCGACTAGCATGTCGGCCACTGGCATACCGTAGTCATCTTTAGGAGTGGAAAAGTTTAGGTTCTTGTAATCAATGCAGACCCTCACGTGGCCATTCTTTTTAATGACGGGCACTATATTGGACAACCATTCTAGATACCTGGCGGTTCTTATGAACCCATCCTTCAATAGCCTTTCTATCTCAACTTTGATGTGTGGCATCAGCTGGGGATTAAACCTCCTCAGCAACTATTTATGGGACTTGCATCAATCCTTGATAGGCAACTGATGTTCTACCAATGCTCTATCTAAGTCTGGAATCTCATGGTAATCCCATGCAAAGCAGTCACAATACTCCCTATTCAGCTCCACCACCTGGTCCCTTTGTTGCACGCTGAGAATCCCACTAATTTTGGTCATCCTCGGTTCCGTTTTCGTACCCAGATTGACCTCCAGCAATGGATCCTAAGCTTCGAATGTGGGATTCTCCATTAAATAGGTTCAATGTGAGGATGATCGGCCAAATGTCTTCTCCTGACGTCATCCAATGTCCTCGGGTGTAAATCATCTTGGAGCTCATCCTCATAAATTGCACCAAACATGGCTTCTTTACCACTGGATTCTACCTGGAAGAGGTGCAACCAGTCTAGTAGTGTAACACCCCGGTATTTTTATTTGGTAAAAACACCCAAGTGCACATTAAACATACATCAGAGATAATATTTCCTGTTCAGACACTGAATACCATTATAAATTTTTCGCTGAATAAAACAAAACAGTCTTTTATACAAACAAGACTATACGGAACTCAGACCATAACCTGTCAGCAACTATGGTATTTAGCATCATACAAGAAAGCGGAAGAAAACCTAAAACTGAGGACACCATGTTGTTATACATAGACAGCCAAAAAGGGAAATAAAAATAACTTAAGCATAAACGCTAAGTCATCAGTAGTCGCCCGAGCCCAACCTACTCGTGTCTCTTGGATTTCTGCTGCCCCTGTGTCTCTGTAAAACAACAACAAATAAACAGTGAGATACAATCTCAGTGAGTTCTACCGTAACCCCTACTAGCTCTCTCGGTACTAGTTTAAAACATTTTTAATCTCAACACGGCACCGACTGCGTAACCGCTACTCCCGATGAACCGCATTATTTTACACATAGCATTCCACCGACTGCGTAACCGCTACTCCCGGGGAATTTGCTATAACTTAGTACGACACCGACTGCGTAACCTCTACTCCCGGTGAACCGTACTACAATTAATTTAACATAACACCGACTGCGTAACCGCTACTCCCGGTGAACCCCCCTACCAATAGTACATTCTCCCATTGGCATAGGGCCTAGGGTAAGGGATCATGACTGCCCTGCCTAGTATGTTACACATGGGTCGTCACCCAACTCGATACATATACACACACAGGTCTGTAATCATATGAACTCAGGGTCCATCACCTCAAATAACCAGTTGACAATTAACCCACGCTTTTATAAAACCAAGTTCACACTCGCACTCTAAGTTACCTCTTTTCGACACAATTTTCAACTTCGAAAACAGTTTATTTTGCCTTAAAACTAGAATATTCAGTTAGGCCTTTGAATAAGCTTTTCAACGCATCTTAGAACACCTCAATCGGGTTCCCGGATCAAAAGATATCGCGAAAACAAAAACAGTGTTTAGTTGCTGAAAATTCTGTAAACCGTCGAGACGCGAACTGCTACCGTCGCGACGCGAAAAACGACAGAAACATTTTGCGTGACAAAACTGGGCCAGGTCGCGACGCGAAGGGGACGGGTCGCGACGCGACCCTCTGCAGAAAGTGCAGATTTTCCGTTTCCTTACGAAATTCGCTATTCCGCTCAATTCCGATTCTCGTTCCGACTGAAAACAGATTTGACAACCAGCAAAACCAATCCAACCAATACCACACAATCAATCAATCAAATCAAAAACTCAATCAAAACGGTTTTTATCAAAAACGACATAATTTCCCATTAACGGTTTTTAAGTCAAAATCTTTCGAAATCAAATCACCAAAAATTCTGTTTCAACACGACACAACTCGAGACTCGCCCCGATCGATTCCTAACCCGAAACAGACAATATCAAGTAATATTCCAGACCAGTGAAAGCGATAAAACGATTAATCAATTAATTCGAAAACAAAAATCCTAAACGTGAGTAGAACTCACCCTTGACGCGTGATCCACACGATCGAGCCGAAATCACCGAGTAGCCACACGAACGCTCCCCGCTCCGGCGACACCCAATCCGCTTCCAAAGCTTCCCACTCGATCACGAAACCTCTTTTGACCGAAATACCAAATTCCTCGAAATCTTCCATTGACACTATTCATTGTCTTCAACCTCCAATCACCACTATTCACATATAAACCCAATTTTGAACCCTAACCTTCAATTCTTCAAAAATTCCAAATCGGACTTCAATATTCGCGTATTCCACCTTGAGCTCGCTCCTAACCACCATTCTAGGCTTTCCTTTGAGCTTGAACCACAAAACCTCCACTTTTCCTCTAAAATTCGAAAATGGCAAAGTGAGAGAGAGAGAGTTGATGATGAAGATCTTGGTACCAAATCGAAGAGGAAGTAACGCTGAGCATTTTTCGTGTTGGAAGGAAGTCATTTCGTTGAGCAGAAGTACCCCCTTTTTCCTCTTCTTCTTCCTCCCCCTTTCTTTCTCTCTTCTTTTCTTTTTCTCTTCTCCTCTCTGTTTCTCGCCTCCTCTTCCTTTCTTTTCTTTCTTCAATTAATTCTTTCCTTTCTTTTACACACACACACGCGGTTACATATATATATATATATTTAGTATATAATTAGCAACGCGGTCCACTTACCGTATTGATCTAATTCACCTATTTCGATTCCGAAACTTCCTTGATCCGTATTATCCGGTTAACGATCCGATGACAATCAATAAATAATTTTAGCACTCAGTAAATTTACCAGTCGAGTACTAAATTAATTTAATTGGGTTAACATCCAAATAATCCCATTAATTATTTTGCGGATGTTACATTCTCCCCAACTTAAAAGAATTTTGTCCTCAAAATTTCGTCAAGTTTTTCATCCGACTAACCGAGGATCGATATCCTCAGAAAGGTCTTAAATTGCTGGAAACAATCTCGAACTAACGAAATGAGCGTAGGAACTCTTCCCAAGTTGGCACATCAATCTCCAAGTATGATTCACTACTACTTTGATACGAACTTTCTGGTCACGCATCTACACGAGAAACCCATCATTCGCCTACATAGGCTCAGCACCGCGTTTGAAAACACTTCCGAGGCTTCATTCCAATTATCCTCGTTTACTCCCCAACTTTGATTAATCTAAATCAAAGGGTGTAATATAAGACACTTGATAGACATACAGGTTGAAAATGAGATCCACAACTGGTACTCCTCGGTAAGGGTAAAAACAAACACGATTTCCTCGAAGGGTGTAAACACTTTCTCAATAAATCTTCTAAAATCCATAACAGTTTTCGTACACACCGACAATGTGACGAAAAGTCGATTGTCAAACTTCTTGACTCGCCCCCAAGATTTCGAGATAATACTTCTCGAAAGAAGGTGAAATGAGGATTTACCAGAAACGTTTATCTTAAACGTAGAAATAAACCACGGGGACATCAAATAAATTGAACGTAATGAAAATCACCTCAGTTGTTCTCCAAACAACTATCAAACAGAACTCAGAGCTCCTTTCCGAATTAGTCAATAGCGTTGAGAGCTTCCCCTCAACCTAAGTGCGCCTCCTATGATTTTCTTCAATCAGGTCCTATTAGCCTCTTGATTCGTTCCCAAAATTAACCTTAGCATGCGGGTTTTCACAACAACGATTTTTCAAAACTATTTTACCGCACGCCAAGCTTCACTTCGGAAATTTCAGTCACTTACAAGCAAATCCATCAATTAATCCTTTGATGGTTATTCGCAACGTGAAAACAGTCAGCAGTTACCTCACCTACATATTTGTGTTCACGTTCGACTTGTCAAACAGAATCTCATAATACTATCTCATTGTTAACTTTCACAAAGGAGAGGTTAACAGACTAATACCTCGACTTTATATTCTGTACACCCTGGAACAGAATATAAACTTCGGTGTGCTTCCTCTAACACTTGCCTTTTATTGTTCTCATCATCGTCCGCACAGATTCTACCGTTGAAACAATTGACTCCATCACTATCCATGGTAAAATCTGGAAATACCTTTTGTGATTATAGCTTCACATCAACTTCCTATGCTAAGCGTATAGAATCCCTTAGGGAACTAGAGATCCTCATATGGCTCAACACTAACAGGTTCCTCTCGATCTTGAATTCAGATCTAAGTCTCTATCAGACTCTAATAATTCCATCTAATGCATCATAATTCTGCCGTGTGGAGCGATTCCCTATTACTCGCATCAGCTACAACATTGGAATTTCCTGGATGATACTTCAACCCGAAGTCATAATCCTTCAGAATTCTACACACTTCTCCGCCTGCTATTCAGTTCTTTCTGATCAAACAGATACCTTAAACTCTTGTGACCACTAGAGACTTCGAAACGAGACCCACACAGGTAACGTCTCCAAATCTTCAGTGCATACACGATAGCTATTAACTCCAATTCATGAGTTGGATAATTCTCTTCACGAGACCTTAATTGTCTGGACGCCTAAGCTACCACTTGTTGATCTTTGCATTAGAATACATCCTAAACCCTTCCCTGAAGCGTCATCGAAAATTTAAAATTCCAATGACGGATCCGGAAGAATCAGGATTGGAGCAGAAGTCAAAATCTTCGACTCTAGAAAACATCCTTCACAATCGGCATTCCACGTAAACGGATAACCCTTGAACAAATCTCTTATAGTAACCAGCTAGACCCAAAAACTTCTGATCTCTGTGACTGATGTTGGTCACTCCCATTCAACATCGCTTCCTTCTTACTGAGATCTACAGAAATTCCCGACTTGGGAAATCACATGTCCCAAAGACTTTACCTCTGGCACCCAAAAATCACACTCCGAAGGTTTCAAGTACAACTTATTTTCTCGGAGTACTTTCAGAACAATGCGGAGATGTTGGACATGCTCCTCAATGGTCTTAGAGTACACCAAGATATCATCAATGAAAACCACAACGAACTGATCCAGATAAGCGTGGAACACTCGGTTCATGTAATCCATGAATACCGCTGGAGCATTAGTCAAACCGAAGGGCATCACTACGAACTCGTAATGTCCATACTTAGTACGGAAAGTTGTCTTCGGAATATCTAAGGCTCTAACTTTTAATTGATGATAACCTGACATCAGATCAATTTTTGAAGACACCACGACACCTCGAAGTTGATCCAGCAATTCGTGTATCCTTGGCAAAGGGTATTTGTTCTTGATTGTCACTTTGTTGAGTAGTCGGTAATCAATACACAATCTCATGCTACCATTTTTCTTTTTGACTAGCAACACCGGAGCACCCCATGGAGAAGCGCTCGGCCGAATGAACCTCCTTGAGATCAACTCTTCAAGTTGAGACTTCAATTCCTTTAATTCTAAGGGAACATTCACTAATAAACAATAGATATTGATCCCGTACCAGGAACCAATTCTACCGTAAACTCTACCTCTCGCTCAGGAGATTCAGAAGAAACTTCATCGTGAAAACATCCAGAAAGTCATTCACAACCTGAATGTTCGCCAAATCTAAACTAGTTTCAGTGGATGCCGATGCTTCCGCACCTTGGAATGAAGATTGACCGTCTAAGGTGAACTAGGTAACCGCTTCGGAATTTGTCCTAGACGATTCAACTGATTCTGAAGCGAAGCTGATAGTTGATTAACACAGTCGATTGCAACATGATTTGCGGTCATCCAATTCATACCCAACATGGTGTCCACTCTTCTCATAGGCAAACAATAAATTCTACTACGAAATTTCTGTCTCCTATGACAAGTAGACAATTCTGACTCAAGGATTGGGTCTGGACACGTTCTTCAGCAGCAGTAAATATAGTTATTGGCTCAGACAGCAGAGACAATGCTAGTCCCAACCGATCCGCACATGATTGTGCTATTATACAATGGGTTGCACCCGAATCGTGTAATATACTAACGGAGTTACTAAAAACTGATCTCATACTCCTCAATAGATTGTCTGCAGTCGTAACTGTCTAAACATCCAGAATGTTGACTCGTCCTTGCCCTAGAGCTGCTTGTAACTTCTTGAAACTCTTCCTTACAGGGCACTATTTACCATAGTGACCCTCTACTTTTCTATAATAGCACCGATTAGATCTTCGCTTGCAATCACCGCTGTGAGGCTTTCCCCAGTTAGAACATCTTCTGACCTTTGAAGAATCAAAGAATTGCATCTACTTTTCCTTTGATGAAATTATCTTAGGACTTTGCATTCGGAGTTGATAATTCAACTACCTTCTCCTTTCCCATACTTCCTATGAGGTCATCCTCGGCGACACGGGCTGACTGCACTAAGGCAACAAAATTGGTAACAGTATAAGAACTGAGACCATAAGTCATAAAAGCACTAAGGCCCTTCTTATACATCTGCATTCTCCATTCGTCATTCGAAACATACCTTACCATTCGGTATAACTGAGACAACTTCTCGAACTTAGCGGTGTATTCTTCCACCGTCATGTCACCTTTCCGGAGGATGCACCGGTTGGAGATCCCGATCTTGGTCGAGGACTGCGTCTTGATCATCCTACCATAATTCCGCTTATGATGCACTAAGTATTAAGTTGATCAGGCTCAATGTCTCTTAGCATCACAAGTGTAATTACAACCAGGACTAACAAGGAATCGACTCAACCCTAAACTAAGTCCGACTAGGTCGAACTGCTCTGATACCAACTGTAACACCCCGGTATTTTTATTTGGTAAAAACACCCAAGTGCACATTAAACATACATCAGAGATAATATTTCCTGTTCAGAAACTGAATACCATTATAAATTTTTCGCTGAATAAAACAAAACAGTCTTTTATACAAACAAGACTATACGGTACTCAGACCATAACCTGTCAGCAACTATGGTATTTAGCATCATACAAGAAAGCGGAAGAAAACCTAAAACTGAGGACACCATGTTGTTATACATAGACAGCCAAAAAGGGAAATAAAAATAACTTAAGCATAAACGCTAAGTCATCAGTAGTCGCCCGAGCCCAACCTACTCGTGTCTCTTGGATTTCTGCTGCCCCTGTGTCTCTGTAAAACAACAACATATAAACAGTGACCCGTACTACAATTAATTTAACATAACACCGACTGCGTAACCGCTACTCCCGGTGAACCGTACTACAATTAATTTAACATAACACCGACTGCGTAACCGCTACTCCCGGTGAACCCCCCTACCAATAGTACATTCTCCCATTGGCATGGGGCCTAGGGTAAGGGATCATGACTGCCCTGCCTAGTATGTTACACATGGGTCGTCACCCAACTCGATACATATACACACACAGGTCTGTAATCATATGAACTCAGGGTCCATCACCTCAAATAACCAGTTGACAATTAACCCACGCTTTTATAAAACCAAGTTCACACTCGCACTCTAAGTTACCTCTTTTCGACACAATTTTCAACTTCGAAAACAGTTTATTTTGCCTTAAAACTAGAATATTCAGTTAGGCCTTTGAATAAGCTTTTCAACGCATCTTAGAACACCTCAATCGGGTTCCCGGATCAAAAGATATCGCGAAAACAAAAACAGTGTTTAGTTGCTGAAAATTCTGTAAACCGTCGCGACGCGAACTGCTACCGTCGCGACGCGAAAAACGACAGAAACATTTTGCGTGACAAAACTGGGCCAGGTCGCGACGCGAAGGGGACGGGTCGCGACGCGACCCTCTGCAGAAAGTGCAGATTTTCCGTTTTCTTACGAAATTCGCTATTCCGCTCAATTCCGATTCTCGTTCCGACTGAAAACAGATTTGACAACCAGCAAAACCAATCCAACCAATACCACACAATCAATCAATCAAATCAAAAACTCAATCAAAACGGTTTTTATCAAAAACGACATAATTTCCCATTAACGGTTTTTAAGTCAAAATCTTTCGAAATCAAATCACCAAAAATTCTGTTTCAACACGACACAACTCGAGACTCGCCCCGATCGATTCCTAACCCGAAACAGACAATATCAAGTAATATTCCAGACCAGTGAAAGCGATAAAACGATTAATCAATTAATTCGAAAACAAAAATTCTAAACGTGAGTAGAACTCACCCTTGACGCGTGATCCACACGATCGAGCCGAAATCACCGAGTAGCCACACGAACGCTCCCCGCTCCGGCGACACCCAATCCGCTTCCAAAGCTTCCCACTCGATCACGAAACCTCTTTTGACCGAAATACCAAATTCCTCGAAATCTTCCATTGACACTATTCATTGTCTTCAACCTCCAATCACCACTATTCACATATAAACCCAATTTTGAACCCTAACCTTCAATTCTTCAAAAATTCCAAATCGGACTTCAATATTCGCGTATTCCACCTTGAGCTCGCTCCTAACCACCATTCTAGGCTTTCCTTTGAGCTTGAACCACAAAACCTCCATTTTTCCTCTAAAATTCGAAAATGGCAAAGTGAGAGAGAGAGAGTTGATGATGAAGATCTTGGTACCAAATCGAAGAGGAAGTAACGCTGAGCATTTTTCGTGTTGGAAGGAAGTCGTTTCGTTGAGCGGAAGTACCCCCTTTTTCCTCTTCTTCTTCCTCCCCCTTTCTTTCTCTCTTCTTTTCTTTTTCTCCTCTCCTCTCTGTTTCTCGCCTCCTCTTCCTTTCTTTTCTTTCTTCAATTAATTCTTTCCTTTCTTTTACACACACACACACGGTTACATATATATATATTTAGTATATAATTAGCAACGCGGTCCAATTACCGTATTGATCTAATTCACCTATTTCGATTCCGAAACTTCCTTGATCCGTATTATCCGGTTAACGATCCGATGACAATCAATAAATAATTTTAGCACTCAGTAAATTTACCAGTCGAGTACTAAATTAATTTAATTGGGTTAACATCCAAATAATCCCATTAATTATATTGCGGATGTTACAAGTAGGTTCTATAACTCAGGAGGGGTATCAATCATCAGACTTATTATCGGGTCGTGGATCGACCAACATTTTGAGTTTGAACCCCTCTCTCATCCATGCGCAGGACTCCACCCCTCCTTCCTCATAGCTTCTTGGTATAGCAATAGGGCGCATGTGAGGGGAGTAGAACACTGCCTCATACATTTTTACCTCGATAGGGAAAGGATTTCGATCAGCTTCAACGATCTCCACCTTATCACCAATCCATATCATCAGCTTCTGATGTAACGTCGAGGAAACACATTCACTTGTGTGAATCCAGTCCCTCCCCAGGATCAAAACATACGATGGCTTCCCTTCTATAACTAGAAAAGCCGATCATGTTACCTTCGATCCTACAGTAACATTGGCCACCAACATGCCCAAGGCATGAGAATGGTGGCCCATGAAGCTGGTCATAGTCATGGTGGTAGGGATGAGATCTTCGGCGTTCTTGCCGAGTTTCTTCATTGTAGCCAAAGGCATTATATTCAGTACATATCCACCATCCACGAATACCCTATTGAAGAGCTTCCCGTTTTGTTGAGCCTTGATGTATAACGAATTCAATTACCATATCTGCCTTGGGTTTTTCAAACAATATTCCTTCGGTCACCTGATTGTTTGATTCTTTCAAGGCTGCCCTTTCGGCATCCTCGACAAAAACATCATCCTTAAGGTCATTGGGTTGTCCTTTGACCCCACGGAACTCTAATGGTAGCAACCCCACCATTTCAATCTCTGCGAGGAAACCTCCACCTTCCTCGTCCAGTATGTCATCTAACACGAGTGGTCTGAATGGGTCCTCCGCACTATCATCCATCTCTACGTCTACGACCTTCTTAGTCAAGAACCCTGGGTCTTCTTTAGAAGAGGGCTCCTCAGTGTTAGCTCCTAGTGTCATGGTCTTCTTCGGGCTATGGGATCCATACAAAGATTCCATTGTAGCGTCTGTTATTGGGCTACCGGCTATTTTCACTGCCCCAATCATGTTATTCACCTCGGCTCCCCCTTCGGGAATAGTGGCAAGGAGAGGCACCTTAACAGGGGTTTCACTGCCTATGCTTTCCTCGGTGGTTTTAGGAAAAGTCTGATCCAAAGCATTGGCTATAGAGGCCCCAAGAATCTCTTGAACAACCCTTGCCCTCTGCGCCATTCTCTTCTGCGAGCGTGCTGAGTGGTCACTTTGGAAGGCAATTCTTTGGACACTCTCTTTGTCATCCATTGGTCTGGGGGTACCTCGGAAGGCAGTTCCACTCTTCTTGTTGCCCTCAGCTCCATGTCACTCATGACACTGATGTCAACGGAGACCTGGCCTTGCTAGGCCGTTTCCCTTGCCACTTTCTTTTCACTATGTTTTTATTGCTTACATTATCTTTTTTTGCAAACTTTTATAACAAACTTGGCACTTTTATGTTTGGCATCGTTATCTATTCATTTTTGAGTTAAAGTTTCAATTTCATGTAATATTATTCATCTTTCTCTTCAATGAAACAAGAAAATCTACTTGAATAATTATTAAAATGTGGGCATAATTAGAGGTGAAAATTTCTACCTGTTAGTGGGATCCCTTCGTGGGCTGTTCCAGTAGGAGCTCTACGAGTGGGGAATTTTTCTCGTGGGTATGAGGACGGGGAGAAAATCCCCACACAATCCCCGGTCCGAATATATTTTATATTATAAGTACGTTCTTTTTAATATGTGATAAGAAAAGTTTGATAAAAACTTATAAATATATATAACTTTATTAAATCAGACATAATTTAATTGACATAATATTACTATTTAAGTTATACTATTGAGGAATATTTTAATATAATTTAAACATAAAATTGATATTATTTCTATACACTTTGTAGCACTACGCACGGTAGATCTACGTATTATTTAGTTTTTTCATTCATATTTCTTATTTGGATTATTTATGTATGTATATACTCTTTATTGTACGTGTAATATTACTATGTAGGTAGATTTTAGGGTGATGAATCAACTAGGCTCATCGGTGTACCGATAAGTTGACTGTTGGATATAATATAAAATATTATGAATGATTCCGATTTTGCATTGGTTGATACCATCTCAACCACTCATAGCATTTTGTATTATATCATACGATCAATTTGACTGATATACCGGTAAGCGACTTCCATGATCATTCACCTTAGAGGGCACCAACTATTTAACATTTTTAAAATCACCTACTCTTTGAATTGTTATGTACCCTTATCAAATTTCATATTAATATGATTTTAACATTGAATTTATATTTTTCTGAGTCAAAAAACATAAAATTTATAGTTTTTACAATATACCGTGCATAGCATGGGCCTACATATTACCTGATTTTATTATTTTTTGTTCTCATTATTTTTTTGAATAGAATTTTCTTATGTAAGTAAATTTATTTAAGAGCACTAGAGCACTAGATTTTTTTATAAACATCATTTTTTACCATTCTGAATAGCAAACAAAGTGTTATGCTATCATTTTGAGAGCAATAGAACACTAGATTTTTTTATAAACATTATATTTCCCGAAACTCAGTATCTATTGGAAACTCAAAATCTAAAGCCATTAATAAAAATTATTGAATGAACATCACAACTCAAAATCTAGAGTATTTGGGTTTTTATCATTTTTAACATGTCTTTTCAACCTGTTAAAGATAATAATCTTTTTCATTATTTTGAGAAGTCGCTTTATGTTGTTTAGGAAAAAAATATATATAACCTACTTAAAATAGATTTTTATACAATGTAAATAATTATTCTTTTCTTGAAATTTTAATAGAATTACAAATCTTAGAATATCTGCATCTCACAAACACAATAGGAATTAATCACAAACACACACACATATATAAATATATATATATATATATATATATATATATATATATATATATATATATATATATACACCCACGTAAAATTTTCATCAAAATCCAAAGTCATTTCAAATTTTACTCGCTGGTAAAATTTGCCCGACTGGCTCAAAACACGACGAAATTTTGTTGGAATTTCTTGAGAATTTTTAAACCCTGACTTAATGATATTCATTAATTTAACAGTATAATTTCATCGTGATGCAATCCAATCGTTTCTTTAATCTCAAAAATCATTTTAGTAAACCATTGATACTTGCACATTAAAACAGTCATAATACAATGTCTATTAACTCCAATTGTTACCAAATTCACGACTTATCAACATAAATCAGTAAGTCAATGAGGTGATCAGTCCATATCACCTATCTTTAAGTAATAAGAACTAAATTTTAATAAAACAATTTTCATATGAAAACTGGGGTGTCACACATTTTCTTCCCTTTATGAATCCCCAAAGAAAGAGTAAATTTCTTTTTTTCTCAAATCTAAAAGATAAACTTGAAATTTATTTATTTTCAAAATTATTGTACGTGGTCGATTATTTTTTCTAGTTTTTATAAAACCCATTTATTTGAGTAATTTAAATAAATAATAAAACTATATATCATTAGTTATTGTTTATGTTTCAAACAAATATTTCTAAATTATATTATTAATACTTTTTATTAACGATGCAGAAAACATTTAAAAAGGAATTGGTTGTGCATGCCTATAAATAAAGCTATTGGGTAAAACAGAAGACATCACAAATTTGAGAACAGAATAGAGATTGGAGAAATATAAGAATAGGGAAGAGTTATGGCATGTGAGTGATGTGAAAAAATGTATTGTGATAATGCTAATGGTTATGATAGTTGTAACACAACCTCATGAGGATATCAATCAATCTCAAGAAGTTGAGCCAAATAGACCTTTTAAGGTCCATTTTGCTATTGATGGTCTTTGCCATATGAAGTGTATGGATGAAAATCTTAACTTATTTGTTAATCCTAAATTATGCCCAGAGTATTGTCGAAGAAAACAATCAACAATGGTATCCATATTTTCATTTTCTTCTCATCTTATATCTAGTCTTTTGTAACAAACTTCAATATTTTTTTTGTCAAAAACAAACAAACTAAAATATTTTTATACTGCTAAATTATTATTTTTTGTTTTGTCTTAACAGGTTCCACATAGTGCAGACATACACTGGTTTTAGCTTGGAGGCTTGCAACAACAAGAAATAATAAATTCGTATGCTACACGAGACTCTAATTAAGAAAATGTACTCAGAAGAATAGAAAATTATGTCACACAATAATAAATAATTTTTATTCGTAATACCTATTTTCTCTATTTTTATGATTCAGTATATCTTGGTATAATTTTTCCTTGTTTGTTTTTTGTGATGATCCATTCAATTCAATTATGGCACTAATTTGTCAATTAATTAAATAACTTATAAGTATCATCAAAAAGAAGATAACCCTTATATATTTTTAATATTAATTTAATTTAATCTTCATAGTTCAAAATTATATAAAATAATATTGCAAATGAAAAATAAACCCTAGGTAAACTTTTTGAAATAGTCTTATATAATTTCGAAAGTACTGTCATCTGCTAGATTAATTATAACAAATTAATTTATCGGATAAGGCTATTGGTTAGTAGAAAGTTTTTTGAAAACACGAGAGTTATTTAATAAGTGAACTTCTCTCACTTAGCTCGTACGATTATTTTCACTTTGTTTAAAGTGTTTTCCATACGTGTGCAAAGCTAATAATAGCGTATTATTTTTCCTCACACTGTTTGGCTCTCGTACAATTACTTTTGGCTGTCCTTTTAATGGCATTAGTCAATGCATATTAATAAAACCAAAGTTAAGTTACAAGGAACCAAAAGGAATGAAATATAAGAAATTTCAAAGGAATAGTGCCAAGACCACATTAGGATTACTGGTAGAGTGAAAATGATTTCGGTACATAGTACAGTGTTAGCTAGCATTGCACGACTGCTATGGTACGATTAAAGAAAGATGTAGAGACAACGTTCATACTGTCGTACATTTAATATTTTCGACATGCCGGAGTCTACACAATGACAACATATCCCCAAAAATCTGGGATACTACCTTTCAGAGATACACATTCATAATTTGGATTAACGGTCATGGAATAACAATTATCCATATTAGACTCAAGATGGTAAAAATTTCATAATATTAGTTAAAGATTCTGAACATAAATCAGCAATCACCTAAGGAAGTGGAATCGGCTGATCATCTCTTTATCAGTTGTGAAAGAAGCCAGAAGGTGATTTGGTTGAGCACTTCAGGTTGTTCGGAGAGATCTTTAAAGGCGAGGCAATGAGGTGGGTGAGTCATCTGATATGGACAGCAGTAATATGGAGTATTTGGTTAACCAGAAATAATGTTGTTTTCAAGGGGGAGGTGGAAACTGAAAAAGCTATCAAAATGACTGCAAAATATCTTGCTTGGGTTTGGTTCTTATCCAGGAAAGGGAAAAATAGTGGGGCTGTGTTGCTCAAGTGCCCTATGATGTGTTTATTATCTTTGTAATTATAGTGTACACTACTGGTGAGATGCACAGGTCCTTTTAGGCGAGTTGGCAGAATGGCAAGGCAGAAGTACTGATAATTGTTAGAAGGAGTATAGTGCATAGGCAGCTTGATGTAGCAGATGAGTGTAAGTGATTGCGTAGAGTGTAGTGGAGTGTATCATGGACGTTGGAAGGTGATTTAGAGCATTGGAGATGTTGTGCTTTTTCTGCTTTAAGGCTTGGTACCAAGCTGTGATTGATTAATTAGCCAAGGGAGGAGGATGATCAAGGTAGGAAATGGTGGCTTGTTTGTCGATCAATATTGTAATAACAATAACAGGCGCATAAGAATTGAAGATGCTGCAGCATTCATAGAGGGGGGTCTGATGATAACATCATGAGCATGCTATTTTTGGTCAAGATTCATTATGTTGGTGTCTCAGTGGAGTAGGGTCTTGGGAAATAATATTGTGGCGTTAATGTGATCTTTATTACGTGAAGCTGGTTGCAATTTTGATGGGAAGAGGGTGGGGAAACCTTTTGTAATAATATTGAAAAGATGTATTCGAGAGTGGTTAAAGCAATTTTCATGGCTTTAAGAGGAACACACGTTAAAGAGAACTCTGTTAATGCTAATGCCCATTTGCCTATTCGAGAGTGCAAATAGGTTTGGTCAACCCACTAGTGCAAAAATGACAACAAAAAACACCTTTTAACATCGGTTGTTTGGATACCCGATTTTAAATGTAGGCATGGTGGCCATTTTGCAATTAAATGGAAGTTTTGAGTTTTCGTACTTACTTTTAACATCGATTGTTTAAACAACCGATGTTAAAAGTTTAAACAACTGGTGTTAAAAGTGTTTGTGTCAGACCTTTAACATCTATTGTTTATACAACTTATGTTAAAAGTATTTGTGTCAGACTTTTAGCATTGGTTGTTTAAACAACCGATGTGAAAGGTGTTTCTTTTCTACATTTAACATCGGTTGTTTAAACAACCGATGCTAAAATTAAAGTCTATTCAGTTCACAAAATTAACACGCCAATACTAGTGCCCTAACACATCCTTTAGCGTTTTCACTCCCTCTGGCCTCTTGCGTTCACCTGCTCTCCCTCCCACTCTCACTGTTCGCCTCTCATCGCCACGCCGTATTGCCTCACACCATCACGCCGTCTTGCTTTCTCATCGTCCTTACCCTCTACCGTATCTCCTTTACATAACCCTAGCAATGGCTAATGCTAACCACCACGAGAGTCACACCACAAACGCGAGCTCCCCCCCAGTTCTCATCTTCCCACTACAGTTTCGAGGCTCACAAACGCGAACTCTTCGGGTATTGAGTAGTTGCATGATCTAGTGTTCATTGCAACACACTACACCTCCAAACATGTATTTCTCTCATTCTTTCTTTCTACTCAAGTAACTTTGTTCTCTTTTACTTTGTTGTCGTCAAACACTTCAATCCTAGCCGTAGGTTCGGCCAGAGGTTTGGACAGTCTGTGATTCCTCTTTCTTCAAGCGATTGCGTGGAGGAAAGAACTCTGTTCCTCGACTATGGGTTTCCTAACTTCTCCAAAGAGTGTTAGGTTAGGTGTGACAGGGACGTGTGGCTTGGATTATCTACGAAACTAAGAAAACATTAAAAGAAAGCGATAAAATGAAGATAAAGTAAGTAAAAGACTTGTGTATTGATTGATGTGAATGTGTTTTGAACTGTACAAGTACTCCTATATATACATGAGCCTTCGTTGGCCACTACTCGAGCCTACATCTGCACACCGTTGGATTAATTATGATCAACGGTTCTAATTACGCCTAGCCCCTAGAATTTCGGAGTCCACTCCTCCACGACCTCACTAGCACGGTTAGCGGGGTAAAACTATCGTCGCTCCTCTTTCCACGGGGTCTTCTGTCCCTTGACTTTAACCGCTCCAGCGTGATGTGTCTTCGTGCACTGAATACTTGCGCTCCAAGCAAGTATTTTCTGCCTCAGCCGCTTTATCATCCTTCCAAACATTACCGAAGTCATCTGCTTTATTATAAATTTTTTCAATCATTTTCCATGCAGCTTTCCATCCCTTCAGGTAAATATGCTGGGAATCACAGGATCTTAATATGGTTCCAGCTTCAGCACAAATTACTAAGCTCTCAGTATTTGCGAACAACAAATAAACCAGACAAAAAAACCCACCAGGAATACCAAAAAGAAATTGACAAGAAACAAAAGGAGAAAAATAAAAACCTTCAACATTTTTCTGATCCGAAAATAAAACATCAAATACTGATGTTTTCATAAGCTGCAAATTCTGCAAAGCACTATCTAATGATTTGCTGCAGTTCTCAAACTCAGTAAACCTACACTAGAGAATGCCAACAACTTAGAATAGAAAGAAAATTAATTATATGTCATGTAAATACGCTGTCAGATAAGATAACCTATTTTCATCACTGAACAATGCCAAATCAAAAGTGTCACCAATCCGAATGTCGCAGATATTAGGCACTTTGGCTGCAAGGGTGTCCTCTGGTCCTGATATTAGGCACTTTGGAGCTAGAGACTTGTCTTGGGGAAAGCTTGCATGGTACATTGAACCTTAGGGAGGCTAGATTGGGAGTCATCTCAGAATTTTAGAGTGTCAAAGTTCAAGTTTTGATGACTATTTGGTGGTGTTGATTTCTTTAAAGATTCGATTGCTTGTGTGTTGCTAAACTTCCAAGTGAGTTCTTCGTTTATGTTGTTTGTGGCATTGCATGTGGTTGTTCTGGGTTTGTTGTGTTACCTATGCATATGGATGATTAAGTGTTGAAGGAATGTATGGAATTTGGTATACAAGCATTTCCAATTGTGAGCTCATCATAAAACTTAAATGTGTTGCATAAATTGATGTTTGAATAATTGTTTGGTGTATGAATAAGTCTGTTGATGGTATTTCGAAAAGTTGATTTTCCGCTTCCCTTTCAACCCGATCTAATCCCCGATCCCTTCTTTAACCCAACCTAAGCTATCCTAGTTATATTGGGACTTATTTAATGCACAATTGATGAATATCTTTGACTTATAAATCATGTACTTTGTGATGCAACAAGAGTAACTTAATGTTAGTTTTTCTTAACAAACCGAGTATTGTTGTATCAAGTGAGAAAACGACCTAAGTGTCAAGAAAAGCATAAAGCACCAAAGGGATGACGATCCTAAGCTAATAGCATACTAGTGGAGGGAAGTCATAAACCCAGAACCTAGGCCCAGAGAAGTTGACTCGGTAATAGCTATTATCGAGTGGGTTCACCGTGGGAAGTAGTAGTTGCTGAACCGGGCTACAAGAGTTTGAATGATCCGAAGGGTTCGAGGTTACATTTGCTTAGTCTACCCTAGTATTGTAATATGTAATATTACGAAGTTTTCATGTTGATTGTATAATCAAAGTTATTGTAATTAGCAAACCGTACTTTTGGAGTTGCACAAATTTTTGAATAATGACTCATGTTTAACTGTTTATAGTTATGTCATTAAGTACTCATTTAGGTATTTTATACCTCACGGAGTAAGATTAGGATGGTTTCTTCCATCAAGTGAGGTTATGTTAAATTCCTTAAGTAGGATCGCAACTCTGATTTATATTGAAATGATTAACGTCCTAAGTTTATGACGTCTAAATTTAAGTATTTAAGTTATCTGATTCATTAGTGATCTAATGAATCTCCTTGAGTAACCTAAAGTGCAAGGAACTTCCAATCATACTTCAAGAAGACAGTGTGCTATGACAGCACTGCTTTAGAAGGCTTTGAGGTTAAAAAATAGAGAAAACAATGAAGTTAAAATAACTTCACCAGTTAAGAAAGACCCTCCTCAAAATGGCCTCTAAAATCAAAAGGCATAGTAGTTGCCCTAGTCAAACAAGAATGATGATCAAGAGATAAATTGAAGGCACTCAATATAAGGATAATTACACTGCTTCTTAAGATGGGAAGATTGCCCTTCAGTATATCAAGTATAGAGAGATAAATGAACAAACATCTTCTCAAAGAAAAGAGTTCTGAGATCAAAGTAAATCGTTTTCACAACTGAATAAGCAGCTACATCTATGGAGATCCTCTGTGATTAGAAGTGCTTCTTCAAAAAGCTTCTCACGGTGAGTTAAGCAATAGTAAGAATATTCTCAATCAAGAGTATCAGTATAAAGCTTCTCAAAATAGAAGATAAGTATTTAGTGAAGATTACATAAGATGCTAGAAGTGAAAAAATATTCAATTGAGAGAGCAATTGAGGCAATACAAACATCTTATGGTAAAGTAAGGTCAAGAGTCATACAATTTGGAGGTGCCACAGTTAGAATGTATCAGTTGATCAGAGTATAAGAGCTTATGCATCAATACAAGATCACAGTTTCAATAAGCTCAGTTCTTCAGAAGATACATGTCAAGCACAAAAAGGTGTTCAGAAGATATAATCATTGGATTAATCTCAAATAACATAAAGTGAACTGATGAAGTCTCTTGCCTAACAAGAGGCTCAAAAGATATGGCTAGATATAAAGAGTAAAGTGATTCGGAAGATTTTTAGAATACGTTCAAAAGATTCTTCAGCAGGCATTTCAAAAAGGCAGAGTTCAGAAAGTACTTCAGAAGACATGACCAAAAGGAACTTCAGAAGATATACTCAAAAGATACGCCAAAAGCTACTTAAAGTAAATATGTCACAAGATCAATTCCTCTTAGCAACACTTATAATGATCAATGAATGTCTAATAAGACTGGTTTTCAAGTTGAGAAGCCATGCTCCAAAAGCTTGATCAACTTCAGAAGACATGAAGCTCGTAAGCTCCCAACGGCCACCTGCTACAGTACGGAACCTGCAGGAGGCGTAGAAAAGTGACACGCTTTATGTCAAAAGGACACAATGGCTAGCTTACTCTTGGGAATTGTTATTTAACGGATCTATTGGGTAAAATACTCTATATATACCTAATAGACTATCACATTCAAGGGGTAAGAGTAGATCATAAGCCTACTTCAGTATTTCCCGCCATATAGCTTCATAAGTAGCTTTCGAAGCTTCTCAACAAGCTTCAGAAGATCCATCATCTCTCTCAACCATACTCAGTGGACTTACAAATTGAAATGGGAACATAACATTGTTGTAGAAGAAAACTAGTGGAATAGTTGATAGGGCTGTGGAAGATAACTATCATTGTTGAAGCCTGTGATTGGCTTGTAAACTATTTGAAAAATAGTGAAATTTTCACTTGGTGTGAGGAGTGGATGTTTCCCATGTGATTTGGGTGAACCACTATAACTCTTAAGTGTCTTTTACTGCTTTCCTCTATAGTTTACCTTACATTACAATTTGTTCTAAAAGAAAAGCTTTCTTCTACTCCATTGTAGAAATTATTCTACAATCTCAAGCCAAACCATATTGAGCTATCTTCTCAATACACTACAACACTTCTCATCTTTCTAACAAAGCATTACCATAGCACATCATCACTAGTGTGAGAAGATTCAGATACACCTTAATACTTTCACAGTGTGGATGCTTTCTGAAAACTTAAAGCGACGTCACTTCCATGCCGATTGTATATTAACAGCCGATGTGGTGTAGTCTTTACACAAATATTAAGGTCAGTCCACCCTTAATTTAATTGATTCTCTCTCTCTCCTTTCCCACAACACTCAAAGCCCAACCCTCGCTCTCTCTGTCTCCCTCATGCTCATTGTTCTCGATGTCGTTTCTCTCGTTCTCACGTGCCATTCTAGATCTCTTTATGAGGGAGACAACGAATGTTCCCAAGATCCCACAAAGGTTCTTCTTCTCCCCATGCTTCGTCCCTGCTGTACCTCTTTTTTTCCTAAAGATTTGTGCTCTTTTTTCTATTTGTGGTTTTTTCGCATCTTACGGTGGATGTTGTGCTCTTTGTCAATATACACGGTTTTTTAGTGGAGTAGTGCTGCATTTTTCTTTGCAATGTTAGTTCTTTTTTTCACGTTCTCTCTACGAATCTGTATATGTTTCATGATTTATGGAGATGTATATGTTTTATTATTTTCTAGATTTGTAATGCTTTATAATTTATTGATCTGTATATATGTTTTATGATTTATGGAGTTGTCTATATGTATTATGATTTGTAGATCTGTCTATATGATAGTAGTTATATAAGTTTTATGATTTATGGATATGTATATACGATAATAGCTATATATATTGATTGTTTTCGTTTTATGTTTGACTTTGAGTACTATCGTGAATGCAATGCCCTTGAAAAACTTCCTACTACAAGGATATTTTTCCAATTTGCTTTAGCCTATGTCTGGATGAAAGAGTATGCTCAGAGATCTGCCGTTGCAGACTGGAAGAGTATGGTCAAAGATCTCAAATTCCAATTCTCGTGTCAAGATCACTCTCAACTTATATGTCCTTCACTCTCAAGTTGGAAGACTTTGATAAACTTGTAGAGTTTTTATTGAGTAATATAAGGACACAAATTTCAAGAGAAAGGGGAGCAACGATGCATATCATCAAGTATGTAGCACGAATCTTGCCTGAATAAGTAGTAAACATGCCTAAATGAGAAGTAACCTTTCAACAGTAGTTATGTTTTGTATTGGATACTTTAAGCTTGCCACACTGAATTGACCATGTTATCCTTTAGAATCAGAACTAGGCGTTTACCATACGAGAGAAGAATATTGAAAGAAAAACCACTTTAAGAGAAGGAAAAAATGAGTATGAGAAACATCTATACTCGTTTTTGCCTTCTCCCAAAGATGCTCTATCTCCGATATTGTTCCTCATCTTCGTAAGTACTTAGTTTTGATTATGAAGGAACACACAGTCCACCTAGGTTGAAATATATATATATATATATATATATATATATATATATATCATTGTAATTTTGTATTTAGTACTTATATATTGTAAACTGACACAATGTATATTATGATTTGGCAACAAACATGTTTCTTAATATCTACAGTTTTATTTCTTGCTTTGATTCCAAAATTTGTTGTCGAACTAGGAAATTGAAGAAACATATTATTTTAAAAAAAAATTAACATCGATTTTTCACTAATAACTGACTTACAAACCTCATTACTATGAGTTTTTTAAGTGTTTAAAACGATAGTTTTACGTTGACGTTGTATCCCTTTCATGATGTAAAAGAAATAACAAGTGAAGAAAAGAGAGTTTTGTTAAAACAAAAACAAAAGATGGCTAATTGAAAGAAAAAGGTAAAAGTGAGTCTGAATTACGAAAAAGTATTGAATAAATTTGTGATTGCTCTTTTAAACTTTTAGGACATTTTCTTATGTAGAAAACCCAAATATTCTTCGATGCCCAACCACAATAAAACCTTTAAAAGTCCTTAGTGATCCATAAAACAGGTACTTTTGTGATAGATTGACAATGCAATGTATTTTGTAACTTTTAGAATATCTGCCAGAAATCCCGCCGGAAATCCCGCCGAAAAATCTGCCGGAAATCCCGCCGAAAAATCCGCCGGAAACTCATAAAAAAATCGCATAACATTACCCGCGGAATATCTGCCGGAAATCCCGCCGAAAAATCCGCCAGAAATTTTTTTTTAAAAAAATAAATAAAAATCTGCCGGAAAACCCGCTGGAATTTTTTTATTTTTTTAAAAAAAAAAATCCGCCGGAAAAACCTTGAAATCCGCCGGAAATTAATTTTCGTTTTATTTAAAAAATTAATATTATTTTATTAAAAACTTTAATTATTGATAAAAAAATAAAAGTTAATAATTAATTTAATTATTAATTAATTTACTAATTAAAAAAATAAAAATTAGGAATGAAAATTAATAACTAATTTAATTATTAATTAATTTATTAATTAATAGATTATAGTAATTAATTTTAAACATCGATACAACAAAATAAAACAATCCAAAGCTGGGGTGGCTGCTGGCCTGACTCATCACCATGATAATAGGTATCATCTGATGCAAGAAAAGCACTAACCGCATCGATATTAAGATCGATGTTTGAGTTGGACTGCTGGGGTGGCTGCTGCTGGGGGTGCTGGTATGGCTGGTATGGTTGCTGCTGGCGGTGCTGAACCTGCTGCATTGGATACTGCTGGGAATACTGGGATGCATACTGTTGGGAATATTGGGGCTGAGGCCACGACTGAAATGCACCGCCGAATGCTGTTGCGGCAGGTAGGATGGCATATGTGATGATGATGGCCTCGAGTGCTGAGACATCAACTGATCCTGCAAAAGCTTAAAGCGCTCCTCATTTATCCTAGCTTTCTCCCGAAGCGCCTGCACTTCCCGTTCATTTTGCTCCTGCCGCTCGGCAAACTGACGATGGGCCTCCCTCAGTTGCTGGGTCAATTGCGTAACAGCATTCAACTCACTAGAATTAGGAAGATGAGAGCGACCAGTACTCTCTGATCCAGAATGTGAAGATAGACTCGGAATAATACTTGTTCTGAAAGCAGTCGGTCCAATACCACCAGATCCTACCATACGATTACTCTTTTGGGGACCAACTGCTCTCTCGCAAATATCACAAGCTACTTTAGCCTCCTCCACAGGATCGATATCTGTCCCACTGCTCTGCTGTGACTCATGGTACTCAGTCAGCCCATCCTGGAAGCTCTCATGAAAAAAATAACCCAACAAAGAAATAAATAACTAATTATTAATAATAATATATAATATAATAAAAACAATATATATATATAAAGATAAATATAAATAATAAACATTAATATATAATTGTAAAAGTAGTTTTACCGGAATATTCCTCGCCCGATCTGTAGTAAACTCACCAGTGTCCTCTCGCATATGAGGGTAGCGATGCAACTCGGGCTAAGTGACTGTCCTTTGATGCATCGCCTCCTATATATATACATATAGTGTTATTAATTAGTACACATGAAAATGACTAGTTAATGATAAATAATTAATTAATCAAGTAATAAAGTAATATATTGACCAAACGCCTATGATGGGTTGCAGTATTAACACTCCCCCCTGTGTGTATGCAGCCACCTTTTTCAGAAGCACGGTTCTTCTTGGCTTTCTCACAATAATTCTTAAATTCTGGTGTCTCCCAATACTCTCTGAACGAAGCCCAAGTTGAGTCTCCCATATAAGATGGCTTCACATTCTTATTGCGCGCATCCCGCTGTAATTCAGAATAGCGATGGGAACATCTCTTATGGAACACTCTCTCAACTTCTTTTTGCTGCTCTGGTAACCACGTACATTTTTCCTATTTAAGAAATTTACAATAATGTTGTTAATAAAACAAATTAATTAATCAAGTCAATAAGATAATACACCAAATAATTATTTCGTAGAAAAACTTACCAAGAATGATTTTAACATCCTCGCAATTGCCTCTTTATCTTTTCTAACCGCTGTCCAATTCTTCCAGCTGCCGGTGAAATTCTCCTTAATTGTTTTTGTGATGGCGGTAGTTGTCCTTCGAAGGAAGAAACCTGTATTACATTAAAAAAAGATGAATTTTATTACACCAAATTATATAATTAAGTTATATAAAAGGCAACAAAAATAAATTAATAAATAATAATATATAATACTTACGAATCGCCAGCAGTCTCCAATATGATACGACCATCAGTTGTATACCTCACCACCTCCTGGTTAACAGTAAATGTGCGTACCCCATCTGCATCAACATCTATCGGGGCTAAGCCCTCAGTACCATCAGGAATCATTGGCTGCCCTGCAGTACTACTACTAGCACCCTCAGACCCAGGTGGTGGCAAATATCTGCCACCAGAAACAACAACACGAGCAGGCTGACGACGACGCCCTAGGCGAGTAGAAGTCTTCCTCCCGCTAGTGTTGGCGCCATCACTCGTGATAGGTGGAGGAACATATGTGTCGTCATGATCGGATCATGAGTGAGATGATGCCATAACCGTATCTAGACATATACATTTAAACAAACAAACATATACTAAACAAGGATAACATAAACATACTAAACAAAAATATACAAACATAAATTACATTCTTGATTAAAAATAGGCTAACATATATTGTTGAAACATAAAATAACTAATTGGAATCCCATTCATTCTCAAAATAATCATCAGAGGAGGAGTGAATTCTTGATACACCAATGTGGTCTTTTGCATCTTCATCAGAATCTTCTTCGTCATCAACTTCATCGCCGGTGTTTGGCTCATCACATAAACGAGTAATGGGTTCAACATGAATCACTTCATTTACATTAGACCTCTCTTCCATTTGATATGGCACATCTTCCATCATGTCATCATTTGTCTCAATGCGACCTCTTGGTTTTGTTTTAATTGCGACACACCAACCACGCCTATCAGTCTCCGTTGATGAATAAGGGACATAATAGACTTGTCTCACATTTTGTGCAATGACGAACAGATCAGACAGTCGATATCTACTATTCATTTTAATCTCCACTGTATTTGACTTTGGATTCACCTTTGTTCCTCGAGCAGACGGATCAAACCAATTACAATAAAAAACCACTACCTTCTGACTAAAATCTAGACGGGGGTACGAAAGTTCATATATGTGTTGAACCAGACCATAAAAATCATCTTCACCTCCTCCAGTGACACCCTTCATGCAAACTCCACTATTGACTGTTTCCCTGCCCCGTGTCCTTTCATTGGTGTGAAATTTGTATCCATTGACAAAGTATGTGTGCCATTCTTTAACACATCTTCGAGGACCGTCTGATATGTTCCTCAAGTGTTGGTTGGTAGGAGTTGGTGGGAGGGCATAAACATGTTGCCTAAACCACGTTGGAAAATGTGCATTAATATGAGCAGAAGATTGTTGCTCACTTACGTCCTCTGATGACAAGAATTCCCTAAAAAGAAATAATTAATTGTTACACATTTATCTACTTTATATTAACTAATTAAGATCGATAGTTAATGTTGAGGAACATAATAAATGGTTGCACCTCAGTACAGTTTATCAACACATGAACATGTGCTGAACTTAACTCTTCATCTGTTAGCCAGTGAATTGACTCCTTCCCAGATGGACGACCGGGTAGACAAAAGACAGACAAAGCTAAATGATGTCTAGGACATTCAGTATCCATTTCATTTCAACTGCTTCCAGGAGCAAACTCATTTTTCAAATAATAAGAACAAAAATGGGTTGTTTCGCGGTGTAAGTAAGAAGAACATATCGATCCTAGAGAAAGAAAATGATATTAATTAACATAATAATCGTATATTTTAAACTCGTTTCTTATATTATAAAAATTAACGGACCTTTCAAACGGATACATCCATCTGTATTGGACAGGTCCGCCAAGTTTAGCTTCATATGCGAGATCCACCGGTAGATGCTCCACAGAATCAAAGACACCAGGCGGAAATACTCTCTCCAACTTGCATAAGATAAGTGGGATGTCTTGTTCCATTTTTGAAAGATCATCAGCTTTTAGGGTTGTAGAACACACATCCTTAAAGTATTGACTTATTTCAATGAGCGGATTCAAAACGTGTGTTGGCAACGAACTAAAACCGATAGGAAGTAAGCACTCCATGAATACATGACAATCATGGCTCTTCATCCCATGCAACCTCCCATTATCCACATCTGCACATCTAGATAAATTGGAAGAATAACCGTCTGGCATTTTCAACTCTTTTATCCATCTAGATAAAGTATAATTGGCTTTGGGTTTCAAAGTCCTAGTACCTTGCTCAACCAACAACAAATCCTTTCGTCTACAGTAATGATCTATATCCTTCCTAGCTTTCCCATTGTCTTTCGTTTTGCCTTTCACGTTCATGACAGTGTTAAATATGTTGTCAAAAAAATTCTTCTCTATATGCATTACATCGAGATTGTGTCTCAATAGATTATCTTTCCAATAGGGAAGTTCCCAAAAAATACTTTTTTTTGTCCAATTGTGCCATTGTCCATAGCCATCTGGACGAGAAACAACACCCGCTACGACTTCCACGGGAGGGATATCCCTAACACTATTCCAAACTTCCTCTGGTGTCAACCAACGAGGAGGTCCAACTGTTCGACATTTCCCTTGATGAACGCATATTTCTGCTTTCTAAATGGGTGATCCATAGGTAAAACCTACGGTGTGAGTTAAACCATGAAGTTTTTCCTCCGTTTTTAAGAGTAAAAGCCTTTGTGTCAACCATGCAAATTGGACACGCCATCTTACCATGTGTCCCCCATAAGTTAAAACACCATTCCACAACCTTTTTAGGTCATCAATCAAAGGTTGCAAATATATGTCAATACCAGCTGTTGGATTACTTGGCCCTGGAATAATAGAATTTAAAAACATGTATGGTTTAGACATACACAATTTTGGAGGAAGGTTGTATGGGGTAACAATAACTGGCCAACATGAATATGGTGTTGCCGAGGCTTGAATATATGATGTGAAACCATCAGAGCATAAACCAAGCCGAACATTGCGTGGATCACTGGCAAAATCTGGATGAACACGATCAAAATGCTTCCAAGCTTCACCATCAGATGGGTGACGTAATTCACCAGAATTATTTCTATTTTGATGGTGCCACGTCATTTTACCCGCGGTCTTCATTGAAGTAAACATCCTCTGTAGCCTTTGTATAAGCAGTAGATAGAACATTGCTTTTCGTGGAACCGGTTTGCCTTTGCTCATCCCTTTCCTACTGACACGATAGCGTGACTCTCCACACAACTTGCATTCCGACAACTCTCCATCATTTATGCCAAACTCATTGTTATAATAGAGCATGCAACCAAACCCACAACAATCAATTCTTTTAGATTTTAAGCCAAGCTTCGATACCAGTCTTTTAACATCATAATAACTCTGCGGCAAAAGCCCTCTAATGGGGGTTGCATCCAACATCATTTTGGTCATATATTCCATGCACAACTCAGCAACATTAAATTGAGACTTAAGACCCAACAACCGAACACACATTGATAATTTTGAGTCTTTAGATCCTCCAAATAATGGTTTATTTGTCTCACTCAAATACATGTAAAACCTTTGAGCTTCCTCATTTGGAACTTCTTCAGCATCATATTCTGGTTCTTCAAAATTCAAATTTACTCCAACAGCGTCAGATATCATTCCCTGATAAACATCTAACGGTTGTATAATTTGGCCTCTAGATGTCGTAGTCGCTGCATAACTACTTGATGTGGGAGCTACTACTTCAACCGGAACATTAACCGCGGGAACTACAGCTACCCCTGGTCCTACTTTCCCGTGACGACTCCATATCCAATAATCTGGCCTAAACCCATTATTGTACAAATCAACTCTAACATCTTCTTCATTTTTTATAAATCGAAATGAACATTTCAAGCACGGGCATCTAATTCTGCCTTGTTGCGCAAATTCTTCATGACGCTTAGCACAAAAAATAAACTCTTCTACCACTACAAGAATTTTCGGGATTTCCGGTGGACAAAATCTGCCAGTAATGGCCAAAATCTGCCAGAATTTGGACATTACCGGTGGATATTTTCCGCCAGAAATCCGCCGGTAGTTCGCCCGCAGGAAGCGGTTACCGGGGGATTTTCCGTCGGTAATAACCCAAAATCCGCCGGTAATTAATTTTTTTAAAATATTTATTTTAAAAATCCGCCGGTAATCCAGGAAAATCCGCCGGTTATTAATTTTTTTTAAAATATTAACTTTAAACGGAAACTAAATCCGCTGGTAAATTAATAAAATCCGCCGGTAATTTATTTTAAAAATATTATTTAACTTTTTTAATTTGTTTTTAATTTATTCCTTTTTTAAAATTCATTTATTTTAATTTATTTCTTATTTAAATTATTTATTTTTAAAAAATTCGTTTATTTAAATTCATTTATTTAAAAAATTAATATTATTTTAATTATTTAAATTCGTAGATTGAATATTTGAGAAGAAAAGAGATTAGAGAAAACAGAAATGTGGGAAGAGAAGAAGAGATTTGAGAAAAATGAAGTGTATGAATGTGTGAAGATTTTGAGAAGATATTGAGAAAAATGAAGTGTATGTATGTGAGAAGATTTGAGAAGAGATTGAGTTAGAAGGAAAAAGAAAGAAGAAATATAGAAGAGAGATATGTAGAGAAATTTATGGAGATTGGAGAGTATGAGAAGGAAATAAAGAGTGAAATGAGAGGAATTACCGGCTGTATAGACGAGTGTACGTATGTGCATTATCGGCTGATTTTTCCGTCGGAAATTACCGGCGGATTTTTCCCGCCAGTAAATGCACATTTTCGTCGGTAATATTTTTTTTTTAAAAATCCGCCGGAAAACCTATTTTTTCCGCCGGAAATGCCAAATTTCCGCCAGAACCCTACCGGCGGAAAAATTGCCGCCGGAAAAAATCCATCGGTAATGCGTGTTTTTCTTGTAGTGTACTCCTTCTACAAAACGTCGCTTTAAACCGGATCTTCCAGGAAACAATTGATCATACATCCAACTACGATCCATAATTTCAGGATCTATGTACTACACTACAATAAATATTATCATTATCATAATTTAGGAAACCAAACTCAAACAATACCTAAATAACACCACAGTTAGTAATATATTATTATATTTCGTTTTTATTTATAAACTAATATATTATAACATTAATATATTATAATATTTGATATTTACTTAATAAAGAAATTCAAACTAATAAAATCAAATAACGTTTTATGACAACTAATAACTTTGATAACTAACCGTAGTGAAGAGAATGCTCTAACTTGATGCGAATCCCCAACTCAAACAAAGAGGAACACGAAGGAAACCAAACTCAAACAATACCTAAACAAACAACACCACAATTAGTAACTAACTCATATTATAAAATAATTCATAAACTAAAACTATTAACTCATGCTAGAAACATACCTTAGATTGACGAAATTTGCCAAAGAGAGGAAGATATTTAGTAGAGAGAAGACGAGAATTCGTAGAAAGGAACAGAGGAATTTCAAGAAGAGAATTTAGGTGTGAAGAAGAAATGTGGAGAAGACATTTGAAGAAGTTATATATAGAGGAAGAGGGGTGCAACGGATACACTGACAAATCCGCCGCTAAAAAAACTTTCCGGCGGATTAAATTTTTTTTCGGCGGAAAACAGGATTTTCGGCGGATTTTGAAAATTTAAATTTTCCCATGTTTTTCAAAAAATCCGCCGGTGATAACGTTTCCGGCGGATTTTAAAATTTTAAAAATACGTTTTTTTTAAAATATCCGTCGGTAATGTCATTTTCGGCGGATTTGGTCGGGGACGGGCTTTTTCGGCGGATTGAGTACCTTTCCGGCGGATTTGAGTTCCTTTTCGGTGGATTTGAGTACCTTTCCGGTGGATTTGAGTACCTTTCCGGCGGATTAAATTTTTTTTCGGCGGAAAACGGGATTTCCGGCGGATTTTCAAATTTTAAAAACACGGTTTTTTTAAAAAATTCGCCGGTGATAGCATTTCCGGCAGATTTGGTCGAAGACGGATTTTTTCAGCGAATTGAGTTCAATTTCCGGCGGATTTAAATAATTTTTTAATTTTCGAATTTATTAATAAATCCGCCGGTAATCCCGTTTCCGGCGGATTTCTTTTTTCAAAAAAAAATTATATTTTGACCAAATAAATCCGCCGGAAATCCCCTTAAATCTGTCGGAAAAGTACTGGAGGAACAAAATCTGCCGGAAAGTCCTAGATATCCACCGGTAATTTTCCGCTAATCCACTAGAAAGTCCTGGCCGGAAAATCTAATTATTCTTGTAGTGCATGATCATTGGCCATCTTTGAATTAATTGTTCATTTAAATGTTGAAAAATTATGCAATATTCTAGAAGTTGAAAGGATTAGAATCTCGATTCTTTAAAAACCATATACCAAGCTCATTTTGTAGATAGTATTAGATAATATAATATAATAGTGTTAAGGGTAGTTTAGTCTTTTAGCCATTTGGTATTTATACTCTGTCTTGATTTGTATTGTTGTAGACTTGACACCTCTCTATTCTATTGGAACCCTAGCCCCCCTTTGTTCTTCTCTTCTTCTTTATATATATGGGTACTTATTCTTAACATGGTATCAAAGAGCAAGGAATAGTCTACATTGTGATTGGCTGGCATTCCATTCCAATTTATTCAATATTTGGTTGGAAGCATTTGTTTTTTTTTTCCGGCGGTATATGGCTTGCAATTCGTTAGCTTGGTTGTTTTGTCTTTCTTGGGAATTCAAAGCTTTGGTTGTCAACGTTACCATCATCACAAGAGCCATTACAAGTGTGCTTTCTATCTATCAAGTTCCATTTTTCTTGAAGTGGCACGCGGCAGTTTGTTCAAATCTTTGAGGTGCAGTGTGATACAAATTGTGGCGACTTTTTGGCTCCAGCATCACGTTCGTGACGGCTTTCTCTCCATTCGGTAGCTGCTTGCGTTTCTTTACTATTGGTAGCCCTGGTATCTTTCATCCTCTTTTTATTCAATTGGTTAATAGCATTCTGCTAGTGTGCAGAATCGTAGAAATTGGAATTTGATTATGACTTGATGCATTGCATTAAAGTTATCATTGGCAGCAAGTTACATTTGTCTTTATTCAAAAAAATTGCTATTTGATTGGGATTAAAAAAAAAATAAAGGTATTGGTATTTGAATTTGATTGGATTAAAGACACTGGTATTTGATTTTGATTGGGTACCATATTGGTTCCTGTTCCTCGTGTTTGTTCGCGCTTCTGGTTCCTATTCATCTTCTCCGTGCGCGCGATTTGTTGTGAACTCACTGTTCACACTTGGTTTTTGTTCGTGTTTGGGTCTTCGTTCCTGATTCTGGTCACGTCCCTTGCTAGCATCTTCGTTCGTGATTCTGGTTTTGTTCGCACCCTCTACTGCTGTTGTCGTTCGTGAATGCACACTGCCTTTCTTTGGTACAACGTTGATATTATAATTCTGATACGTGGCTTTTTCTTTGATACGTGGCTTGCTGATTTTGTTCATCGCAAAAATTCTTGGCTTGGTATTATAATTCTTGGCTTGGTATTATAATTTTTTGGCTTAAATACCATTTTGGTCCCTGCAATTACACCGAATATCCATTTTAGTCTCTGTAAAAATATTTCTTTTAAAATAGTCACTGCAAATATTTCTTTATCTGTTTTGGTCCCTGTTGTGATTTTTATACTGATTTGGTCCCTGCCAATATTTTTTTATCTATTTTGGTCCCTGCAAATATTTTTTTTATCTGTTTTGGTCCCTGCCACATCCGCTAAAATATGCCAAATCAGTATAAAAATCATAGCAGGGACCGAAACAGATAAAAAAAATATTTGCAGGGACTATTTAAAAAGAAATATTTTTACAGGGACTAAAATGGATATTTGGTGTAATTGCAGGGACCAAAATGGTATTTAAGCCTAATTTTTTTTGTTAGTCATTGAAACAATTTTTTAATGGTTTCGGAAAAAGAAAGGGATAATTTCTGTGTTCGCTTTACCGGCAAGAATTATGCTGCTTGGGAATTTCAATTCAAGATGTATGTCAAAGGAAAAAGATTATGGAGTCACCTTGATGGGGTTTCTAAGGCGCCGGAAGATAAAACCGCCTTAGACGTGTGGGAAGGCCACGATGCTCAGATTATTTCTTGGATCCTCAGTACTATTGATCCTCCGATGATCAATAATTTGCTAGCATTTTCAACTGCTCAAGAAATGTGGAATTATTTGAAGCATATTTACAACCAGGACAATACAACAAAGCATTTTCAATTGGAGTTAGAAATCACCAATTACAAACAAAGTAATTTGTCAATTCAAGAATATTATTCTGATTTTCTGAATTTATGGACAGAACACTCTGCTATTATCTATGCCGTTGTTCCCAAGCCGTCACTTTCGGTCGTTCGTGATGTTTATGATACTAGTAAACGGGATCAATTTCTCATGAAACTTCGTCCTGAATTTGAGGCTGTTCGAGGTGCTTTGCTGAATAGGAACCCTGTTCCTTCCTTGGATATCTGTGTTGGTGAACTGCTCAAGGAAGAACAACGTCTTAATACTCAAGGAACCATGTTTCATGATCCCGTCCATTTTGAACCTGTGACAGTTGCATATGCTGCGCAAAATAGAGGCTTAGGTCGTGATATGCAACAAACTCAATGCTTCTCTTGTAAACAATTTGGACATGTTGCTCGTAGTTGTCCTAAGAAATTTTGCAATTACTGCAAGCAGCAGGGTCATATCACCTCTACATGTCCTACGCGTCCTCCACGATCGACTAAGCGTCCGGTGCAGGCATTCCATGCGACTACTAGCTCTACAGCTGGTCCTTCCACCACTGGTGCATCTAGCTCTGCCGCTGGTCCTTCCACCACTGGTGCATATGATGGTGGTGCTCTACAGCTTGAATTAATTCAACAAATGGTACTATTTGCTCTTTCTGCCTTGGGCATTACTGGTATGTCTTCTTTCATATAATGGTTACTTGACTCTGGTGCATCGAATCACATGACGGGTTCCTCTGAACTCTTGCACAATTTACGTTCTTATATTGGTATTCAGAAAATTCAAATTGTTGATGGCAGTACCCTTCCTATAACTACTGTTGGTGACATAAATTCTAACTTTCAAAATGTGATGGTAGCACCTGGGCTTGCCTCAAATTTATTGTCTGCTGGTCAATTAGTGGATGAAGGTTGTGATGTTAATCTTACTCATGATGGTTGTCTTGTGCAGGAGCGGGTGTCGGGGAAGGGGATTGCGAAGGGGCCTAAAGTTGGAAGAGTGTTTCCACTCCAATTTATCCCAAATCATTTATCTCTTGCTTGTACTAGTGTTTTGAATGCATGTGAGGATTGACATAGGAAATTGGGCCATCCAAACTCTGTTGTTTTGTCTCACTTATTTAAGACTGGCTTGTTAGGTACTAAACCGACGGATTCTAGTGCCTCTATTTCATGTTCTGTTTGCAAATTAGCTAAAAGTAAAAAGTAAAACACTTCCTTTTCCGTCTAGTGCTCATCGTGCTTCTACTTGTTTTGAGATGATTCATAGTGATGTTTGGGGAATCTCACATGTCGCTTCTCATGCTCACTATAAATATTTTGTCACCTTTATCGATAATTATAGCCGTTTTACTTGGATTTATTTTCTTAAATCTAAATCTGAAGTGTTTTCTATGTTTAAGAAATTTCTTATGTATGTTGAAAATCAATTTCAAACCAGTATTAAAATTCCTCGGTCTGATTCTGGTGGTGAGTATATGTCTCATGAGTTTTAGGAGTTCTTACAGCAAAAAGGTGTATTGTCTCAACGATCTTGTCCCAATACCCCTCAGCAAAATGGTGTTGCAAAACGTAAGAATCGTCAATTGTTGGATGTGACACGTACCTTACTTCTCCAAGCGTCTGTTCCATCCAAGTTTTGGGTGGAGGCTCTTTCTACAGCTGTCTTTTTGATCAACCGTCTTCCTTCCACGGTGATTGGGTTTGATTCTCCTTACTTTCTTTCGCCTTTTTAAAACTCAGTCTGATTACAATAGTTTACATACTTTTGGGTGTGTATGTTTTGTTCACCTACCATACACTGAAAGACATAAGCTTGGAGCACAATCTTTCCAATGTGCATTTATGGGGTATAGTCATTCTCATAAGGGTTTTGTGTGTTATGATGTCTCTAACCATCGTTTTCCCATTTCTAGGAATGTGACATTTTTTGATAATCAGTGTAGCGACCGAAAAATTCGAATGAGGGATTCTTTGAAGTTCTTGAAATGAAGCCGCCACCAAAGTTTAGTTTAAGGGCAAACATTGGAAAATCCCTGTTGAGTGGATATGGAGGTTTTGCGGACCAGGTTTAGGCTCGGGAGTCGTTTATGCATAGGGAATGTATTAGCACCCTATGACATCCTTCCTAAGGAAGGTTACCTTTTAACTAAATGTGTCAATATTTATTAATTCAAAAATAATGTTTTTACCCATATAATAATAATAATAATATAAACACTCGCTAAACGGATAGTTATTTTTTGTACTTTTTGAGAAATAGGAGAGAAAGGATTAAAAGAAAAAAAGGTTTTTTATTAATGCAATTGATAGAGGTCGGCCGCCCTCTGCTCCGACGTATCTCTTGGTAGAGAATCAAATCACACGTAGTTCTTGGGTAATAAAATGTTTGTGTATTTGGTGTTTTTTAAGTATTTTGAAATTGGGATAGCCGCTTGAAATGACCAAACAAGTGAAACTCAGAGTGGTCATCACTCATAGCCCATTCGAAAAACAAAGCAACTACTAACGGTCAAACAAGCGAAACTCAGAGTGACCATTAGTAACAGCCCATTTTTATGAGTTTAATTGTTCGCAAAATATTGGTTTGGAAGCATTGTGATGTAATAAAAAAACTAAATGAGTTGTAATAAAAAGGAAGTGTAATTAACAAGGGTGTTGTGTTATTTAAAAGGGGGGTATGAATAGCAACAGAGGCTGTATTTTTAAAAGAAAAAGGGTGAAATTAGAAACAGGGGTTGTATTAGTAAACAGATGGTGTAAGCAGCAGTAGCCTAGTTTCACTTGTGTCAGCCCATAGATTCATGGGCTTTCAGAGGGCTAAGTTATTGAAAGCATGGGGTGCAATAAGTAAACTGTTTTAATAATCTTTTTTAAAGAAAACATACCAAAAAAAAAGACAAAAGAAATAAAGGAGAGAGAGTATCAGAGGGTTTCCACAAACCCTTCTCTTTATTTCTTGTGCAGCGCCGCTCCCTGAAGGTGAGAGAGGAAGGAAGAGGAAACGGGAGGGAGAGCGATGGTGGGCTATTTCCTACAACGATGGCGGGTCCAGTGGTTCTGATGGCGAGAGAGAGAGAAAATCGAACTGAGAGAGGGATAGAGTTACAGTGGTGCGCTGCGACGGCGTGGACGGGACGATGGCGGCGATTGTGAGGGGAGGAGGACGCGATGACGAGTGAGATGGTGAGGACGACGTGGGTTTGTTCAAGGGATGAAACAAGGCTACGGGCTGCTCACGGAGGCGGACGACGGCCGTGCAACCGGCGGGAAGACTGAGAGAGTCGAGAGAGACAACCTAGGGTGTTGGGGCTCAACTCTGCATGCTGCGCTCCTTCCTTTAAGAGCGCTGGATACGAATGCGACGGAGCTGAAAGGGAATGACTGGGAGAGGGAGATCGATTCATAGAGGTAGTGAGATGGGAGTTAATTGGGGGATGGTGAGGGAGTGAAATTTTAGTGACTCAAAGCGTGAGTGAAGTTTGAGAGAGAAAAAATTAGAGATTTGAGAAAAATTGGAGATTTTGAAAATGAGAGTGTGGTGTGGCAGTAGAAAGAGAGGACTTGTGGTGGTGAGAGGGGGGTTGACAATGGTGATTGCTGTGGCTCACTTTTTTTTTCTCCTCTCTCGTTTTCTCAGATTTCCCTCTCCCTTGTTTTCTCTCCTTTTGGTTCTGTCCCATTGCTACTGTTCTTAACTTTTCATGATATCAGCATCTCTCCTTCTCACTGTTTTTGCGCCTCCTCCTTTTTAATTGTGCTACTGTTTGATATTTATAGGCAGGTTGATGAGGAGTCAAAAGGACCGTCAGCAAAAGGACAGCCATTAGGGCAAAAATGGCACCAAAAGGACAACATCTTTGAGGAGGAATAAAAAGGACAAGAGATGGCACCAATGAGAGTCAAAGGAAGGACAAGGAATCAAAAGGAAAGCCAAGGAGAAACCCTAGCTAGAGTACGCAGCCAGCTGCTGCACCTTGCTCTTCTGTTTTTTTTTTTATTTTGTATTTTTAATTTTGTATTATGATTTTTTGTACTATTTTTTGCTGTTTGCTTTTTTGGTTCATATGTGTAAAGAAAAACTACATTATGTAACGAAAAAAACCTTTGACTATTCAGCTACTTCAATTATTTTTGCACCAATAAAAATCGACTAAATAATAACAATAACGAAATAAAAATAAAACGAGTATCAAAACAAATCGTTGCCGAAGACACGCGCGTTTAAAACGATATGTGACACAATGAGGATAAGAACCTTTTTTTGGATTTTCGATTACTCGGACAAAATTAGGGTATGACAGCTGCCCCTCTTTATTTATATTTTACTAGGAAATAGGAAGGGTTTCCAAATTTCTCGGGTAAAATACAAATAAAGATAAAAGGACACTAATTTTGTCAACACTTTTTTTTTGAGAAATTCATGAAAAACTGGATTTACATAAAACAAAAGTAAATAAGGACCACTGGGGATCTGAAGGAGCACTAGAGCTCTGTTGGTCTAATTCGCGGTCGATGCTTGGCGCGTTGATTGGAGTTAAACTAAAGGACCGACGGGGTCTGAAGGGCATGCCTAAGCCTGATGGACCAACGGTCTGATGGAGCGCAAACTAGCAATGGTACTAGTAAAACGGTCTGCTTGGGGGTGGCCTTTTTCGAGCGGGCATGGGGGCAAGATTAGGTCGTTGACCTGATTTGCTCACCTCGAAAGACGTGGACTGTGTTTTTTTTTTAGGGGGACACAGCTAGTCTGAAGGACCTGGGGTCGGATGATCCGTCGCGCTCAGTGTCGACATAGTGATCTGAAGGTAGAGTTCGAAGCCGTTGCTTTGACATGTTAATTCGAACTGAACTGAAGGACCTGGGGTCGGATAATCTGTCGGTTGCTCGATAACGCGACGTGCGATCTGGATTGAAGGACCATTGTTGGTCTGAAGGAGCACTTGGGCTCTGAAGGACCACTGGGGGTCTGCAAGAGTACTAGGACTTTGAATTGTGATATGAGACCAACGCTTGGAGCACTGATTTTGAGGGAACAAAATATTGGGATTGACACATGGCGTACTTGCCTAGAACATACCTAATGAATGCATTTATCTGAGAAGGGAAAAGGTATCTATATTTGGCATGTCTAAAGATGCAATGAATGATGTATGCGTGCAATATAGGTATGTGAAATAGTAGGTGTCCGATGGGATGAATGAAACGTGGCAGATGACGTGAGTTGAAGTTGATGGAACATGGAGGTTGACAAACAACGTATGTGAATGCAGATAAGATATGAAAGTGATTGTGCTGATTAATTCTGGTGGAATGATGAATGTAATGCAATGAGCAATTTTTCCTCTTTTTGCTTTCTTGCTTTTTTTCTTAGTATATAATGAGTGTATGAAATACAAAGTGCGAATGTGATGCAAATGTAATGCTTTGATGCGAATGCCATGGTGAATAAAGGAAAACACGCGAATGCATGGTACAATGATATGATTAGTGATGTAGAAAACCTTTTTTTTGGGCAACGATGAGACCGGCACATGGCACATCTATCGAAGCAAACAATGTTATGCATGTGATGTGATGAACGTGCAACGATTGGTATATGGTGGGATAATGAATGAAATGGGTATACCATGGGTGTTGAACCTGATCGAATGAGAAAGTTGACAAACGATTGTATGTGGATGTAGATAAGATATGAATGCAATTGTACTGGTTAGATGCAGGTGCTACGATGAAATGCATGGTTGCATGTGGAATGATTTATGCTATAATTTCTTTCCTTTTTGCTCTTTTTTTTAATATATGATCTAAGAATATGAACAAATGAATGTGCGAATGTAATGCTTAGATGCAAAAGTTGTGGCAGATGCATGGCTTGATGTTGGAATAAAATGTATGGTGCAATGATTTATGATATGATTTATTGGTGATGCAGAAAGATTTTTGCAATGATGAGAAATGAGACTTTTGATGCGAGAGGTAGAGAGGTGAAAATTTTGGAATCATCATTTATTGGAAAAATTGGATTTGATTTGAATTCAAACTTTGGTATTCTCAAGGTTGTTATTCCCAGACACTGATGTGCAAAAGTATTTGATTGCATTTGCAAGCTCCTTCACATTGTTCTTTCGTTATGGTGTCCCATGATGACTGAATTTTAGGTCCACAAAGTTAACTACGTGAGTTTCCAAATTCACATTATTAACTTGTGTTTTCTCTCTTTGAAGCATTGTTAGCAAATATGCATAATAGTGCAAATATAGATGAATGAGTCAGTTAACTTGGTTCTTGATCTAGGGTAAGACAGATATGACACGTGACAGGTTTTTGCCAAAGTGAGGAAAGCTAGGCTTGCCCCAATTTAGAGTTGATGGCGGTGAGTGCATAACTTGCCCCTGTCTAGTGGTGACAACAGCTAGGGGTGTAGTAGATGATGAATTGGGAATGCCTTGGCTTTGAAGTGAGAGGTGGAAAGCAAGAGATTTTGTCTCAAACCATGGTGTTTGGTGTTGCCCTAACTATGACAAGGACAAGGTTGCCTTGACTAGAGTTTGCGGAAGGCTGCATTTAGGATGGTGGGTTGAGAAATTGTCCGGGTGTGGTTTTATGGATGTGAAAAAGGGAATGAAATGGGTGTAGGGCGAATTTCCCTAATTTTAGGTGGATTGAAAGATGACGGGATTGCCCCATTTTGGAATGGTATATCAAATGGTTGTTTTTAGTGAGACTGTGAGAGGTGACGTAGTTAAGGTTATGGGTTTTTGGAGTTGGATGTATGGCTATATGGATTGGGTGTGGTATATTAATGGGATGGACAATGGCTAAATCCCCAAGTTCAAGTGGTATGGATGATAAAGGAATGCCCCACTTTGGGATCTAGGTGGTGATCCTAGTATAAACTTTTGGTTCGCTTTTAGGTGAATCCCAAAGACTGTGACAGTCTTGAGTTTTTGATATGATGAAAACTTTGCTTGGTGATCACTAAACATTCTCTTTATATCAATGCAACTTGAATGAACCTTGGAGTGTAAGCCTTTTGATTTTTTTTTAACTTTCTTTTTTGATTTTTTTTTGAGCAAACATATTGTAGATGAACCTATTAATTGTCCTAAATTTAAAACTTTGAGAAAACAAAAGCAATCAGTCATTGATCGGAATGAACATTCTAGGGTTGTAATGTGGTCGGTTGATGAAAGAAAGAGGTTGCAATGTGGTCAATGGTTAGGGGTTTAAGAAGGAAAGAATATTTAGGCTCAATGGAGTGTTTGAGGGTTTTCTTTAGACAATGATCTCTTATATGCTTCATGGTATGATGTATCAGCTCACAATTTCTACTGCTCTTGTTTTTTCTTTTTTTTATCCAAGATTTTTTCAATCCTCTCTTTTATGAATTTCACTTTTTGTTTTGTGATTTTTCTTTTTTTTGAGCTGAGTGAGCTCATAAGAGTGATACACCATTTTTAGATGTGGAATTGATCCTTGTCTAAGGTGATTGGAAGATTTTTTGATTTTTGACTCAAACTGGGTAGCAAAGGGTAATTTTTTTTTATGCTTTTTTTTAGGATATGGGAAGATGACCAAACTTGATTTCTAATCATGATTTTTTATTTTTTCAAAAATTAAGTCGAGGACAGAAAAATATTTATTTTTATATATCTGCTCTTTTTCTTTATTTCTTTTTATATGCCTTGACTTTTGCTTAAGCAGCTCTTCCGAGTTTTCAACCTAATAGGCCTTTTTTGATTTCTTTTTCTTAAAGGACTTGCACCCGGGGATTACAATGTTGACAAGATATCTAGCGATCACGAATTCGCCCCAGCATGGGGGTCTAAGGTGTTAGTTTGTGAAATTTCATCATTGGGAACCAACCATGTAGTAGACTAGGTACCTGTGTGGAGAATATGCACCTTATGGAATGGTCGGGGTGGGATTGGATCTGAACAAGGGATAATGATAGGAAAGATATGGACACTAACTGACTCAAACAAGAGTAAATGCACATTGCATACAAGTTCACTATACGAATGCTTCACAGAGAGTTAACATAGTTAGCGTCATGGTAGAAGAAATTTTTGATAACACATTAGTTAACAAAATTGACCATTTGGATCATTTATCATGGGACTGATGAGATGCATCATTTTGCTGAAGAAAATTGTGAATGAGCTGCAAACAGTGAATAACTTCTTTTTTGGAAAATTGAGTGTCTAAAAACACCTTGAGTTTGTAGCTAAGCTAAAATTTTCCAAAGAAATAATCAACTTCGCCTCATCTCTCATCAATCTTTTGAAAAAAAATAAGCTCATGTTTTTTTTTTATCTATGGATGAACACATGATAATATATATACATGATGAAAATGCAAATGTGTGAAATGTAGGAATGGATGATCACTTGGAGAGGTTAACTATCCAAAATGATTTTTTGGGGGCAATGCAACATACTATATATTTTGGCTGATGGATGACGCAAGAAAGTGGCACTATTTTTCTTTTATTTGTAAATCATGCGTGCTGGATGATAATGCGTTTGAGGTTGATAAGAATGAAGAACTTTTATTTTCGTTTTTTTTTACTTTTTTTATTTTTATTTTTATGATGCATGAAGAGGAGTAATGAACATAACTTTTTATAATATGAAGGTGATATATATATTTTTATATGGATATGCAAGATGATGCAATTTGGACAAATACAAAAATATTTTTGTTATTTTCTGGATGATGACATGTATAGTAGTGCAATGATAATGGGCTGCATGTGAAAAGGATGGTTTTATTATGAATGTGTGGTGATTTTTTTTTATTTTTTAGCAACATATAATGCCCAATGATGACATATATGCAAATGCATGCATGTATGAAGAAATAAATGTTTGATCCTAAATGCAATTATTTTTATTTTTTAAGAGGTAGTGCAACATGTATGCAAACTCTCATTTTTTATTTATGGGATGATGAATGATGAAATAATTTTTTGTTTTATTTGGAAAATGGTACATGAATATGGAATTGATGCATTTAAACTAGGATGGCAACATGAGGGAAATGATGTATGAATGTTATGTTTTTTTTGAAATGTAATTCAAGACTTTACAAATGATGTGATACCTACACTGTGTGATCATGATTTTGAATGTGTTTAGTACCTAGCAGTATTTTGGTAGCTGCTATTGGTATGTCTCTTGCTACCCTGGTAGGAGGTCAGTGAGCGCCCCGGGGGGGGGGGGGGGGGGGTACCTGCAAAGCAACTCCGACGCTCAAGTCAGTATGAGAATAAGCTAGTGAATTTGCAAGGGAAGAGTGTGTACCGTATAAATGGCTGTGCGAGCCGGTATTTATAGGAAATTGCTGTTCGTTGTGGATCGTCGGATTTGTGGAGAAGATCTGAACCCTCCAAGCGTATCGGGCTTGTATGTAGTGGATATGGACCAAGTTGATTGTGTTGATCCATATGTTGTTGTTAATTGCACCCGCTGATATTCCTAAATGGACCTCTTGGTCCAGTCCAGAACAGTTTCCCCCAAGCCGAGATTATTCCGAAGCATGGTCTTGGCTTGATGGTCTTCGTTGATTTGCCAGATCCGTGGTGTTGTGCGAAACACTACCTTTGCGACGATGGTGTTCTTGGCTTCCTGCTCTCTAAAGCAAAAAGAAGAAGAGTAAACTTTTTTCTTCACCACTTGCCTCCTATAAATAATATTTGTCTTGTGGTCCACATTTTTTTAATTTTCGTGGAGGAGTAGGGACGAAGCCATCATTGGAGCGCTTTCTTGGAGAGTGGAAAGGAGTAGGGACCAAGTAATTGTCAACCCTAGCGCCTCCTTCAAGGAGGAGGAAGGAGTAGGGACCAAGTCACCAACTTGGTACTTCCTTAAAAAGGAGAGGAGGGAGTAGAGTCCACTTGATTCAACGTCTTTTCTTCCGGGTAAGTATTGATTTCTGCTTTCTTTTGCGTTGTTGATGGCGCCCTCGTGGGCGCCTTGGGCGCTTTGCCATGGTGTCTAGGAGGTCGCCTCTTGGAGCAGGAACTGGCGCCCTCATGGGCGCCTTGTCTGGTTGATCCGGTTGCTGCCTCTTGGAGCAGGATCTGGCGCCCTCATGGGCGCCGTGGGCGCCTTGTCTTGCTGGTCCGGTTGCCGCCTCTTGGCGCAGGATCTGGCGCCCTCATGGGAGGCTTGGGCGCCTTGTTGCGCTACGCAAGGGGTTTCGCAAAAGGGGATCCGGCGCCCTCTTGGGCGCCAAAAGGGGATCCAGCGCCCTCTTGGGCGCCCTGGGGCGTTGCCTGCGCCCGTTTTTGATGAAAGGGATCCGGCGCCCTCTTGGGCGCCCTGGGGCGTTGCCTGCGCCAATTTTTGATGAAGGGGATCCGGCGCCCTCTTCGGCGCCCTGGGGCGTTGCCTGCGCCAGTTTTTGATGAAGGGGATCCGGCGCCAAAAGGGGATCCGGCGCCCTCTTGGCACGCCCTCCTTGGTGTTGTTGCCTGTGGCTGGCTTGGCACCCTGCAAGGCGCCCTCATGGGCGCTGCCTGCTTGGGCGTTATCCTTGGCACTATTTGCCAGGCGCCCTCGTGGGGGCTTTGTCTGCCAGGCGCCTTCCTGGCCAGGTGCCCTCTAGTGTGCCGGCTCGTGTGGACGTGTGCTTGGCACTCTGCTTTATTTTTGTTTGCTTGTCCTGTTTCTTAGTCTGTTTTCTTTTCTATGATATTTCAGTGCTTGCTTAGCGCCAAGGGAGATTGCTCCTTCTGTTCTCACCAGAGTTTGTTCAACATTTTCGCGAGCTTCACCGCTTCTCACTTACTAAGGTAATTCGGGCTGACCCTCAGCTTTTATTCCTAGCTTTCTTGTTTTCGAGCATGTCTGGTTTTGTGGAAGTCTCCATCCTCAGGAGAGGGGGTTGTCTGCAAGTTTTTGTTGTTTGTCTCGTAACTACTTGTTCTGCCCCCTGTCCTGCAGGTTGTGAGATGGCAAGGATGAAGGAGACAGCCCAGGTGAATGGGGGGTACCCTGGTCCCGCCCCTACTGTGAGGCAGGCTGTGGAGGGAGAGGTGTCAGCGGTAGATAACGATATCTTGCCTTCGGAGGGTGTAACGCCCAAATACTTAATTAAATTATTTAATTAAATATTTAGGTATCCGTTTATTTATTTATTTATTTCAGTTGGTGTAATTATATTAGCATTTGATTAAGAGGTGTATAATTGGATATTAGGAGATGGTGTTAGTGATCGGGCTTAAGCTGGAGGAAAGCCCGTGATCCAAGAGCCCACTAGCTAGGCGCATAGGTGAAGCGCCTAGGCTAGGGTTTTGGCTCATTTGCGATTTGTTTGAGAAAAGAAAGAAAAGTTGCGAATAGAGGAGAGAAAGAGAGAAGGAGGGACGGCGCACATCCAAGAGGAGGAGAAGAAGGGGATTTTGCGAATTCAAGGAGCAGAGAGGAGCCGTGTTGCTGAGGTTATTGTTGGTGACTTGATCAAGAGGATTAGTGCTCTCCTACTATAAGGTAAGGGTGGGGTTCTTCCTTATAATAGGGTTTTATGATGGGGTTATGTGGGAATAGATCCTATGATGCCTCTTGCTTGATTTTGATGTTGGTTTGATGATTAGTTGAAACTTGACTATGTTGATTTGAATATTGGCTTGTTGGTGATTGTTGAAATTGGTGTTCATTGTTGTTATCACGAATTGCATGCTAAGTGTTCGATTAATTGTTGTTTGATGACCCTAGGGCGCCATTGTCCTAGATGCTGTTTTAGGCGCCCTGTGCCTGGGCGCCATGCCTGGTCCTGTTGCCTTGATGTTCTGTGCTGAATTAGGCGCCCTGTGCATGGGCGCCATGTCTGTGCGTGTTCCCTGTGTGTGTTGCTGTTTTTGGCGCCCTGTGCCTGGGCGCCGTGTCTGGACGTGTTCCTGTTTGTGTTGCGTTTGTGCTGCTGCTGTCTGGGCGCCAAGGGCGCCAATTCCTGTGCCATGTTGCGTTTCTGTTGTGTTCCCTGCTGTCTGGGCGCCAAGGGCGCCAATTCCTGCAGTGTTGCCTGCTGGGCGCCTCCCTGGGCGCCAAGGGCGCCAGTTTCTGTTGTTGGCCAGTTTCCTGCATGTTGCCTGCTAGGCGCCCTGTGCCTGGGCGCCATTTTCAGGATGTCTCTCAGTTTTTCCCCTGTTTTGTTTTCGACATATCTTTTGACTCGGGAGTCCGATTGAGACGTTTCAAAATGTTTTGGAAAGCTTATTCAGAGGCCTAGCTGAATATTCTAATTTTAGGCAAAGTGATCTATTTTTTTGGAAAATTGTTAACCGTTGGCTTAGCCGTTAAATGTTGCTGTTTTAAAAAGAAAATTGTCGTCGCTCCAAATATTTTGGAAATTTGTCGCTGTCTCCGGTGTTGGGAAAAATCATCGCGTCTCAAATGTTTTGGAAAATTGTTGTCATCTCGGTGTCTTGGTGCTGTATGAGCTAGGTGTGAAGGCTCAAGTATTGGTGTTGTTGGACCTAGGTGTGAAGGCTCCAAATCTTGATGTTTCGTTGTTTTGGGTAGTTTGGTGTTTTGGTGTCGTTGGGCTAGGTGTGAAAGCTCAATTTTGGTGATATTCGGTGATTGGTGTTTGGTGCGTCACATTGTGACTAAATTATGATGATTGTCTGTGTGCATTCATGGTGTCGCATACAGTATACACATTTATTTTGGTGAAGGCCTTTGGTCTTGAAGCTGGGTGTGAAAGCTGAATTTTTCTAAAACTAGTGAGCCGGGTGTGAAAGCTCAATTTTTGTGAATTGGTGAGCCGGGTGGGAAAGCTCTCAATTTTGGTGACGCCTCTATTTACAGGCAAAAATTTTGGTGATTTGGTACCACATGCATATGCCCGTTGGTGTGGGTTGCATTCATGCATTATCATGACATTTGGTGACTGATTGTGGTGTTCATAATTGACGTGTGTTTATAATTCGATGTGTGTAGTAAAGTGGTAGATATAGTTGTCATATTCTAGCATATTTCCTATCATTTACGCTATTATATTGAAGATATCTCACCCCTTCTGTTTGAATGTTACCCCTTTGCTTTGATATGTAACACTCAAGGAGGGATGAACGCTAGATTTTGGTTGTTGCATTTTATTTGTTTGGAGTCCATTCAGGACGTTATGATTTTATGTTTCGAAAACTTATTTCTATTCCGCTGCGTGGTGATGTATTTTTGGCTATGTGGTTAACTAAACTGGTGTTATGGGCTTCGTCCCTTTTTGAAAAAGTGTTATATATCGTACGTGACGTTTTGAATTATCGATGAATGTGTGACATCTCTTTTCGAAGTATGAAATTTTTTGTAACTCTGATTTTATTAAATAATTATCGGGTAGAAAAGGGGTGTTACAGAGGGCGCCGGCGCCCCCGGCTTTATCGTTACCTCTTCTGATGATGACTTGCCCTTTGAGCACGAAGTGGAGGAGATTGGTGGTTTAAATTATGACTGGGTTGCTCGTACTGTTCGCTCTACCAGAAGTTTCTACCTTCCAGGGAAAGAGCCCCTCGCTACTTGCACGACTTAGTGGGAGGCGACTGGCGGGTTGAGGCGGTCGACCCCAATGATAGAGTGTGCAGGGTTCCTGATGGCCGGAAATTCATGATGTTTCATAGCGTGATCTACAAGGTGCGAGTTTCTCCCATCTTCACACCGTTTCAACTGGAAGTCTTAAACCACTTCCAGATAGCTCCATCTCAGCTCAACCCAAACTCATGGTGCTTCGTGAAGTCCTTCGAACTGGTGATGAGAGTCCTACAAAGGAAGTGCCACTTGAGGGTCTTTTTGACTATTTTCGAGGTGCAGCGTCGTCGAGAGTCTTCAGGCGGCATCACTCGTTTCGAGTTCGTACACTTGAAATGTCGGGCCAGCTGTGCTTTCTTTCAGGTGTATTCGGATAATCAGCATGACTGGAGATTTAAGTATTTTTACCTCGTCCCCTCTAGTCCGAAGGCTGTTGATAGCATGTGCTTCTTTGATGAACAAGGGTGTTTCATCCGAGATAAGTTTCACTTCGAGTGGTGTAATGCTGATGCTGATCGCACCTCTCGGTCTTATCGCGTCCTTCCGTCCGAGTTATCAGTTTCCCAGCTGAGGACTTTAAATATGCTTAGGAGGATCGTCAGCCGCTTGTCCACTACGCCTCAAAAGATTTTGTGTGGCGAACTATCGAAGGCTTCAACGATTCCTGAGGCTGTTGAGCTCTTAGGTTGCTTGTTTGGATTGGTGTGCCTTTATTTTCTCCATTTAACTCTTTGCTTCTGTTGCTGATTCGTTTCATTGTTGTTTTGCAGATAAGATGGCCGCTCCACTTTCTTTCGATGAATTGGCTTCTTGGGCCGGGAGGAAGAAACCTCTAGGTTTCAAAGCTGATGAGGCGAGTAGTCCGGTTCCTGCAGCGTCAGCTCCAGTCCGTCCCTCCATGGGACCTCGTCTGAGCCTAGGGGCACCAAGTCGGGCTGCCAAAGATCTCTCTGGGGTCCCAATTGGTTCTACCAATCTGGGGGGCCAAAGCCATTCCAAGCGCAAGAAAAGTCGTGTCCAGCGCTCTCCTCCTGCTGATGGCTCTTCTCATGTCAGGCGCCCCTCCCCTAAGGATTCAGAGGAGGGTGAAATTAGCTTTACTGCGCAAGAGCGTGAACACCTCTGGGAGCACCCTTTCGAACTTGCCATGCGACACCAATTTTCAGAAAAACAGCAACATTATTTTTACTGTGACAGCAACCTTATTTTCAGAAAAACAGCACATTATTTCTAGTGTGACAGCAACCTTATTTTCAGAAAAACAGCACATTATTTCCACTGTGACAGCAACCTTATTTTTAGAAAAACAGCACATTATTTCTACTGTGACAGCAACCTTATTTTCAGAAAAACAGCACATTATTTCTACTGTGACAGCAACCTTATTTTCAGAAAAAGAAACAGCAACAACAGAATTGCACCAACCACCATTGGGCGCCTAGGGCGCCACTTTCTACATCACAGGAACACACTGGGCGCTGATAACTCATATTTATATGAGTTATTTATACTTATTCAAAGTTAAATCATGCAAGTTCTCTGGCAATAGTAGGTTGTTTCTATTAAGTTTCTGTTAGTTTATCGCTTTTTAGTTAGAAAGGGGCTAAATTACAAATCCTATGCATTTTGGCACCAATTGGCGCCTTTGTGGGCGTTTTGATGCTTCTTGTGTTCATGCAGTAAACTAAGCGTGGCAACGTCCCTCATCACGTCTGAAGAAGGGAAGGAGAGCAAGAAAGAAGTATCTTATTTTTGGCGCGCAAGAAATGATAGTCAAAGATCTAGAAGTGCAGAAGATCTTCTCTCTACTCAACGCTGACGCGGCTGACGCACTGTAGCAGTGCAGTGTCATTTCAGGAATATTTTATTTACAAGCAAGCTTGGAAAGTGGGGAATGACATCAGCAAGCATGTGACCCTTTGTTCTTTGGCTATTCTCTCTCAAGAAAAGGAAAGGCAGGGGAGGCATCAGGGAGACCTATCCATTCATCATCCACCTTCCTCCATTTTCAGAGAGAGTTATTCTAAAAGAAGTTCTGGACACAGACTTCTTCATCCGAACTCTTCTCAAGCTCCATTTTTTTATTTCCATTCGCAACCACTACTGTGAAGCTCAGACGTTGCAACGTCTCTACAGCGTGCATGAAGGAAGGCTACTTAGGCGTATCTTCTGCGTTTAGTTTCCTTTTCTCTATGTACGGTATTTGGATTTCATTTCCTCTTCTTTCTGTAAAGATGCTCAGCATGAGCTAAATATTTGTAGTTGGGTTGTTGTTTTGCATGTAATGAACCTCTAGTTTAATGCTATGAAGTATTGATGTTTATGCGTTTTAAATCTTTGCATGTTGATATTTCCAAACTTGTTTTGAAATTGGCCACTTAAAATAAGTAGATTCATAGGTACAGACATGGTCTATGAAAAGAACTCAAAGATTTATGTGAATGAAAAGGTGCACTAAAGACATTTAGGCATTTTTATCTAAGTCTAGACATAGAATGGATAATAGTTCATAGGGCATTGCTGTGGGTACTTAAAATACAGGAGTAGGCCTACTTAGAACCTAGACATAGGAATTCTAGTACTTGAAGCTCTGACGTTTTGTGACTGAAAAGCACAGCTCTTTTGCAACAGCGTTCAAACGTTATAACGTCTATACAGCATAGCATTTGTACGTGTTAATGTGTAAACGTTATAACGTCTGACTAGAGGAGATTTACTTGCATGCAGCAATCCAACTCATACTCTTCCATATTCACGACCACTTCTTGTTTACTTGTTTTATCTACGTTTTTAGTCTTAATACCAACTTTTAGTGCCGATTTATTACTTGTTTCACTTGTGTTTTGAAGACTTAAACTTTGAAAGTAAAATCAATCCTCGTGGGAACGATCTCTTATTTTTATCCACTTTATTACTTGTACGACGTGTATACTTGCACTGATATTGCGACTAGAAGTCACGCAAACAAGTATTTGGCGCCGTTGCCGGGGATTGAATTTAACTTTTATTGCTCAAAAAGTATTAAAACACTAGGTGAAAGAATTCTGCTGTGTTGTTCGTTGTTTCTGTGTGTGAACAGGTAAACGTTACAGCGTATGCTTAGTTCCAGTTCAAGCTCTAGTTCAACTGAACCAGGGAGTGGATCTGCGCCTGAGTTCTATTTAGAACCTGAAAGAACCTTCAGGCAACTAAGGAGACAACAAAGGTTAAGAAAGCAGCAACAACAGCAGCAATTCCAGCCGCCAATCATGTCTGAACATGGTACTGGTGGTAGAAGCTCTAGAGGTGGACCCACTCCAAGAGGAGGAAGGCACTCTGATGCTGGAGGTAGAGGACGTGGCCGTGGACCACAGACTCATACAGAGACATATGTTGATGATGAACACTGGCAGAGACAGCAACTCATCAATGCAGGGCCACAAGACATGGTCAATGACAGAGACAGGCCTATGCGTGATTATGCCGTGCTCAATCCTGCCCATTTACAAACAGGCATTGCAAGACCACCCATTCATACTGGTCACTTTGAATTCAAGCCAATGATGTTCCAAATGCTGCAGACTGCAGGGCAATTTGGGGGTTTCCCTCAAGAAGATCCTTATGCACATCTAAGGCAATTTTTGGATGTGTGTAACAACTTTATCATCCCTGGAGTCTCAGAAGATGCCTTCAGATTGAAGTTATTCCCATATTCTCTCAAGGATAAGGCCAAAAATTGGTTGAACTCCTTGGAGCCAAATTCAATTCACACTTGGGATGAGCTAGCTGAAAAATTTCTTGGAAAATACTTCCCTCCCAACAAAAATGCCAAGTTGAGAAATGATATCACTTCCTTCAAACAAAGGGAAGGGGAATCATTGTTTGAGGCTTGGGTAAGATGGAAGGAATTACTGAGAATGTGCCCACACCATGGCATTCCCATGGTTATTCAAATGGAGACTTTTTACAATGGTCTAGATCAGCCTACCAGGCTTATACTTGATGCTTCATCAGGCGGTGTCATATTGAACATGTCTTTCTCTGAGGCATGCAAGCTTATTGAAGACATAGCCACTCATAATGCCCATTGGCCTTCTGAAAGATTCACTCCCGGAAAGAAGGCTGGTGTCCATGAGATAAGTGAAGTAACTGCTCTTTCTGCTCAGGTTGCTTCCCTGACCAACATGATTAAAAACATGAGTACTCCAAACGTGGCAACGTTTAGCTCAAACGTTGTAACGTCTGAAAGACAGACTGCTGCAACTGTTGAACCAACACCATCTGGGGGAGGAGTGTGTGTCTATTGTGAAGAAGGGCATATCTACGAAGAGTGTCCCTATAACCCTCAGTCTGTAAACTTTGTATCCCATAACAAAGGTAACAGTCCTTACTCCAACTCCTACAACTCAAATTGGAGAAATCACCCAAACTTTGGTTGGAAAAGCAACAATGCTTTGAATGCTAGCGATACTGCTCCTGCAATACCCCCAGGATTTCCCCCTCAACAACAAAGGCAGTATATGCAGAATAACAACAACAACAATTTGGAAGCCTTGATGAAAACTTTCATAAGCGATTGTAAGGCAACCTTGCAAACCCATGAGTCTTCCATCAAAACTTTGGAGAACCAAATTGGGCAGATAGCCTCAGCTCTTACTCAAAGGCAGAATGGATCTCTTCCATCTACAACTGAAACACCATCATCATCTAAGTCAAACGGTAAAGATGTGGTGAATGCACAGGTAAATGTTATCTCATTGAGAAGTGGCACTGAGTATCCTGAACCATCTATGCCTGAGGAACCCGAAGTGCCAGAGAAGGAAAAGGAGAAAAACAAAAGTGGAGAAAAAGAGAAGAATATTCCAGATATTGTGATATCTAAGCCAGATGTTACAACGTCTAGTTTTGAACCAGGAATCAAGACTGTACCTAAGCTTGTACCTGAATATCCTCCTCCACCCTACCCTCAAAGACTAAAGAAAGCTCATGAAGACAAGCAATTCAGCAAGTTCATGGAGATGCTCAAACAGCTACACATAAACCTTGCCTTGGTTGAAGCTCTACAGCAGATGCCAAACTATGCCAAGTTCCTAAAGGACATCATCACCAAAAGAAGAAGGCTAGGGGAATTTGAAACTATTGCTTTAACTGAAGAATGTAGCTTAATTATGCAGAATAAACTCCCTAGAAAACTGAAGGATCCTGGCAGTTTTACTATACCATGCTCCATTGGAGATTTTTACCTTGGCAAAGCTTTATGTGACTTGGGGGCAAGTATTAACTTGATGCCCAAGTCCATTTATGATAAACTTGATATAGGAACTGCCAGACCTACTTCTTTAAGTCTTACCTTAGCTGATAAAAGTAGAGTTTATCCTGAGGGCATATTAGAAGATGTTTTGATTAAAGTTGACAAATTTGTTTTTCCAGTGGACTTTGTTATTCTGGATTTTGATGCAGATAAGGAAGTTCCTATCATCTTGGGGCGACCATTTCTAGCCACTGGAAGGACACTCATTGATGTGCAGAAAGGAGAATTAATCATGAGGGTCAATGACCAAGAAGTCAAGTTCAACGTCCTCAACGCACTCAAGTATCCAGAACCTAACACAGAGGAATGTTCCTTTGTGGTTGCCCTTGACCATATGGTTCAAAAACAATTCAATAAAGATAATGACCACTTGGAGAAGATTCTGGGCAATGATGAGATTCAAGAGTTGTTAGCAGAAGAAGCTGTTCCGCAAAACGTTACAACGTCAACTGCAGACGTTGTCACGTCTGACTCTCCTGTACCCAAGGCGTGGACAAAGAAGTATGAATCTTTGGGGCAAGAAGACTCCAATCTCAAGAAGAAAGTTCCTTCCATTGAAGAACCACCCACGCTGGAGCTGAAGGTGTTACCTGATCACCTGAAGTATGCCTTCTTAGGGGAAAATGATTCTTTACCTGTGATCATTTCTTCTAATCTCTCACAAGAGCAGGAAAGTGATCTCATTAGCACCTTGAAAAGACATAAGAAATCTATTGGTTGGCAAATGGCGGATATCAAGGGTATCAGTCCCACGATTTGTATGCACAGAATTGTCTTGGAAGAGAATGCATAGAACAGCATTGAAGGGCAAAGGCGATTGAACCCAATAATGAAGGAGGTGGTCAAGAAGGAAATCATCAAATGGTTAGACGCAGGAATCATCTACCCAATCAGTGACAGCTCATGGGTGAGCCCAGTTCAATGTGTACTAAAGAAGGGTGGAGTTACTGTGGGGACCAATGACAAAAATGAATTGATTCCAACAATGACAGTGACTGGATGGAGGATATGTATGGACTATAGGAAGCTGAACAAAGCAACCAAGAAGGACCATTTTCCTCTGCCATTTATTGACCAGATGTTGGATAGACTTGCAGGAAAAGAATTCTATTGTTTCCTTGATGGTTACTCAGGATATAACCAGATAGTTATTGTGCCTGAAGACCAAGAGAAGACCACATTCACTTGTCCTTATGGTACCTTTGCCTTCAGAAGGATGCCATTTGGGCTGTGTAATGCTCCTGCAACATTCCAGAGGTGTATGATGGCTTTATTCTCTGATTTTATTGAAAAGTCCATGGAAGTTTTCATCGATGAATTTTCAGTCTATGGAGACTCATACAAGGCATGCTTGGATAACTTAGAAGGAGTTCTAGTAAGATGTGAAGAGACCAACTTAGTGCTCAACTGGGAAAAATGCCACTTTATGGTTCAAGAAGGAATTGTTTTGGGGCATAAGATTTCAAAGAAAGGGTTGGAGGTTGATAAAGCAAAAATTGATGTTATTGACAAATTACCTCCACCTACCACTGTCAAAGGTGTTAGAAGTTTCTTAGGGCATGCTGGTTTTTACAGAAGATTTATCAAAGATTTCTCAAAAATTTCCAAACCTTTGTGTCTGCTGCTGCAACGTGATAACGTCTTCAACTTTGATGAGCAATGTCATGAAGCCTTTCAGAAATTGAAGACTGCTCTTGTAACGGCTCCTGTGATAGTCACTCCTGACTGGTCCAAACCATTTGAATTAATGTGTGATGCGAGTGACTACGCCGTGGGAGCTGTATTGGGTCAAAGACTTGAGAATGTTGATGCAGGTACAGGTGAAGAAGAAGAACAACCGGCTGATGCTGCTACAACCAAAAGGCAAAAGTTGCAGGTAAGGAAGAAATCTGAAGCTGCTAAAGGCAAGCCAACCACTGCTACCAGTGCAGCATTTGTTGCTGCTAGTGGTTTAGAGAATGCTCCTGCTGTTGTTGCTGAAGAAGAAGCTGCAGACGTTCCAACGTCTCAAGAACCAGAGGGTGAACAAGCCCAGGTGGACCCCAAAGAACAACAACAAGTTAATCCTGCAAAGCTGGCAAAACAGAAAGCATGGGAGGAAGCAAAGAAAAGAATTGCTGAGAGCAGTGCAAAGATGCCCCAAGAAACTGAAGTTACAGTTGCTGCTGGTGATAGTTCAGGAGTGATAGGCTCTGATGAAACCACAACCGCTACAGAGGCAGGAGGAGAGATGAAGAAGAAGGAAAAGAAAAAGAAGACTGCTCAAGCAGGCATCCCCGCCAGACAGAGTGGAAGGCTCAGGTCTGGTGTTCTGAACAAGTAGTTTAGCCCTCTTTTTAGCAGTTAAATCGTTTTTAATTTCAGTACGAATAAATAACTGTCCAACGTGACAACGTCTGGATAGTTAGTAGTCAGTAGTTTGTTTGCTTGTGTTGTGTTTGAGTGTTCCTCTCCCATTTTTAAAAATCAGTGAGCAGTGAGGACACTGCTCATCTTTCTGTGTGGGGGGGGGGGAGGATCATTTTTATGTTTTGTGTATGCATAAAATCAAATGCGAAATCAGTTTACTTTCCTACTCTATTAATCATCAAAAATGTTTCTCTTTGGGCTAAATCTAGTAATGACTATGTGTGAATTTATGTGAGTAGCTGATGCATGCTTAGATGAATAGAATTGATTACTGCTTCCACACAAACTCTGTTTTGAGGAAAACCTAGTTAGCTAGGGACTATTTGATGCTGAAGCTAGTTTTGGTTGACTATGGTGATTATGAAACTTGATTAAAAACTTAGTGTAGCAGTAGAAACTAAGTTTGGGGGTATATCAGGTTGTACTAAGGCTGGGTGCAAAGACTGTAGGATGATTAGTGCATGTGTAGTGTGAGTGCAGCGTTGTAACGTCTACCCGTAACGTTATAACGTATGCCGTGTGTGTTTTCGTGTTGTGTTATGTGTTATCAAGCGTTATAACGTCTACTCCAAAAAGACCAAAAAGTGTGTGTGTTTCAAATAAGTGGAAAAATCCACATGTTCTCTGTGTTTGCTGCAATTTCCCCGAAACAAATACAGGGTACTCAAATCGTTTTAAAAAAAAAAACTCCAAACCAAAAGTGAAGTGAATCAAATGAAAGTTGCTCAGTAATGAGGGGGTTGCAGTCCTCTGTGTGTTTTGCGTTGTGTGAGTCAGAAAAGTAGTTTGCACTAATCTAGTCCTAGCATCCAATTAAGACCCTTTGTCGTGCTTAAAATAACCCTCATGTCTTATGTGGAAATGTTAGCCTACTCTCTGTTTTGGAAAGATGTTATACTCTCACCATATGTAAACCACTCTTTCATAGGCTAGGGTAGCTTCTGAGCCTAGCTAGGAATGGAATTGATACAGTGATCACACACACACTTTGGGCAGTAATGAATCTAGAATGTAATTGTGCATTGGTGCGTAAGTGTAAGTCTGAAGAAATTAGCCCCTTGAGGATAATTTTTGATCAAATGGGTGAATAGGGTGTAAACTGCTGGTGTATTTAATTTCATACATCTTTTCATATGTTGTGTTTTGATTTCTTGAGGACAAGCAATGGTTTAAGTTTGGGGGTGTGATAACTCATATTTATATGAGTTATTTATACTTATTCAAAGTTAAATCATGCAAGTTCTCTGGCAATAGTAGGTTGTTTCTATTAAGTTTCTGTTAGTTTATCGCTTTTTAGTTAGAAAGGGGCTAAATTACAAATCCTATGCATTTTGGCACCAATTGGCGCCTTTGTGGGCGTTTTGATGCTTCTTGTGTTCATGCAGTAAACTGAGCGTGGCAACGTCCCTCATCACGTCTGAAGAAGGGCAGCAGAGCAAGAAAGAAGTATCTCATTTTTGGCGCGCAAGAAATGATAGTCAAAGATCTAGAAGTGCAGAAGATCTTCTCTCTACTCAACGCTGACGTGGCTGACGCACTGTAGCAGTGCAGTGTCATTTCAGGAATATTTTATTTACAAGCAAGCTTGGAAAGTGGGGAATGACATCAGCAAGCATGTGACCCTTTGTTCTTTGGCTATTCTCTCTCTAGAAAAGGAAAGGCAGGGGAGGCATCAAGGAGACCTATCCATTCATCATCCACCTTCCTCCATTTTCAGAGAGAGTCTTTCTAAAAGAAGTTCTGGACACAGACTTCTTCATCCGAACTCTTCTCAAGCTCCATTTTTTTATTTCCATTCGCAACCACTACTGTGAAGCTCAGACGTTGCAACGTCTCTACATCGTGCATGAAGGAAGGCTACTTAGGCGTATCTTCTGCGTTTAGTTTCCTTTTCTCTATGTACGGTATTTGGATTTCATTTCCTCTTCTTTCTGTAAAGATGCTCAGCATGAGCTAAATATTTGTAGTTGGGTTGTTGTTTTGCATGTAATGAACCTCTAGTTTAATGCTATGAAGTATTGATGTTTATGCGTTTTAAATCTTTGCATGTTAATATTTCCAAACTTGTTTTGAAATTGGCCACTTAAAATAAGTAGATTCATAGGTACAGACATGGTCTATGAAAAGAACTCAAAGATTTATGTGAATGAAAAGGTGCACTAAAGACATTTAGGCATTTTTATCTAAGTCTAGACATAGAATGGATAATAGTTCATAGGACATTGCTGTGGGTACTTAAAATACAGGAGTAGGCCTACTTAGAACCTAGACATAGGAATTCTAGTACTTGAAGCTCTGACGTTTTGTGACTGAAAAGCACAGCTCTTTTGCAACAGCGTTCAAACGTTATAACGTCTATACAGCATAGCATTTGTACGTGTTAACGTGTAAACGTTATAACGTCTGACTAGAGGAGATTTACTTGCATGCAGCAATCCAACTCATACTCTTCCATATTCACGACCACTTCTTGTTTACTTGTTTTATCTATGTTCTTTGTCTTAATACCAACTTTTAGTGCCGATTTATTACTTGTTTCACTTGTGTTTTGAAGACTTGAACTTTGAAAGTAAAATCAATCCTCGTGGGAACGATCTCTTATTTTTATCCACTTTATTACTTGTACGACGTGTATACTTGCACTGATATTGCGACTAGAAATCACGCAAACAGGCGCCTAGGGCGCCAACTCCAGCAACCAAGACAGCATCACTAGGCGCCTAGGGCGCCACTTTCAGCAACCAGAATACACCTTGGCCGCCTAGGGCGCCACTTCCTGCAACAAACAAAAACAGAACCATGACTGGGCATGGCGCCCAGCAGCAGGGCGCCAATTCCAGCAACATCAAGACAACAACCACCTATAGACACGCACAGGACATGGCGCCCAGCAACAGGGCGCCTTTTTCAGCAACTAAGACAACACCAAAATTGCACCAAACACCAAACACCGATTTTCACCATGATCATTCACCCAAACATCAAATCGAAATCAGCATAATATATTCAAACATCACTAAAACAACGTCAACAAGGTCAAAGAGGCAACATAGTCCTATCTCCCACATAATCCCCATCATATACCCTATTATAAGGATAGAACCCACCCTTACCTTTGCCTTGAAGAATCGAAACCCTAGCCTTCTCTTTCCTTCTCCCTTGGGCGCCACTTCTCTTCCTCTTTCTTTCTCTTGTTTCACGCTTTCCTCTCTCTCTTTCTCTCCTAGTGCAGCCGCGCCCCTCTCTTCGCCATTTTCTTTCTTTCTTTTCTCCAAATGCGCTAATGCCCCAAAACCTTAGCTAATGCTCTCCTTCATGCGCATAGGCCCTTGGCTCTTGGATCACGGGCCCCCTTCTACTATTCAACTTAATCACTAGACACCACTCCCTGATTTGAATAAAACACCTTATAATTATTTTAATATGGCTATACTAATAAAACACCTAAATAATTTAATTAAATAAATAATTAAATTATTTGGGCGTTACAACTCTCCCCCACTTAGAAGAATTTCGTCCTCAAAATTCCAACTGCCAACGCGAACACTCTTCCACTGACAAACTAAAGTCATCTAGACAACTAGCACTATCTACCATGCTGATCACTATTCCTTTGATTACCGGCGGTAAGTGATTGGGCGGCCGTCCCTCCTACTTGTTCAGCCAGGTAACTCAAGAAATAACAACCAGACCCATTCTCTAGCGGTCCTGTAAGGATCCCTGATAGAGTTTTAAGCGTAATCATGTCGGTACCACATGATCACCCCCAAGCCCTATCAAAGTTCCTTCCTATTATAGCATCACCACAAATACAACTACAACAACTGTATCAATAATACATGTAGAGTTCACAACAAGTCTCACAGTTTCATCACAACATCACGACAAAGTTTACAGAGTGCATAACGATTGCAAAACAAGCCACATAATCAGAGTCTACAGGCACAGATTATATACAGGGGAATCATGAAACAACTCGCAAGGCAGGAAGTTCACAATAATGGATGTCAAGGAAATTAGACACACAGAACAAAACAAGGTTAAACAAACAACATAAGAATGTAGTTAACATTTAAAACACATTACGTCTGATTACACACAAAAATCCATGGTTGTAGCAAAAGTATTACAAAACTAAACATTAACATTAACCAAATTAATTTAAGCACCTATGTGAATGTTTGGCAATAAAACTAATTTTAAGAAAATGTACATCCATCCTTAGCACACATTTTAACCCTAGATCACACACCACCTGATTCCAATAATACAAACATTTACATATAATATGAAAGCATATCACAAGGTGTTCAAGACCAAAGGATTAAGGAAGCATGGCACTAAGAAAATCTTATGACTAGGAATTAGTGAACACTCAATGCACAAAAATTCAAACAGCACAGCAGTCACACCTTTGACATATCACTAAAGGCGGTACTCCTTTTACCCCAAAAATATTTGTAAGCGGCAGTAACGAGTAAAAATTGTTTTTCAAACAAAATCAACAATTCATTTCTGGAAATAGTTTTCGCAAGTAGAAGATGTTTCCAGCTTCTCAAATCACGTAATAATTATTCATAAGAGCATTAAAGCCTAGGGCGGTAAAATATTTCTTTTGGTACATTAACTAGGATGACCTGAAATACAATATCGAAAATACAGCCCAAACTCCGATGTCGCTGTCATACCCTAATTTTGTCCGGCTTAGGTCAAAACCCTAATTTTCCACAAAAAATAAATAAATTGAAGAATGAAGAGCATCATGCATTGCATTTTGGGTCCTAGAAGTCATTCCAAGGTCTTTAAAATCATTTTTAGGGTTGGAATGCACTTTTTAGGCAAATTAGGGTTTTAGGGTCAAAAAGGACATTTTGGTCATTTTTCGCAAAAAGATGATTTTCTCGCCAAAAATGCACATCCACAAAAAGTAAATTTTTATTCTATCAAGGATAATTTTTGTACAATTTTTTAGAAAGAAAACCCTAGTCAAAAATAATTAAAAATGTATTTCTCCATTTTTAGTGCATAGAAAAATAAAAAAAGGACAATTAAATATTCCTCAATTCTTAAGTGACAATTTTTATTGTCATGGGTGACTAGAGGGAATATTTTATGGTGCCCAAAAACATGTAACACAATTTTCAATAGTTGCATTCCTATTACTTCCATGCCCAAAATTCAAAAACTCAAAAGAAGGAAGTGTCCTCAATAAGACAAAAGACCAAAAACAAGTTTTTTTTTCCTCTCTCTCTCTCTCCCCTCACAATTTCGAAATCCTCTCTCTCTCTCTCCCCCCCCCCCCCCACAATTTCGAAATCCCCTCTCTCTCTCTCCCTCTCACAAAATTCTTCCACACTCTTCTATTGTACTATTATTCCTTATCTTGAAGGAATATGCCTTGTACCATCCTTAAACCTTCTCCTTTGGTGCATATCACCAATTCTCACTCACTCTCATGAAGATTCATGCCCTCTTTGGTAAATTACCTCACTCACTTACACTAACCTCTTCATAAGAAAACACAAATTTTCCTCTTTGAGAACAATCCATCTCAATAATACCCCTAACCCTACCACACATGAGAATTCCATTCCCAAAATAAATAAAAGTTCATTTTTTTTTCTTTTATTCTCTCTCCATGCGACACCTCTCCCTCTCCCATACTCTCCATTTTGTGTTTTCTCTCCACCCTCAATCCTTGTGATAAGTGATCTCAACCCTCCATTCAAAATCAAAGTTCAATTCTAGAGCCCTTAGTAAGACCAATGACTCAATTGCCCCTAAACCTAAAATAACTCTATAAATACTCCCTCATTCCCACACCTAAGGATCTTTTGGCCTCTCATTCTCCTACACTAAAACCCTAGCACACCAAAAACTTCTCCCTCTTCCTCTCTTCCACGAAATCTCTCTCACTCCCTCACTTCATCCTTCAATCTTTCACCATCAAATCTTCCATTTCTTGCTAGATCATCATCATTCCTTCCATTCTCTTCAAGGTGGCATCATCAAATTGCTAAGAGCTAGCAATATTTGTGGGTTCAAGGGTAGATCCAAGTTCATTTTGAGTCTATATCATCTCCTTCTTCATTTCTTTGTGATTTTGAGGTAAACCTTGAAACCTTGCATCTCATATTTAGTTTTTCTTGCATAATCTCTCTTCTACTCCCAACTCCTTCTTGATTGCTTGTTGTTGTCGCCTTGAGGATCCGTTTCAAACATTTTGACAAGGACTTAGGGAGCCTTGGGTGTTTGAGATGGGTCCTTGGCCTTGAAGAAGTTGTTCTTCTACTCGATTAATTTCCCTTGCATTTTTACACATTTTTCACTAAAGTTCATGAAATAAAACATCACTTTCTTTCAAAAAAAGGTTTCGGCCATGTAGTGCTTTTAGTGGTTCATGCATTTCTTTGTTCATTTATGGTGTTTAAGTTAAATAAAAAAGTGGATCTAGCCAACTATGCTTTTAGGTTCATAGGTAGAAATTAGGGTTTTTATTGTTCTTGCATTTCCTTTGATTTTGTGTTGAAATAAATGATGGAATGACAATTGTTTGAGCATCAAATGTATGGGTAGATCCTAGGATTTATGTTCATATGCTCATTGATGTGATTTGGTTGCAAGAACATGATGAAATTCGTGCTTGAGTTTTCATTGCTATGCATTCGGCCATAAGGCCTATTTTTGCCCTCTTTGATTGCTTGAAAATTGTCATTTTGATTGTGTTTGGGCAAGTGCAAGTTATGCAATTGTGTTTGTTTACTTTTTACCATTTTACTTTACCACTTCATTAACTTTTTACCAAAAGACATAAAAATATTTTACCATTTTGGTCTTTACCACTTCATTAACTTTTTACCAAAAAAACCTAAAAAGATTTTACCACTTTGGTTTTTACCTATTTATTAACTATTCACCTAAAACATAAAAAGATTTTACCATTTTACTTTTACCTCTTCATTAAGTTTTTACTAAGAGTTTTTACCTCATTCACTCAAACATTTTTACCACATTCTTACTCTAACTTTTTACTACTTCTTACTAAAACATTTTCAAGCTTTGTACTTCATTTATGTGCATCATCCATGTGACACACTCTCATGCTTGCACCCTAACACTTGCATACTCCCATATTCTCACATGTTCATGCATTCTTGCATGCTTATGCATCTTGCATTCTTTTATCCTTTTACATGTTTATGCATCCTTATATGCTATACATGCATTCATTCTTAAATGTCCATGCATTCATTAGTATCATGTCTTGCATTCAAAAATCAAGTGTTCATGTTTTCATTCCTTGTATGCTCATGCATAGTTGCTTAATCGTGCATTCATATCCACATGCTTACTCATTTAAACTAAGAATATCCTATGCTTATGATCAATTGCATTCTTTTGTTCATGATGCCATTTAAATGTCTTGACTTAATTGTGTGCCATCCTTTCTACATGTATGACCTCCTAATAGACGTAAGCCTACATGCATGTTGTAGCATAGAGCCATTAGGGTAAATACAATCCTTCTTGCACACACACAATTGCTTTGAGAACTTTGTTTTGCATCTTTAATAATTGAATCCTTTGATTGTATGGGCATGTCTAATCTTGGTTAATGAATGATATGTTCATGTTTGCTTGAGTATTATTCATTCATTTGCATTTGGTTATGGATTTAGAATTGACTTGAAATATTCTACTCCTTTTCTAAAACCCATTTCCTAAAATCATTTCAAAACAAAAAGAAACTTTTACTTTCAAAACAAAAATAAACCAATTGTCATTAAACACCAATCGCGCCGTTGCCGATTAGGTTGTTAATGATGATGTTGTTTTCAAAAGGAGTTAGTAGCGAGACCATTCTAACCGTTGTTGTTCGGTCTTCGCAAAAGCTCTATCCCATTTTCGAAAACTTATTCATTTCTCAAAAATAAGCCAATTGTCATTAAACACCGATCGCGCCGTTGCCGATTAGGTTGTTAATGATGATGTTGTTTTCAAAAGGAGTTAGTAGCGAGACCATTCTAACCGTTGTTGTTCGGTCTTCACGAAAGCTCAATCCTTTTTCAAAACCAAAAACCGAGAACTACGTAGCTTTGAATTCTCCATCGCACCGGGAGATACGTAGGAGCGGGTTCCTGTCCCGTCAAGCACACTTTTAAAAAAAAAACTTTGTTTTGTTCCGCTTTTCAAAGATACCAAAAATATCGCTTTCCCCCTCGTTTTCAATAAAACAAACTCCTAAAGAAACGAAAAGAAGTAGAATAAACCGCTTTCAAACTCAAACTTTTGTCCAAACCACACATCAAGTTAATGGTTCCCTTTCGGTGGAAAGGAGGTGCGGGGTGCTAATACCTTCCCCGTACCTAACCGACCCCCGAACCTACATCTCTACGTTTTCAAAAGACCATCCGCCTTGTTTAAAAGACCTTTTTTCAATGTTTTGGTCTTAAAATTAAAATATTGGTGGCGGCTCCAAACTTTTTCCACGTTGGCAAACGAAGAGTCACAAACAAGATTTTTCGGGCGCAACAGTCACAAAAACAGAGCACTTAATCTTCAAATCAGTTTAGAAAATTCAAAGAAACTTCGATAATATTTTCCTTCGGATCCAAAAGAAGTAACTACTGCATTTTGTTTTTCCGAAAACCAAGCATTTTTCCAAACCAGCAGAGAATCTAAAACCAAGTTCAGTGATATTAGTCACCAAGCACAAAAAAAAAATAATAGCTTTTTAGAGTTAACGATTTAGACATAACTACCAATATAGTTTGGTATAGGGAAAATAATTTAACTAGTGGAACAGCAATTAGAGCCTTAAAATAACTAGAAGGACCAATCCATGGAAACGTTGATTCACACTTAAATGCACATATACGAAAGGTACAATCGGATACATGCACAAATCAAGAAGCAACAACCAAAAATTTGTCATAAAATTCAAGCGCACAATATCAAACTCCACGTAGCATGGAAATTATAAAATAATTCACGAAGGCCCCAAACTCACAACACTGCATGTCAAAAACAATCTGGGACACAGAGTAAGAAAGGTTAAACAACTAACATGCATAAGTTGGTTTTTGGTGATAGCAAATCCAGCCCCTCAATAGAAAACAATTATAAGTCAAGGAATGCAAAACTTAACATATTTAAGCAGGGACGTCATTACTTAGGGTGATCAAAACATTATCACATGTTATAGTGAAGTAACAATTTAAAATAATCAACAAAACAATTTTACAATGCATTTAGTCTCAAACATCAAAACACACTACAAAGGTGTTTATATAAGACTTAGTGTTGATCAACTAAAACAATTTGAACAAATTAAGACACATGTGAGTATCAAACAACAAAGTAATCGTTAGAAACATACAAGCACATCAAGTACACATTTGAATCTTGGATCGCCAAATCACGGTGTAAATCATTGGGGATCATACTAATGAAGTACATATTCACACAACAAGAAGGTTAACAATGAGAACTGTAACACCCCTTTTCTACCCGGTAATTATTTGATAAAAATCAGAGTTTACAAAAACCTTAATTCATAATTCGAAAAAGGATGTCACACATTCATCGTTAAATAACACGTCTCATACGACATAGATAACACCTGGTCAAAATACATCACCACGCAGCGGAATATAATATAAGTTTTAAAACATAAAATAACAACGTCCTGAAAATGGAATCCAAATGACAAAATACAATAATCCAAAGTTTAGCGTTTATCCCCCCCTTGAGTGTTACACATCAAAGTAAAGGACACCGACGACACCGACACAGAATAGCGAAGGTACCTAAGCCTTCACTCGCAATCACCTGCATGTTACCGCATAGGGGTAACATTCAAACAGAAGGGGTGAGATATCTTCAATATAATAGCATAAAATGATAGGAAATATGCTAGAATATGATACTATATCTACCACTCCACTACACACATCAAATTATAAACATACATCCAATTATAAACATTACATCAAATTATAAATATTACAACCAGTCACCATATGTCATGACAATGCATGAATGAAACCCACACCAACGGGCATATGCATGTGGTACCAAAATCACCAAAAGTCTTGCCCGTAAATAGGGGCGTCACCAAAATTGAGAGCTTCACACCAGGCTCACCAATTCACCAAAAATCGAGCTTTCACACCAGGCTCACCAGTTTTAGAAAATTTGAGCTTTCACACCTAGCTCCAAAACCAAAGGCCTTCACCAAAATAAATGCATATGCTGTATGCGACACCATGAATGCACACATACAATCACCAAATTAGTCACAACGTGACACACCAACAACAATCATCAAATATCACCAAAGTTGGGCTTTCACACCTAGCCACAACGACACCGAAAACCCAACCACCTGACACAACGAAACAACAAGACTTGGAACTTTCACACCTAGTTCCAACAACACCAAGGTTTGAGCCTTCACACCTAGCATCAAACCGCACCAAGGCACCTAGAGGACAACAACTTCCCAAAACAACACCAAGACACCAAGGAGACAACAATTTTCCAAAACAGCACCAATACACCAAGATAACAACAATTTTCTAAAACATTTAAGACACGAGGGTTTTTCACAACACCGGAGACAAACGACAATTTTTCAAAGTATTTGAGACACGACAACTTCCTTTTTAAAATATCACCATTTAACGACTACACCAACGGTAAAACAACTTTTCCAGAAAAATGGGCCACTTTACCTCAAATTAGAATATTCAGTTAGGCCTCTGAATAAGCTTTCCAAAACATTTTGAAATGTCTAATTCGGACTCCCGAGTCAAAAGATATGTCAAAAACAAAACCGGGAAAAATTTGAGGAACATCCTGAAAATGGCGCCCAGGCACTGGGCGCCTAGCAGGGAACATGCTGGGAACTGGCCAGCAACAGAAACTGGCGCCCTTGGCGCCCAGGCAACACAACAACGCAACATGACACAGGATTTGGCGCCCATGGCGCCCAGACAGCAGGGAACACAACGCAACACAACCGGAACACGCCTAGACCCGGCGCCCAGCAGCAGGGCGCCAAAATCAGCAACGCAACACGCAGCATGTGGCGCCCAGGCACAGGGCGCCAAGGCGCCCCTGCGCCAAGACACGGCAACACACACCCACACACACAGCAACACACCCACACACCCTGGCACGCGGCGCCCACACCCAGGGCGCCAAACACAGGAACACACACACAGCACACTGGCACACAGGACACGCACCTGACACGGCGCCCATGCACTGGGCGCCAAAAACAGCAACAGAACACCAAGGCCACATGGCCAGGCACGGCGCCCAGGCACAGGGCGCCAAAAACAGCACTGCAACATTTTCAAGGATGGCGCCCAGCACTAGGGCCCCAAAAACAGCAACACATCAAATTCACCAAAACACCAAGTAAGCACATTATATCACCAATTTAGCTCATCAATTTTTAATCACCGATGCCAATCACCATAATTTGGGAATTACAACACCAAACAAACATTTTATCGAATACCTAACATACAATTAGGACTAACAAAAATGAATCACCAATTTTAGGATCACAACAATCACCAACGAGCAAGTATTTTCAATCAACCTATATACAATTCGACTAACACCAAACTACACATCAAAATCAAGCCCTAGGCATCATAGGATCTATCCCCACATAAACCCCATCATAAAACCCCATTATAAGGAAGAACCCCACCCTTACCTTATATTAGGAGAGCACCAATTCTCTTGATCAAGTCACCAACAGAACCTCAGCAACTCAGCTCCTCTCTGCTCCCTTAAATTTGCGAAATTCTCCTCTTCCTCTTCTCCCTTGTATGCGCGTCGTACTCCTCTCTCTTCTCCTCTCCCTATTCGTAACTCCCCTTTCTTTCTTTCTCAACAATTCGCAAAATGACACCTAACCCTAGCCTAGGCGCTTCTCCTATGCGCCTAGCTAGTGGGCTTGGATCACGGGCTTCCTCCAGCTTAAGCCCGATCACTAACGCCATCACCTAAAACCCAATTACACACCTCTCAATCCAACGTTAATATAATTACACCAACTAAAATAAATAATTGAATACCTAAATATTTAATTAAATAATTTAATTAAATATTTGGGCGTTACAAGAACCAAGCACAAAAGACATAGAGTTCGCACATAGGACACAATACGGCACACAATACCAGTAGGGTCATCTCCCCCACTGGTTCCCTTACCATCAGCAACTTTCGGTTTACCTTGACCTGCGGAAGCATTACTACAACACAAACAATGGTTAGAACTAAAAGGCAACAGTTGGTCGTTAACCGACACAATGACTCGACAACCTGGCCGGACGGACCAACCATTGCTCTGATACCACTATTGTAACACCCCTTTTCTACCCGGAAATTTTTTCACAAAAATCAGAGTTTTCAAAACGTTTTCAATATACCCACAAGGGATGCTACACTTACACCGTTAAACATCACACGCCAATAATATTGTTTCACCATTAAAACAGTGCAACACCTAGCACGTCCTAACATCATCAAGCAGCGGAATAAAATCAAGGTTCAATTAAATAATTATAACATCACCATAAGACTTCAGAAATTAAATATCAAAGACATCTAAATAAAGTAGCGATCATCCCCCCGAGTGCTACGTATTAGAGCGACTGAGCTGTCTTAAGTTGGTTAAAGACGCCACGTTTATTTGAATTGATTTTGTTGCGAATCCGCTGCGTAGTAAGCGAAGGTAGACATGCCTTCACTCGCAATCACCTGCACGTTACCAACATAGGGGTAACATTCAAACAGAAGGGGTGAGATATCTAACATTATAATAGCATATATGATAGGCAATATGCTAGAGTCACAACAACTATATCAATCGCTTCACAACAACATCAAATCACAAATCACCAAAAATTATCACCAACATCATGAGTAAGTATATGAGATGCAACCCACACCAGCGGGTATATGCATGTGGTACCAATCATCACCAATAAAGTAGCCAATAAGGGCAACATCACCTATATGAGCATCACCATCATCACCTATAGCTCCAAGGCCGAAGCCTTCATCACCAAAAATATAATGCATATGAAATGTATGCGACACCATGAACAACACACCAAAGTCAATCAACAACAACAATCATCTATGTGACACAATCAGCACCAACATCAATAAATGGTCATAGACCCATCACCTGTTCACCTCAGCCCATAAAATAGGCACATCACCTGTTATACCATCACCAATAGCACCAATCATCACCAATACACCTACACCTATAAGACAGTCTAATAATTTGACCGCGAACATCACCAATCACCGACGCCAAGGACACCAATGGATTCACAACATCAATGGCAACAACAATTTACAACACCGAGAATAACGACAATTTACTACATCAGAAACAACACCAATTTACAGCAGGCAGCGACATTTGTTCACAGCAAACGACAACAATAGCTTTTAAAAACAGCAGCTTAAAAATGGTGACAGCAACCATGATTTTCCAGGAAAACAGCAACATAAAAACGGAGACAGCAACCATGATTTTCCAGGAAAAACAGCAACATCAAAATGGAGACAACAACAGTGGATTTTCAGAAAAATAGCAACATTTGTCCTACTTTGACAGCAACTTTATTTTAGAAAAACAGCAACATTTATCCTACTGTGACAGCAACATTATTTTAGAAATACAACAACATTTGTCCTACTTTGACAGCAACATTATTTTAGAAAAAACAGCAACATTTGTTCACTGTGATAGCAACACCAATTTTCAGAAAAACAGCAACAATTGTTCACTGTGACAGCAACACCAATTTTCAGAAAAACAGCAACAATTGTTCACTGTGACAGCAACACCAATTTTCAGAAAAACAGCAACATTATTTTTACTGTGAGAGCAACCTTATTTTCAGAAAACCAGCACATTATTTCTACTGTGACAGCAACCTTATTTTCAGAAAAACAGCACATTATTTACACTGTGACAGCAACCTTATTTTGAGAAAAGCAGCACATTATTTCTACTGTGACAACAACCTTATTTTCAGAAAAACAGCACATTATTTCTACTGTGACAGCAACCTTATTTTCAGAAAAACAGCACATTATTTCTACTGTGACAGCAACCTTATTTTCAGAAAAACAGCACATTATTTCTACTGTGACAGCAACCTTATTTTCAGAAAAAGAAACAGCAACAATAGAATTGGCACCAACCACCACTGGGCGCCTAGGGCGCCACTTTCTACATCACAGGAACACACTAGGCGCCTAGGGCGCCAACTCCAGCAACCAAGACAGCATCACTGGGTGCCTAGGGCGACACTTTCAGCAACAAAAATACACCTTGGGCGCCTAGGGCGCCACTTCCTGCAACAAACAAAAACAGAACCATGACTGGGCATGGCGCCCAGCAGCAGGGCGCCAATTCCAGCAACATCAAGACAGCAACCACCTATGGACATGGCGCCCAGCAACAGGGCGCCTTTTTCAGCAACTAAGACAACACCAAAATTGCACCAAACACCAAACACCAATTTTCACCATGATCATTCACCCAAACATCAAATCGAAATCATCATAATATATTCAAACATCACTAAAACAACGTCAACAAGGTCAAAGAGGCAACATAGTCCTATCTCCCACATAATCCCCGTCGTATACCCTATTATAAGGATAGAACCTACCCTTACCTTTTCCTTGAAGAATCGAAACCCTAGCCTTCTCTTTCCTTCTCCCTTGGGCGCCACTTCTCTTCCTCTTTCTTTCTCTTATTTCATGCTTTCCTCTCTCTCTTTCTCTCCTAGTGCAGCCGCGCCCCTCTCTTCTCTCCTCTCTTCGCCATTTTCTTTCTTTCTTTTCTCCAAATGCGCTAATGCCCCAAAACCCTAGCTAGTGTTCTCCTTCATGCGCATAGGCCCTTGGGCTCTTGGATCACGGGCCCCCTTCTACTATTCAACTTAATCACTAGACACCACTCCCTGATTTGAATAAAACACCTTATAATTATTTTAATATGGCTATACTAATAAAACACCTAAATAATTTAATTAAATAAATAATTAAATTATTTGGGCGTTACACCCTTGGTCTGCCCAAGTGCAAGATGTTGTTACCGCCGCTGTTATTAACGTTTTTTTGGGCTATTTGGCACTCTCGGAATCAGATTCGATTTGACAACAAGAAGATCTTGCCAACTCACACGAAAAACTTGATCACCGCAAATGTGAGCATTTCTGGTAATCTCAGCAAGGGCTCCACGTCAAACTCCATGCTGGATTTTTTGATTCTTAAGGCTTTCTCGGTTGATTGCAAGCCTCGTAAGGCTCCTACAAATATAGAGGTTATTTGGAAATCCCCTCCTTGCTTGTGGGTTAAGTGTAATACAGATGGCGCTGCTAGGGGTTCTCCTGGTTTAGCTGCTTGTGGGGGTATCTTTCGCGACAGTAATGCTGAATCTCTTGGTTGTTTCATGCTTCCTCTTGGTACAAATTACGCTCTTTGTAACACCCCTTTTCTACCCGTTAATTTATTAGCGTAAAAATCAGAGTTTCAAAAATTTCTTTTCATCGCAGGGAATGTTACACATACTCAAATCAAAACATCGTACTTCAAATAAAATAGTTCAACATCAAATAAGTGCACAATACGTAGCACGCCCCCAATGGGGAAAAACTCAAACATCATTCGTTGTCACCACAACCGTGACATCAATAAAACCAACTACGCAGCGGAAAAATATAAATAATAGAAAAACATCAAATAACATCTAACAACCAAAATAGTCTCAAAACATTGAGTTCGTTCCCCCCTGAGTGCTACGTATCAGAGGTTGACGACCCGACTCAAAATTAGTGAAGATACCTATGTCTTCATTCGTGATCACCTGCACGTTACCGCATGGGGGTAACATTCAAACAGAAGGGTGAGTCCAATTCAATTCATATAATAAATCACATGATAAGCAATAAGTCAAAGTCACAGCACTAGAGTAATCACATCACAATCAGCAATCACATCATTACAACAACTCATCACTATGTCATGTAAGTATATGAAATGCAACCCACTCGCGGGCATATGCATGAGGTACCTTTTCACAAACGTCGCTTAGCCTTTATGGCCTCATCGTCGCTTAGCCTTTATGGCCTCATCGTCGCTGGGTTTATGCACATGGGATACATGAGACACTATGACATGCACCACACACAAACACACAATCACAGTCAACGTCACTTACCAATTTGCCAAATAAGAGGCACAGCACCTATCAATTCATAATCACGCACAACCACGTCGCTATAATTCATCGTCGCTTATTATCATTGTCGCTTAGCCTCTTGGGCCTCAACGTCACTTATCCATATACGTCACCAAACAGACAATCGCCACTAAGGGCAAAACAGTCATTTACACATCATCATCAATAATATTGGCCACTAAGGGCAAAAAAGTCACTGAACTAGCCACTAAGGGCATCATCGTCATTTACACATCATCACAAATAATATTAGCCACTAAGGGCAAAAACGTCATTTAACTAGCCACTAAGGGCATCATCGTCATTTACCCATCATTATAAATAAGATTAGCCTCTAAGGGCAAAACAGTCATTTAACTAGCCACTAAGGGCATCATCGTCAAAAATCCTCACTTTTGACACTTGGACGCTAAAACCACTGCTTATACGCAAAAGGGATTTTTAAAGACACCAAAACGATTTTTCAATGCCACAGCAACGACCACCGGGAACAGCCACTTGGGGCGCCCAGAAACCTTCAGAAATAATAAGTTTTTATTTTTAAAAATGGGACACACAGATAGACAACTAAAAAGGCTTCATAACGCTTTTTGAAACACTTAAAACGGACACCCGAGTCAAAAGATATAGCGAAAACAGTTTTCAAAAATTTTGGGAACATCCTGAAAAATGGCGCCCTTGGCGCCCAGCGCCCAGCAACACACCACACACGCACACTGGCGCCCTTGGCGCCCAGCGCCTGGCGCCTGGCGCCCAGCGCCCAGCACACACGCAACACGCACACACCCTGGCGCCCTTGGCGCCCAGGACGCGCACAGGAACACGCAACACGCAGGATGGCACACGGCGCCCAGGAGCAGGGCGCCAAACACGGACACGCGCAACACAGCGCCAAAACGCAACACCCTGCACCTGGCGCCCAGCAACAGGGCGCTTAAACAGAGACACCCACAAGACATAAAACGCAACAGGATTGCACACGGCGCCCAGCAACAGGGCGCCTAAGGCAGAAACATCACGCAACACACCCATGCCACGCACTTAGACACGACGCCCATGCACAGGGCGCCTAAACCTGCACAACACCGAAACATAAAAATGCACATCCTTTGGCTACGGCGCCCATGCCCAGGGCGCCAAACACAGCCACACACCCAAAACCACAACGCCACATGATTGGCCACGGCGCCCATACACAGGGCGCCAAAATCAGCATCCATCAACCATCAATAAACACACATATATAATCACATCACCAAATCAATTTAATTCGTATGAGCAAAATCAAACAACAACCATACAACTGTCAAACAGGATCATGGCAATATAAATCTAGGCCAACCCTACCTTAAAACCTATCATACAACTTATTATATAAATTGATAGGACATCCCCTTACCTCGAACTTGAAGAACGAAAGGCCTAGAGACAGTCACGAACGAAACCACAGCAACAAAGATCACGTCCCTTAGCCCTTGGAGCTTGCGACTTCTTCTCCTCCTTCTCTTCTCCCTACGGCGCTCTCCTTCTCTCTTTTCTCTCTATTCTCAATTTTCGCAAATGCCAACATCAAAACCCTAGCCTCACAAGATCTCACCACTTCTAATGTCACTTGGATCATGGGCTTGGATTTTTCACTTAAGCCCAGCTCATCCAAGTGGCGCCTCCTTTTCCTAATACCACCACAAAATTAATATAATTTTAATTAATTAAATTATACCCAATAAATTAATTTAAATTCCTAAATACTTAATTAAATAAATTAATTAAATATTTAGGGTGTTACAACTCTCCCCCACTTAGAATATTTCGTCCTCGAAATTTACCTGATCAAACAACTCTGGGTAGGACTCTCGCATCTTGCTCTCTAGCTCCCAAGTCATACTCTCGCCGGTAGCTCCTAGCCAAACCACTTTCACCAATGCAATCTCTTTGCCTCTAAGCACTTTCACTTCGCGATCCTCAATCCGTACGGGCATCGTCTCCACCGTGAGATTATCCCGCACCTCCACATCATCCATATGGATCACATGAGATGGATCCGAAACATACTTCTGAATTTGCGACACATGAAACACGTCGTGCAAATTCGAAAGATTTGGCGGTAAAGCCACCCTATAAGCCACATTTCCGATTCTCTCAGAAATCTGATAAGGACCAACAAAGCGAGGAGTGAGCTTCTTCGATTTCATCGCTCGACCAACACCGGTAATAGGAGAAACCCTCAAGAACACATGCTCACCCTCTTGAAACTCTAAATCTTTCCTCCGCTTGTCATGATAACTCTTCTGACGACTCTGCGAAGCCTTCATCTTTTCACGGATCATCTTGATTTTCTCTGTAGTCTCCCGGACGATCTCCGGTCCTAACACTACACTCTCTCCCGACTCATACCAACACAATGGCGTCCTACACTTTCGACCATACAATGCTTCAAACGGTGCCATCCCGATACTGGAATGGTAACTGTTGTTATAGGTAAACTCAATCAACGCAAGGTAGGAATCCCATGAACCCCGTTGTTCCAATACACAAGCCCTCAACAAATCTTCTAACGACTGAATTGTCCTCTCTGACTGACCATCTGTCTGAGGATGATACGCCGAACTCATTTTCAGCTTTGAACCCAATTCCTTCTGCAAACTCGTCCAAAACTCAGAAGTGAACCTCGGATCCCTATCTGACACAATACTCTTCGGAACACCGTGTAACTTCACAATTTCTTTGACATAGACCTCTGCCAATCTCGACACCGGATAAGTGATATTAATAGGAACAAAGTGAGCAGACTTCGTTAACCTATCGACGATCACCCAAATAGCGTCATGACCCCTAACTGTATTCGGCAATCCCGTCACAAAGTCCATCGCAATGCTATCCCACTTCCACTCTGGAACTTCCAACGGTTGCATCAACCCCGCAGGCCTCTGATGCTCAACCTTCGATTTCTGACAGGTCAAACAGGCATACACAAACTGTGCCACATCTCTCTTCATACCATACCACCAAAACATCTTTTTCAGATCTTGATACATTTTCGTTGCTCCAGGATGGATACTCAACTTGCTACGGTGACCCTCCTCTAAAATTGCCCTTCTCATCTCCGCATCATCCGGAACACAGATCCTACCCCGGAACCTCAACACACCACGAGAATCCAAATTGAAATCTTCATCTTTAGATTGACCAACCCCATTAATTAAATCTACTAACTTGACATCTGACTTCTGAGCCTCTCTGATGCTGCCCAGAAAGTCATTATCGATCTTTAACATTCCCAGCTTGACACTGCGAGGTGTCATTTTACAAACCAAACTCAAATATTTGAATTCCTCAATCAACTCTAATTCTTTCACCATCATTGCCGACATATGCAAAGACTTCCTGCTTAAAGCATCAGCCACGACATTAGCTTTGCCGGGATGATAATTCAAACCGAAGTCGTAATCCTTCAAGAGCTCTAACCACCGACGCTGTCTCATATTCAACTCTTTCTGATCGAACAGATACTTTAGACTCTTATGATCACTGAACATTTCAAACCTCGAACCATAAAGGTAGTTCCTCCAAATCTTAAGTACAAATACCACAACAGCCAATTTCAAATCATGCGTAGGGTAATTTTTCTCATGAACCCGCAACTGCCTCGACGCATACGCAACGACTTTCCCATCTTGCATCAGCACACCACCAAGACCCATCTTCGAAGCGTCACAATATACAACAAACGGTTCCTCCGGATTAGGCAACGTCAAAACAGGCGACGTTGTCAATCTCTTTTTCAGTTCCACAAAACTTTCCTCACATCGAGCATCCCAAACGAAAACTTTACCCTTACAAGTCAACTGAGTCAACGGAAGGGCCAACTTGGAAAAACCCTCGATGAACCTCCTGTAGTACCCAGCCAAACCCAAAAAGCTTCTGATCTCTGTTGCGGACTTCAGAGTCTCCCACTCCAACACTACTTCCACCTTTGCCGGATCAATAGCAATACCATTACCAGAAATCACGTGCCCAAGGAAACTCACCTCTTTCAGCCAGAACTCACACTTTGATAACTTAGCATACAATTTTTTTCTCTTTCAGAACTTCCAATACTGTCTTCAGGTGCTCAGCATGCTCTTCCTCCGACTTAGAATAAACTAGAATGTCATCTATGAAGATCACCACAAACCGGTCTAGGTAATTATGGAAAATACGATTCATATATTCCATAAATACGCCAGGTGCATTGGTCACACCAAACGGCATCACTGAATACTCCTAATGCCTATACCTTGTCCTGAACGCTGTCTTTTGAACATCTTCATCCTTCACTTTAATCTGATGATATCCGGACCTCAAATCAATTTTGCTGAAAACACAGGCACCCACTAACTGATCCATCAAATCGTCGATCCTCGGAAGCGGATACTTGTTCTTGATAGTCACCTTATTCAGCTGCCTATAACCAACACACAACCTCCTACCATAATCAGCAGCAGCCCAACAACAGCAGCAGCAGCCCAACAACAACAGCAGCAGCCCAACAACAGCAGCACCAGCCCAACAACAGCAGCAGCAGCTCAACAACAGCAGTAGCAGCCTAACAACAGCAGCATCGATCCTCCCAGCCATTTCAACTCACTTGCTACAAAACAACCAACAGTTACATATAATTGACAACACACCATTGTCAATTGACACTACGACTGGACAACTTGGCCGGACAGACCGAACTGCTCTGATACCACTAATGTAACACCCCTTTTCTACCCGTTAATTTATTAGCGTAAAAATCAGAGTTTCAAAAATTTCTTTTCATCACAGGGAATGTTACACATACTCAAATCAAAACATCGTACTTCAAATAAAATAGTTCAACATCAAATAAGTGCACAATACGTAGCACGCCCCCAATGGGGAAAAACTCAAACATCATTCGTTGTCACCACAACCGTGACATCAATAAAACCAACTACGCAGCGGAAAAATATAAATAATCGAAAAACATCAAATAACATCTAACAACCAAAATAGTCTTAAAACATCGAGTTCGTTCCCCCCTGAGTGCTACGTATCAGAGCATGACGACCCGACTCAAACTTAGTGAAGATACCTATGTCTTCACTCGTGATCACCTGCACGTTACCGCATGGGGGTAACATTCAAACAGAAGGGTGAGTCCAATTCAATTCATATAATAAATCACATGATAAGCAATAAGTCAAAGTCACAACACTAGAGTAATCACATCACAATCAGCAATCACATCATTACAACAACTCATCACTATGTCATGTAAGTATATGAAATGCAACCCACTCGCGGGCATATGCATGAGGTACCTTTTCACAAACGTCGCTTAGCCTTTATGGCCTCATCGTCGCTTAGCCTTTATGGCCTCATCGTTTCTGGGTTTATGCACATGGGATACATGACACACTATGACATGCACCACACACAAACACACAATCACAGTCAACGTCACTTACCAATTTGCCAAATAAGAGGCACAGCACCTGTCAATTCATAATCACACACAACCACGTCGCTATAATTCATCGTCGCTTATTATCATCGTCGCTTAACCTCTTGGGCCTCAACTTCACTTATCCATATACGTCACCAAACAGACAATCGCCACTAAGGGCAAAACAGTCATTTACACATCATCATCAATAATATTGGCCACTAAGGGCAAAAACGTCACTTAACTAGCCACTAAGGGCATCATCGTCATTTACACATCATCACAAATAATATTAGCCACTAAGGGCAAAAACGTCATTTAACTAGCCACTAAGGGCATCATCGTCATTTACCCATCATTATAAATAAGATTAGCCTCTAAGGGCAAAACAGTCATTTAACTAGCCACTAAGGGCATCATCGTCAAAAATCCTCACTTTTGACACTTGGACGCTAAAACCACTGCTTATACGCAAAAGGGATTTTTAAAGACACCAAAACGATTTTTCAATGTCACAACAACGACCACCGGGAACAGCCATTGGGGAGCCCAGCAACCTTCAGAAATAATAAGTTTTTATTTTTAAAAATGGGACACACAGATAGACAACTGAAAAGGCTTCATAACGCTTCTTAAAACACTTAAAACGGACACCCGAGTCAAAAGATATAGCGAAAACAGTTTTCAAAAATTTTGGGAACATCCTAAAAAATGGCGCCCTTGGCGCCCAGCGCCTGGCGCCTAGCGCCCAGCGCCCAGCAACACACCACACACGCACACAGGCGCCCTTGGCGCCCAGCGCCCAGCACACACGCAACACGCACACACCCTGGCGCCCAGGACGCGCACAAGAACACCCAACACGCAGAATGGCACACGGCGCCCAGGAGCAGGGCGCCAAACACGGACACGCGCAACACAGCGCCAAAACGCAACACCCTGCACCTGGCGCCCAGCAACAGGGCGCCTAAACAGAGACACCCACAAGACATAAAACGCAACAGGATTGCACACGGCGCCCGGCAACAGGGCGCCTAAAGCAAAAACATCACGCAACACACCCATGCCACGCACTTAGACACGGCGCCCATGCACAGGGCGCCTAAACCTGCACAACACCGAAACATAAAAATGCACATCCTTTGGCTACGGCGCCCATGCCCAGGGCGCCAAACACAGCCACACACCCAAAACCACAACGCCACATGTATGGCCACGGCGCCCATACACAGGGCGCCAAAATCAGCATCCATCAACCATCAATCAACACACATATATAATCACATCACCAAATCAATTTAATTCGTATGAGCAAAATCAAACAACAACCATACAACTGTCAAACAGGATCATGGCAATATAAATCTAGGCCAACCCTACCTTAAAACCTATCATACAACTTATTATATAAATTGATAGGACATCCCCTTACCTCGAACTTGAAGAACGAAAGCCCTAGAGACAGTCACGAACGAAACCACAGCAACAAAGATCACGTCCCTTAGCCCTTGGAGCTTGCGACTTCTTCTCCTCCTTCTCTTCTCCCTACGGCGCTCTCCTTCTCTCTTTTCTCTCTATTCTCAATTTTCGCAAATGCCAACACCAAAACCCTAGCCTCACAAGATCTCACCACTTCGCATGTCACTTGGATCATGGGCTTGGGCTTTTTCACTTAAGCCCAGCTCATCCAAGTGGCGCCTCCTTTTCCTAATACCACCACAAAATTAATATTATTTTAATTAATTAAATTATACCCAATAAATTAATTTAAATTCCTAAATACTTAATTAAATAAATTAATTAAATATTTAGGGTGTTACACTCTTCATGCTGAGCTTGTTGGAGTCATGGTAGCCATTGAAGTGGCTTTCCATAAAGGTTGGCATCGTTTATGGATTGAGAGTGATTCTCAGCTTGCTGTTATGGCCATTTCGTCTCATTCCATAGTGCCTTGGAGTATCCGCAACCGTTGGCTTAACTGCATGGGTCTTCTAAAATCCATGACTTTTAGTTGCACTCATATTTTTCGGGAAGGAAATCACTATGCTGATAAGCTTGCGTCTCATGGAACTACCCTGTCTGGCTTCCAATGGTGGAATGCTATTCCCCCTTTTATTCAGGATGATTTTAACCGTAATAGGGTTGGTCTTCCTTCTTTTCGTTTCAGACAATAATTTTTGTTTGCAGGGGTTTTGGTTTATGTCCTCCCTTGCTTTTTGTATTTTGCTTTTTTCTTTAATGAAATAGGGGGGAGTACTCTTTCCTTCTTGGTGTTTTTATCCCTAAGGAGGGTTTTGCATCAGAAGGTTTTAACGAGGCTCCTTACCTTTTTGTTTTAAAAAAAAGTAGGTTGAAAACCTTAGGGAACCATTTTGAACACTTGTACAATTTTTAAAGTAAAAACTGTCACTGCAGTTAATGTCAAATCATAACTGAAACCATCCCATCCAAACGGCTAGAACTTGCTTTTCCCTCTATCCACTCTCTGCGCGCACTGTCTTCCATTAAATCAACGCCTTCCTTTCTCATTTCCAACACATTTCCTCCTTACCCACACTCCGCTCCATCTCTCTCTAGCTCATCTCTTTTTCTTCTTTTCATCCAAAAAATGGCAAGAACAAAAATCCCAAACATTCTGTTGAATCCTCTATTCCTCCTCCTGGTCCATAACCAACACCGTCTGGTTCGAAATCATCAAAAACCTCATCCACGCCATCACGAAGATATTCAAGAATCAAAACCAGTGCGATAAAAGCAATGAAGGTAGAGGTGAAAAAACCCGCAACCACGGGTACCAGCGGGTAAAACCCGCGACGGACACGGAGCGGGTCTCTTAATGGGTACCCGCGGGAAAAATAAACAAGAAATAAAAATACCCATCAATAAACGGAGCGGGGCTGGGTAATGAGGTACTCGTCCCCGCGGGTACTCGTACCCGTAACATATACACCTATTTACCCTCATTTATATATAGAAACTTGTGGTTATATCTTTTATCATAATATTTTGGATCATTAGTGAGTTGTTATTTTCCAAGTTTTCTATTATTATAAATAATTGATAAGATAAATGCCTAACTAAATACATAATTTTCTTATATAAATGAACAAAACAAATAATGTTCAAAAGATTAATTTTCTTTGCTAAAAAAAGATTACTTTTGTATAGTATTTCAAATTTTATTATATAAAAAAATATTTTTATAACTCTAACAAGTATCCGTGGGTACCCGTGGGTACACGCGAAGAGATAATACCCATTTAATGCCTCTACGCGGGTACCCGCACGGGTCTCATTTGTATCTCACGGGGCGGGTAGCGGGTAGCGAGTAGTTGGTACCCGTGCCCGCCCCGCCCCGTTTACATCCCTACATGAAGGGTCCTAGCTCGAAGAAAAGCGAACCAATTTGTGTTAAAGACACTGATTCTGATACTACCATCTCTAAAATGATGGCTAGTTCAAAACCTTCAAAACGAAGCACTGCTACTCTCCCACAACCGTCCTCTAAGAAACCTAGAATCAAGATAAATTACGGTGTGAATAAAGGCAAAGAAACTGTGGATGATGAACATATGACCCAGAATGAGGAGAATGATCAAACTGAAGAGCAAATGGATGGGAAGCTTGAAGGAATTCAACCTCCTCAAGTTTATGATCTTGAAAAATGGGAGAAAAGAGGTATTCTGATTGGAAGAGTCTACCTACTGGATGAGATGAAAAAATCTGGCTGGGATTTGTGTCCCCAGGTTGCAAGACAGGGATAGGCCAAAATCTTGTCTCAAGAGGAATTCGTCTACAAAGACCTTGTGAGAGAATTTTATGGTTGTATGAATGTGAGTGAGAACAAGAAGAGCTTCACTACTCAAGTAAAAGGGAAAACCATGGTGATCACTCCAAAGGTGATGGCTAGTGCACTAAACATTCCCTTTTTTGGTGTCTCTGTTTACGGAGATGACTGGTATGACATGGTCAAGACCACCAAACAAGAAGTTCTATATGAACTCGTGAAGAATTATGAGGAAAATTTGGTGTCATCTTCATTAAAAGACCAAGCTAGGATCATGCACAACATGGTGGTGCACTCTCTGGTACCCAGAGCAGGAAGCTTTGAAAGGTTTAAACCTACTGATCTTCTCGTAGTCTATCACATGTACAAGAGGTATGTGATAAATCTGCCTTACATCATTTTTTATTACATGATAAACATTGCCAAAAACCTTAGACAGACCACATCCCTACCCTATGGAATGTTCCTAACCAAGCTGTTTAGGATGAAGAAAATTTCATTTGTGAAAGAGAGTTGCATTAAAGAAAGAACTATTTTCTGGTCTAAAAGTGCTAAGCAAATGATGATCAAACCTTTTAGTGAGAAGATAGAACTATTTCTAGAACCTAGTCAAGACACTGTTGAACCTTCTCAAGCACCAAACCAATCTCCTAGTGAGAAAGCGCCTCTAGAAAAGGAAACAACTCAAGAATCCCCACCAAAATCTGTTGACCAAGAGCCTGCGAAAGCAACTCCTCAGGGGGAGCCAATTATCAATGACGAAACCATTGATGAACAACCCATTAATCCCCAACTCACCCCCAACATTGAAACTGCTCAGACTGACCAACCTTCTCAAGACATTTATGTTGACACTGAACCTACTGGAAGCTGGAAAGAAGTGTTTGAACATATGTCTGATCATGAAGAGACTTCTAATCTTGCTGAAAATGAAATCTCTCCTGAACCTATGGATGTGCAACCCTCTGAAAATGTTGATCAAAATAACAACATGGTTCAAACTGAACCTTCTCAGGGTAATGTCACAGAGCAATGCACTGATATGGTCCTTTTTATTGAAAAAGAACCTTCTGTTGTGAAAGAACCTGTTGATCAACCATCTGAGACCATCCCTGCTACTGAAGAAGAACCTCCTCAAGAAAATCCTGAAACTGTGGAACCTTCTCAGGGAAACCCTGCAATTGTGGAACCTTCTGCAGTTGCCACCTAGCAACCTTTTGATAATAATGCTGCAAATACACTCTCTCCAAGAGGACCACTAGTTCCATATGACTCTTCACAGGGGAGTATGTATCTTCAAAAGATACAGCAGATGGTCAAGCTCAGGGGGAGCTTGATATGAATCAACCTCCTCGCATGGAAGAAGAAGAAGAAGAAGAAGAACCATTTGAAAACCTTTCCCCCATCTCACAAGCTATCCATGAGGTTATTCAAGACATTGAAAACTCTCAAACACCAGTGAATCCCCTTCCTACTCAAGAAACCAGTCCTGAAGTCCTTGCTTCCATAGCCCTTACTGAGATGATTAACACTCCAACTCCCACACCTGCTCCAACACCCACTCCAATTCATCATGACATTCAAGGCTCTACTAGACCTTTTGTGAATCCTTTCTCAAAGTGGCGTGAAGATCCAAGAATGCCCGAAGCTACTGGACCTTCAAAACTCCTTTCTGATTTGCCTGCTCAATTTGGATCCCTTGGATCCTTCTGACAAACAATGAATGCACCACTTTCCTCATCTGATAGGGCAACTCAATGCAGCAAACCATCTGTGGACAAAGATGAATCATTCTCCTATGGAGATAAGAAGGAAGTCATGACTGCTATGAAGAGAATGAGGGCTCAGCATTACAAACAGATGAAGAAAATGAGAGTCTAACAGGACAATCTTCTCATGAGTATTGGGATTCTTCAACAAGAGATAAGACTTGAAGCTCATAGGAACTTTGCCTATCAACAATGGATGATGTAGAATGTTGTTCCTTCAGTCATTCCACACATTGCTGCACCAGATTTCCCTCCACCACAGCCCTTCCAGGACATTCCCCAACCAGCTGCTTCCTCAAACTCCTCAAATGACTCTTCTCCTACCAAGTAGCAGCCTAATTTCTTGTCTTCCTCCTTTTTGTTGTTGACAAAAGGGGGAGAATAGATATTAAGTTTTAAGCTACTTAGCTAGTATAGTGTTTTGGTGTTTGTAATTGACAATTTAAGTACTCTTTTGGATTTTTTGCTATGTAACTTATAACACAAGTGTGTGTCACACCACATGATAATTGTCTTTTTGCTATATGATTGATATGAATGCTTAAATCTTCTTGCAAAAATCTGTCCAAACATACTTAATTGTTTATCCTTGTAAAACAGCAAACTCAAAACTTACTACAAGTTTGTCATCACCAAAAGGGGGAGATTGTTGGAATAAAAATCCCTTTCTATGTTTTGATGAAACAAACTAAGTAAGATTTAAGTTTTCTAATTAAGTGTGATCTAACATGCTTGACAAGTGTATAAGACAGGTTTCCTATATAGCAAAATATGGCTCTACCTTGGACTAAAAAGAGTGTAAAAATACAAGGGTAGAAAAGCTTTGAGAAGGTTAAAACAACAAAACTCAGAGGTTCAGATAAAGTAAAAAGCAAAGCTTGAGAAGCTTCAAAAGCTGTCAACTTTTCTATTTTCCATCATATCACTCCTATGGACCAACAGACTCTTTCAAACGGCTTTCTTCAAGTTTCTAACAGCTATATTCAATCTCCAGGGCTATTTAAAGGCTCCATTCTGAAGTTTCAAAGTATGAGACTGAGTTGGAAGCTCCTCAAGTTCAAACCTCTCAAATATCCAACCTTCTCATCCCACACTCAAAGCTTCTAAAGTTAAATTTCTGGGATTCTTTTGTTGAGTGTGTGTTAGCTTGATAAGCATCATTGTATACATTGTATTTATCTGTGTTCAAGCTCCTAAACATCCCAAAACCCAAACCTCTTATTGTAAACACTATCTTGTAAAGATTTCACCTAACTACCTAGAGAGAGGTGAGTGTTGGTGGTGATTTTACTTGATAAGGTGACTCTTAGGAAACTAGTAGAGAGTTTCTAAGAGGGTGGAAACAGCTAGGCGCAGCTGTGTAAGATTTCACTAGGCTGTTGTGTGTGATCAAAGCTAGTGGTGGTTAAGTCTTTTGTGTGTTGATCAAAAGCAAGTGTAAAAGCTATTTAGAGAATAGTGGAAATACCCACAGGGAAGTGGGCAGAGGACGTAGTCAGGTTTGGGTGAACCTCTATAACTCTACTGTGTTATTTACTAGCTTTCCTTACTACTTGCTAACTTACTATACATCACTTGCTATTTTTCAACCGAATAGAAGGTTAATTTATTAAACCTTCTCAAACACTGTTTTAACTTAGAACTTATAATCTATGATCTAAACCTAAGTTAAAATCAACATCTCTTACATGCTATTATTCATAACTGTTCTTCTTCATTGAGAAGTTAGTATTCTATATTGATTATCTATTGCTACTAACCTTCTCATATCCAAGATCTCTTGAGAACATTTCGTTAAGAAGGTTTCAGGACTTCAATTTTGAAAGGGCACACATTTCAACCTCCTTCTTGTGTAACTTAGTCACTTTAGATCTTGCCGAGGAGGCTCTGTAACTCCTTTTTGGTCTTGGGAGGCCTAGCTTCCAAGATGGCTCGGGCTTTATTTTTATCCACTTCGATGCCTTGATTATGCACCAAGAAGCCTAGGAAGGTCCTTGCAGATACACCAAATGTACATTTAGTGGGATTCATTTTGAGGTTGTGGAGTCTCATCCGTTTTAAGGCTTGCTCTAACTCAGTTAGGTGTACCTCAAAACTTTTGGACTTGACTACCACACCATCAATGTATACCTCCATACTCTTGCCGATTAAGTCATGGAATATTGCGTTCATTGCCCTTTCATAAGTAGCTCCCGTATTCTTAAGGCCAAAAGACATGACTAGCCACTCATAGATGCCTAGGGCGCCCTGGCACCAGAAGACAGTCTTATGGGTGTCCGCATCGGCCACGTAAATCTGATTGTACCCTGAATATCCATCTGTGAAGGTCAGGATGGCATTGTTAGTCGCAACGCCGACTAGCATGTCGGCCACTGGCATACTGTAGTCATCTTTAGGAGTGGCCAAGTTTAGGTTCCTGTAATCAATGCAGACCCTCACGTGGCCATTCTTTTTAATGACAGGCACTATATTTGACAACCATTCTACATACATGGCGGTTCTTATGAACCCAGCCTTCAATAGCCTCTCTATCTCAACTTTGATCTGTGGCATCAACCGGGGATTAAACCTCTTTGACAGCTATTTATGGGACTTGCATCCAACCATGATAGGCAACTGATGTTCTACCAATGCTCTATCTAAGCCTGGCATCTCATGGTAATCCCATGCAAAGCAGTCGTGGTACTCCCTATTTAGCTCCACCATCTGGTCCCTTTGTTGCACGCTGAGAATCCCACTAATTTTGGTCATCCTCGGTTCCGTTTTCGTACCCAGATTGACCTCCACCAATGGATCCTAAGCTTCGAATGTGGGATTCTCCGCTAAATAGGTTCAATGTGAGGAGGATCGGCCAACTGTCTTCTCTTGACGCCATCCAAAAACCTCGGGTGGAAGTTATCTTGGAGCTCATCCTCATATATTACACCAAACATGGCTTCTTCAATACTGGATTCTACCTGGAAGAGGTGCAACCTGTCTAGTAGGTTCTGTAACTCAGGAGGGGTATCAATCATCAGACCCATTATCAGGTTGTGGATGGACCAACATTTTGAGTTTGAACCCCTCTCTCATCCATTCGCAGGACTCCACCCCTCCTTCCTCATAGCTTCCGGGTATAGCAATAGGGCGCATGTGAGGGGAGTAGAACACTCCCTCAAACATTTTTACCTCGGCAGGGAAAGGATTTGGATCAGCGTCCACGATCTCCACCTTACCACCAATCCATATCATCAACTTCTAATGTAACGTCGAGGGAACGCATTCACTTGTGTGAATCCAGTCCATCCCCAGGATCACAACATACGATGGCTTCCCTTCTATAACTAAAAAAGCCGATCATGTTACCTTCGATCCTACAGTAACATCGGCCACCAACACGCCCAATGCATGAGAAGGGTGGCCCATGAAGCCGGTCATAGTCATGGTGGTAGGGATGAGATCTTCGGCGTTCTTGCCAAGTTTCTTCATGGTAGCCAAAGGAATTATATTCAGTACAGCCCCATCGTCCACGAATACCCTATTGAAGAGCTTCCCATTTAGTTGAGCCTTGATGTATAACGATTTCAAGTCTTTTGCCATATCTGCCTTGGGTTTTTCAAACAACATTCCTTCGGTCACCTGATTGTTTGATTTTGTCATGCCAGCCCATTCGGCCTCCTCGGCAAAAACATGATCCTCAAGTTCATTGAGTTGTCCTTTGGCCCCACAGAACTCTAATGGCAGCAACCCCACCATTTCTATCTCTGCGAGGAAACCTCCACCTTCCTCGTCCAGTATGTCATCTAACACGAGTGGTCTGAATGGGTCCTTCACACTATCATCCATCTTTACGTCTACGACCTTCTTAGCCAACAACCCTGGGTCTTCTTTAGAAGAGGGCTCCTTAGTGTTAGCTTCTAGTGTCGTGGTCTTCTTCGGGCTATGGGGGCCTTACAAACATTCCATTGCAGCGTCTGTTATTGGGCTACCAGCTATTTCCACTGCCCTAATCATGTGATTCACCTCGGCTCCCCTTCGGGAATAGTGGCAAGGAGAGGTACCTTAACGGGGGTTTTGTTGTTTGTGCTTTCCTCGGTGGTTTTAGGAAAAATCTGATCCAAAGCATTGGCTACAGAGGCCCCAGGAATCTCCTGAACAGCCCTTGCCCTCTGTGCCCTTCTCTTTTGCGAGCGTGTATGAGTGGCCACTTGGGAAGGCATTTCTTTGGACACCCTCTTTGTCATCCATTGGTCTGGGGGTACCTCTGAAGGCGGTTCCACTTTTCTTGTTGCCCTCAGCTCCCTGTCACTCATGACAGTGATGTCAACGGAGACCGGGCCTTGCTAGGCCGTTACCCTTGCCACTTTCTTTTCACTATGGTTTTATTGCTTTCATGATCTTTTTTTGCAAACTTTTATAACAACCTTGGTACTTTTATGTTTGACGTCCTTATGTATTCATTTTTGAGTTAAAGTTTCAATTTCATGTAATATTATTCATCTTTCTCTTCAATGAAACAAGAAAATCTACTTGAATAATTATTAAAATGTGGGCATAATTAGAGGTGGAAATTTCTACCTGTTAGTGGGATCCCTTCGGGGGCTGTTCCAGTAGGAGCTCTGCGGGTGGGGAATTTTTCCCGTGGGTATGAGGACGGGGAGAAAATCCCCACACAGTGAATTTGGCGTTGGGGACATGGACCATATCCCCGCCCTGAATATATTTCATAAATATTCTTTTATAGATATATTTTATAGGCTAAATAGCACTTTTGGTCCTTTATCTTTGCTCCAGATTTCACTTTGGTCCTTTATCTTTTTTTTTGGTCCGTTTTGGTCCTTTATCTTTCATTTTCGTTTCACTTTGGTCCTTTATCTTTTTTTTGGTCCGTTTTGGTCCTTTATCTTTCATTTCGTTTCATTTTGGTCCCTCACGTTATTATTTAATTCAATTAAAACATTAAAACAATTAAAACAATTAACACAATTAAAACAATTAAAAAAATAAAACATAACCCCCCCCCCCCCCCACCGTCCACCACCAACCACCACCACCTGTAACACCCCCTTTACTAATAACTATTATTTAGTTAATTTAAAAAAATCAGAGTTCGCAAAAACCGTTTTAATGCAACCACGAGAGGGTGCCACATTTAAAACACCAACGTATTATATCTCTGAACATAATATATAAGGTCATGGGGTGCGTAATACATAGCACCACAGTCAATATAAATATAAAAAACATCGCGGCGGAATAATCACCAAAATTCACCATATCAAATTACATCCCGAAAATAGAGTTCAACATCAATTAAAATAAACCAGTAAGCTAAAAACGCCCCACCCCGGTGCTACGTATCAGAGCTGACTCGACCCACTGGAGAGAAGGTACTAGATCACCTTCACCCGCTATCACCTGCACGTTGCCGACATGAGAAGCAACATAAAAGCAGTAGGGTGAGTCTCATTTCATAAGTAATAACATATAAGATCAACAATATATAGATCAGGCAACGAATAGCACCACTTCACATTAATAATAGCACACCATCATTTCACATCACTGAGACACAACACCCACACACACGCAGCTCTAATAGCACACCGTCACTTTATTCATTCGCAGACAACAACGAGGGTATATGACATGTATGCAATGCGACCCAACTCCTAGACGTATGCATGTGGATCCATCAACACCAAAAACTTGCCTTGAGGGCACTCACCAAGATAGGCCGAAGCCTCTGCTCACCAAAATAGGCCGAAGCCTCTGCTCACCAAAATATGCACATGATAATGTGACGCCATGACCATGCACCATACACACCAACACATGTAAACACACCCCATAATTAACATACTCAACAATTAAGCCTTGTGGGCACATCACTAACAAGACCGAAGTCCTCTGCTCGCCAAAAATTCATAATAAGGTCGAAACCTTCTGCTCACCCAAAATATCATATTAACTCTCCAATTATATCTCAGCTCACCAGTAATATTATATTAACTCACCAATACTTATTCAGCTCACCAATCATATTATAACAACTCACAAATATTTATTCAGCTCACCAATCATATTATGAGGACTACGCCGCACCGTAAAGACTAAGAACACACCAAGGGCCAAAACTTCACCATAAGGACCAAACAGCACCAAAACTAGGCAATAATATCCTAGACACCGACTAAGGCAGGATTGAGTCACAGGCTTAGACGCGCACCTAGACGCACCTAGACATCACCGGGACAACTCACAAACGACACGGGATAAAATGAAATCGCTCTAGCCAAAACGTTCACAATAAAAAGTTGCTCGATCAATACAAAATTTGGCTAAGGAAAAAGTGCTCAGAAAATCGAGTTTTCCACAAAAAACCATTTTTTAACAGTCTTGACAGCAACACTGCACAGTGGCAGCAACACTGTCACTGTGCAACACACACATAAACCAAAACTTGCGCACATCTCCCAAATGGTGAGTGCTACAGAAAATCCGCTCGAGCCAAAACGTTCACAATAAAAAGTTGCTCGGTCAATACAAAATTTGGCTAGGGAAAAAGTGGTTAGAAAATCGAGTTTTTGACGAAAAACACATTTGTCACTGTTCTGCCAGCAACACTGCAGCAGAACAGCAACACAGCAAGCAACACACAGCAACTGTGCAGATTTTTCCTGCAGCAGTGCGCCTACTTCGGCGAATTAATTAAAATAGTAAACGATAACGGATTTCAACAAAAGACCACTCATTGGAAAGCTCTTTGAGTGTAGTTTCAGCCTGTGATTTTCATTTTTCAAAATAAGTATCCAACTGGTACAGTTTTTCAAATTACTACAGAGAGGTACCAGTTCGGACAGAATTTTGTGACCCGACTTTGGAGACTTATACCTTGAGCTACACAACTCCGATTTAAACGAAACCAGTGCCAAAACGACCGGCGTTAAGTCTACTTTCTAACGCAATCAGCCACCAATTTTTTGAGTCGACCAAACAGTGCCAGTTTACGAAAACACGAAACAGTGTTCAGAAAATACACAACACGACACATCAATTTTTGACCCCGAAACTTGTCACGCTCCCAATTCGGGTTTAAGGCCACGTCATGCCACGCGAATACCAACATAAACTCCAAAATATAAGGCGTCCCGATTTCATCAAACCCCAACATACATAATAATCATCACATATTATAAATTCACACCACAATTAATTTCAGCAACATAACGATTCAATTTAACAATCACCCATAATACCAACCCCTAAATTATTAATCAAATAGGTTATTAGAGATGAAGGAGAGCCCCCTAACCTCATAATTGAAGAACACCTATCTCTTGGTGAGCAAGCTACCATCAAAATTCAGCAACTAAGATCCTCCTCTCCTTCCTTGGTGCATGCGAAATCTTCCTCTCTCTCTCTCTCCTCTAGGGTTTGACCGTACACATCTTCTTTTCCACTAGGGTTTTGCGCCCTTCTTCTTTCATCTCTCTCTTATGGTTTCACGCCTCTTCCCTCTCCAAGCCGTCCCACTCTCTCTATTTTTTCTAAAGTGTTGGAATGAATCACCAAACCCTAAGATTGGCATCATATAGGCGCCTAGCTTAATGGACATGGGCTTCCACTTAATGACCTAATCATGGGCTTCTCCTAATCCACTTCAACTCGCCACCACCTATCCACATATACTAACAACTAATTATTTCTAATATTCTATCACATAAAATCCCTAAATAATTATTCCTATCATTTTATTTTATTTTTCTCAAACACAAACCCTAGATAATTAATTAAATAAATTAACTAATTATTTTGGGCTGTTACACCACCCACCACCGTCAACCACCACCCAAAATCAACATTCAACCCCCAAATCTGAAAATCAACATTCAACCCCCAAATCAACAACAAATCTGAAAATCAACAACATTCAACACCTTCTCAATTCCAGAAATCGATTCCAGAAATCAACAACATTCAACCCATTCAAATCTGAAAATCAAAATAGGTTTTGCTTCATTTTCGATTTCGTTAATTTCTTGCACCATCGAAACTGAAATCGCTGTTGAAATCGATGTTGAAATCGAAACTGAAAGTCAAATCGCTCTTGAAGAACATGATGTGGGTTCATGAACAAATCGAAACTGAAAGTCATATCTGGTTTTTGATTTTGTGCTTTCAGATTTGTGCCTTTGGATTTGGGTGATTGGTGAACAAGATGAACAACAACAAAATCGAAATACTGCTCTGTAAAACTATGGCCACACCACCGATGCTTTGTATGACAGTGAATCAAGGTTGTTGGTGGCTCACGGTGAGGGGGAGGGGTTCACGGTGGGGGGGGGGGGGGGGAGGGGTTCACGGTGGGGGACCAAAAAATTGTTTTAATTGTTTTAAAATAATTTTGTTTTAATTGTGTTAATTGTTTTAATTGTTTTAATGTTTTAATTGAATTAAATAATAACGTGAGGGACCAAAATGAAACGAAATGAAAGATAAAGGACCAAAACGGACCAAAAAAAAGATAAAGGACCAAAGTGAAATCTGGAGCAAAGATAAAGGACTAAAAGTGCTATTTAGCCTCTTTTATATTATAAGTACTTTCTTTTTAATATGTGATAAAAAATGTTTGATAAAAACTTATAAATAGATATATAACTTTATTAAATCAGACATCATTTATTTGACATAATATTACTATTTAAGTTACTATTGAGGAATATTTTAATATAATTTTTAACATAAAATTGATATTATTGCTATACACTTTGTAGCACTACCCACGGTAGATTTACGTATTATTTAGTTTTTTTTCATTCATATTTCCTATTAGGATTTATTTATGTGTGTATATAATCTTTATTGTATGTGTAATATTACTATTAGGTAGATTTTAGGGTGATGAATCAATTAGGCTCATCGGTGTACCGATAAGTTGATTGTTGGATATAATATAAAATATTATGAATGATTCAGATTTCGCGTTGGTTGATACCATCTCAACCACTCATAGCATTTCATATTATATCATACAATCAATTTGACTGATACACCTGTAAGCGACTTCCATGATCCTTCACCTTATAGGGCTCCAACTAATTAACATTTTTAAAATCACCTACTCTTTGAATTGTTATGTATCCTTATCAAATTTCGTATTAGTATGATTTTAACATAGAATTTATATTTTTTTGAGTCAAAAAACATAAAATTATAGTTTTTATACTATATACCGTGCGTAGCATGAACCTACATATTACCTGATTTTGTTTTTTTTGTTCTCATTATTTTTCTGAATAGAATTTTCTTTAAATTTATTTAAGAAATTTGTGATACAATCCTAAATAAAATTAATAGATTCTTATGTGTACAACAGTATTTTAGTACTATAATATATTGTAATATGGTGCATATAAATGTATTTCAATTCATTTAATGGAACCATACATCATTTTATGTTTTAATTGTCATTGTATGTACTAATATCTTCCAATATCATATAATTCAATTTAATTATTTATCAACCATAACCAATTTTATTTTATGTTCCTAAAACTCATTTAATACTTTTTAAATTACAATATCTTTGAATGATATATTACTCAATATAAATTTTTAACAAATTTTTCCCGTGCATCGCACGAGTCAGGATATTAGTTACAAATAAGTACGAATTTCCTGAAACATCACTTAATGTTATTTGCATAGTCAAAAGGAATTAATACAGGTAATTGAATGTACATGACAGTCCATTAACTCTTGTAATAGTCATAAACATCTTGAACTAATTATTGATTGATTTTGTTTTTTGAATCAGAAGCTATTAATGACGCACCTTTTTTACTTTTAGGATATTTAGCTTTTTTAGACATTTTTAACACATATTTTCAATCATTTAAAAATAATCATTTTTTACCATTCTGAATAGCAAACAAAGTGTTATGCTACCATTTTGAGAGCAATAGAGCACTAGATTTTTTTTATGAACATCATATTTCCCGAAACTCGGTATCTATTGGAAACTCAAAATCTAAAGCCATTAATAAAAATAATTGAATGTACATCACAACTCAATATCTCTTGCCATAGCCACAAACATCTTGAACTATTAATTGATTAGTCTTAAGCCATTTGCATAGTCTAAAGCCATTAAAACCGAATGAAAAAAGAGTATTAATAGCCATAAACATCATTAAACTATTAATAGATTAGTTTTCGCTTTTAGTATCACTTTTAGAGTATTTGGTTTAAAGACCCAGGAAGGAAAAAAGAGTACCCCGACTACAAGATAATCATCAAAGCGTATATGAGATTACAATAAAGAAAAGCAACCCAACGGGCAAACAAGCCAATCCGACCATTCAACCCAACGGACAAATAATTGAATGTACATCACAACTCAATATCTCTTGCCATAGCCACAAACATCTTGAACTATTAATTGATTAGTGTTAAGCCATTTGCAAAGTCGAAAGCCATTAAAACCGAATGTACATGGAAGCCCATTATCTCTTGCAATAGCCATAACATCTTAAACTATTAATAGGTAATTAGTTTGAGTTTTAGAGTATTTGGTTTTTTAACATATTTTAACACGTCTTTTCAACCTCTTAAAGATAATAATCTTTTTCATTATTTTGAGAAATTTACTCTTTTCTCAAATCTAAAAGATAAACTTGAAATTTATTTATTTTCAAAATTATTGTGGTCGATTATTTTTTCTAGTTTTTATAAAACTCATTTATTTGAGTAATTTAAATAAATAATAAAACTATATATCATTAGTTATTGTTTATGTTTCAAACAAGTATTTCTAATTTATATTATTAATACTTTTTATTAACGATGCAGAAAACATTTAAAAAGGAATTGGTTGTGCATGCCTATAAATAAAGCTATTGGGTAAAACAGAAGACATCACAAACTTGAGAACTCAATAGAGATTGGAGAAATATAAGAATAGGGAAGAGTTATGGCAGTGAGTGATGTGAAAAAATGTATTGTGATCATGCTAATGATTATGATAGTTGTAACACAACCTCATGAGGATATCAATCAATCTCAAGAAGTTGAGCCAAATAGACCTTTTAAGGTTCATTTCGCTATTGATGGTCGTTGTTATATGAAGTGTATGGATGAAAATCTTAACATATTTGTTAATCCTAAATTATGCCCAGAGTATTGTCGAAGGATATGCCGTGGTTATTAATATCAACAATGGTATTTGGTCAAAAAGAAAAAAAAATCAACAATGGTATCCAATTTTCATTTTCTTCTCATCTTATATCTAGTCTTTTGTAACAAACTTCAATATTTTTTTTGTCAAAAACAATCAAACTAAAATATTTTTATACTGCTAAATTATTTTTTTTGGTTTTGTCTTAACAGGTTCCCGCATAGTGCAGACATACACTGGTTTTAGCTTGGAGGCTTGCAACAACTTAAAATAATAAATTTGTATGCTACAAGAGACTCTAATTAAGAAAATGTACTAACAAGAATAGAAAATTATGTCACACAATAATAAATAATTTTTATTCGTAATACCTATTTTCTCTATTTTTATGATTCAGTTATCTTGGTATAATTTTTCTCTCTTAAATAACTTATAAGTATCATCAAAAAGAAGATAACCCTTATATATTTTTAATATTAATTTAATTTAATCTTCATAGTTCAAAATTATATAAAATAATATTGCAAATGAAAAATAAACCCTAGGTAAACTTTTTGAAATAGTCTTATATAATTTCAAAAGTACTGTCATCTGCTAGATTAATTATAACAAACAAATTTATCGGATAAGGCTATTGGTGTAGAAAGTTTTTTTGAAAACACGAGAGTTATTTAGTAAGTGAACTTTTCTCACTTAGCTCGTACGATTATTTTCACTTTGTTTAAAGTGTTTTCCATGTGTGCAAAGCTAATAATAGCGTATTATTTTTCTTCACACTGTTTGGCTATAGTTGTAACACCCCAATATTTCTAATACGTAGATACACTGAGATGCACATCTTTGTCAACAATCAGAGGACACAATCCCTGTTTAGATATTGAACATACTAAATTTTTCCGATAATAAAACACAATGTCTCGGATCAACCTGTCTTGAAGTCCATAAAATTTAACTTAACTTAACAAGGAATACAAAGTCTATTGTTCAATATCATAACTAGAGAAGCAGAATAGGTTTATACAACTCATATCCAATACAAGTTACATAACCATAACAGAGAATAACAAGAGAAACATAATCGGAAACTCAAGACTACAAGTCTTCGGCATCTCCATAAGCATGTCACCTACTCGTGCTGCCTTGTCTTCTTCTTACCCTGTTTCTCTGTAAAAACCACAATAATGATAGGGTGAGATAACATATTTCAGTGAGCTCTACCCTGCCCCCTCACTATCACTCGGTTCAATTATAAAACCGTTGCAATATAGTTACATTTATAAACTATTTGCTCATAAATACTTAGCCCATTACCGAGCGTGCAACAGCCACAATCTAAGCATCTAATGTGCTATTCATTTATTTTTAAGCCTTGTAAGTTACTTTTCCCTTACAAACTTACCAATCGAAACACCGACCGTGCACACAACCACAATCTCGATGAACCCCCCGTTAGTAACTATTCCATAACGTTTCAAGGGCCTAGGGTGAGGGCTCATGACCTTCCCTTCCTAGTATGCTATTCGTTGGGTCGTCACCCAACTTGATATAATCTATATGTCATACCCGCATTGGGCAGACTCCTTTGTTCGATATAATCTATATACCGTGGTTCTATAACCCGTTTAGATGAATCCAATACTAGACATCCGACATTATAACACAGAACCAAGTTGGACAGGTAATCCGTTTTATTATTCAAAAACATGTACTCACACGCAGTCTACTTTTTGGTTTTTCAAACGATTATAGTTTTCCAAAACCTTTTCTCAAAATAATGTTGATCACCTTCAAAACAATGATTTTATCAAGGTAATATCATCACAATTCGTTGGAAGAAAGATTAGAAGAGGTTTGGAATCGAAAGGAGCGACGAAACGAGAAATTTACACCCCAAGACAGAACCACACGCACCGTCTGTGCCCTAGGGGCGCACGACCCGTGCGTGATGCACTAAATTTGATTTACCATCTGTGAGGCAGGTGCACGATTCGTGCCACAGGGGCGCACGATCCGTGTGCCCTGTTCTGTCTCTCAATTCCATTTCGTTTCTCTCGTTCCGCTTCTCCGTTCGCGTCCAATCCAAATTCCGATCAAATCCCAACCTTAAAACAGATATTGTATACTGCATTCCAGACCATAGTTCCAGTCCACAATCAACACCACACACACACACATATATATATATATATATATATATATATATATATATATATATATATATATATATATATATATATATATTTGTAAAAACTGCAACACGCAGTATTTTCGAAAAATAGTTTTCGACTCGATAAATGGTTCGAATTCAGAATATTGCCATAGGACTGAAAATGCAATAGTTCCAGAACAATAGTTAAATCCCTAATCGTGAGTAAAACTCACCGGTTTTAAGAGTTCGTTAGAAAATCAAGTCTTCACTCGAAATAACCGAACGGTGACCACTCGAACAGTCCCCATAATCGTCCAAACCGCTCCCAAACGAAATCAACAGCTCCTATTTCGAAACTTGAGCTTCTTTGCTACTGTCCTTCCTCCCAAGGTGTTCCTACTCACGATGTAGCTTCACCAAGTTGCTGAGAATCACTCCCAAGGTCCAAAAGGCACATGCAATGTTTCAAAGAGTGGAAAGCTCAACCTTGAGCTTCAAAATTCGAAAATGGCAAGATGAGAATGAAGGAGAATCAGGTTTTGATGTTGGTACCATTAGATAGAGAATGAAAAATGGAAGGAGATGGAGAAAGAAGAACATACATGCATCCACCTTTGAGCTTGGTCTTCCCCCTTCTTCTTCCTTCCTCTCCCTCACGGCCTCACCCTCTCTCTCTATCCCTCTATTCTTTTCTATTTCTTTCTTTTTGACTTCAGCTAGAAAATGAGAGTGAAGAGAGGATGATAATGTTTTAATGGACTGAGGGTTAAATGGTTGGAAAAGACCAAAATGCCCTTGGCTCATTAATTCATTCTAAATCCTTATTTTTGTCCAATTTCTCTCCTACTTAGCCAATAACTCTACGTTTCCTCGACTAGCCCATATCCGATTCGCGAATTATTACTTCGCTCGTCTGAGAAATTATTTATAAACTCCACAAATTATAATTTAGAAATTAGGGATGTTACAATCACCCCAACTTTTAAAATTTTGTCCTCAAAATTGAAAAGACATACCTCAACGGAATAGATATGGGTATCGAGTCCACATGTCATCTTCCAACTCCCATGTAGCTTCTTCGGTTGAGAAGCCACCCCAGACCACTTTGACAATGGGGATAGTCCTTCTCTGCAGTGTTCTTTCGCCACGTTCCAGAATATAGCTAGGATATGGTTGGAATGAATGATCCGGTCGGAGATCGATCGTATCAATACTCATCGGCTGATTCGGATCGGGAACATATTTCATCAATTGAGAGACATGGAAGACATTATGAAGGTTTGATAAGGCCGGAGGCAAAGCTAGACGAGAGGCAACTGTCCCAATACGCTCGATGATTTGGAATATTCCAACATATCGAGGACTAAGCTTCTTTGCTCGCAAAGCTTTACCGGTACATATGGTTGGAGAAACTCTTGAGAATACATAATCACCAACTTCGAATTCCAACGATCTCCTTCGATTGTCAGCATAGCTCTTTTGCCGACTCTGAGCAACTTTCATTCTTTCTTGAATTTGTTGTATCTTCTCAGTAGTTTCACGAACCACATCGGGTCCCAAAAATTTATTTTCACCTACTTCCGACCAACACAATGGGGTCCTACACTTCCTCCCATATAGTGCTTCAAATGGTGCCATTTCAATACTGGAATGATAACTGTTATTATAGGAAAACTCCACCAATGGAAGATGATCCTCCCATTTTCTCCGGCTATCCTGCACACATGCCCGAAGCATGTCCTCAAGAGTCTGAATAATTCTCTCTGTTTGACCATCAGTCTGAGGATGATAAGCAGTGCTAACAAGCACCCTTGTCCCTAAAGCTTCATTCAATGCTTTCCAAAATATGTAGGTGAGCTTAGGATCTCGGTCTGACACAATACTGGTAGGGACTCCGTGTAATCTTATAATACTCTTTACATACTCCTCTGCTAGCTTGGAGACTTTGTAATTCGAGCGAACGAGAATAAAGTGAGTGGATTTAGTTAATCGATCCACCACTACCCAAATGGAATCATTACCACTTGCGCTCTTGGTAAGCCCATAACAAAATCCATCGAGATATCTTCCCATTTCCAGACTGGCACATCAAGAGGTTGTAGTTGACCACCAGGTCTTTGGTGCTCTGCTTTAACCTTTTGACAGGTTAAGCTTCGAGATACAAACTCAGCAACATCAACTTTCATTCCAGGCCACCAATACATCTGCTTTAAAGCCCGGTACTTCTTGGTAGATCCAAGATGTACGGAATATTGACTTCGATGAGGTTTTTCTAATACCTGTCTCTTGATATCTTCATTATTGGGTACACAAATTCTACCATTGAAACAGATAACACCATCACTGTTTTCAGTAAAATTTGGTAATCCTTTCTGAGATTGCAGCTCCACGTCGACCTCTTGAGCCGCACGAATCTGATCCCTTAATACACTGGTAATCCGAATATTCTGTAACACTAATCGATTCATTTTCTTTGTCACCTTGAGATTCAAGTCTCTTAAAGACTCTAACAATGCCAACTCATAAACCATTAACTCTGCGGTGTGGAGAGACTTCCCGCTTAGTGCATCTGCCACAACATTAGCCTTTCCCTGATGATATTTCAATTCGAAGTCATAATCCTTCAAAAATTCAATTCACCTTTGTTGCACCCCAAAAAATCCGGTTCGGACTTCTCATTGTACAACGTGGAAAAGGTATGGAGCCGCCACCAATATTTTAATTTTAAGACCAAAACATTGAAAAAAGGTCTTTTAGACAAGGCGGATGGTCTTTCGAAAACTAGAGATATAGGTTCGGGGGTCGGTTAGGCATGGGGAAGGTATTAGCACCCCGTACCTCCTTTCTACCGAAAGGGAACCTTTAATTAAATGTGTGGTTTGAAGTGTTGATTTGAAAATGCTTTTATTTTGCCTCTTTATTGAAAAGGGAGTGAGAAGACTTAATGAAAATTTTTATTTTTGGCGCTTGACGAGAGTTGGCCTCTCGCTCCTACGTATCTCCTGGTGCGATGGAGAATTCAAAGCTACGTAGTTCTTGGTTGTCCTAAAAAGGTTTTTGTTTTTTAGTCTGTTTAGATGAGTTTTCGCAGTAGGAGTGAGAATTCGCGATGACCAAACAACAACGGTTTAGAGTGGCCGCGCTACTAACTCTTTTGAAAATGAAATTATCATTAACAACCAAACGGCAACGGCGCGAGTGATCATTAACGATAATCGGTTTTGCTTTTGATTCGAGTGTTCGCGACGACCAAACAACAACGGTTTAGAGTGGCCGCGCTACTAACTCTTTTGAAAATGAAATTATCATTAACAACCAAACGGCAACGGCGCGAGTGATCATTAATGATAATCGGTTTTTATTTTAGATGATCAAAAAGGGCTTTCACAATCGAATTAATTTTGGTTTGTTGTGCTTGACGAGGACGTGGCTCGCTCCTACGTATCCCAAATGGGAATCAAAGCGACGTAGTTCTAACTCGAAAAGGAGAATGTTTTTGAAGTTGGACGCGTTCATGACAATCAAACCAACAAAGGTTGTGATGGATTACCACTAATAGCTTATGCATATGAAAATTCTTTTTTGAAATTGCGGCCTTCATGAAAATCAAACCAACAAAGGTTGTGATGGATTGTCACTAACAACCATTTTTATGCTAGTTTGTTTAGAAAGGAAAACAATGAATGCAATTCAAACATATTGACCAATCAAACAATCATGATCATGTTGATCACCAACCAAGATTAAGCATGTCAATACAATCAAAGGATTTAATTGTCAAAGATGCTAGATAAAGTTCTCAAGTCAATTGTGTTTGTGTGTGAAGGAGAATTGCTACACATGTCGGCAACAATCTCAAAGAGGAGCACATATGCCTCTATGATACACATGTTGGTAGTCTTATAAGGGCACAAGATTGTGTGAGAGGGTTTATGCACAATTAAGTCAAGACATTTGAAGGGCATCAAGAACAAGTGAATACCATTGATTGTAGACATAGAGTATTCTAGGTTTGATGATTGAACATGTAAGCAAGGATGCATGATTAGGCAAGCATGTGAATGCATGAGTATACAAGGAGTGGATGAGCATTATTGAATGCAATACATGGTATTAATGGATGCATGAACATTTAAGAATGGATGCAAAGCATACAAGTGAATGAATCATAGCATTTTGTTTATGAATAAATGGCATACAAGGATGCATAAAAGGATGCAAGGGACATAAGCATATGAGAATGCATGAGAGTGTCGCATAAACTAAGTATGAGTGAAGATGCATGAATGTGAAAATGTTTTGGTAATGAATAGTAAAATGTTTTTGGGTTTTGGTGTTTTGGAAATGAGATGAAATGTTTTTGTCTTGAAAGTGGTAAAAATGTTTTGGGGTTTATTTTATGAAGATGAAAAAGTTTGAAATGCAAGTGAGAAAATGTTTTGGGTATTTTTGCAAGTTGACAAGTGGTAAAACTTTTAGTAAAAAGTTAGTGAATGGTAAAGTAAAAAGTAAAAAGGTGAAAAACACAATGTCACCAATTTTATTCACTCAAGTAAGATCGAAGAAGCAAGTTTCAAGCAACAAAATGATCAAAAATTGGCCTCCAAGGCCGAAGCACATCAAGCAACAATTCATCCTCAATTTCATGCCAAAACTTTGTAAATTAGCACACAAAAGCAACATAAGGCACAACCCTAAACTAACATGTAAAATTACAAGACAAGCATCAAGCAAGGCATGTATTTATCCAACTCAAAAATTCAAGAAAACAATCAAGCAACATAAACCCTAGGATTTAAGCTCTAACCCGAGGGCACTCATGGTAGAATCAAACCCAAAAATCAATCTCCAAGCATGGAACAAGCAAGAAAACATATTATTCAACAAAATAGGCCCTAGGCCGAAGCAAAAGAGGTGAGGAAAATAAGTTTTATTTGATAAAAAACTCATGAACAAGGTGAAAAACACATGAACAAAAATTCATTTCACTAACAAATGCAAAATCGACATAAAAACAATTATTCAAGGGCGAGATGCCAACTCTCACCCACCAACAACAACAACAAACTACATTTTAGCTATTTTTGATGATGATATGTGAAGAAAAAGGAGTAGAAGATGAGTTTATGCAAGAAAATTAAAAATGAAGCAAGGATCTAGGCTTACCTTTCAAGATTTAGCGAAAAGATGAAGTAGAGAATGAAATAAAAACCAAGAACACTTGAAGCTCTTCTTGAATACCACGAAAATCACTTGATCTTGAAGGATTTGATGATGAATTTTGAAGATAATGCGAGATTAGAAGTGGATTTAGTGTAGGAACCAAGAATATTAAAGGTTTGATGGTTGAAAATTGAAGAATTGATAGTGGAAATGGGTGGAGGGGCTACGGTTTTGGAGGAAGAGGAGGAGAGGGTTTTTGAGCTGATTGTGTGCTAGGGTAAAAATGAGAGTCCTCCCCCTTTGGTTTCTTATTTTTGGGTTTTATATGAGGTGCAAAATTAAGGGTATATAGGACATTGTGCTTTTGCCAACCATTGAGATTTGAGATAGAATTTGAATCAAGGGCCAAGATTGCAATGCACATGGATTAGGGACAATGAGAAAGCACAAATGGAAGGGAATGAGCTGGTGTCATATGAAATTGAAGAGTTTTTTATACACAAAAATTGTTGGGGGCAATTAGGTCAATTTGCACATAGTTGTAGCCTAGGATTTGATCTAGAATTTTAATCAATGGCTAGGAGTACAACTCACATGGATTAAGGGCATGAAGAAACACAAAATGAGGTAAAAATGGGCTGGAATTCGCAGCCATGAGGAGGGAAGGAAAAAAATGCAAGCTTGCACAAAATAGTACATTTTGTCTTATTGAGGACACTTCCCCTTTTTGAGTTTTTTTTTTAATTTGAAATTTTGGGCATGGGAAATAATGGGAATGCAACTATTGAAAATGTAGCACATGTTTTTGGGCACCATAAAATATTCCCTCTAGTCACCCATGACAATAAAAATTGTCACTTAAGAATTGAGGACTATTTAATGGTCCTTTTTATTTTTCTATGCACTAAAAATGGAAAAATACCTTTTTAATTATTTTGACTAGGGTTTTCTTTCTAAAAAATTGTACAAAAATTATCCTTGATAGAATAAAAATGTACTTTTTGTGGATGTGCATTTTTTGCGAGAAAATCATCTTTTTACGAAAAATGACCAAAATGCCCTTTTTGACCCTAAAACCCTAATTTGCTTAACAAGTGCATTCCAACCCTAAAAATGACTTTAAAGACCTTGGAATGACTTCTAAGACCCAAAATGCATTGCATAATGCTTCTCACTCCTCAACTTATTTATTTTTGTGGAAAATTAGGGTTTTGATCTAAGCTGGACAAAATTGGGGTATGACAGCTGCCCCTCTTTATCTGGATTTTAACGAGGAATATGAATTGGCCGAAACATATTCCGAGGCAAAATAAAGATAAAGAATTTAGAAATTATACCGATTTTGTCTACTTAGGGAAACCGGATTTTTCCTTTTTCCATCTCTCTAGTTTTTTCTGTTTTTGTTAATGTAAGGTGAAAAATGAAATTCTAATGCATGCGAGAATAGAGATTTTTTTTTTTTGATAAATGGACATTGGCCCGAGATGAATGCAGTGGATGAAGCGTCAGCCCTCAGTAAGCCAACAAAAGTAGGAAATAGATTGGTGCTAGCCCTCGGGCAGCAAAAGCTGGAAATAAATTGAGAAAAGCGGTAAATTGGGAATTCGGAGGCTGCCTAAAACCTTCTAACGGACTCTTGTCGAGTCTGAGCTCTGGGGGGTGGCCTTTTCGAGCGACCGATCAACATCAGGTCCGGAACTGATTTGATCAATGGATTTACGCTATGCCTTAGGCTGACACAACTAATCCGAAGGACTTGACGAAGTCTGATGGATCCATTGCGTACTCGTACACAATGTTGTGATCTGTGGAAGGAGTTCACTAACTCGGTGGGAGTTCACTAACTCTGTGGGAGTTCACTAACTCTGTTGATGGAGTTTACTAACTCGGGGTTGAGGGAGTTTACTAACTCAGGGTTGATGGAGTTTACTAACTCGGGGTTGATGATTTTCTAAAAATGAGATTTTTGGGACTCTCTGGTCCGAAGTAACTTTTCTCTTGGATGGTGCATGAAATGCGTGCACTTGGATGTTTGGGGTGCACATGAATGCAATGATTGACTTTGGTGGGATGCCTTTTCTGTTTGATTTTTCTCTTCTTTTCCTTTTGTTATTCTTTCGCTCTTCTGAGATGCGAATTTGAAGGCATAATGTACTGTTTGATGCCATGGAGTGATGACTGGTATGGATGATATGAGAATGATGAATGATATGAAGATGTTGTGTTCTTTTATGTTCCGTCTTCTGTGATTTTCTTCTCTCCTTTCTTATTTGCTCTTTTTTTTCTATGGAATGCAGATATCTATGTAAATGGAGTGTGAATGTATGTTATGCAAAGTGTATGTGATGTGATGATTTCAATGGAATGATGGATGCTATGAGATGCTATTTTTGATTTTCTTCCTTTTTATTTTGGTTAAGGATCAACACTTCAAGTGCCTACAAGGTAACATCCTAATCCCCAAGGATTAAGGTGAGCACCAAAGCCCTACAAGATAACAACCTAATCCCTGAGGATCCAGGCGAGCACTAAAACCCTACAAGATAACAACGTAATCCCTAAGGATCCAGGCGAGCACTGAAGCCCTACAAGATAACAAACTAATCCCTAAGGATCCAGAGCACTGAAGCCTTACAAGATAACAACCTAATCCCTAAGGATCAAGGCGAGCACTAAAGCCCTAAAAGATAACAACCTAATCCCTAAGGATCTAGGTGAGCATTGAAGCCCTACAAGATAACAACCTAATCCCTAAGGATCCAGGTGAGCACTGAAGCCCTACAAGATAACAACCTAATCCCTAAGGATCCAGGCGAGCACTGAAGCCCTAGAAGATAACAACCTAATCCCTAAGGATCCGGGCGAGCACCGAAGCCCTACAAGATAACAACCTAATCCCTAAGGGTTAAGGCGAGCACTGAAGCCCTACAAGATAACAACCTAATCCCTAAGGATCCGGGCGAGCACCGAAGCCCTACAAGATAACAACCTAATCCCTAAGGGTTAAGGCGAGCACTGAAGCCCTACAATATAACAACCTAATCCCTAAGGGTTAAGGCGAGCACTAAAGCCCTACAAGCGGCCAACTTTAGGCGACCCCCTCATGTGCTGAGATAGCTGGTTAAAGAATTTTTCCTATTTGTCTTTTTGCTATGTGAGGATGCAAATGCAGTATTTTGATGCATGATATGACAAAATTTTTGGGGTATTCAAATACTTTTTTTGTGAATACTTTCATAATGATGAGACGCGAGACTTTGGATGCAAAAGTGGGGGTGAATTTGATCATCCTTTTTCTTTGGAAAAACTAGTTTTGATTTAAACCGCGGTGTTCTCAAGGTTATTATTTACAAGCAAACCCATTTATGTTTTCCTCCATTCTATGATAACTGAACCTTCAATAACAATCTTATGCTTTCTCTATGAAACATTGCCAAGTGAACACACATGAATATGCAGACGCCAGGTGAGTGTTTAGGATGAATGCCAGACTGCCCCAATTCAGGCCTTCGGCGACTGTGAATGAATGACTTGCCCCTGTCCGGAGTGTGAAAGGAAGCGGAGTGAAAGAGCAAATACGCAGGAACTAGTGCCATGGCTGACACCGGGTGAAAGGATGAATGGCCATGGATGGACACTGAACAGACTCTCCCCGGACTAGGGTGGGCAGGTGGTGAAGAGAATACCCCAACTTTTAGATCTGAGTGGTGTTCTCAGTGCAAATCTTTGGTTCTCTGTGAATGTCTCAACTTTTGGCATGAAAGAAACCTTACTTGGTGATCACTAAACCTTGTTTTAATGCAACTTGAGTGTGTTTTGGAGTGCAAGTCCCTCTTTTTTTTATTTTGTCAGCTTTCTTTTTTCTGACTGTTCGTTTTTGTTTCCTCAGTTCTCTTTTTTTCTGAGGGTTTATTCTTTCTTGATCAGCTTTCTTTTTTCTGATCGTTTGTTTTTTCTTTTGAGCAAACACATTGTACATAGATAAGCTTGTTCGTCCTAAGATTAGAATCTGAGAGAACAAAAGCAATCGGTCATTGATCGGAATGGATCTTTGGAGTTGTGATGTGGCTAATGGTTAATGATTTATGAAGGGAGGGATAATTGGGTTCAAAGAAGTATTTGATGATTGATGGGACGGATGTTTTTTTTTTAGTGGTATAATTTGGCCAGGTTAATGGTTTATGAAAGAATGAGTTATTAGACTCAATGAGGTGTTTGAGGTTTTATTGAGATGAGAACCTTTTATGTGCCTCACGGTAAAATGAACCTGTTTCAGGGTTGTAACGTGGTCAAGGGTTTATGGAGGATAGGCCAAAGGAAGTGTTTGAAGGTTTATGGAACCAGGTGTTGGAAGATTTATCGAGACAAGGGTCTCTTGTGCTTTGTGGCAACATGTATCAGCTCACAACTTATTATTTTTTGTCTTTTTGATTTTTTTTGACTCATTTGTTTCATTTTTCGGACTTTTCTTCTTTCTTTGCTTTTGAGTTGAGTGAGCTGATGCACTATTTTTGTTTTTGATATTTGAAGTGATCCTTGTCTAGGGTGATTAGAGGGTATATTTTTGAGTTTGGTTTTTCTTGGCTTAAGGTAGGTAGGAAAGGGACTTTCTGGGATTTTGGGTTCTTGAGGGTATAGGGAGGTGGCCACACTTCATCTCAAATCCCGATGGCTTATTTATTTTTGTAAAACAAGATAACGGTTCATCTATCTATATGTGTTTGCTCCTTTCTTTGCATTTTTTCTCTTTTTTTTTATGCCCTAACTTTTGCCTGGACCGCCCTTTGCGGGTTTTCGATCCATCGGGCGCTTTTTTCTGCCTAGGCCGCCCTTTGCGGGTTTTCCACCTAGCGAGCTTATTTTCTTGTTTATTATTATCTTTTGAAAGACTTGCACTGAAGGAATATGATATTAACAAGGAAAATTAGTGATCACAGTCTTGCCCCAGCATGGAGGACTTAAAGCGTTAGACTGAACTAAAAGTCAAATATGCACTGATGGACTTATGATAAAACAGGACAATGACAATCTTGAACAAAAGTGACTGAAAAGGGTAACTTTTATAGATGACGATGCTGAAAAGGAAACATGTGCCCTTATTGAAATATCCTAAGGCCTTGGGCAGAGCCAGAGGATTGCATTACATAAAATTTGCTTTGAACTGAAAACTACATGAAAATGCATGACGAAGACACAAATGCTTGACGATCAACACCTCGATCCTCTTCAACTACTGCCATCCCGGCCTGACAGCCCTGATCTCAAAGGGTTTAGTCCTTCACCTCCCTCATCAAAGGTCAACTATTTTGTATCAATAAGATCCTGAACCGACTGCTTCAAAGGATGACAATTCTCAGTAGAGTGACCAATTGCCCCAGAATGGAATTCACGGGTAGCCTTTGCATTATACCTTCTTGGGAATGGAGGTTGGACTGGCTTCATCCCACGAGGAGAGATCAACCTATGGTTGATTAGATAGCTGCACAAATCAGTGTACGACACAGGAATGGGGTCGTACTGACGTGACTTTCCTTGTCCCACTATAGCATTGATTTCTCCATTTTTCCTTGCAGGCAAATCACTAGCATTGTCGGCGCCAGTAGGATTGCAGGGGATTCTTCCTCTCTTCATCCCGACTCCAAGTCTTGCCCCTACTTTGATCACATCTGAGAAGCTTGAGGACCCACTTCCAACCAGACGTTCATAGAAAACAGCTGGGAGAGTCTCCATAAACATGTACACCATCTCCTTTTCAGTCAATGGTGGCTTCACCTGAGCAGCTATGCTCCTCCATCTTTGAGCATATTCCTTAAAGGACTCATGATCTTTCTTGCTCATATACTGCAGCTGAATCCGATCTGGAGCCATGTCTTTGTTGTATTCGTACTCCTTTAAGAAAGCTTCAGAAAGGTCCTTCCAACTGTGGATGTCGGAAGGCTGCAACTGCATGTACCAATCCAGAGATGCCCCAGTTAGGCTGTACTGGAAGTAGTGGATGAGCAGTTTGTCGTGGTGATTGTATGCGGTCATCCTTCGGGCGTACATGGTTACATGCCTATTTGGGCAGCTGGTACCACAATATTGGTCAAAGACTGGCACCTTCATCTTTGGGGGAATAACCAAGTCTGGAACAAGACATAGATCACGGGTGTAACAGCCCAGGTCCACCGCAGCGGCCACCCCGGTCCCACTGTTACCTCATGGTCTTCTCTACCCCTCTTGTAGAGTTTTTGCCTTCCGTGGGAATCGAACCTTGCACCTGAGGCATAAGTGCAAGTTAAACCCCCTTCCCTTGAAGCGTGAACCACGATCGAGCCGAAATCACCGAGTAGCCACACGAACGCTCCCCGCTTAAACTCTCCGTTCCGACGACGCCACTTCCGCTTTCAAAGCTTTCCACTCGATCGCGAAACCTTATTTTAACCGAAATACCGATTTCCCCGAAATTCTCCACGGACACTATTCATCATCTTCCCCAACTTCTAATCACTATTCACAAAAACCCAATTTTGAACCCTAACCTTCAATTCTTCAAAAACTCCAAATCGGACTTCAATATTCGCGTATTCCACCTTGAGCTCGCTCCTCATCACCATTCTAGGCTTTCCTTTGAGCTTGAACCACAAAACCTCCATTTTTTCCTCTCAAATCGAAAATGGCAAAGTGAGAGAGAGAGAGTTGATGATGTTGATGTTGGTACCAAATCGAAGAGGGAGTAACGCTGAGCGTTTTTCGTGTTGGAAGGAAGTCGTTTCGTTGAGCGGAAGTACCCCCTTTTTCCTCTTCTTCTTCCTCCCTCTTTCTTTCTCTCTTCTTTTCTTTTTCTCATCTCCTCTCTGTTTCTCGCCTCCTCTCTTCTTTCTTTCTTCTTTTTATTAATTCTTTCCTTTCACACTCACACACATACACGTATATACATATATTTATTTAATATATAATCGGTAACGCGGTCAAATTACCACATTGATCTAAATCTCCTATTTCGATTCCAAAACTTCTTTGGTCCGTATTATCCGGTTAACGATCCGATGACAACAATTAAATAATTTTAGCACTCGATAAATTTACCAGTCAAGTACTAAATTAATTCAATTGGGTTAACATCCCAATAATTCGGTTAATTATTTTGCGGATGTTACATTCTCCCCAACTTGAAAGAATTTTGTCCTCAAAATTTTGCTAAGTCTTACGATTGACTAACCGAGAACAGACATTCTCAGAAAGGTCCAAATTTGTTGGAAAACAATCTTGAATTAACGAAATGTGTGTAGAAAATCTCCTCCAGTTGGCACATCAATCTTTAAGTGTGTTCGACTACTACCCAAGAACGCTTCTAAGATTACAGTCCGAACTCTCTTGTTACGAATCAACACGAGAAACTACTCTTTCGCCTACATAGGCTCGGTACCGCGTTCGAAAGCACTTCCTAAGCTTCATTCCTCACTTGCTCCCTAACTTTGATTAATCTAAATCAAGGGTTTAATACAAGACGCTTAGTAGAATATATGTTGAATATGAGATCCACAAACTGGTACTCCTCGGCAAAGGCAAAAACAAACACAATTTCTTCGAAGGGAATAAACACGTTCTCAACAAACCTTCTAAAATCCATAACAGTTCTCGTACACACCGACAATGTGACGGAAAAGTCACTTGTGAAACTTCTTGACTCGCCCCCAAGATTTCGAGATAACACTTTTCAAAAGAAGATGAAATGAGGATTTACCAGAAACGTTTATCTTAAACGTAGAAATAAACCGTGGGGACAACAAATACATTTGAACGTAATGAAAATCATCTCAGTTGTTCTCCAAACAACTATCAAACAGAACTCAGAGCTCCTTTCCGAATTAGTCAATAGCGTTGAGAGCTTCCCCTCAACCTAAGAAATCCTTCTAGGATTTTCCTCAATCAGATCCTATTAGCCTCTTGATTCGTTCCCAAAATTAACCTTAGCATGCGGGTTTTCACAAAAACGATTTTTCAAAACTATTACACCGCACGTCAAGCTTCATTTCGGAAATTTCTGACACTTGCAAGCAGATCCATCAATTAATCCTTTGATGTTTATTCGCAACGTGAAAACAGTCAGCAGTTACCTCACTTACATATTCGTATTCACGTTCGCCTTGTCAAACGGAATCTCATAATACTATCTCATTGTTAACCTTCACAAAGGAGAGGTTAACAAACTAATACCTCTGCTTTATATTCTGTACACCCTGGAACAGAATATAAACTTCGGTGTGCTTCCTCTAACACTTGCCTTTTATTGTTCTCATCATCGGCCGCACAGATTCTACCGTTGAGACAACTGACTCCATCACTATCCTTAGTAAAATCTGGAAATACCTTTTGTGATTGTAGCTTCACATCAACTTCCTATGCTAAGCGTATAGAATCCCTTAGGGAACTAGAGATCCTCATATGGCTCAACACTAACAGGTTCCTCTCGATCTTGAATTCAGATTTAAGTCTCTATCAGACTCTAATAATTCCATCTAATGCATCATAATTCTGCCGTGTGGAGCGATTTCCTATTACTCGCATCAGCTACAACATTGGAATTTCCTGGATGATACTTCAACCCGAAGTCATAATCCTTCAGAATTCTACACACTTCTCTGCCTGCTATTCAGTTCTTTCTGATCAAACAGATACCTTAAACTCTTGTGACCACTAGAGACTTCGAAACGAGACCCACACAGGTAACGTCTCCAAATCTTCAGTGCATACACAATAGCTATTAACTCCAATTCATGAGTTGGATAATTCTCTTCACGAGACCTTAATTGTCTGGACGCCTAAGCTACCACTTGTTGATCTTTGCATTAGAATACATCCTAAACCCTTCCCTGAAGCGTCATCGAAAATTTAAAATTCCAATGACGGATCCGGAAGAATCAGGATTGGAGCAGAAGTCAAAATCTTCGACTCTTGAAAACATTCTTCACAATCGGCATCCCACGTAAACGGATGACCCTCACGAGTTAACCGAGTAAGTGGAATAACTAACCGTGAGAATCCTTCGATAAACTTCCTGTAGTAACCGGCTAGACTTAGAAAACTTCTGATCTCTGCGACTGATGTCGGTCACTTCCATTCCACACCGCTTCATTCTTACTGGGATCTACAAAAACTCCCAACTTGGGAAATCACATGTCCCAAAGACTTTACCTCTGACACCCAAAAATCACACTTCGAGGTTTTGAAGTACAACTTATTTTCTCGGAGTACACTCAGAACAATGCGGAGATGTTGAACATGCTCCTCAACGGTCTTCGAGTACACCACGACATCATCAATGAAAACAACTACAATTTGATCCAGGTACGCGTGGAAAACTCGGTTCATGTATCCACGAATACCGCTGGAGCATTAGTCAAACCAAAGGGCATCACTACGAACTCGTAATGTCCATACCTAGTACGGGAAGCTGTCCTCGGAATATCTAAGGCTCTAACTTTTAATTGATGATATCCTGACCTCAGATCAATTTTTGAAAACACCTCTGCACCTCGAAGCTGATCCAGCAATTCGTGTATCCTTAGAAAAGGATATTTGTTCTTGATCGTCACTTTGTTGAGTTGTCGATAATTAATGCACAATCTCATGCTACTATATTTCCTTTTGACTAATCACACCAGAGCACTCCCTAGAGAAGTACTCAGTCGAATAAATTTCTTTAACATCGACTCTTCAAGTTGAGACTCCATTTCCTTTAATTCTCAAGAAACCTTCAATAAGAAACAATAGATATCGATCCCGTGCCAGGAATCAATTCTACAGTAAACTCTACTTCTCGCTCTGGAGGTCCAGAAGAAACTTCATCGTGAAAACATCCAGAAAGTCATTCACGACCTGAACGTTCGCCAAATCTAAACTAGTTTCAGCGGATGCAGATAACATACTAACATGTGCTCCCGCACCTTGGAATGAAGGTTGACCGTCTGAGGTGAACTAGGTAACCGCTTCAGAATTTGTCCTAGACAATTCAACTGATTCTGAAGCGAAGCTGATAGCTGATTAACACAGTCGATTGCAACATGATTTACAGTCATCCAATTCATACCCAAAATGGTGTCCACACTTCTCGTAGGCAAACAATAAATTCTACAACGAAATTTCTGCCTCGTATGACAAGTAGACAATTCTATACAAAGATTAGGTCTGGACACGACCCTTAGCAGCAGTTAAAATAGTTATCGGCTCGGATAGCGATGATAAGGCTGATCCCAACCCATTCACATGCGATCGGGATATACAACAATAGGTTGCACCCGAATCATTTAATATACTGACCGAGTTATTGAAAAGTAGATCCCATACCCCTCAGTAACCTGTCAGAAGTTGTAACTGTCTGAGCATCCAAAGTGTTGACTCGTCCTTGCCTTAGAGCTGCTTGTGACTCCTTGGAACTTTTCCTTACGGGGCACTCTTCACCATAGTGACCCTCTACATTTCTGTAATAGCACCGATTAGATCTTCGCTTGCAATCACCGCTGTGAGGCTTTCCACAGCTAGAACATCTTCTGACCTTTGAAGAATCAAAGAATTGCACCTGCTTTTTCTTTGATGAAATTATCTTAGGACTTTGCATTCGGAGTTGATAATTCAACTACCTTATTTCCTTTCCCATACTTCCTATGGGATCATCCTCGGCGACATAGGCCGATTGCACTAAGGCAACATAATTGGTAATAGTATAAGAACTGAGACCATAAGTCATAAAAACACTTATGCCCGTCTTATACTTCTGCATTCTCCGTTCGTCATCCGAAGCTTACTTTACCACTTGGTAAAACTGAGACAACTTCTCAAACTTAGCGGTGTATTCTTCCACCGTCATGTCACCTTTCCTGAGGATGCACCGGTTGAAGATTCCGATTGTGGTCGAGGATTGCATCTAGATCATCCAGTCATAATTCCGCTTATGATGCACTAAGTATTAAGTTGATCAGGCTCAATGTCTCTTAGCATCACAAGTGTAATTACAACAAGGACTAACAAGGAATCGACTCAACCCTAAACTAAGTCCGACTAGGTCGAACTGCTCTGATACCAACTGTAACACCCCGGTATTTCTATCGACTAAAAATACCCAAGTGCACATTAGTAACACATCAGAGATATTATTTCCTGCTTAGACACTGAATATCACTATAAATTTTTCGCTGAATATAACCCAAACAGTCTTATTTACAACAAGACAATATGGTTCTCAGACCATATACCATCAGCATCTATAGTGTTCAGTATCATACAAGAAAGCGGAAGAAAGATATACATTAAATACATAATGTTTTAGTATACAGACAACAAAAGGGAAATAAGCTTAAACATAAAGCTATGCTATCAGCAACCAGTCCGAGCTCAACCTACTCGAGCCTCTGAGGTTTCTTCTGTCCCTGTTTATCTGTAAAACAACAACATTTAAACAGTGAGATACAATCTCAGTGAGTTCTACCGAGACCCCTACTAACTCTCTCGGTTCAATTATGAATTTTTATATAACGTGACACGGCACCGACTGCGTTACCGCTTCCAAACCCGGTGAACCGCATTACTTAACTTTTAACAGATCACCGACTGCGTTACCGCTTCCAAACCCGGTGAACCTGTTATGACTCAGTACGACACCGACTGCGTTACCGCTTCCAAACCCGGTGAACCGTACAACAAACAAATTTGACATAACACCGACTGCGTAACCGCTTCCAAACCCGGTGAACCCCCTTACCAATAGCATTTTTTCTAATGGCACGGAGCCTAGGGTAAGGGATCATGACTGCCCCGCCTAGTATGTCAACATGGGTCATCACCCAAACTCGATATAACACATATATATCCACAATCATATGAACATTTAGTTCATTAAATTTTACTTTACCACATAGGACTCATAGTCCATTTGTTATTAATAAAACGTATCCGCACACGTGTACTATTATTCGGTTTTTCGAAACGGTTTAGACATCAAAAAGCGTTTTATAAAACCCTTTGTAAGACACCCAAAATCATGGCGTCATAAGCCTAATATCATTATAGAAGGCTTAGGAAAGGATTAGGAGAGGATTGGAATCGAAACGGAATCAATTAGGGCACTTTGAAAAATTTGGACAGAACACAACGCACGGTTCGTGCGCCCATACGCACGGGTCGTGCGCCCTGTGATGCATTTTTGAAAACACAAATAGAAAGATCCGCACGATCCGTGCGCCTGAGACGCACGGGTCGTGCGCTTTTGACAGCATTGTATTTTATCCCATTTTCGCAATTTTCGTCGTTCCGACCAATTCCGATACCTGTTCCAGTCCAGTCCTAACACCAAAATAGTACAAAAACATATCCAACGTCCTCACTCGATCAACCAATCCAATCAAAGACTCAACACATTCGATTTTCATCAAAATTCGACATATTCAAAAATAATGGTTTTTGACTCAAAATCTTCCGAAATTAAATCACTAAAAATTTCATTTCAACACGACTCAACCCGAGACTCGCTCCGATTAATTCCTAACTCGAAACAGACAATATCCAGAAATATTCCAGTCCAGCGAAAGCGATAAAACAGTTAATTAATTAATTCGAAACATAAAATCCAAAACGTGAGTAGAACTCACCCTTGAAGCGTGAACCACGATCGAGCCGAAATCACCGAGTAGCCACACGAATGCTCCCCGCTTAAACTCTCCGTTCCGACGACGCCACTTCCGCTTTCAAAGCTTTCCACTCGATCGCGAAACCTTATTTTAATCGAAATACCGATTTCCCCGAAATTCTCCACGGACACTATTCATCATCTTCCCCAACTTCTAATCACTATTCACAAAAACCCAATTTTGAACCCTAACCTTCAATTCTTCAAAAACTCCAAATCGGACTTCAATATTCGCGTATTCCACCTTGAGCTCGCTCCTCATCACCATTCTAGGCTTTCCTTTGAGCTTGAACCACAAAACCTCCATTTTTTCCTCTCAAATCGAAAATGGCAAAGTGAGAGAGAGAGAGTTGATGATGTTGATGTTGGTACCAAATCGAAGAGGGAGTAACGCTGAGCGTTTTTCGTGTTGGAAGGAAGTCGTTTCGTTGAGCGGAAGTACCCCCTTTTTCCTCTTCTTCTTCCTCCCTCTTTCTTTCTCTCTTCTTTTCTTTTTCTCATCTCCTCTCTGTTTCTCGCCTCCTCTCTTCTTTCTTTCTTCTTTTTATTAATTCTTTCCTTTCACACTCACACACATACACGTATATACATATATTTATTTAATATATAATCGGTAACGCGGTCAAATTACCACATTGATCTAAATCTCCTATTTCGATTCCAAAACTTCCTTGGTCCGTATTATCCGGTTAACGATCCGATGACAACAATTAAATAATTTTAGCACTCGATAAATTTACCAGTCAAGTACTAAATTAATTCAATTGGGTTAACATCCCAATAATTCGGTTAATTATTTTGCGGATGTTACAATTAAGTTTTTACTAAGATTTTTTACCTCATTCATTGAAACATTTTTACCTTCATTCATCAAAGCATTTTTACTACATCCTTACTCTAACTTTTTACTACTTCTTACCAAAACATTTTTAAGTTTTGCATTTCATTTATTTACATCATCCATGCAACACACTCTCATGCTTGCACACTAATACTTGCATACTCCCATATACTCGCATGTTCATGCATTTTTATATGCTTATGCATCTTGCATTCTTTTATCCTTTTACATGTTTATGCATCCTTATATGCTATACATGCATTCATTCTTAAATGTCCATGCATTCATTAGTATCATGTCTTGCATTCAAAAATCAAGTGTTCATGTATTCATTCCTTGTATGCTCATGCATAGTTGCTTAATCGTGCATTCATATCCACATGCTTACTCATTTAAACTAAGAATATCCTATGCTTATGATCAATTGCATTCTTTTGTTCATGATGCCATTTAAATGTCTTGACTTAATTGTGTGCCATCCTTTCTACATGTATGACCTCCTAATGAAGACGTAAGCCTACTTGCTTGTTGTAGCATAGAGTCATTAGGGTAAATACACTCCTTTGAGATTGTTTCCCGTCCCGTAGCAATTCTCACCCACACAACACAATTGCTTTGAGAACTTTGTTTTGCATCTTTGATAATTGAATCCCTTGATTATATTGGCATGCTTAATCTTGGTTGATGAATAAGATGTTCATGATTGTTTGATTGTTGAAGTATGAGTCTTGTTCATTCATTTGCATTTGGTTATGGATTTAGAATTGATTTGAAGAGTTCTACTTCTTTTTTTTTCTTTCTAAAACCTCTTTCCTAGATTCATTAATAAAAGAAAACCCTTTTATTTTCAAAACAAGAATAAAATAAATTGTCATTGACGATCAATCGCGCCGTTGCCGTTTAGGTTGTTAATGACGATTTTGTTTTCAAAAGAGTTAGTAGTGAGGCCATTCTAACTGTTGTTGTTCGGTCTTCACAAACGCTCACCCAATTGCGAAAAACCCCTTAAGCCGTTTTCAGAACCAAAAACCGAGAACTACGTAGCTTTGAATTCTCCATCGCACCGGGAGATACGTAGGAGCGGGGTCCTGTCCCGTCAAGCGCACTCTTAAAAAATCTTTGTTTTGTCCTGATTTTCAAAGATAACCAAAAATATTCTTCTTCCCTCCTGTTTTCAATAAAACAAACCTTAAAGAAAAGAAAAGAAAAGAAGTAGAATAAATTGCTTTCAACTCGAACTTTTGTCTAAACCACACATCAAGTTAATGGTTCCCTTTCGGTAGAAAGGAGGTGCGGGGTGCTAATACCTTCCCCGTACCTAACCGACTCCCGAACCTACATCTCTAGTTTTCAAAAGACCATCCGCCTTGTTTAAAAGACCTTTTTTCAATGTTTTGGTCTTAAAATTAAAATATTGGTGGCGGCTCCAAACTTCTTCCGCGTTATCAAACGAAAAGTCCCAAACCGGATTTTTCGGGCGCAACAGCTGGCGACTCCGCTGGGGAACATTGTTTTTAAAAAAAAAACGAGGGTCAAGCCTAGTTAACTTTGATGTGTGGTTTTAAAATTAATTGAGTTGAAAGCTTTGTTTTACTTCTTTTATATTTGTTCACAATGCCTTGTTCATGCATCCCTCAAATCCCATGTCCCCTATTCTCTGCTCCCTTTCTTAAGGTAAAAACATGCATTTCCTCCCATTCTATTATGATCCCTTCTTCTCCGCTCCCTTTCTTGAGGTAAGCAGTGCATATGACTGTTGCTGAAACCTAGGTTGGATTATTGGTATTGTGATATTAAACCCTAGGGTAGACGACATATTATTGCTTGCTTCTGTCTGGACTGTTCTGGGTTTTCCTTTGCAGGTGGGGTATATGTGGGTAGTTTTAGGCGGTATGCCCTTTCTGCACACACTCACACCTTATGCTTACTATGCTTTGAGAGGGGCCTAAAACCCAAGGTCTGACAAAACTTAGGAGAGTGGAAACGAGTAGTGACTGGCAATTGGACCGTTGTCCTTCTGACTCTCACGAAAGTTTCAGCCAGAGTATGCTCTTTCATGATGCCTCACACCAGATGGCGTTCCATCGTTGTGGGTGCTATTGTGAAAGAGAATTAGCTCTGGTAACCTGGTGAGGAAGTGACTAGAACCCGCATGGGAGGAACATTTGAGTTGTCCTAGAACTTAGGTCCCCACCTTCGTAGGACACAAGGGGCATACCAAATTGTGTGTTGCATGGTAATATAGACATGTTTTCAAAAAAAGAGTAGGAGGTTTTTCAAATAAAAAGTAGAGAAAGAGCTGCCGTTGTAGCCTTTCTTCTGTCGGTCCGTACTAAGTGACATATGACCCACTCTTTTCAAAAAAAGAGAGAACGAGCTGCCGTTGTAGCCTTTCTCTTACTTGGTCCATATGAAACCACGTACGGCCCGCATTTTTCAAAAAAAAAGAAAAAACTTGAACTAATGCCAATAAAGGTTTTGCCCTAATCTGCATATGCATAAAACATCATCATCATTTTGCATGCATCCTCGCATTGCATCCAACATAACCTTTTACAGCTCATGCAAGCATCCTTGCATTTCATCAAAGTTTGTTTGCCTAGAATCCCAAAGTGACAAAGAATCTTGCCATAGGTACAGTATGGAATCAAGAAGTGAGACAATGCACCCCCTGAGATATCCGGTTGTAAGTAAGGTTGATGTTGCCAGTCTGAAAAAATGTGCTGACCTGATGGGACCTATCGGAAGAGGATCATTTGACAGTTCTTACGGGAATCTCCGGAAGCTGTTGACACTAGAGGTGCAGACCGAAGCAATCGTGGCTCTAAGCAGATTTTATGACTCCGGGATCAGATGCTTTCTTTTCAGAAACTTCCAATTGACTCCCACGTTGGAAAAATACCATCAGATTTTGGGTTTCCCTCGGACAGAAGCCGTTCCCTACCGATATCAAGAGCAATACTACACGGACGAGAAATTTGCCTCCCTGTTGCAAATGAAGGTAGAAGACCTGAGACTTCAGAAGCAGAAGAAGAACCAGGTGATGGGTTTCCCAGAGAGTTATCTCGAGAGTCTGATGGATGTGCATGCCAAAAATAAAAACTGGGTGGTCTTCAAGCAAATCTTGGCACTGACAATCTTCGGAGTTGTCCTCTTTCCACAGATTGAGAGATTCATAGATGTGACTGTCGTTGGCATCTTCCTAGCTTCCCAGAATGAGAAGAATCCGATCAATCCAATCCCGGCTATTCTTGCTGACACTTATTCACCTTTCACTCATCACTGCAAACTGAAAAGAAAGAAAATCTCTTGCTCCTCTCACTTATTGTATGCCTGGCTTCTGATTCATGTCTACACTAATCCAGTATGAGTAGAGAAGTTGATTGATTATGCTATCACCTGTGAAGTGCGAGTCATGAACATTCAGGAGTGGATCCAGTTTCTAGGGAGCCTAGATGAGCACTTGATTCGTTGGTATCTCCCATCTTGCTGGGAAGATAGGCCTGAGACAGTTTTCCGCTGTGGTGGTTTTCAAAATGTCCCACTGATGGGCACTAAGGGTTGCATTAACTACAATCCCTCTTTGACTCTGAGACAATTAGGATACCCTATGAGAAGTGCGCCTACTGAAGAGATGGTATCCTCGTTTTACATCTATGAGGGAGGGCAAAAAGATGCCAGTTTGATGAGAAAAGTTTTGCAAGCTTGGGGTATGGTGACTCGCTATGGAAAAGCAGAGATCTCTCAGAGGACTAAGGGAATCACTTTTGCTCGGTGGCTTGAGGAGAGGATTCAGAGTGTCCAGCTGCCATATCAGAAGGTATTGCAAAATGAGAGAGAGATGATAAACTCTAGTACTCCGGTTGCTGAAGAACTAGGGGATGTCAAGTTAGCCCTGATGAAAGCAGAAGCGGAGAAGAAATCCCTGCAAGCTGAGATAGAGAAGTTAACTCAGAGCAACCAGAGATTGAAAGAAGATAATGCTTCCAAATCTACTATTATTGAGGAGTTGGACAAGAAACTCAAAGAAGAAGAGAAGGAAAAGGTAGAAGCTCAAAAGTATTGGCAAGCGGCCAAAGAGGAAGTCAAGAGATAGAAAGCAAAAGGGAAATGGGCAATTGAAGAAGTCAGTCAATGGAGGGATCTGTATGAAAAGACAAAGATGGAAGAGAGGACTACGAGGAGTCAGCTCGCCAAGTCAAAAAGAGAGTCCCGCTTGCTACAAGCCGAGTGGGAGAGCAAATTGAGCAGTGTGGTGCAAGAAAGAGATTCAGTGGAAAGCATCCTCAAAGAGTATAAGCAAGCTCTAGGATACGAGCGAGAGATTTCTGACGAATTGAAAAGAAACCTTCGGCACATCAGCGATGCATACAGGCAGGTGAAAGATGAAAGTCGGTATTGGGAGCGCCGCTTTGTTGGACTCCTTGGCAGAATTGAGGAACAGGCAGTCATCATAGAGCTGAAAGATGAAATTCAGCATTGGAAGGTTAGATTCTCTGAGCTTGCAGAGTTGGCCAGCCAAGCTCTCTCAGGTGTGCCTAAGAATCTAGGAAAGGCCGAGTGTGAGATGTCTCCTTTCAACACTCCGCCAGCAGTCTACAAATTTGTGGAGTTCTGCAGGGCCTTGGTTGAAGAAGTCAGGGAGAAAACCGGGAGAGTCCCCACAGGCAGTAAGAGGAAGAGAACTGAAGTTTTCAAGGCTCTATGTAGTTGAGCTTTTGTTTGTAATTTCCGTTTTATTGTACTTTCTCTTCCTAGAGGGACCTTTATTTCCATTTGAGTATTTTACTTTTTGAAATGTAAGACTTGAAGTCCTTGTTTGAATTTGAATGTATGGGGCGTGTTTGTTTCATTTGTTGATTCCACTCTTGTTATGTTCTAAACAAATCAAAATTCACTGTTAAATCTATGGCAAGATATGACACGTTGGGGTTCACGGCATAAGACAAACTAAAACTAACACTCATCTGCATTGCACGCATTGCATTCATTAATTTGCTCCTTCACTTAATAAAAATGTTCCGCCGACACAAGCGAGAGGCAAGCTGGTTCTCCGCCACCGATACTTCACCCGATTACAAGCAAAGCTGATGGCTGATCCTCAAGGGCATCAAGAGATTGAAACTGAAAGTAATCCAGAACATGAAGATTTGGGCGTACAAATTCTGAATCCTGAGCAGCTGGCTCAGGAGAACCAAGTGCTTAAGGATAAGGTGGGGGAAATGAAGGCCCAGGTGCATGAGATGATGGTCATGCTGCAAAGTTTAAATAGTGGGACAGCTGCTGAAGGTGTCGCCGTCGTGGGTCCAGATGGTGTCACTTCTTTCGTTCCTCCTCCAATATCAGCCACAGTTCCTCCGGGATCCGAGGTCAGTCATCCCGTCTTTGCTTCAGGAATGAATGGGCCGAATCAATACACTTCACAAAGATATCCTTGGGGTATGCCTGCTGGGTACATGCCGCGAACTGTTGGACCTATCCCCGTCAGTATGGTTGCGCCTAATCAGGTCACTGCCGCCGTGTCCGGGGGAGCTGCCGGAGGACCGCAGATCCAAACTCCTAGTCCTCATGCTGTGCTCAGTCCTACTCCGGGGCTTGCAGCACACCCTCACAATGTTCCTCAGCCTGGAGGGTATTATTACAGTATGGGGAGTCACCCCCAAGGACATATGTTTGAGGGATCACAGCCAAATGACCCGATTCGTGCACTTGAAGAAAGAGTAAAGGCAATGGAGGGTGTTGGTGTCAGAGCCAAGGAAGCTCGTGAGCTGTGTTTAGTCCCAGATTTGGTTTTGCCACCAAAGTTCAAAGCTCCCGAAGTGGACAAATACAGAGGAACAGGCTGTCCGGAGAGCCATGTTACGATGTTTGTCCGAAAAATGGGTCCTTACGCCAATGATGACAAACTGCTGATTTACTGCTTTCAAAACAGTTTGGCTGGAGCTCCTCTAGATTGGTACATGAAACTGCAATCCTCTGAAATTCGTTGTTGGAAAGATTTGTGCGAAGCATTCATGAGACAATATAAGTATAACATGGACATGGCTCCGGACAGGTCGCAATTGCAACACATGAGTAAGGGCGAAAGGGGGACTTTCAAACAATATGCCCAGAAATGGCGAAGCCTAGCCGCCCAGGTCGAACCTCCTTTGACTGAAAAAGAAATGGTGTACACGTTCTTGGAAACTCTGCCAGCAATTTACTATGACCGGCTGATTACAAGTGTTTCAACTAGCTTCTCCGATATGATAGTCTTCGGGGAAAGACTTGAGCATGGTCTCCGAAGTGGGAAGATTTCGAATCACCTCAGTAATGCAGGAAGCTCTGGTGGTTCAAGCAATCAGAAGAAGCCTCACTCCCATTTCCCGAAGAAGAAGGAAGGGGAAACAAATGTAATCTCGGGAGGAAGTTCATCCTTTGGTACCCCTCCACCACAAACTGTTCCATTTTCTGCTCCTGTGCCATCCCAGCGAGGCAGTGACAGTCACAGGGCTCAGGGTTATCAGTACAAGAAACGGACCAGTTTTGATCCAATACCAATGACATACACTGAATTGTTTGATCACTTGACTTCCAAGAACTTGATCAACACTCGGCCAATGAAGGCCCTGCAGCCGCCATTTCCCAGAAGTTACAACGCTAATGCTACCTGCAGTTTCCACGAAAACGGGGTCGGTCATACTGTGGAGGAATGTAAAGCCTTCAAGCATGTGGTGCAAGACCTAGTAGATGCTGGGTGGATCTCGTTCAAGCAGAGCAGCCCGAATACAACAACTAATCCATTGCCAGGTCATCAGAGGTCAGCTACCAATGCTATAGAAAGTTCCGTTGGGCAATTGGTAAAGGATGTGCAGAAGATCAAGACCCCGTTAGGTGTTATCTACTCTGAGTTATGCCATGTTGGGGTGGTTAAGAAGGGGTGTGGCCATGAAGAGGGGTGTGCTGACTCCACGTGCGTGGGGAATTGTGAAAGCTTTGAGATGATCCTGCAGGACCTGATGGATCGGTGTGTGGTCCAGATAGGAACCCATGATGTTGAAGAAGAAGTGTTGACTCTACATTCTGATAAAAGTAGAGGACCCAGAAGACCTGTCGAAATTCCTTACAATATCCCAGATTGGTGCGGGCAAACGCCCAACCAATAGTGATTGAAGTTCCGGCTCCTTTTCCCTATAAGTCGGACAAGGCAGTTCTGTGGAAGTACACTGCACTATCTACAGTCGAATGCTCCTCAAGTGCTCCTACCGTAACCAACATAGGGGGATCAAGTGGGATCACAAGAAGCGGAAGAGTATATGCTCCTGAGACTCTCCGAGCTGAAACTTCCAAGGAGGCCGAACAGAGGGGCCGTAAGGAAAAAGGAAAAGAGCTAGAGGTTGCTCAAGAGAAAGTGACGGAAAAAGAAGCAGATGAATTCTTGAAGATCGTCCGGCAGAGTGATTATCAAGTGGTTGATCAGTTAAAGCAAACTCCATCCAAGATATCCATGCTATCATTGTAGCTTAGCTCGGAAGCACACAGAACAACTTTGATGAAAGTGCTCAACGAGGCTCATGTTGCAGAGGATATCACAGTGAATCAGTTTGATGGGATTGTGGGGAATATAGGTGCTGCAAATCACCTAACATTTGCCGATGATGAGTTTCCTTCAAGCGGAAAAGAACACAATCAAGCCCTGCACATCTCGGTAAAGTGTGGAGACTATGTGCTAGCCAGAGTACTAATTGACAATGGGTCTTCATTGAACGTGATGCCGAAGTCAACTATGGATAAGTTAGACGTTGATTGCTCCTACATGAAGCCGAGTTCGACACTGGTGCGGGCCTTTGATGGGTCCAAAAAGGAAGTTCTGGGGGAAATGGAATTTCCCATCCAGATTGGTCCCGAAGTTTTCTACATCAATTTCCAAATCATGGATATTACGTCCTCATACAGTTGTTTGCTGGGCCGACCATAGATCCATATGGCTGGAGAAATCCCTTCTTCTTTACACCAGCGGGTCAAATTCGTGGTTGACGGCCAGGTCGTGGTAGTATTTGGTGAGGAAGAGACTCTGGTTAATAAGCCATCAGAGTTCAAATATGTGGAAGCTGCCGAAGAGTCTTTGGAAACAGCCTTTCAGTCTTTGGAGATCGCCAATGTAGTATTTGAGAGGACCAAGGAGGAGGAGATGGTTGCTAAGATCATGTTAACCCAAGGATATAAGGTTGGTTCTGGCTTGGGAAAGTTTGGTCAGGGAATTCTAGCTCCCATTCAACTGAAGGAAAACAAGGACCGTTGCGGGCTGGGATACACCCCAGGTGAGGAAGAAAGAAGAAAAATGGCAGATGAACGAAGGGGCAGATGGTTGGCCAAGTCCAAAGGCCAGGATCCATGGCCCCAGAGGATTCCAATTTGCGACATCAGTCAAAGTTTTGTGAGTGCTGGTTTGTTGGATCCCAATCAAGTTGCTGTCATCAAGGATGGTTCTGAGTCTGAAGAGGGTGGTGCAAGTTTGGTTCGACGCTGCGGTGCCAGTGAAAAATTAAAGTATTGGAAGGCTGTTGATCTTCCTGTGACTTTTAATTTAAAGTAATCATTTGTAATGCAACCCTGTGGCTCTGTCCAAGGCCATAGGACAAGTTGTTAGGGGCGAGCATGTTTTTATTTTCAGAATCATCATCATTAATAAAAACGTTGTTTTTGAATTTCAATCAATAAAAATCAATCCTTTTCATTTCATGTGTCTTTTCCTCGCTTTATTATTGTTTCCTTGCTTGTCTCGCCTTTTGTAACACCCCGTTAATTTCTATCTTGTAGAAATTACCGAAGCGCACTACTGGCATACATCAGAGTGACTTTCCTTTTAACATATTGAACACATACTAAACTTCGATGAATCACTCATCAAACGTGCTTAAAATAACTGAACTGAATATAATGAAGTCGGTCCTTACACCCTCAACTAGTGTTCAATACTCAAAACCGAAAGTCTGCGGAAGCGATTTACAACTTGAAATACATAAGTCGTACAATCGAGAAATCTTAAGGTACTGAATACAAAATACAGAAATACAAAGGAAACTGAAATACAAGACAAAAAGAGATAAAGATCGCGGCTGCTCCTCAAGCATCTCCATAGCCGTGCCTCACGGTCTTCAACTTTCCCTGCTTAACTGAAAAACAACAACAATGGATTGGGTGAGACAACTTGTCTCAGTGAGTTCTATCGCGACCCCTTACTAATCCTCTCGGTTCAATTATGCTTGATTCATTATTCTAAACTCCAAAACTCATAGTCCTCAAAGTTGACTATGTGGTGGTACTAATCTCAATCACTGAGCCTAAACCATGAACTATGCTCAATCACTGAGCCTAACAATGAACTATGCTCAATCACTGAGCCTAACAATGAATCTTAGCGTGTCACCGGTCACTTGGCATAATAAGCTTCCGGTGAACCCGTCCCCACTAATCACTAGTGGGTCCCTAACGGGGCCTAGGTTCATAAGGGTCATGACTCCCTCTCCCCCAGCACACTAATCAGAAATAGGGTCGTCACCCTGACAATGAACTATGCTCAATCACTGAGCCTAAACAATGATGCATATACAATATACAATAACAATGAACAATGAAAACTGCCCAATCACTGAGCCTAACCTGAAAGCATACTCATTCACTGAGCCTTATCATGACCTAATCTTATTCTGAACATTAGGTGATCTAGTTATTAACTTAGCCTTATAATTTGGTGATCTCACATGGATTACTAATGTTTGCTAACTTAACTTAATAACCTTACTCAATGAGTCAGTCTAACACATATATCAATCACACAGTCACAACATGAAACCAATGGTCAATCACATGAGCATTCACTGCACCTGAACATAATCCAAACATAACCAATCACATGGCACTAACATAACTTAGATCCAATCACAGTCAATTACCACTCAACTCAGGGCAATTCAATTATAGAAACATTGGGGAAGGTGGAAGGAGGGATTAGAAAGCAATTGGAATCGTTCGGAATGATTTAAAACACTTTTTAAAATAGGCAACCCGAAGTCCACGCACGACTCGTGCGCCCATACACACGATCCGTGCGTGACTATCATTTATCGTATCATTCCGTTCCGATCCCTAATTACTTCCCGATCGTCACTACCACTTCAGTCATAGTCACAACAAGAAAATAGCACTACTTTTGTTACATATTCAGTTAGGCCTTTTTATTATCTTTCCAACGCATTTTAGAACACTTGAATCGGACCACTAGATCAAAAGTTATCGCGAAACGAAAAACAGTGTTGAGTTGCTGAAAATCTGCAAAATGGCGCGCGAGTGGCGCGTGGAATGACAGTAAGGATCTGTCCAGTGGCGCGCGAGTGGCGCGCGGCGCGCAAGTGGCGCGTGGAATGACAGTAAGCAGAATTTGGCGGTTTCGTGCGAAAACCGCGATTCCGCTTAATTCCGATTCTCGTTCCGATTGAAACTTCCACTTTACCAGCCCATAAAACACAGTCAAACAAGTCAACAATCAACACACATCAATCAATAATCATGATATGCCAATTCATAAGTTTCAGTCCAACAATTCATCAACCTTATGATTCAAACGATATTTTCGCAAAACGGTTTCGCACCGGATTTTCGTAAACGCGAGACTCGATCCAGAATTCACCAATTCGCGACTCAATTAAAATGAAAAGGCTGAAAACAATCCTAGTGAGTATTAGAACTCACCTTTTGGCGATGACAATCGCTCCCAACGCCGAAGCTTCGCAAACTCGAACGAACGGAAATTCCACGAATCTTCCCGAACTCGCTCCTGCTACTTCCAGCAACAAACCGCCAATTTGCAACGAGCGTAACTCACTCAAATCTCAACCAAACTTAGCAAAACGAGAGCCTATGGTGAAGGGATTTTTCTCTAGTTTCTGAAGGTGGAGGTTTCAAACACATGCATCCAATATCCAGAGAGTTATAACCGAAACAATGAAGCTGGGTCCAAACAGACACTGATTCTGAATCGAAACTTAAGAACAATATATCTCCTTCAATTCTCAGTGAAACCAGATGGTTCTTGGGTCAAAACTGGAGCATTTCGTGTCTAGTTTCTAAAGAAATAGGAATCAGATTCAAATGATGTCTGTGTAGTGAGTTACAGAACAATTACCCAAGACTGTTCAAAACAGTTTCTGCAGAATTTTGCCATAAGTTGTTATCTTCAACCCACCACGAAATGGAGCTTCTATACGCCGGCACTAACGCAACAGTCCAAGCTATTGCCTTCCTCAGTCCTCCTTTTAACTTCATGGTTCAGATTCCTCTTCCAATCTGGACATGCAACTCCATCTTTCCATAAAGAAAAGTAAGAAGTTCTTAAAACAACATTTGTGGATAACCAATTGAAACTAAAACTGTTTGTGGAGAAGACAGCAGGACCCTCTTCACAATGTGACACCCATCTGCACGAATTTGAATTCCAATCCCTCTTGATAGTCCTAAAATGTACTCCCTAACTCTCCATTTCAACATGCAACACTTTAAGTTAAACTTCCCAGCTCTAAAAAGGACATGCAAGCTGAATGTGATGAAGAGAAGTGCTTGAGGTGAAATTTCTGGTTTATGAGGATAATGAGATGAGTGAAGTGTATAGGTTAGGAGGAGCTAATAATGCAGGAGGAAAACCAGAATCTCTCCCTCCCTTCTTCTCTCAAGCTCTCGCCCAATTTCTCCTCTCTATTTCTTTCTCTCGACTTTTCTCCCTTTTCCAATACTCTTTCTTTCAGTTTTTAACAAATGTCTGTAGTGTTGTTTAATGTAGCTTAAGGTGGTTATTGGGTGAGAAGAGGGTACATGGTAAGAGTGTGTGTCCTACGGATAAAAATTAAAATGCTCTTGAACTAAATGCACCCCTTCCTATACTTATGTACCACTCCAACACAATTAACTTTAAATTAGCAAACAAGCATATATCTAATAAATCCATATAAACAAGGCATTAAATCATTTAACTTAGTTAATCGATTAACTATGACCAAAATACCCCTGATGGCTAATAAATTTTAACTAAACACGTAATGCTCATAATAATTCAATCAAGCAATTCACTTTCAAATCGATTTATTTTCAACCAAGTCCATAAATCACTAAATAATAATTCACACCAAATAATTTAAAAAGCGAAAATTGGGAATATTACAATACTAGATCAATTGGTAGTGGGAATGCATTGAGCTTGTACCTAAGCCTCAGGGTACAAGGTTCGATTCCCACGGAAGGCAAAAACTCTACATGGGGGGTAGAGAAGGTCATGAGTGCATCGCTGGGTAGCCTACTAAGTCAGAAAAGGGCCCAGGATGTTACAAAAAAAGGCGCCTTTTTTTGTAACAGCCCAACCCTTTTACCTACTCTGAGGCTTATGGCATTGGCACTGTACATCATGACCTTCTCCACCCCCCATGTGGAGTTTTTGCCTTCCGTGGGAATCGAACCTTGTACCCTGAGGCTTAGGTACAAGCTCAATGCATTCCCACTACCAATTGAGCTAGTAGCTCAATTGGTAGTGGGAATGCATTGAGCTTGTACCTAAGCCTCGGGGTACAAGGTTCGATTCCCACGGAAGGCAAAAACTCCACATGGGGGGTGGAGAAGGTCATGATGTACAGTGCCAATGCCATAAGCCTCAGAGTAGGTAAAAGGGTTGGGCTGTTACACCTTTCATTCTGCTTTTTCGCTTCGGCAAAATGCAGATCCACAGCAATTGTCTCCCAAAATAACAGTGCCAACAGTCCATATTTTGACTTTGATTACCCTATTAATCAAGCTGAGGGGGATTTTGAGGAAGACTGGGAAGCTCCTGCAGAACTCGTGAGGTTAATGAAACAGGAAGAAAGAGTAATTCAGCCACACGGAGAATCTACTGAAGTGATCAACTTGGGTACAGCTGAGAGCAAGAAAGAGGTCAAAGTGGGTACCGCCATGAATGACGAGGATCTCATGAAGTTGGTTCAGCTATTGCACGATTATATGGATGTGTTTGCATGGTCCTACCAAGATATGCTTGGGTTGGATACTGACATTGTGATGCATAAGTTGCCAGTCAACCCTGAATGCCCGCCTGTGAAGCAGAAACTTAGAAGGATGAAGCCTAAGATGTCCCTAAAGATTAGGGATGAGATAAAAAAGCAGTTTGACGCCGGATTCCTAGCGGTGGCCAAATACCCACAGTGGGTTGCCAATATTGTCCCGGTTCCTAAGAAGGACGGGAAGGTCAGAATGTGCGTTGACTACCGAGATCTAAATCGTGCTAGTCTTAAAGACGATTTTCCTTTGCCCCACATTGATGTCTTAGTGGATAGTACAGCTCAACACTCGTTATTCTCCTTCTTGGATGGATATTCGGGATATAATCAGATCAAGATGGACCCCGAAGATATGGAAAAGACAACTTTCATAACGCTTTGGGGAACGTTCTGTTACAAGGTCATGCCATTCGGGTTAAAGAATGCTGGTGCAACCTACCAAAGGGCCATGGTCACGCTGTTTCACGACATGATGCATAAGGAGATTGAGGTTTATGTGGATGACATGATCGCAAAATCTAAAAGCGACGAGGAGCATATTGTCAATCTGCAGAAGCTCTTTGAACGGTTGAGGAAATATAAACTCAAGTTAAACCCGGCCAAGTGCACGTTTGGGGTGAGATCAGGGAAGTTGTTAGGCTTGATTGTCAGCCAGAAGGGAATCGAGGTGGATCCAAACAAAGTAAAAGCCATCCTCGAGATGCCGGTGCCCAAAACAGAGAAAGAAGTCCGTGGTTTCCTCGGAAGGTTGAATTACATCTCCCGATTCATCTTCCAGTTGACTGCTACTTGTGAGCCGATCTTCAAACTGCTGTGCAAAAATCAAGAGTTGAAGTGGAATGACCAGTGTCAAGCTGCCTTTGAGAAAATCAAGGTGTACTTGCAGAATCCACCAGTCTTAATGCCACCTGTGTCAGGCAGGCCTCTCATCTTATACGTTACAGTGCTAGATAATTCAATGGGCTGTGTGTAACACCCTATTTTCTACCCAACGGTTTATTAAAAAAAATATCAGAGTTCTTCGCGCCAAAAGAGTGTCACATTTTTCGAACCGGAAAACCACTTCGCAAACAGAGTACTTTAATTATAACTAACTTCTTTTCAAAAACATGCAGCGGGAATAAAAAGGTTTAACTTGGCAATCATACTTCAAAAGGTTTACAACTTAGAAAGGCATATACATAACACATAAGGAAAGACACAAGGACAACCCTCCCGAGTGCTACGTATCAGAGCCGACTCGACCATACTAGAAGAAGAATCTCTAGCCACCTTCAGTCACCGACACCTGCAGGTTGCCGGCATACGAGGCAACACGACGCAGTAGGGTGAGTCTCAATACATAGATAATAATAGATAAAACAAGAAACACAGTATAATAGGCACACCAGGGATACCATCAATTTACTACACCAATAATACAGTTACACCAAATCTAGTTACGCCGAATACTGTTACACCAAGTACCGTCACACCAAATACAGTTACACCCAGAATACAGTTACACCATTAGTTCAAGAAGACGCAATCAAACACAGGACGCGTATGCAATGTATGAGATGCAACCCAAAACTCCACTGGGCATATGCATGTGGATCCATTCACCAAAATTGCCTTGAGGGCATTCACCAAACACCAAAAATATTTTAGGAGGCCGAGGCCTATTCACCAGAAATTTATAATAAGGCCGAAGCCTAAGGCCGAAGCCTATTCACCAAAAATGCATATGATTATGTGACACCATGACAATGCATCAAGCACAACAAAATCACCAAAGTACGCTATAGCATATTCACCAATAGTTTTACTTATTCACCAACACCAAAAGAGGATCATAGACCCCATTCACCAATAATTTATATACTCACCAATCACCAAGATATATTCACCATTAATATGCATCATAAACATCACAATCACATCACGACATCGTCATAAACATCACCTTTACATTATTAGCCAGTTAGTACAGTTTTTAGAAACAACCCGAATGGTTCCCAGACTGGACAGATTCTGTCCTTCCACTTCAAATCACTCTAAACTGACTTACACTTGACCAAATGGAACAAAACCTTAGCCTTAACAAAAGCAATTTGAGTATAGTTTCTAATGGAAAAAGAATCGTTCAAATCAGAGTTCAATTGAAGACACAAGACCTGAAACACTGAACCTATACCTAGTTTAAGTCCAGAAATTTGACCTGACTTGGGACGCTCATAACTCGAGCTACACTACTCCAAATTTAACCAAACCAGTGCCAAAGTGACAAAAATTAAGTCTGTTTTCTAACAAAAAAAGTCCCATAATTGTTTGACGAACAGAAAGTTCCCAGTTTCAAAAATACCGAACCTACGCCCAGAATGCTTCCAGAATATTACCATAACTTGTGGAATTCATATCTCGAGCTACACAACTCTAAACGCAACCAAACCAGTGTCAAATTAACAAGCATTCAATCAAGTTTTCGAAATGACAAACCACATAATTTTTCAATTAGTAAAACGTTCTCAGTCACTGAAATACTAAACCTATGTCAGAACATCTCAAAACACTGAATTCAACAACACAAACAACCATCACACTTCAGCCACATATATATCAAACGATCACCCAATCACTCAAATATTTCATGAACCAATTTAAACAACTACTCCTAACACCTAATCACCATGATTTCGTGGTTTATAAATTATTAACTATGAACGAGAGCCCCCTTACCTTATTAATTGAAGAACACCTATCTCTTGGTGAGCAAGCTACCATCAAAATTCAGCAACTAAGATCCTCCTCTCCCTCCTTGGTGCATGCGAAATCTTACTCTCTCTCTCCTCTAGGGTTTGGCCGTACACATCTTCTTTTTCACTAGGGTTTTGCGCCCTTCTTCTTCTTTTCCCTCTTGCTTGTGCGCCACTCCTCCTCTTCTCTATGGAAGCCACGAAATTCCTCTCTTTTTCCTTGCCTTGGCCGCCACTCCTTAGCTCTCACTCTCTCACAAAATCTAATTTTTCTCAACTAATGAAACCCTAACTTAAAAACTCGTTATTTATAGGCTCACTTAACCAATCATGGGCTTTCTTAGTTTATGACTTAATCATGGGCCTCCACTAACACCTCTAATTCGCCACCACCTATCCACATATACTAACAACTAATTATTTCTAATATTCTATCACATAAAATCCCTAAATAATTATTCCTATCATTTTATTTTATTTTTCTCAAACACAAACCCTAGATAATTAATTAAATAAATTAACTAATTATTTTGGGCTGTTACAACTTTCCCCCCCTAAAAAGAATTTCGCCCTCGAAATTTACCCGCTAAAACTAACACTCTCCCACTAACAATCACACACAGTTCACACAGCAGGGAAGGTCAAAAACAAACCAGACAACAGCACATAGGGATACACAAAACACATAACACTAGTAGGGATGTCTCCCCCACTAGATCACTTACCATTGGCAACTTTTGATGTACCTGCAACGCAAACATTGGTTAGCACTAAAAAGACAACAGTTGGTCGCTAACCGACACAACGACTCGATGACTTGGCCGGACGGACCAACCATTGCTCTGATACCACTAAGTAACACCCCATTTTCTACCCAACGGTTTATTAAAAAAAATATCAGAGTTCTTCGCGCCAAAAGAGTGTCACATTTTTCGAACCGGAAAACCACTTCGCAAACAGAGTACTTTAATTATAACTAACTTCTTTTCAAAAACATGCAGCGGGAATAAAAAGGTTTAACTTGGCAATCATACTTCAAAAGGTTTACAACTTAGAAAGGCATATACATAACACATAAGGAAAGACACAAGGACAACCCTCCCGAGTGCTACGTATCAGAGCCGACTCGACCATACTAGAAGAAGAATCTCTAGCCACCTTCAGTCACCGACACCTGCAGGTTGCCGGCATACGAGGCAACACGACGCAGTAGGGTGAGTCTCAATACATAGATAATAATAGATAAAACAAGAAACACAGTATAATAGGCACACCAGGGATACCATCAATTTACTACACCAATAATACAGTTACACCAAATCTAGTTACGCCGAATACTGTTACACCAAGTACCGTCACACCAAATACAGTTACACCCAGAATACAGTTACACCATTAGTTCAAGAAGACGCAATCAAACACAGGACGCGTATGCAATGTATGAGATGCAACCCAAAACTCCACTGGGCATATGCATGTGGATCCATTCACCAAAATTGCCTTGAGGGCATTCACCAAACACCAAAAATATTTTAGGAGGCCGAGGCCTATTCACCAGAAATTTATAATAAGGCCGAAGCCTAAGGCCGAAGCCTATTCACCAAAAATGCATATGATTATGTGACACCATGACAATGCATCAAGCACAACAAAATCACCAAAGTACGCCATAGCATATTCACCAATAGTTTTACTTATTCACCAACACCAAAAGAGGATCATAGACCCCATTCACCAATAATTTATATACTCACCAATCACCAAGATATATTCACCATTAATATGCATCATAAACATCACAATCACATCACGACATCGTCATAAACATCACCTTTACATTATTAGCCAGTTAGTACAGTTTTTAGAAACAACCCGAATGGTTCCCAGACTGGACAGATTCTGTCCTTCCACTTCAAATCACTCTAAACTGACTTACACTTGACCAAATGGAACAAAACCTTAGCCTTAACAAAAGCAATTTGAGTATAGTTTCTAATGGAAAAAGAATCGTTCAAATCAGAGTTCAATTGAAGACACAAGACCTGAAACACTGAACCTATACCTAGTTTAAGTCCAGAAATTTGACCTGACTTGGGACGCTCATAACTCGAGCTACACTACTCCAAATTTAACCAAACCAGTGCCAAAGTGACAAAAATTAAGTCTGTTTTCTAACAAAAAAAGTCCCATAATTGTTTGACGAACAGAAAGTTCCCAGTTTCAAAAATACCGAACCTACGTCCAGAATGCTTCCAGAATATTACCCTAACTTGTGGAATTCATATCTCGAGCTACACAACTCTAAACGCAACCAAACCAGTGTCAAATTAACAAGCATTCAATCAAGTTTTCGAAATGACAAACCACATAATTTTTCAATTAGTAAAACGTTCTCAGTCACTGAAATACTAAACCTATGTCAGAACATCTCAAAACACTGAATTCAACAACACAAACAACCATCACACTTCAGCCACATATATATCAAACGATCACCCAATCACTCAAATATTTCATGAACCAATTTAAACAACTACTCCTAACACCTAATCACCATGATTTCGTGGTTTATAAATTATTAACTATGAACGAGAGCCCCCTTACCTTATTAATTGAAGAACACCTATCTCTTGGTGAGCAAGCTACCATCAAAATTCAGCAACTAAGATCCTCCTCTCCCTCCTTGGTGCATGCGAAATCTTACTCTCTCTCTCCTCTAGGGTTTGGCCGTACACATCTTCTTTTCCACTAGGGTTTTGCGCCCTTCTTCTTCTTTTCCCTCTTGCTTGTGCGCCACTCCTCCTCTTCTCTATGGAAGCCACAAAATTCCTCTCTTTTTCCTTGCCTTGGCCGCCACTCCTTAGCTCTCACTCTCTCACAAAATCTAATTTTTCTCAACTAATGAAACCCTAACTTAAAAACTCGTTATTTATAGGCTCACTTAACCAATCATGGGCTTTCTTAGTTTATGACTTAATCATGGGCCTCCACTAACACCTCTAATTCGCCACCACCTATCCACATATACTAACAACTAATTATTTCTAATATTCTATCACATAAAATCCCTAAATAATTATTCCTATCATTTTATTTTATTTTTCTCAAACACAAACCCTAGATAATTAATTAAATAAATTAACTAATTATTTTGGGCTGTTACACTGTGTGTTGGGGCAGCATGATGAATCCGGGAAAAAGGAGCATGGCATATACTATCTTAGCAAAAAGTTCACTGATTGTGAGACAAGATATTCTATGCTGGAAAAGACTTGTTGTGCTCTAGTTTGGGCTGCTCACCGTTTAAGGCAGTACATGCTGAGTCACACCACTTGGTTGGTGTCAAAAATGGATCCAATCAAGTACATATTTGAGAAGCCAGCTCTTACAGGACGAATTGCCCGTTGGCAGATGCAATTATCAGAATACGATATCCTGTATGTCACACAAAAAGCAGTTAAAGGTAGTGCACTTGCTGAGTATTTGGCGTGTCAGGCGATTCCAGACTACCAACCAATGCATCATGATTTTCCTGATGAAGATATCATGGCACTGTTTGATGAGGTGAAGTCCCAAGAAAGTGAAAGGTGGAGAATGATCTTCGACGGTGCGTCAAATGTATGGGGGCATGGGGCAGGTGCTGTGTTAATATCTCCTGACAATCGCTTCGTTCCTGTCACTGCAAGGTTGAGCTTCTATGTCACAAACAACATAGCAGAGTATGAAGCGTGCATCTTGGGTATTCAAGCAGCCCTAGAATGGAAAGTTAAAAGGCTAGATGTGCATGGAGATTCAGCCCTGGTTATTCATCAAGTAAGAGGCGATTGGGAGACCAGAGATCCCAAACTGATTCCTTATTGTGTTTATGTGCAAGAGTTGATGGAGTCTTTTGACGAAATCACTTTCAAACACATCCCTCGAAGCGAAAACCAGCTGGCTGATGCATTGGCAACTTTATCATCCATGTTCAATATCAATTGTGAGAAAAGCTTGACTCATGTCACAATCCAGCACCGGAGTCTACCTGCGCATTACTACTGCATAGCCATAGATGAAGAGCCGGATGACAAGCCTTGGTATCATGATATCAAACAGTACATCATTGTTATACCCCGAAAAATCCCGTTTAGGGTTCTTCAATGTACAACGTAGAAAATTGTGAAGCCGCCACCAATATTTTAGTATTTAGACCAAAACATTAGAAAAAAGTCTTTTACAAAAAGGCGGGTGGTCTTTTGAAAAATAGAGATATGGGTTCGGGGGTCGGTTAGGAATGGGGAAGGTATTAGCACCCCATTCCTCCTTTCTACTGAAAGGGAACCTCTAATTAAATTGTGTGGTTTCAATGTTTGATTTGAAGAATAACTTAGATTTGCCTATTTTATTCTTATTTGAAGATGGATGGGAAATTGATGGAAAACTTATGTAAAGAGGGGGAAAAAGAGAGTTTTTTAGAGAAGAGCTCGACGGGGGTAACGACCCGCTCCTACGTATCTCCCGGTACAATGGAGAATTCAGAGCTACGTAGTTCTACCTTGGTTTTTGTTTTTTTTACTTTTTAGGCGAGTTTTCGAAATAGGACGAGTACTAGTGAGTGACTAAACTAGCTAAGGCTATGGGTAATCACCGCTAAGTACTCAAAAGGAGTCGCTACTGCTAGTCAAACGAACTAAGGTTCTGGGTGACCGTTGGTAACAACTTGTTTTTATTCTCTTTTTGAAAGCTTTTTTTTGAAAAGGATTGATTTGTTTGATGACCAAACTAGCAAAGGCTATGGGTGGTCATCACTTATTGTTCTTTTTGGAGAAAGGAGATTGATGTCAATAGCTAGACGAACTACGGTTCTGATTAGCTACTAACGACAATGGGTTTGAAAACATTTTTGTTTGTTTTGAAAATGGAGGTTTTTTATTGTTGTGAAAGTGAAGATTTTTTTTTGATGTGCTTGACGAGAACAAGTCTCGCTCCTACGTATCCCAAGTGGGAATCAAAGCAACGTAGTTCTTGGAGCGAGAAAAAGAAGCCTTGAAGAAGGTGTTTGAAAAAGGAAGGAACTTTCATGATCAAACTAGCTAAGGCTATGGGTGATCTTTACTAGTTCACATGGCTTTTGAAAAAGGGAGAGCTTTCATGATCAAACTAGCTAAGGCTATGGGTGATCATTACTTGCTCACATTACTTTTATGAGTTTGAAATTGATTGAGTGCAAATGCAAAAACTGTTTTTAATTATGAATGCAAAAGGTTTTTGAAAATTGAAGTTGTTACTAATGAGTGACAAACTTGTTTTTGAACTTGAGTGCTAAAAGTTTTGAAACTGTAGATGTTACTAACGAGTAACGAATTGTCTTTCACATACAACATGGTTTTGAGGTTTGAAGTGTTAATATCGAGCAGCAATAAGTCTATGACTTTACAAAGTCTTTGCGAAAATCAAAACAGCCAAGTTGTGAACACCGATTCAACACTTTCAAGTACAACGAGCACACAAGTAATGAATGCAAAGCATGTAAGTAAATGATGCAAGTAGTTGAATCACTTTCAAGTAATCTTCAACACTTGGGGCAGGCACTAGGCATTAGTGTTGAATCACATTACTAAATCATCAACAAGAGATAAGTAATTAACTATGCAAATGAAACACAAAGGGATTGATTCACTTTGGGTGATCTCCCCTACTTGGGATATGCACTGGGCATAAGTATTTGGATCACATCACCCAATCATCAACAAGAGGTAAGTGATTAAACATAATGTGATATGCAAATAGTGAAACAAGTGTGAATGCAAGTGAAAATATTTTAATGAGAGGTGAAATGTAAATGGTAAAAAGTGAATGGTAAAATCTTTTTGTATTTTTGAGTAAAGAGTTAATGAATGAGGTAAAAACTCGTGGTAAGAAGTGAAAAGTAAGAATGAAAATGTTTTTAACTTTTTGGTAATTTTTTTAAGTGAATAGTAAAGTACATTGGTAAATGGTTAAAAACAAAACACATTTACACAAAATTATTTACACACACCAAATCGACAAAGCAAATTGCAACAAAAACTAGGTCATAAGAATAGCCTTGGCCGAATGCTTGCAAGCAATATTCACCAACAAATTTCATACCAAACATGACATAAATTGATGCATGAGAATGACATCAAACACAAACATAACATGGCACATGAGATTATAAGATAAAGATCAAGTAACACATACATTTATTCACACAAAAATTAAGGAAATGAAACAAACATCAAAACCCTAATTTCTACAAGTTGAACCCGAAGCTACACATGCTTGAAATCCAACCATTATTCACATTTTGGACATGAAATGAACTAGAAGAAACAAGATCCCTAAGATCTAACATGAGGCCGAAACCAAATCAAGGAGAAAAGAGCATTTTATTCATGAAACAAAGATGCAAAGATGATGATATGCAAAGATCACATAACACAACTTATTCAAAAGGGGTGAGATACCAAATCTCCCCCAACAGCCCCCTAATCTACATTTTGATGAATATGCAAAAGAGATAAGTTTTTTTTGATGCAAAAAGTTTATGAATGCAAAGAGTTCTAAGAGTTTACCTTGAGCCTTCACTAAACTATGCAAAAATGGAGAGCTAGTGAACCAATCAACCAAATCTTCAAAAGAACACCAACCAAGCCCTTGAAAACCTTCGAAATCCTAAGCTCTTGAGGGTATGAATCTGAACTTGAAGATGGTAGGAAGAAGATATGCGAAATGGGAGTGGGTTGGAAGTGATTTGGTGAAGAAAAATCAAAGGAACAATGGGTGGATGATGGTGAGTATGCTCACGGTTTTGGAGGCTCTTTTGAGAGAGTGTGCTAGGGTTTTTTTTGAGGAGTGAATGATCAGCCCAAGGTCCTTGTGAGCTGAGCACAAAATGGTATTTATAGAGGCCACTCAAAGTTGAGGGTAACTATGTCACTCCATCTCACTTGTGCTCTAGGATTGCATTTTAGTTTTGAACCAAGGGTCAAGATCAAATGTCACATGGATTAGGGGCAATTAGAAAGCACAAAGTGAGGAGAGAGAGGGCTGAGGGGCGCAGCTTAAGGAGGTGAGTGAAGGATAAGTTTAATTACAAAAATGTATTTTTCCATGAAGCTTATTACAAGAGTGCCATTTTAATTCAAATGAAGGGTGAGGATTGCATTTAGCACTTGAATGGAAGGCCATGATTTAAACACAATTTGCAACCAATAAAATAAATCAAAATGGGGGGAAAAGGGGCTGGAATTCGCAGCCAAGGAGAGAGAGTGAGTGGAATTGCAACTTGTACTATTGTACTACATTTGACCTTTCAAAATTCAAAGGGATATTCCTTATTCCCTTCTAGATAATTCTTCTAAATTCTTGCCATTTTGGGCTATGTCCCATGATTCAATAATTGGGCTCTGAATTTCATGATCTCACCGATCCCAAAATTGATTTATTGACCCCACTCCAAAGGAAATGACCATTTTGCCCTTTTGTTCAAAAACCGAATTTCATGCCAAAAATACTCCTATGATGCATAAAAAAAATGCACAACTCCACTCACTTGGACCCACATAAATTCCTCAAGAGATGCATAGTGGTTTTTACTGAGAAAATATTTATTTTAGTGAAATGACCAAAATGCCCTTTTGGTCCCAAAAACCCTGATTTTGCTCTAAACTTCATTTCCACTCTAACAATGATCCTGAGACCCTTTGGATGACTCTAAAACTCTAGAAATGCATGCATGATGAGAAAATAAGTCTTTTTGGTGAAATTACCAAAATACCCTTTGACCTAGGAAAAACCCTAGAAACCCTAGAAATGCTCTAAAGTGCTCTAAAATGCCATGCAATGCTTTTCTAACCCTAAAATGCATTCGGGAACCTCTAAGATGCAAGCATGATGCTCTTCCTAACCTCTAGGATGAATGCTAAGACTTGATTTATTTATTTTTGATTGAAAATTAGGGTTTTGACCTAAGCCGGACAAAATTGGGGTATGACAGCTGCCCCTCTTTATTTGGATTTTGACAAGGAATATGAATTGGCCGAAACATATTCCGAGGCAAAATAGAAATAAAGAATTCAGAAATTATACTGATTTTGTCTGCTTGGGAAAACCCGAATTTTCTCTCTTTTTTTTACTTAAATGAAAAGCCCGCCCTCAAAAAGCAGGAAAAAAAAAAGCTATAAAGAAAGCAGTAAAGAAAGTAACCTGGATGGACACTTGGGTCCTGAAGGGATGCTTGGATCCTGAATGAACACTGGGGTTCTGAAGGGACGCTGGGGTCCTGAATTCGGAGGTTGCCTAAAAACCTTCTAACGGACTCTTGTTGAGTCCGAGCTTAGGGGTGGCCTTCTCGAGCGGCCGATCAACATCAGGTCCGGAACTGATTTGATCAAAGGACGTCCATTATGCCTTAGGTTGACATAACTGATCCGAAGGACTTGACGAAGTCGGATGGATCCATCGCGTGCTCGTACACGATGTTGTGATCTGGATTGATGGAGTTCACTAACTCTGGGTTGATGGAGCTTACTAACTCTGGGTTGAGACTATCTAGTCTGAGGTAACTTCTATCTTGACTGGTACATGAAATGCATGCACTTGAATGCATGTGAATGCAATGATTGACTTTGGTGGAATGCTTTTTGTTATTTCTTCGCTCTTCTGAGATACAAATTGAAAGTGTAATGCACTACTGTTTGATGCCATGAAGCGATGAATGGTATGAATGGTATGAGAATGATGAATGATATGAAGATGGTGTGTTCTTTTATGTTCCGTTTTCTGCAATTCTTCTGTCTTTGTTTATGCTGTTTGTTTTCTTTAAGCAGCTTTCTTTTCTCTGCTTGTTTATTTTTGGAAGATAGACACTTTCGTATTGATGCGAGAACAGTAAATGAACACTGACGTGCAGACTGAAAGGTAAAATGGGCACTTGGCGTGCAAACAGAAACGGTAAAATGGGCACTTGCGTGCAGACAGATAAGTAAAAGGGGCACTTGGCGTGCAAACAGAAAAGTAAATGGGCACTTGGCGTGCAGAAAGCGGTAAATTGCCCAGGCTGCCTAAAACCTGTAATCCTTAAACGAACTCTCGATGAATCCGAGTTTGCACGTGGCTTTGAGGAGCACGCTTCCTGTTGGCCTTTTCGAGCGACCGGGGGGATCGTTATCATCTCCGGAACTGATATACAGATCAATGCACGGCGTCCGCTGTATCTTAGGCTTGATACAACTATTCCGTTGAACCTCACATGGGGCTGCGGTCCATCGTGTTGCTCGTACACGATGTGAGACCTGGGCAGAAGGGAGCGATGATCTCTGTGCTCCAATCCGCAATGCGCGCTTGAGCGCTCTCTTTTCTTTTCTCTCCTTCTTTTCTATTTCTCTCTTTCCTTTTTTTTCTTTCTGAACTCCCAACTTGGGGGAACATTTTCTCGAATCTGGGGGAGAGGGCTAACACCGAAGTGCTCATCCTCTCTTTGTACCTGTAGCTGAAAATGAACAAATGCATGCAATGCAAATGCCATGATTGCTGTTTTCTTTTTTCTTATGATGAATGATGAGTTTCTTATTTCCTTTGTCTACGTCGGATGAATGCATGATCTTCTACTGTTCCTATATGCTTGATGAATGCAATGATTTTCTTTTTCTTTTGCTTATGTCTGATGAATGCATGATTTTCTCCTGTTCTTATATGTCTTTTTCTCTTTCTCTAGCTTCTCTTCTTTTTGTTGCTCTCTTGGCTCTTCTCTTTTCTCTCTTTTGGCTTCTCTTTTTGCTCTCTTAAGAATCATGCGAATGCAAAGCTTTGATGGAATGCTCATGTATTTTAATGCAAAGGAAACCTCCCCCTTTTTTTTGAAATGGGAATATTGCTATAAAATGATGAATAACATGAAATGATGAATGACATGGGATGTTCTAGCTTTCTTTTCTTCTATGAGATGCAAGTATTAATGTGATGCAACTGTATTGCTTTGATGTTTGAATGCAAATGTATGCGGTGATTGATGCTTTAATGAATGAAATGCTCCTGTTCTAACTTCTGTTTGTTTCTTTTTGCTTCTTCTATGAAATGCAAACATTAATATGATGCAATGCTCTGATGCAATGATTCTTGTTCTTTTTTCTTTTATGGAAATGCTAACGTTAATATGATGCATATGCACTGCTTTAATGTTTGATGATTGAATGACAAAGGAATGCTTTGTGAAATGATGAATGACATGGAATGCTTTTGTGTTGCTTCTGTGGTTTCTTTGCTTTGTTTTCTTTTTGCTTTCTTTGCTTTTTCTGTGAAATATCTGACGCTAAATGTAATGCTCTAATGATGAATGACATGCAATGATTTTGTTCTTTTCCTTTTTTATGAAGTGCGAACATTAATATGATGCCAATGCAATGAAAAGATTTCTGCTTTTTCTGTGCAACTGACGTGGAACGTTTTTTTCTTTTTGCTATGTGATGAATGCACAAAATGTGAAGATGCAAATGTAATGCTTTGATGCATATGCCATAATGCCTAGATGCATGAGGTAAACATTTTTGTGATGATGAGATGCGAGACTTTGAATGCAAGGACTTGAGATGATTATTGACCACTCTGTTGAAAAATTGAATTTGATTCAAACTCTGGTGTTCTCAAGGTTTTCATTTACAAACAACCTCACTTGTGTTCTCTTTCTTTCCATGATGACTGAATTTTAGATATCACGTAAACAAACTTGGGTTCTCTCCTTTGAGGCATTATCTAGTAAGCATGCATAGGAGTGCAAATGTGAATGAATGAGTCAGTTAATTTGGAATTGGTTCAGGGCATGGACTTTTATGGCAAGTGAAGGAATGACCGACATGGCTATTGCCGAAGCTTGTGAGGGATCAAGAGATACAAGATTGCCCCAATTCAGGTCTTTGATGAGTGAATAGTTTGCCCCTGTCTTGTGGTGACAACAACTAGGGGCGTAGAAGGTGATGAATTGGGAATGCTTCGGCTTTTGAAAGGGAAAGTGGATCAAAAGAGATTTTGTCTCAACCCATAAAGTTTGATGTTGCCCCAGTCATAACAGGGACAAAACTGCCCCAATTAGAATGACAAGGCCTTGTTTAGGATAGTGAGTTGAGAGATTGCCCCGGTGAGGTTTTTATGGGAATGAATGAGGTGAAGGAATGGGAGTGTACTTGCCCTCACTTTGGAAGTATTGACAATTGGAGTGACATGGGATGGGCATTTGAACAGACTTTCCCAAGACCAGGGTGGGTGGGTGGTGAAGAGAATGCCCCAACTTTTGGGTCTGAGTGGTATTCTCAGTGCAAATCTTTGGTTTTCTACTGATGTCTTGACTTTTGGTGCGACAGAACCCTTACCTGGTGATCACTAAACCTTGTTTTAATGCATCTTGAATGTGTTTTGGAGCGCAAGTCCCTCTTTTTTATTTTGTCAGCTTTCTTTTTTCTGACTGTTCGTTTTCGTTTCCTCAGTTCTCTTTTTTCTGAGGGTTTATTCTTTTTTGATCAGCTTTCTTTTTTCTGATCGTTTGCTTTTCTTTTGAGCAAACACATTGTACATAGATAAGCTTGTTCGTCCTAAGATTAGAATTTGAGTGAACAAAAGCAACCGGTCATTGATCGGAACGGACTTTTCGGGATTGTGGTGTTTTGTGGAGGAAGGAGGGTTAGGCTTAATGAAGTGTTTGAGGCTAATGGGGGGATGAGTTTTGTTCGGCGTTGATTGACGGTTAATGGTCTATGAGGAAGATGGTTATTGGGCTTGTTTGGGCTCTGTTAAAGCAAATTCGTGCCTCATGGTAGAATGACTAAGGGGTTTGATGTTGAGGCCAAAGGAAGTGTTTGAAGGCTTATGGAGTCAGGTGTTGGAATGATGAAGTGTTTGAAGGTTTATTTAGACAAGGATCTCTTGTATTTTGTGGTAACATGTACCAGCTCACCACTTACATTTCTTTTGTATTTTCTTTTGTTTTGGGATTTTCATTTTTGAATCCCCCTTTTTTGATTTTCTCTTTTTCCCCTTTTTTTTTATGATTCTTTTCCTTCTTTGACTCGGGAGAGCTGATAAAAAGTGATGCACTGTTTTTCTTTATTTGGGGTGATCCTTGTCTAGGGTGATCTTTGGATTTTGGTTTTTCTTGGCTCAAGGTGGGTAGGAAAGGGACTTTCTGGGATTTTGAGGGTTTTTGAGGGGATGGCCAAACTTCATTTCAAATCCCGATTGCTTATTTCTATAAGACTTAACTTTAGAACAATAATTTATCTATCTTCATGTGTTTGCTCTTTTTTCCTTTTTTGTGCCCTAATTATTGCCTGGACCGCTCATTGCGAGTTTTCAGTCCACCAGGCGCTCTTTTTTGCCTAGGCCGCCCTTTGCGGGTTTTCAACCTAGCGAGCTTGTTCTCTTGTTTATTATATTATTATTATTATTATTTGAGAGACTCGCACTGAAGGAAAATGATATTAATCAAGGGGAATTAATGATCACAGAATTGCCCCAGCATGGAGGACTTAAAGCATTAGAATGAACCAAAAGTCAAATACGCACTGATGGGGAGAATATGCACTTTATGGGTGGACGGGGCGGGACTAGACTTGGATGGGGAATGATGATGAAGGAAATTGGCTGACTGCACGTGGCATGCATGCTTACTAGAAGAACGCTTCACAGAGAGTTAATATTGGTTAAGACATGATATGAAAACTATTTTTTTTGATGAACTGTTTCAGTCTTTTACCATGGAACGGATGAGATGTAATGTCTTTTTTGAAGTAAATACAAATGAGCTATTGATTTGAAAAACTGAGTGCCTTGGAACACCTTGAGTTTGCAACCAAGTAAGGATAAACTTTTTCAGAAAGGATGATTGTTTCGCAAAAACGTCTCGCTTCTCATCACAACTCTTATTTTATGCAATGAATGAATGAACAAATTATGATATGCAAGTATGAAGCAAATGCGTGGAGAATGACCACTCGAAGAGTGTGGCTTATTCTAAATAATTTTGTTATTTTTAATGCAAGACAAAATATGGAATGCCAATGCGAATGATGCAAGAATGATGCTTCTTCTCAAAATGATTTTTATAGAGGCAAGATAAGATATGAAATGCCGATGCCCCCTTTTTCTTTTGAATGATGAAAGATGCAGGAATGGTGCTTTTTTCTAAATGATGATTTTTTTTAGAGGCAAGGCAAAGTATGAAATGCCAATGCCCCTTCCTTTTTGTAAGATGCATGTATGGAGGAATGATGTATTTGAACTAAAGTGATAAGGTTAACGAAATGGCGCATGAATGCTACATTTTGAATAAATTTGATGATGATTTTTATTCATGATTATGAATGAGATGCTTTCTTGTTTTCATTTTTTGTGTGCAATGAAATGCATGATACTCACAATGATTTTTTTTGTTTTTTAGTTTTGGAACATGATTTTGAAAATTATTTGGAGATGCAAATGACTTATTGGAAAAAAAAGGTTTTAGAAAAATGTGTTTGACGGGGTATGACCCGCTCCTACGTATCCCCATTGTAATGAGGAATCAAAGCTTGCGTAGTTCTGCTGTGCCTTTTTTGAAATAATGCTTATGCATGAACGCCTCGTCTTGGATGAACTCGACGAGGATGAAATGCTTATGCTATGCAGATGATAATTGTTTTTGCTTCATCTTTATGTGATGAAAGGGAATGCAAGATGAATGATGATTTTTTTTCAAAATTGGAACTTTATTTAATGCAAATGACGCAATGACGTAATGATACAATGATGTGATGACGTAAGGATGCTTCTTTTTTGTGTTTTTGCAGAAAGAGGATATTTACAGGTGGTGATTTGAAAACTTTCACACTATACGCCACCTCATATAGGCATTTTATTGAAAAGGAAAAGCACATCTTTTTTGATTTTCGAAAATTCTGAGGGAAAATTGATTGAACCGAATGCACGATGCAGCACACAATTTGGAAAGCCCTTGTGACCTAAAATGGGGTAGAACCTATGATCTAAGACACTTTAGGGATAATCTTCTCATGTAGCTCTATTCACACCCTCACAAAGGTCATCAGAGCCACGGTCTCTTTCACGAAATTCCTTGTAAATGCAGCAAACTACTAGGTACAAGGTATCATGGAAGAGCACAACTCTGATTGAAACTTTCGCGAGTAGCCAAACGGACAAAGGTCCTGATGGGCTCCCACTACTCGAATCCACTCATCCTAAGATACCCTAACAGACCTGGGTTATGGTCTCTTTCTCTATTCATAAAATCTCGGGGTACAAGTGGTGTGTGCGAAGGGCATTTCCTCAAAACTACCCCACCTGCAGATGAAAATCCAGACAGTCCAGATAATAGCATGTCGTCTACCCTAGGGTTTAATATCATTCAAATACAACTAGCCTAGGGTACCAACAACACACACATTGCTTATTTCAGAAAGGGAGCTAGGAAGAAGGGAACATGGGGATTGGAAGAATGCATGGGCGTAAGCGATAAAAGAAAGGGAATAAAAGATGAGACAGGGAATCATAGAAGAAGACAAATGCATATGCCTACAATCAATGATAAGAAAGAAAGGCAAACAAGGTTTTAATCAAATCAACAATACATTAAACCACACATTTAAATTAGTTAGGCTTGACCCTCGTTTTTTAAAAAGTATCCCCAGTGAAGTCGCCAGCTGTTATACCCCGAAAAATCCCGTTTAGGGTTCTTCAATGTACAACGTAGAAAATTGTGAAGCCGCCACCAATATTTTAGTTTTTAGACCAAAACATTAGAAAAAAGTCTTTTACAAAAAGGCGGGTGGTCTTTTGAAAAATAGAGATATGGGTTCGGGGGTCGGTTAGGAATGGGGAAGGTATTAGCACCCCATTCCTCCTTTCTACTGAAAGGGAACCTCTAATTAAATTGTGTGGTTTCAATGTTTGATTTGAAGAATAACTTAGATTTGCCTATTTTATTCTTATTTGAAGATGGATGGGAAATTGATGGAAAACTTATGTAAAGAGGGGGAAAAAGAGAGTTTTTTTGAGAAGAGCTCGACGGGGGTAACGACCCGCTCCTACGTATCTCCCGGTACAATGGAGAATTCAGAGCTACGTAGTTCTACCTTGGTTTTTGTTTTTTTTTACTTTTTAGGCGAGTTTTCGAAATAGGACGAGTACTAGCGAGTGACTAAACTAGCTAAGGCTATGGGTAATCACCGCTAAGTACTCAAAAGGAGTCGCTACTGCTAGTCAAACGAACTAAGGTTCTGGGTGACCGTTGGTAACAACTTGTTTTTATTCTCTTTTTGAAAGCTTTTTTTTGAAAAGGATTGATTTGTTTGATGACCAAACTAGCAAAGGCTATGGGTGGTCATCACTTATTGTTCTTTTTGGAGAAAGGAGATTGATGTCAATAGCTAGACGAACTACGGTTCTGATTAGCTACTAACGACAATGGGTTTGAAAACATTTTTGTTTGTTTTGAAAATGGAGGTTTTTTATTGTTGTGAAAGTGAAGATTTTTTTTTGATGTGCTTGACGAGAACAAGTCTCGCTCCTACATATCCCAAGTGGGAATCAAAGCAACGTAGTTCTTGGAGCGAGAAAAAGAAGCCTTGAAGAAGGTGTTTGAAAAAGGAAGGAACTTTCATGATCAAACTAGCTAAGGCTATGGGTGATCTTTACTAGTTCACATGGCTTTTGAAAAAGGGAGAGCTTTCATGATCAAACTAGCTAAGGCTATGGGTGATCATTACTTGCTCACATTACTTTTATGAGTTTGAAATTGATTGAGTGCAAATGCAAAAACTGTTTTTAATTATGAATGCAAAAGGTTTTTGAAAATTGAAGTTGTTACTAATGAGTGACAAACTTGTTTTTGAACTTGAGTGCTAAAAGTTTTGAAACTGTAGATGTTACTAACGAGTAACGAATTGTCTTTCACATACAACATGGTTTTGAGGTTTGAAGTGTTAATATCGAGCAGCAATAAGTCTATGACTTTACAAAGTCTTTGCGAAAATCAAAACAGCCAAGTTGTGAACACCGATTCAACACTTTCAAGTACAACGAGCACACAAGTAATGAATGCAAAGCATGTAAGTAAATGATGCAAGTAGTTGAATCACTTTCAAGTAATCTTCAACACTTGGGGCAGGCACTAGGCATTAGTGTTGAATCACATTACTAAATCATCAACAAGAGATAAGTAATTAACTATGCAAATGAAACACAAAGGGATTGATTCACTTTGGGTGATCTCCCCTACTTGGGATATGCACTGGGCATAAGTATTTGGATCACATCACCCAATCATCAACAAGAGGTAAGTGATTAAACATAATGTGATATGCAAATAGTGAAACAAGTGTGAATGCAAGTGAAAATATTTTAATGAGAGGTGAAATGTAAATGGTAAAAAGTGAATGGTAAAATCTTTTTGTATTTTTGAGTAAAGAGTTAATGAATGAGGTAAAAACTCGTGGTAAGAAGTGAAAAGTAAGAATGAAAATGTTTTTAACTTTTTGGTAATTTTTTTAAGTGAATAGTAAAGTACATTGGTAAATGGTTAAAAACAAAACACATTTACACAAAATTATTTACACACACCAAATCAACAAAGCAAATTGCAACAAAAACTAGGTCATAAGAATAGCCTTGGCCGAATGCTTGCAAGCAATATTCACCAACAAATTTCATACCAAACATGACATAAATTGATGCATGAGAATGACATCAAACACAAACATAACATGGCACATGAGATTATAAGATAAAGATCAAGTAACACATACATTTATTCACACAAAAATTAAGGAAATGAAACAAACATCAAAACCCTAATTTCTACAAGTTGAACCCGAAGCTACACATGCTTGAAATCCAACCATTATTCACATTTTGGACATGAAATGAACTAGAAGAAACAAGATCCCTAAGATCTAACATGAGGCCGAAACCAAATCAAGGAGAAAAGAGCATTTTATTCATGAAACAAAGATGCAAAGATGATGATATGCAAAGATCACATAACACAACTTATTCAAAAGGGGTGAGATACCAAATCTCCCCCAACAGCCCCCTAATCTACATTTTGATGAATATGCAAAAGAGATAAGTTTTTTTTGATGCAAAAAGTTTATGAATGCAAAGAGTTCTAAGAGTTTACCTTGAGCCTTCACTAAACTATGCGAAAATGGAGAGCTAGTGAACCAATCAACCAAATCTTCAAAAGAACACCAACCAAGCCCTTGAAAACCTTCGAAATCCTAAGCTCTTGAGGGTATGAATCTGAACTTGAAGATGGTAGGAAGAAGATATGCGAAATGGGAGTGGGTTGGAAGTGATTTGGTGAAGAAAAATCAAAGGAACAATGGGTGGATGATGGTGAGTATGCTCACGGTTTTGGAGGCTCTTTTGAGAGAGTGTGCTAGGGTTTTTTTTGAGGAGTGAATTATCAGCCCAAGGTCCTTGTGAGCTGAGCACAAAATGGTATTTATAGAGGCCACTCAAAGTTGAGGGTAACTATGTCACTCCATCTCACTTGTGCTCTAGGATTGCATTTTAGTTTTGAACCAAGGGTCAAGATCAAATGTCACATGGATTAGGGGCAATTAGAAAGCACAAAGTGAGGAGAGAGAGGGCTGAGGGGCGCAGCTTAAGGAGGTGAGTGAAGGATAAGTTTAATTACAAAAATGTATTTTCCATGAAGCTTATTACAAGAGTGCCATTTTAATTCAAATGAAGGGTGAGGATTGCATTTAGCACTTGAATGGAAGGCCATGATTTAAACACAATTTGCAACCAATAAAATAAATCAAAATGGGGGGAAAAGGGGCTGGAATTCGCAGCCAAGGAGAGAGAGTGAGTGGAATTGCAACTTGTACTATTGTACTACATTTGACCTTTCAAAATTCAAAGGGATATTCCTTATTCCCTTCTAGATAATTCTTCTAAATTCTTGCCATTTTGGGCTATGTCCCATGATTCAATAATTGGGCTCTGAATTTCATGATCTCACCAATCCCAAAATTGATTTATTGACCCCACTCCAAAGGAAATGACCATTTTGCCCTTTTGTTCAAAAACCGAATTTCATGCCAAAAATACTCCTATGATGCATAAAAAAAATGCACAACTCCACTCACTTGGACCCACATAAATTCCTCAAGAGATGCATAGTGGTTTTTACTGAGAAAATATTTATTTTAGTGAAATGACCAAAATGCCCTTTTGGTCCCAAAAACCCTGATTTTGCTCTAAACTTCATTTCCACTCTAACAATGATCCTGAGACCCTTTGGATGACTCTAAAACTCTAGAAATGCATGCATGATGAGAAAATAAGTCTTTTTGGTGAAATTACCAAAATACCCTTTGACCTAGGAAAAACCCTAGAAACCCTAGAAATGCTCTAAAGTGCTCTAAAATGCCATGCAATGCTTTTCTAACCCTAAAATGCATTCGGGAACCTCTAAGATGCAAGCATGATGCTCTTCCTAACCTCTAGGATGAATGCTAAGACTTGATTTATTTATTTTTGATTGAAAATTAGGGTTTTGACCTAAGCCGGACATAATTGGGGTATGACAATCATCAGTAGAGAATACCCTCCTGGGGCATCTGAAAATGACAAGAGAACTCTTCGGCGACTGTCAAGGAATTTCTTCCTCAGCGGTGAGGTTCTCTACAAAAGGAATTATGACATGGTCCTCTTAAGGTGTGTTGCTAAAGAAGAAGCTGAAAGAATCATGAAAGATGTACACGAGGGCTCATTCGGAACTCATTCCAGTGCGCATACTATGGCTAGACAGATTTTAAGGGCGGGCTATTACTGGTTGCAGATGGAAGGTGACTGCTACAGCTTTGTCCGAAAGTGCCACAAGTGTCAAATCTACGCTGACCACATTCATGTGCCGCCTGCCAAATTGAATGTTCTGACTGGATCCTGGCCGTTTTCAATGTGGGGAATGGATGTCATCGGTCCCATTGAACCCAAAGCATCAAATGGGCATCGCTTCATCTTGGTCGCCATTGACTATTTCACGAAGTGGGTTGAAGCTGCCTCATACTCCAGTGTAACCAGTTCAGTGGTTGCCAAATTTGTGAAGAAGGAACTGATTTGCCGTTATGGTCTTCCTAACAAGATCATCACTGATAACGGCAGCAATCTGAATAGCAAAATGATGAAGGGCCTGTGCGCAAAGTTCAAAATTCAGCATCATAATTCTTCCCCCTATCGGCCCAAGATGAATGGAGCAGTGGAGGCAGCTAACAAGAACATCAAAAAGATTGTGCAAAAAATGGTGGTCACATACAAGGATTGGCATGAAATGCTTCCCTTTGCTTTGCATGGCTATCGTACTTCAGTGCGTACCTCAACCGGGGCAACTCCTTTCTCTCCGGTATACGGGTCAGAGGCGGTCCTCCCAATCGAGGTTGAGATACCATCCCTACGGGTACTCATGGAAGCTAAACTGGAAGAAGCAGAGTGGGTGCAGGCTCGTCTGGATCAGCTAAACCTCATTGAGGAAAAAAGAATTGCAGCTTTGTGTCATGGGCAGCTGTACCAACAGAGAATGAGAGCAGCTTTTGACAAGAAAGTCCGTCACCGTGAATTCAAGCAGGGAGATTTGGTGCTTAAGAAGATCTTGCCCATCCAGACTGATCCCCGAGGGAAATGGACACCCACTTATGACGGCTCGTATGTGGTCAAGAAAGCCTTTTCTGGAGGAGCACTGATACTCACGAACATGGACGGAGAGGATTTAAGGAACCCAGTCAATTCCGATCAAGTGAAGAAGTATTATGCCTGAAAGAAATAGACGAAAAAAGAGAAAGACAAGCCAAGTAAGAGTTAGCTCGCTAGGTTGAAAACCCGAAAGGGCGGCCTAGGCAAAATCAGAGCGACCCGGTGGATTGAAAACCCGCAAAGGGCGATCCAGGCAAAAATTAGGGTCAGAAAACTTGGGCATGAAAAGTAAAGAAAGGCATACAACTCCTCTGAAGACTTGGATGAGGGAGTGATCAAGGTCAAGGACATAAATGTTTAGCACTGTTCCACAGAGACGGACAGTCAGAATTTAACTTCTCTTTTTTTTCGTGTCTTTTTATAGTTTAAACTTTCAAGTGTAATAAACAATCGGCGTAACTTCTTGTGCGACCGGTTTCCGCATTAATAAAGTTCAACTTTCTCATATCTGTTCACTCTTTTATTTTCTGCTTTTTTTTTTGCTCAAAATAAATGTTTTATAATGATGGTGATGATGACCTGTAAAACATGTGCATAAATCATGGAGCATTACAATTATTGCAAAGTCCCTAAAGGTCGCGGAAAAAAGCAATTCCCCAAAACCAGTTAATCATGCAAGAGAAAGCGATTGCACTCACGATTGCTTCAAACGGCGAAGTCAAAGCCAACATGCACTCGGCCCATGAGCCCCGCAATTCCAGTGGGTTTCTCAGTCTCGTGCCATGAGTGTCGCGGGTTGGCTGAACCAGCCAAAATAAGCCAAAAGAGCAAAAGAAAAAACAAACGATCAGAAAAAGAAACCTGATCAAAGAATGAAAAGCCAAGAAAAAACAAACAGTCAGAAAAAAGAAAGCTGACAAAAGAAACGAAGAATCAAGAATAGCATCCCATTGCATTCATCATTCCACTAAATCATCACATCGCATGCACTCACATGACATGCATTCGCATAACGGACTTTGCATAGCATGCATTCATATTCCATGCACCATGTCTTGCATCTGCTAACGTGTGCAGGTGTCCTGGATCAGTGCAATGGCATTGATCATCAATCAGAGCAAGCTGAAGAAAGGTCCGTTAACCTGAGCAGACATCCTGGATCAGTGCAATGGCATTGATCATCAATCAGAGCAAGCTGAAGAAAGGTCCGCTAACCTGAGCAGACATCCTGGATCAGTGCAATGGCACTGATCATCAATCAGAGCAAGCTGAAGAAAGGTCTGCTAGCCTGAGCAGACATCCTGGATAAGTGCAATGGTATTGATCATTAATCAAGAGAAAGCTGAAGAAAAGTCCGCTAGCCTGAGCAGGCATCCTGGATCGGTGTGGAAGCATTGACCGACTAAAGGAAACCAACTGGATTTTGGAATCCCCTCTGGACCCACGTGTCCCCAGCAAGATTGACTTCACCTTGTATTCGAGCTGCAGGTAAGTCCCCCTGACCTCAATAGGTCCAGTCGAAGAGGATAGCTGTGTTAGCCTAAAACATGGCGCAGACCTAGGGAATATCGAGATCCAGACTTGATATAGTACCCTCCCCTGGTCGCTCGTAAGGCCACCCCTTTGGAGCCCACGTGCTCCCAGGCCCAAGTGCAAGCTCGGATCATTCGCGATTCGTTAAAAGGCTTTAGGCAGCCTCCGTCGCCGGCTTAACGAGGGCCGGCACCCTTTTTGCTTCCCTTTTTATTGCTTTCTTTATTGCTTTCCGCTAGCTTATTGAGGGTTGGCACCATTTAGTTTCCTGCTTACTGAGAGTTGACGATTCATCCATTGCATTCACCTCGGGCTAACACCCAATAAAAATAGAAAAAGAAAAAAGAGGAAAATTCGGGTTTCCCTAAGTAGACAAAATCGGTATAATTTCTGAATTCTTTATCTTCATTTTGCCTTGGAATATGTTTCGGCCAATTCATATTCCTCGTTAAAGTTCAGATAAAGAGGGGCAGCTGTCATACCCTAATTTTGTCTGGTTTAGGTCAAAACCCTAATTTTCCACAAAAAATAAATAAATTGAAGAATGAAGAGCATCATGCATTGCATTTTGGGTCCTAGAAGTCATTCCAAGGTCTTTAAAGTCATTTTTAGGGTTGGAATGCACTTTTTAGGCAAATTAGGGTTTTAGGGTCAAAAAGGACATTTTGGTCATTTTTCGCAAAAAGATGATTTTCTCGCCAAAAATGCACATCCACAAAAAGTACATTTTTATTCTATCAAGGATAATTTTTGTACAATTTTTTAGAAAGAAAACCCTAGTCAGAAATAATTAAAAATGTATTTTTCCATTTTTAGTGCATAGAAAAATAAGAAAGGACCATTAAATATTCCTCAATTCTTAAGTGACAATTTTTATTGTCATAGGTGACTAGAGGGAATATTTTATGGTGCCCAAAAACATGTAACACATTTTCAATAGTTGCATTCCCATTATTTCTCATGCCCAAAAATTTCAAATTCAAAAAGCAAAATGAGGAAGTGTCTTCAAAGAAGACAAATCACCAAAAAAAAAACAAGTTTTTTCCTTCTCTCCTCTCCTCACATTCGCATACTCCTTCTCTCTCTCTCTCTCTCTCCAATTTCTTCCACACTCTTCCATTTTGTAATCATTATACCCTCTTTGGTAAAATACCTCACTCACTTACACTAACCCCTTCATAAGAAAACCCAAATTTTCCACTTTGGTCACAATTCTTCCCTAAAATGCCCTTAACCCTACCTCACATAAAATATCTCTTCTAAAATAAGAAAATTTAATTTTTCTTTTTTTTTCTTTAACTTTCGCCCCTCTCCCTCTCTTTCACTCTCTCATTTTGTGTTTTCTTCCTACCCTCAATCCATGTGAGGATCAATCCTAACCCTCCATTTAATTTTAAGACTCAATCCTAGAGCACATCAAAATCATAAAGACTAAAATACCCCTAAACCTAGAAAACCCAATAAATACCCCTTCATTTTCACACATGAGGACCCTTTTTGCCTTTCATTCATCTCTTATTTCTCATTTTCACCAAAAACACCTCCTCTCCCTCTCCTTCCTCACCCCAAAACCGTAGCCTCTTCCCCTCTCTTCCATATATTTTCTTCAATTTTTCACCATCAAATCTTCCATTTCTTGTTAGATCATCATCATTCCTTCCATTCTCTTCAAGGTTGCATCATCAAATTGCTAAGAGCTAGCAATCTTTGTGTTCATATCATCTCCTTCTTCATTTCTTTGTGATTTTGAGGTAAGCTTTGAAACTTTGCATCTCCTATTTAGTTCTTCTTGCATAATCTCTCTTCTACTCCCAACTCCTTCTTGATTGCTTGTTGTTGTTGCTTTGAGGATCCATTTCAAACATTTTGACAAGGACTTAGGGAGCCTTGGGTGTTTGAGATGGGTCCTTGGCCTTGAATGATTTGTTCTTGTGCTTGAATGATTTCCCTTGCATCTCTAAACATTTTGCACTAAATTTCATGAAATAAGAGTTGTTTTATGGCATTGTTCATTTCGCATGCTTGTAGAAAACTTAGGGTTCATGTGAGTTTTATGCCATCCTTTGCTTAATCATGTGAATCCTTTGCAAAAATGGATCTATGTTGCTTTATGTTAACTTTTGTGTTTTTTTTTAAATAAAAGTGTGGATTTATGTTCCCTTTGGGTTCGCATGCTTATGTTTAAAAACATTTTCAAATTGATTTTGTTGTTGTTCTTTGCTTGATGATGTTAGTCTTGTTGTTAATATTTTATTTTAGTGTTAGATGTTATTTTTTGTTGTTGGTTGATGATCTAGCAATATGATTCCCACTAGTGCCTAGTGCACCTTGACCTAAGTGGTGAAGATTGCTAGAAATGACTCAATTTAGTTTGTGTGTCCACTTATTCTTGTGTCTTAGTTTGCTTATTGTAAATTGTTGATGATAGGCAAGTTGATTCTCACTAGTGTCTAGTGCACTTTTCTCAAAGTGAGAGGATTGCTCTATGTGATTCAACTTGGTTTTAGTGTTTATTTACTTTTTACCATTTTACTTTACCACTTCATTAACTTTTTACCAAAAACAAAAAGATTTTGCCACTTTGGTTTTTACCTATTCATTAACTATTCACCTAAAACATAAAAAGATTTTACCATTTTACTTTTACCTCTTCATTAAGTTTTTACTAAGATTTTTTACCTCATTCATTGAAACATTTTTACCTTCATTCATCAAAGCATTTTTACTACATCCTTACTCTAACTTTTTACTACTTCTTACCAAAACATTTTTAAGTTTTGCATTTCATTTATTTACATCATCCATGCAACACACTCTCATGCTTGCACACTAATACTTGCATACTCACATATACTCGCATGTTCATGCATTCTTATATGCTTATGCATCTTGCATTCTTTTATCCTTTTACATGTTTATGCATCCTTATATGCTATACATGCATTCATTCTTAAATGTCCATGCATTCATTAGTATCATGTCTTGCATTCAAAAATCAAGTGTTCATGTATTCATTCCTTGTATGCTCATGCATAGTTGCTTAATCGTGCATTCATATCCACATGCTTACTCATTTAAACTAAGAATATCCTATGCTTATGATCAATTGCATTCTTTTGTTCATGATGCCATTTAAATGTCTTGACTTAATTGTGTGCCATCCTTTCTACATGTATGACCTCCTAATGAAGACGTAAGCCTACTTGCTTGTTGTAGCATAGAGTCATTAGGGTAAATACACTCCTTTGAGATTGTTGCCCGTCCCGTAGCAATTCTCACCCACACAACACAATTGCTTTGAGAACTTTGTTTTGCATCTTTGATAATTGAATCCCTTGATTGTATTGGCATGCTTAATCTTGGTTGATGAATAATATGTTCATGATTGTTTGATTGTTGAAGTATGAGTCTTGTTCATTCATTTGCATTTGGTTATGGATTTAGAATTGATTTGAAGAGTTCTACTTCTTTTTTTTTCTTTCTAAAACCTCTTTCCTAGATTCATTAATAAAAGAAAACCCTTTTATTTTCAAAACAAGAATAAAATAAATTGTCATTGACGACCAATCGCGTCGTTGCCGTTTAGGTTGTTAAGGACGATTTTGTTTTCAAAAGAGTTAGTAGTGAGGCCATTCTAACCGTTGTTGTTCGGTCTTCACAAACGCTCACCCAATTGCGAAAAACCCCTTAAGCCGTTTTCAAAACCAAAAACCGAGAACTACGTAGCTTTGAATTCTCCATCGCACCGGGAGATACGTAGGAGCGGGGTCATGTCCCGTCAAGCGCACTCTTAAAAAATCTTTGTTTTGTCCTGATTTTCAAAGATAACCAAAAATATGCTTCTTCCCTCCTGTTTTCAATAAAACAAACCTTAAAGAAAAGAAAAGAAAAGAAGTAGAATAAATTGCTTTCAACTCGAACTTTTGTCTAAACCACACATCAAGTTAATGGTTCCCTTTCGGTAGAAAGGAGGTGCGGGGTGCTAATACCTTCCCCGTATCTAACCGACTCCCGAACCTACATCTCTAGTTTTCAAAAGACCATCCGCCTTGTTTAAAAGACCTTTTTTCAATGTTTTGGTCTTAAAATTAAAATATTGGTGGCGGCTCCAAACTTCTTCCGCGTTGTCAAACGAAAAGTCCCAAACCGGATTTTTCGGGCGCAAGCGCAACAAGGTTCAAGTGGCAGAACCGAATCCGGTACAAGAGATGGCGCTGGGGGTGAGTTTGGTATGGCCTCTGGAGCAAACACTTGGGCAGGGATGTGTACCACATGTGGTCGCTGGCGACGGTGATATATTTGTAGTGGGGGTACAGCAGGAGGGTCGACAGAAGGGACCTCAGTTGTGACAGACTCAAGAGAAATAGATGCAGGAGGCAATGGAAGAGCTGCAGAAATAGGCTCCTGAGTTGAGTTGGACGACTCAAAGAAGGTAACATCGGTAGATATGAGGTAACGTTGAAGAGTAGGAGAGTAACAACAATAGCCTTTTTGAGACCGATGATAGCCAAGAAAGACACATTTTAGTGACCGAGCCGAGAGTTTATCAAGACCTAGAGAGAGAGGTTGTGGTATTTTTCAAATTAAACGTTAAAACCACACATTTAATTAGAGGTTCCCTTTCGGTAGAAAGGACGTGCGCGGTGCTAACACCTTCCTCGCGCGTAATCGACCCCCGAACCTATATCTCTAGTTTTCAGGAGGGATAGAGTGTGTAGTGGGGTATGAGGAAAAAGGATAGAGTGTGGTGTTTGGCCATCAAGAACAGAGGATGGCATGCGAATTATAAGGTAACAAGTTGTTAGAACAGCATCCACCCATAAACGAGTGGGAAGGTTACCATGAAGAAGAAGGGTCCGTGTAGTTTCAATGAGATGCCGATTTTTGCGTTCGGCAACCCCATTCTGCGGTGGTGTAAAAGCACAAGACGTTTGATGAAGGATTCCATTTTAATGCCATAAAATTTTGGAAGTGTTGTGACAAATATTCCTAGGCATTATCTCTACACAAAGATTGACTCGACACACCAAATTGAATTTTAATTTCTTTATAAAATTCTTCAAAGATAGAAACTAAATCGGACTGATTCTTCATTACAAATAACCACATACAACGGGAAAAATCATTAATAAAAGTAATGAAATATATGGACCCAAATGTATTGGTAGTACGAGAAGGACCCCGTTTAAATCGGAGTGAACTAAAGTAAACGGGGGACGAAGCCCGTTTATTGACTCTGTTAAGAAAATGACTACGAGTGTGTTTCCCTAACTGACATGACTCACAATCCAAAGTAGACAATTTAGTAAGACTCGACACCAACTTTTGGAGTTTTTGAAGACAAGGATGACCCAACTGAGCATGTACTGTAAGAGGAGAATCTGTGGTTGCACAAGCCTTGGATGAGGAGAGATAATAAAGGTCATTCGACTCAAATCCGATGCCAATCATCTGTTTCAAGATCTGGTCCTACAAGGTAACATCTTTCTCAGTAAAGGTAACAGCACAATCAATGGACTCGGTCAAACGTTTAACAAAAATTAAATTAAATGGACATTCAGGAACATAAAGGACATTGTCAACAGATAAGGAGGGGAGGAGTTGGGCAGTGCCAATTCCTCGTGCTTGAGTTTGAGTTTCACTAGCTGAGGTTAGAATAGGTAAGTAACCGCATGTAGAAATAAAGGATAAAAGAGTTTTATTACCAGTGATGTGGTCAGAAGCACTCGTATCAAGGGCCCAAGTGCCAAGGGAAGATGATTGAGAGGCGCAAGCAAATGATTTACCAGTGTGTGCACTTGAAGCAGTGGATCCAGAGTTTTGGCGATTCTCAAACCATTGGAGAAAATTTTTATAGTCAGATGGAGTTGGCTTAGCCTTAGTTGTGGTCTCAAGTGTCTCTACTGGAGGAGTCTGAGCTGCATTTACAGTACGTGGGGGACGCCCATGTAATTTCCAACATCGTTCAGTCGTATGCCCCAAATTGTGGCAGTGATCACACTTAGGGCGATTCTTGGACTTGGATGGAGGACCACGAGAGCGTCCTTGATTGTTGTGTTGAGATGCAAGTGCAGCAGTGTCACTTGGCCCACAGGTCGTCGAGTGCTCAGGAGTAGTAGACTTAATCAAGACCCGAAGACAGATGATGCGGTGGACATTGTGGGAATGGCATCAGACCCCAAAATCTGGTCACGAGTGGCAGCATAATCCTGAGGCAAGCCATAAAGGGCGAGGAGCATAAAGAAGGTGTTGCATTGCTCAAGTTCCTTCTTCTTTTCAGTAGCATCAGAGGCAGCAGGAGGTAGTAGCTCATTAAAGTCATGAAGGACTGCATGAACATGACACAGATAGGTAGACATAAGACCATTAAATGTTTGTGGTGCAATGAGTGTCATCAAATCATGACACACTCCATAGAGGCGCTGAATATCATTAGTGTATATTACCTCCAAATCGATTCACACGTGAGATGAGGACGAAATATCAATTTGATGAGAGGATTAATGGTGGACTTGATAATACTGCACAACTGAGCATCAATCTTTTCAAATTTCGCTCGTTCAGTGGCGTCAGTCACATCTGCAGCCTTCTTGGAGAGATGCTACTTGTAACCTTGCCCTCATCCATAACTGAATGTCGGAAGCCCGTGTCATAGTTGGAACCATCTAACTTCTCCGTAGTGAGGGGAGAAGTCACAAAATTGGTGAACAACTTAGAGGTTTCAATAGAGGTTGTCATAGTCAGTCCCAGGAGAGAGAAAACACGTCAAACAGGAGAGAGAGAGAGAGAGAGAGAGAGAGAGAGAGAGAGAGAGAAAAGGCTGTTTGTACCAAAACACGTCCGATCATTGCTCGAAACTAAAAAGGGCAGATCTGGAACCAGGAGAGAGGCGACTTCGACGAAGAAAACGACGACCAGAGAGATTGCCGAACGCGCTGTCACGTGCAACAGTGACGATGGCTGATGGGTTTTCTCGCTGGTTTTAAGGACTCGAACCTTGTGGGGTTGGCTGGTCGGAAAAGTCGCCGGAGGTGTGAGATTCAAAAGTGACAGCGACGAAAACGACCTAACGGAGTGCCAAAATGAGACACGGGAGTGGTAGAGGGCAAACCGAAGTTGAAACACGCTTTGCCAATTTTTTTTTATAACCGGTGGACAATGGGTCCAACGGGTAAGCACGGTTTTTAGGGTTGTCTCTCAATTGGCTCTAGATACCATGTTAAGAGTGAAAAAGAAAGACATGAAACCGCGTGTCTCAATTACACCACAGAGATTCTATTATATAGACGTTTGAAGAATCAGTACACAATCTCTACAAAAATTACAGATTAATGACAATATCAAAACTACCTAATATCATGATTCAATATATTATTTACATAAATAATATATAACGTAATCAACAGATTCTTCGAATGCAGCAAACAAGATATTTTTAATCAAAGTAGAATCTGTACAATGGACTGCACAACTGTATATACATCGTGTCAAAAAAAACTGTATATATATATATATATATATATATACAAAAACTGGGAGCACAGTCCTCAGCAATCAAAATCTTTTCTACTCTCAGGTTCTCTCCACCTTCAATATGACAGGTCATGAATATATCTTTAACCAGTCTAGTACGTAGAATGCTGCATAAGCTCCATCCACTGAAATCAGCACAACAAATTGTAAGTATGTAACATTAGCTTAGTAACAAGGATTCCATTTTCCATTTCATTTTTCTGCCTCAGAAAAAGAGCCTCAAAGTTACCTGTCTCAGCAGGTTTGCAAGAGTCCTAGGCAGTGCTTCGATGTTCCTCAGAACAATGTAGTAGGGAAAGGGAAAGGAGTCCATGTACTTAGAAAATTTCATCTTTCCTCCCTCAAAGGATGCTTCCTGGAGTCCAAAAAGTCGTCATGGTTAGATAAAAGAAAAGGTTTCATATTGTAAGAAAAATCAGTTGAACAAGTCATTGATACCATGAGATCCATAATTGACTCCGGAGAATTATCAAGAAGCAAGAAAGCAACCATCCGGTTACCAGAGTATGCATCTCTAATGCACTGCTTTAAGCTCTCCTGGAAAAATTAAAATTTAAGATCGGTGATCAAAGAGACCAATAGTTATGAAGAGAAATATAAGCTCTCCTGTTAATTACATACCTTTTCATGAAATCGACCATCTGCAATTATTAAAACAAGTTGCTGTAGGGGGTTACGTCCAGATGGAAGTCGTGCTTTTACAACTGCAGCATCTAGCTTGTTGGTCAAGAACCTCAGCAAATCAACAACTGGCTCATCCGCAATAGTATTCTCTTGCTTGAATGTCAAATTGGAGATCATCTACTCCTCAGTCAAAAACAAACAGATAGATAGATAGATTCATTTTCACACATAAATACAACCAATACATACACGAATAACAATGTAAGCTAAAAATGGCGGTGTTAGTCTTGCTAACCTTAACCCCGGCCTCTCCAGTGAATGGTCTGTCAAAATCATGCAGTAACTTAATGTTCCCCTTTGTTCCGAAGCTTGCAACAGCCAGGCTCCCAATTTCCAGTTGAGAAACAGCACGACATACTGTCACCAAAGCTTCAATAGCAACATCACCACAGCAACTCTCTGACATGCTATGCGAATCATCAACCGCAATTACGATTTGGTAATCACGTTTGTTAGGTCTGGTGCGCCTCAGCCATATTTTATCTTTACGAAAATAACTTGCTATGTATGCTATTACCTGACATTTTTTAAGGAAAAGAAAGAGGGTAAGTACTAATAGTCTAATATTTCATCAAAAATGCATATTATAAGGTCGATCTGTGTTGATAAGAACCCATCATCTACCTTTTTCATATTTATCCTTTTTCCAGTTCTATAATCTCCTTGGAGCTTGCTAGCCAATGTGGGCTCCATTACAAGGCGCAATTGCTCAGCCAATTCCTGAGACAATTTTGTTGTGCTTAGTTCATATCTTCTCCAGAGAGCAGTAGCAATATCTTTCTCAAGATCATGAGCGTCACAAGGTTCATGGCATTTTCCCAATTCCTCGTCATACACAGAAAGTTGGCTTAATTTATGTGTGTTCTCACCCATGTATGATCTCCTGAAAGAAACCACATCTTTCAAACGACATTCAAGATCAATATTCTCACTAGCAGGAGGCTCCACTGATCCAACATCTTGGGACTTTTCTATGCCTGGCATATTTGCATGCTCCCTTTTTTCATTTTTGGGGAGTGAAGACGAATTATTTACAGAATCTATTTCTGTTTTTTCCTTCTCAAACTGGAACTTAGCATCTTCTCCAGCAAGAAATTCTGAATCAAGCTTATCGCCATCAATGTTTCTATCAACCTGTTCCAATGTTGCAGGTCCCAAAGCCTGTGTTGTCCCCTTTTCAAATTGAGATACATACCCATACTCATTGGCATTATAATCCTCCAATTCATCCTGGTTCTCTACGTTGTCCTCCGGGATATCACCAGATACATTTATTCTTTCTTTCCGGAAATCAAGTGCATCACCTGTACTTCGGTAAGGATTAGACTGATTTTCCTGACGCTCATGCTGTGGATCATGTGGTTTAGGTTGATTTTTACTGAAAACCCCAGTATTTGATGCGTCTGACATCTTATGATCCATCTTAGACATATCACTAGAAGGATTACCTCCAAAGAGAGCAGGGTTATCAATGTCATGATGGCTATTTGACCAATTTGACTCTGATGCTATATTTCCAGAACCTGATGTCTGCCAATCATTTTTTGACAGTGATGATAAATCAACATTGGAACCTTGCTCATTAACAACATCGGAAGATTCAGATGTATCCATCACTGGTTCCTTGGAATGCACGTCACCATTCTCTTGATGTTCCTGATCTAGATTATCTTTTGTTACATCAACTTCCCCTTCAGGATCTGCTTCTTCCACATTATCATCAGGGGGGCATGTCTCATTGTTCGGGTTTCCATTCTTAGATGAATCTTCTTCCCCTTCAGGATCTCCCTCTTCCATAGGATCAGCTTCTTCATTTAGATTCAAATCCATATCCATGTCAGAAGTCTGATCAAATTCATCTGGCTTCAGTCCAGTAGGATCAGAATATGCTGCTTCTTTGTCCATATTTACCTCATCTGCATTTTCTCCATCAAACTCATTCTGGGTTCCAGCTTTATCATTCTGATCATCACATTCATCACAGTTTTTATCCCCAGGTTCATCGGTGGTAGAGTCATCCTTGGCTCTTAGCTCTTTGTTGCTTCCATCGCTATCTCTAACTGAAGGTCCAGATTCATACTTCTCTTTCATATCATTGGGAGTCTCATCATTCTTGTCCCAAATTTTCTCTCCAACTGCTTCGCTATCTGGTCCAGTAGGTCCCATCTCAGACTCAAGTTCCTCATTTTCACCATCAGAATCTTCATTTTCTCCAGAGTTCTCACTAAGGCTTACTGCATCAGCCTGAAAATCCTGTTCCATCTCAATCCCTGTATTATTGTTATTTGGCACATCCCTGGAGTCATCTTGTTTATCCATTTGCTGCAGCATCGACAAAAGAACATGATGAATAACTTGAGAAACCAAATCCGAGAGACAGACTACCATATGCAAAAATATAAGCCACGGTACTAACCTGTTCACGTGTTCCCAGCAGCTGATCTTCATCAGTAATCTGATCACTGACATCGTTTAATCCAACACCCTCCCCCATGCCAGTTCCACTTGCATCTCCGGTTGTATCTAGGGTTCTATCGTCCTCCTTGTTTTCAGTTGAAGTTCCAAAACCTTTCGAAAATAAAGAAACTAAGATATTTGCAATCACATGAGTTGTTAGTGATACCTGCAAAACGACATACCGAATTAGATTATCCAACTCAATTATGTTCAAACAAGTTATTAACAAATTACAAAAATATAATAAAAAAAGTATAGGATATTCCAATTACATAGCATATATCATATTATCAGAGGAAAAACAAATTATGCTTATCCACAGAAGGAGGTGAGTGAGTATTAAGCTTACTGATCTGTGCATAGCTAAGAAATTTTTCAGGAGCTCATCACAGAATTTCAGTAAAAGATCCACGAGCATATGAAGATTTCTGAAATGCGCTCCTACTTTACTAGAAAAGCTTCCAATTTTATGATCACGGTAATTCACCAGCTTCTCCTACATAGAAAACGTTTCATCAGTTTAGTCATCCATCGAGGAAGTATTAAAATAACCTGCAATGAAACAAAACCTACCCCAAAACTGATTGTTTTGAAAAGATTATCACATAGCATGTCCAAGCTGAGATTTGAGACAAATGAGTCAAACAGCAGTTCCCATGAAGCAATGTTTACCACGGATTCTTCAACCATAGGGATACTGCTCGGCAAACATAAGTTCTGCAACACAGATGCAATTTCTTCATATGTAGACTTGAGGGATTCATCAAACCTAGCATTCAGCTCAGCAAGCTCTCTCTCACAAAAACAGTCCTCCACAGATGGATCTACTGAATTAAAATTTCCCTTAATTGCAGTGGTAAACTCTTCCTCAACTAGTTTTGCCTGAAAAGAGAATGTTTTTAAATCCTAGGTTTCATTCAAATTACAAGGTTCCAAAGAAAGTTGAGTCAAAATATTAAATACCTTGTCAATTATTTCTTTAAAATGATGAATAAGAACACTTTTTGCGGAGCTTTTATCTATATCTTGCTCTTGTAATGGAAGAAAATGCTCCTTGAACTCCTTTACGGCCTTGAAATTTTCAGATATCAGCTGCTCCATTTCTTGAGTAACAACGAAAAAATGTGGAGGAGCTACTGCAGTGACAGCTTTCGACCCCCCAATTAGGTAACAATCCAATGATTCCTGTGGTTGTGTTTCCATAAATATAAGGCCATAGGTAAGTATGCAAATCTAACGCAACTCGCAAAGAAAAACTATTATATATGCACCTTTGCTTTACAGAACACTTGTAAAAATGCTTCAATGGAAGAAGTCATCTGACTAGCCGAAGGTCTTGTTCTTTGACAAGGGTTCAGATGGCTATTCTCTAACATTCTTAGTAAAAGCAATTCTTCATTTGATATAGCACACAGACTATCAAATATTTCCTGCATTATTAAAACAACATATATATATATATATATATATATATTAATATCAGGTATTTAAAACATTGTACCAAAAACAACAATCCTAATCATTTACCTTCTGCTGCCACATGCATTTATAAGTAGGAAGTTGATTTGGTGTAATAGAGCATGTATAGATATTACTGTTTTCAATGGGAGTGGAAAACAACTTTCCCAATGTAGACACACACACTCTAAAGCATTTCAATTTCTCGTCATATGCACTGGCAGCGACGAGTTGCTTCTGTTGTATCTGGATCAGCTGACAGAGGAAAGAACTCGACCTATCAACCTACAGAAGCCAAGCTCAGATTCAATATACCAAACTAAGGATCATATATCACATCCAGAAGGGCACAGAAAAAGGTGGCTCACTCAAATATTCAGCCCTGCCATTGAAATAATGACAAAAGCAATATAGACATGTAAAATTCAGTTACTAAATAACATATCATTTATGATGAGAAGAAGCAAGGTCATGAGAGGGGGAGAGGAAACAGAAGAAAAAGTAAAACAGCGTGCCAGAAAACCAAAACAAAACTAGTAAATTAGAAGGAAAAAAAGTACGAATGAAATCGAAGATTTTTAAAAAGATTACCCTTTTAATTGTCACTATAAATTTAGTGAATCCTTACACTACCTTTATTATGGAAAAATGTTGTACCTGTTCAAGAGTTATATCCTTATGAGGATTAAGGCATATCTGCTGGAGAAGAAGCACAGACACAACACTCTTGAAGTAATGCTCGGTAGCTGTTTTCCACTCCGGAAGCAATATTTTTTCAGGAGCATTCTGATCGTCAGCTCCAGCAGTAACTTCCAAGGATGCATAAGGTAATCTACTAGTTGATAGAAGTAAATATTGCAAGTTCCCAGAAAGCTGAAGAAACCACCATGCTTTGTGCTGATCCTGTTTATTTGATTAACTTTCAAATGTAAGGAAGAAGAATAATAAAAAAAAAAGTAATATTTTTACAAATTCTTAATGAATAAGTAATCTAGATATTTATGAAAACAAACAGCAAAGATTCACACCACCTTATATGTAGACTTGTGGCGAGACAACCCACTCCTTTCTAAAAGGTCGAGGAGCTCAAACAATGTTCTTCTCTTCCTTTGACTTTTTTTATCATCCTTCCAAACATTACCGGAGCCAACTGCTTTAGTATAAATATTTTCAATCATTTGCCATGCAGCTTTCCATCCCTTCAGGTAAATATGCTGGGAATCACAGGGTCTTAATATGCTTCCAGCTTCAGCACAAATTACCAAGCTCTCAGTATTTGCGAACAACAAATCAACCAGACAAAGAAAACCACCAGGAATATCAAAAAGAAATTGACAAGAAACAAAAGGAGAAAAAAAACCTTCAACATTTTTCTGATCTGAAAATAAAGCATCAAATACAGATGTTTTCTTAAGCTGCAAGTTCTGCAAAGCACTATCTAATGTTTTGCTGCAGTTCTCAAACTCAATCAACCTACATCAGAGAATGGCAACAACTTAGAATAGAAACAATTAATTATATCATGATCATAAGCTGATAGATAAGATAACCTGCTTTCATCACTGAACAATGCCAAATCAAAAGTATCACTGATTGAATCCTTATGACCATGAAAAGTATGAGCTTGTACTCCCCTTTGAGTGGATTCTTGGTTAAGGACTTTTGACACAGGTTCTTGCAGAATATCCTTCATCAATAAAAAGAGACAGCAACATAAAAAAGGCATGAACCAACAGTTGCGATCATGGGGTACAGAAAGAACAAAAAACAGTAATTAAAATTTGATATAATCTAATAAATCACAACAAAAATTGCATGAAAGATAAAAATACGTAATAAGTAAATTTATATCATAAAATAAATTATCAAAAGAGTACAATATTTATATATTGTTGTGAAAACAATTATTGTACAAGAATGAGTGGTGCTATTTTTGGAAAGAAAAAAATGACTCAGTAGGCACTAAAGCCCTACCTAGGAAGTACCGACAGCATTGTGTACTATTCCTCTTACAAGAAATAGAAAATAACTCAATCCACATCAAAATAAATGGTTAATGCAATTTAAATACGTGGTTAAGGCATTGTGTATGATTAATGTGAATACAAGGTGTTTCAACTCATTATTGCAAATGAGAAATGTCTAAGAGCTTATTCCAAATGTATATAGGAAGTTCAAAGTACAAGTAAAAACAGTATCTAGAGTGGGCATCCAAGAACAGAATTGCTTATGATTTCTTCCTGATTTCTTCAGCGTTTCGCTAAAAAGGACCATTAGCCACACTATGAACTACATCCAATCAAATCAATCATCTAAACTAAATTTGGGGGAAAACCAAAACCATATAAGTAGCTGATAATACTATCCAAAAACATATGCTGACACAGATCTAACATGAAAAGGGGCGAATTTCAGTCAAATACATTTTTCTTTGCCAATAGTACGCATACAAAACTAAACTAGGGGCGCAAGAGTGAAAAGGGTAAAGAGATCCATCCTCATTACCAAATATTTTTACATAATCAAATAGACAGCTTGACACTTACAGTATACTTTTGTATAAGCTTCCTCAGCTTCTGCCGACTCTTTTTCAAGTTTTCAAATGATGAATAACTCTTACCATGTTCCCACCGACATAATTTCACCAATTCATTCAGTTCAATATCGATTTCTTTCCTACTAACGTCAATGTACTTCAATACTCTGCAAGTAGTTACATGATTATGCATTCAGATACATGGCAAAAATAAATAAAAGACAAGAAATCAGACAAAAAGCCCCTCAAGGAACTCACGTTGGTAAGAACTGCACGTAAAATCCAAATGTATTGTACAAGAATGTTGATTGCTCAATTTGACAAGGACTGGAGCGTTCAGCACTGAACAAAAACCTTTATATTATGATTTGTCAAAAAAATAAATAAAAATAAATGAACATAATTGCAATAACTATAAATATACCTGGAATTGATTTTCAAGCATGCACCGATATGGTTTTGACCAAGGAAAGCAAAAATTAGCTGAAGACGTTTCCCGAATTCCCCGATGCTGGATGTTTGAATGAAGTCCTCCAGACTGCAAGATTCAAATAAAAAATAAAAGTAATTCCAGAAAACAAGCCACAAAATTTAATAGACAAAACTCCAGATGAGCAGGCTGAATGCTAATCTATAACGTGCCTCTGGACAAGTGAGTGATCAGAAGTACTGGATAGAAGAACAGAATACAAAGGAAACCACAACTGCAACAAAAGGGAGACAAAAAGAAATTAGCTGTTGCTGCGTAAAATAAATCAGGATATTAGTAAACAGAACAAAATAACATACGTGTAGAAAATTACAACTTCTTCCAAAATATATATAGAATTGTATGTAGGATTTAAAATACACAATAGATAAATTAAATTGTAGAATTTTTGCAATAAGGGTCACTGACTATAGTGGACAACAATATCAAAACGACAAGAGATACTAAAATTTTTATTTTACAGAAATAGAAATGGTTGGTGAACCGTGAGGTTATTTGTTTAGTGGTAGGAAAGCATACCTATCAACCTATCAGTCATACCAATCGAGATTAATGCTAAGGCATAATTAGAGAAACATAGTTTGTTTCTCATGGACATATAAAAAATTGGCTTAATTACAGTTTTGGTCCCCCTATTTTTCCCAATTTGGTCCCTAAAGTTTTAATTTGACGATTTTGGTCCCCCTATTTTCCCAATTTGTAAAATCAAGGTCCCCCTCTTAATTGGTCAAAATTGAAAGTCAATTTTGACTGACTCATCCTACGTGGCAGTCCACGTAGACTGCCACGTAGGCACACCCCCCACCACCCCACCCCCCCACCCTCCACTGTTCCTCTTCCCCCTCCCACCCCCCTCCGTGAACCCCCCACCCCCACCCTCCACTGTTCCTCTTCCCACCCCCCACCCCCAGAGAGTTCGCAGAGAGAGAGAGAGAGACGCATAGAGAGAACGGAGAGATGCGAAGGGGGGGCGGGGAGAGCGAACGGCGAGCGAGCGAGAGAACGGCGGAGAGAGCGAACGCAGAGACAGAACGGCGAGCGAGAGCGATGGAGATCGAAGGGAGAGCGACGGTGAGCGAGGGTGAGATGCGAAGGAGAGAGAGAGCGACGGTGAGCGAGAGAGAGAGGGAAATCGAGGGGGGAGGGGAGAGACGGTGAGCGAGAGAGAGAAGGAGGTGCGAAGGGGGGGGGTTCACGGTGGAGATCGAGGGAGATCAAGGGAGATCGATGGGGGGGTGGGGTGGGGGGGAGGTGGAGATGCGAAGGAGAGAGAGAGCGACGGTGAGCGAGAGAGAGAGGGAAATCGAGGGGGGAGGGGAGAGACGGTGAGCGAGAGAGAGAAGGAGGTGCGAAGGGGGGGGGGGGGTTCACGGTGGAGATCGAGGGAGATCAAGGGAGATCGATGGGGGGGTGGGGTGGGGGGGAGGTGGAGATGCGAAGGAGAGAGAGAGCGGCGGTGAGCGAGAGAGAGAGGGAAATCGAGGGGGGAGGGGAGAGACGGTGAGCGAGAGAGAGAAGGAGGTGCGAAGGGGGGGGGGGGTTCACGGTGGAGATCGAGGGAGATCAAGGGAGATCGATGGGGGGTGGGGTGGGGGGGAGGTGGAGATGCGAAGGAGAGAGAGAGCGACGGTGAGCGAGAGATTTGGTTGTGGGGGGGTTCACGGTGGGGGGTGGGAGGGGGTCACGGTGGGGGAGGGGGGAGGGGAAGAGGAACAGTGGGGGTGGGGTGGGGGGGAGGGGAAGATGAACAGTGGGGGTGGGGTGGGGGTGGGGTGGTGGGGGGGTGGGGGGGTGCCACGTAGAGAGAGAGAGATTAATCGAGATTAATGCTAAGGCATAATTAGAGAAACATAGTTTGTTTCTCATGGACATATAAAAAATTGGCTTAATTACAGTTTTGGTCCCCCTATTTTTCCCAATTCACGATTTTGGTCCCTAAAGTTTTAATTTGACGATTTTGGTCCCCCTATTTTCCCAATTTGTAAAATCAAGGTCTCCCTCTTAATTGGTCAAAATTGAAAGTCAATTTTGACTGACTCATCCTACGTGGCAATCCACGTAGACTGCCACGTAGGCACACACCCCCCCCCCCCCCCCCCACCAGTGGGGTGGGGGTGAGGGGAAGATGAACAGTGGGGGTGGGGTGGGGGGTGGGGTGGTGGGGGGTGGGGGGTGCCACGTAGGCTGCCACATAGGACAATAAGTCAAAATTGAGTTTCAATTTTGACTTATTTAAGAGGGGGGCTATGATTTTTCAAATTGGGAAAATAGGGGGACCAAAATCGTCAAATTAAAACTTTGAGGACCAAAATTGTGAATTGGTCAAAATAGAGGGACCAAAACTGTATTTAAGCCTAAAAAATTAGTAATGAAAACCAGTTTATATGACTATCAAAAGAAGCTAGTGGATAATTTAGTTTAGGGCCTTAGTTTTGCAAGTTCTATTATATTAACATGAAACAATAAATATTTGATTCCTGAGTGTCAATTTGTCTTTAAGCATACGACCCACTTTCCTGTTTTTGTTAATTTTCTTAATTCAAGTATACGATTATTCTTATTCTACTTTTTATTTTCATTTGTGGATAAAATAAAAGTGATACCGTGATTGGTTAATAGCTTATAATAAGTATGCAATTATTGCAGAGGTTTGGAATTGAATGGTCTATCATTACATACAATTCATGAAGAACATTATCGCATCGTCTGAGTTTTACAGCCAACCAACCTAGCGGGAAAGCTTTAGTTGTTGTGTGATCCTAGCAGGGTCATATCTACCTCTTATAGTATATTATTAACAGATATATAAAAATGGCATGTCTCCTGGTCTTTTCCTAAATTTGTAAAAAGCAAAGTTGAAAATGTTAGATGTAACATAGAAATCCATTTTGTATATAATTCTGTTTCTGTTTCAGTTACAGTTAGTTTCTGTTTCTGTTCTAGTTAGTTCAGTATTTGTAACAGTTAATCAGTTAGTTACTGATTAACTGATTTAGGATCTGTTGTATCTGTTGTAGCATTCTGTTACATAACAGAATTATATCTTGTGGCTGAGAACTATCCAATGCTCTCTATATAAGAGCATCACTTGTAATCATTTACTCAATAATTCATTCAATGAAATATCAGTTTCTAAACTCTCTGTTTCCACTCTAATATGGTATCTACAGCTTGAAATTCCACAAGTGTGGATCAAGATCCTCTCTTTCTTCCGCTTCTTCTATCTTTCTCTATTCTCTCCGCCATCTTCAATGGCTTCTCACCCACATACACCAAGAACACCACCAATCTTGGTGACACCTCCATCCACAATTACTCCTCTCTCTACCTTCAATTACAAAATTTCTGTGAAACTAGATGAGACAAACTATCTAGTGTGGCTTCAACAAATTGAACCAGTTCTAAGAGCACACAGATTGCACAGATTCTGTGTGTCCCCAGAAATCCCTCCTTAATACGCAAGTGAGGCAGATCGTCTTGCAAACGTGGAAAATCCTGACTACAATAACTGGGAACTACAAGATCAGCTTTTACTCGCATGGCTACAATCATCTTTGTCACCAGCAATCTTACCATCTGTTATTGGATGCAAGCATACATTCCAACTGTGGGAGAACATACACCAATCTTTCCAATCAAAAACCAAGGCGCAGGCCAGACATTTGCGAACTCAACTGCGCACGACCAAAAAGGGATCATCAACAATCTCAGAATTTCTTGCGAAAAATCAAGCATATTTCAGACTCATTACTGTCGATTGGTGAATTCGTAACCCTTCAAGATCAACTTGACGTGATTCTTGAAGGTTTACCAAACGAATTTGAAGCCCTCGTAACCCTAATAAACTCAAAGATCGAATGGTTCGATTTAGAGGAAATTAGGGCGCTTCTCCTGGCTCATGAGCAGCGACTGGATAAGGCGAGGATCACTGAAGAAGCCTCGTCCCTCAATCTCTCCCAATCGCAGCCAATTTCAAAAACCCCCAATTTGTCAAACCCTAATTTTGCGACAGAGAACCCGGTTGCGCCTCGGGCAAATTACACTGCAGGAAACGCTAATTCTGACAACTCTCTATCACAGAACAATGCGTACAAAGGAAACAATCCATGGCGTGGCCGTGGTGGTCGAAATGGCCGTGGAAATCGTGGTAGCCGCGGCGGTGGACGTGGTGGAGTGCAATGTCAGGTCTGTCACAAAACTGGGCACGAGGCATCTTACTGCTATCACCGTTTTAATGCTGCCTATGGTGCTGTTCAACCATCCATCAATGGAAATCCATATCAATATGTGAGGAATGCTGCCCCTAATGCCAATCAGTGGCCTCAAGGTGCCAATCAATGGCCTCAACAAGCTGCACAGGCCAATTACACTACTGGTTATGCTATTCATCCTACCTTGAACAACAATTTGGATACGGCAGCCACTCAACATGTCACTTTCTTGCCTCCTCCACCAGGCTCTGCTCCTCCTCCATCACATCTTGAAAACATTTTCCTCGGTAACGGTCAAGGTCTGCCTGTAAAAGCTATTTCTAACTATGCATTTATCTCTCCCACACACCCACAGCACACATTGCATTTAAACAATGTTCTTCACGTCCCTAGCATTAACAAAAATCTCATTAGTGTCTCTAAATTTGCATATGATAATAATGCCTATCTACAATTTCACCCATTTCATTATGTGATGAAATCACAGGTCGATGACCAAATTATGCTTCAAGGGAAATTGGACTCTGCAGGACTCTATCCCATTCATTCAAGAACTCTGTCATCTACACCTTCCAATTTTCCTACTGTAAACACTGTTGTATCTAGCCCTAGTGACTATTATTTCCTATGGCATAATAGACTAGGACATACAAATCTAGACACTTTGAATTCAGTCCTCAAATCATGCAATATGTCCACTCTTAATAGAAATAAAACTGAATTTTGTGTAGCCTGTTGTCTTGGCAAATCTCATAGATTGCCATCCTCTTTATCTCAAACTACTTACAGTACTCCTCTTGAACTCTTGAACTTATTTACTGTGATCTATGGGGTCTTGCCCCCATGCAATCTTCCATGGGCTACAAATACTATGTTTCTTTCATTGATGCATATAGCAAATATACATGGATTTACTTCTTGCATGCTAAGTCAGACACCCTCACAGTCTTCAAACAATTTAAGGCTCTTGCAGAGTTACAACTCAATGCAAAAATAAAGTCAATCCAATCGGATTGGGGTGGTGAATTTAGACCCTTCACAGACTACCTTAACCAACTAGGCATCATACACAGAGTCATATGTCCTCACACACATCATCAAAACGGAGTTGTGGAGAGAAAGCATAGACACATTGTTGAAATGGGTCTGTCTTTACTCTCTCAATCCTCTCTTCCTTACTACTTTTGGAACCATGCATTCCACACAGCTGTATACATCATCAATAGGTTGCCTGCATCTCATACTAATAATATTCCACTCAAAACCTTGTTCAATAAACAACCTGATTATACATTTCTTAAAGCATTTGGCTGTGCATGTTATCCTTTGCTAACCCCTTACAATAATCCTAAGTTTCAATACAGATCAAAAGAATGTACCTTCTTAGGTTATTCAACAGCTCACAAAGGTTACAAGTGTCTTGACATGAGTGGCAGAATATTTATCTCCAAGGATGTGCTATTCAATGAGAAGCATTTCCCTCACCAACACATCAAACAATCCAACAATTCCACTACCAAAACAACCACTACAGCAGCTGTTCTAGGTGTCATACCTACCACTACACATACTATTCCACCATCTCCTACACATATCTCACCAAACAACATCACAACTTCAACTCCATCTCACAACCATTCACCAACTGCAAGTATACCACCATCTCCCTCACCTTCTCTTCCCTCTACGGCTTCCTCTACTATAGATCCTGACTCCCCAAATTCCTCAAACCCCTCTCCTCCTCACAACACTCATCCTATGCAAACAAGATCCAAAAGTGGCCATCTCAAACCTCCTCTTTACCCCACCATTAATCTCACTGTCACTGAACCAACCACAGTGCAACAAGCTCTCTCTTCCACTCACTGGACAGTAGCTATGCAACAAGAGTTTAAGGCTCTTCAAGACAATAAGACATGGGATTTGGTGCCTCTACCACCCTCTAAAAAGGCAATTGGTTGCAAATGAATATTTAGGTTAAAGGAGAACCCAGATGGAACTATTAACAAGTACAAAGCACGTTTGGTTGCAAAGGGATTCCTTCAAAGATATGGTCAAGATTACACTGACACATTCTCTCCGGTGGTGAAGCCTATCACGGTAAGAACAGTTCTCACCATTGCTCTTACTCACCAATGGCCTCTAATTCAACTAGATGTGAACAATGCATTCCTAAATGGGGTCTTACAAGAGGAGGTCTACATGCATCAACCTCAAGGATTTGTTCAAGGTGATTCCTCTCTAGTATGTAAACTCAACAAGGCTATCTATGGTTTAAAGCAAGCTCCAAGAGCTTGGTATGAGAGCTTAACGAAAACATTAATTTCATTTGGCTTTCAACAATCCAAGTGTGATCCCTCCTTGCTAATCTTCAACAACAGAGGCTGCTGCATCTTAATCCTTGTTTATGTTGATGATATCATCATCACAGGGTCTTCAAATACTGCTATCAACTTAATCATCACCAAACTCAACTCTGCCTTCTCATTAAAACAGCTGGGAACTCTGGATTACTTCCTTGGTATTGAATGCAAACTCACTAAGTCTGGTGCTCTTCGCTTGTCACAATCCAAGTACATCAGAGACATACTTCATAGGGCTGGTATGGAAGACTGCAAGGCCATAAATACTCCTCTGCCAGAAAATCTCAAACTCTCTAAAAATGGCACTGACTTATTTGAAGATCCAACCTTATACAGAAGCATTGTTGGTGCTCTGCAATATGTGACTGTTACTCGGCCAGAACTGGGATATTCAGTGAATAAGGTGTGTCAGTTCATGTCTCAGCCTCTCACATCTCACTGGAGTGCAGTTAAACGAATACTAAGGTATTTAAAAGGCTCAATTGATCATGGACTGACACTTCAACCAGCAACACAGGGCACTCCTCTCTGCATAAATGCATTTTGTGATGCTGACTGGGCATCTGACATAGACGACAGAAGATCAACATCTGGTGCATGCATTTATTTTGGACCTAACCCTGTGTCATGGTGGTCTAGAAAGCAAACCTTGGTAGCCAAATCAAGTGCTGAAGCTGAATACAGAAGCCTGGCACTTGCTGCCTCTGAAGTTCTATGGTTACAATCCCTCCTACAAGAGCTAAAAGTGACTGTCCCTGCTCCAGTAATTTACTGTGACAATCAATTCACTTGCACAAGGGCCTATCAATACTACCCCATCGAAAAACAGACTTGTCCTCAAGTCTGGCCATTGGAACTTGACTTCTAGCATTGACTTCTTTACCTTCTCTTGGACATATATGGTAGTGTCATTTGACAGCTCACAAAGTCCAGAGAAATGGAGCTCCACATCAATCCTCATGTTGGATGTTGAGGCATAAAATCTAAGTCTCCATAGCAATTGGAAAGCAATTTTGAATTAATATTTGAGATTAAATCAAAAAACTTATGAAGTGAGATCGGATTATAAACTCCACAAACAGAACTAATAGCCAGGCCATCAGGTATTTCATCACTTTTGGATATTTGATTGACAGGTCCCAAAACTTCAAAAGCATACCACATTTTCCATAGCCAAAATTCATAAAAGTCAACAACACGGTATCCTTTCCTTCTAACCCTTCAAATAATTTCCCATGATCTGCTTCCCTTACCGTTAATTTTAGGAAGATAATTAATTTGCCAACTCCCCACTTCAGCCTTACTTTCTCCAGAACGTTTACAATGAAAGCAAAAATGAGATCGACCTTGGCATGCAAAACTTTCAGAGGATTCAAACATGAACAACCCATCAATAGTTGCAACAACCACCTATAGTAAACTTCCTTATCACCACAACTAATGAGAATCCAGCACTTGCCTCCCGGATCCCACTGATGGAAGCTCACATGATGGTAATTTAGAGCCCAGTAACATGCGGTAAAAGCACCCTTAATTAAATTAAAACTCTTGATGTAAGGAGGTTCACCACACGTCGCTAACTCTTCTCCTCATGCGCAAGCGTGAGTCTAAACTTAGCAAGTTCCCGAGGGTTACGATATCACTGACCTCCGTATGCAGATCCATGTACAGCGGCTTTGGCGGTGGTCGGTTCAGACATGACTTCACATTTGTCGCCAATCGGGCCATGTCAAGCGGCTCCGGCTACGACGGCAATCCATCTTTCTCCACGGGGGCCCCTCGATCCGGTGGCTCCAGTGGTGGTTTCGTCAACGGTGACAGCATGTCTGGGTGGTACACCAACGTGAGTTTGTTAGTGTGCAGCAACTTCGCTTTAAGAAAGATAGTCACTGGTGGGTCTAATTTTGTCGCTTGTTCTTCTTTCTTTAGCGACGCTCTCAGCACTTTCTTGGACGTTTTTGTTATGCGCCCTACGCTACCATATCTATAGCTGATGGGGTTTCTCTCGTTCTTCTCAAGAACTAGAGCGTTGTTTTCTTGTCGCATGTCGTTCTTATCCACCAGCTTCGTCTCTAATTCTACCAGCGGCGTATCAACGAAAAACGAATTACCTCCATCACAGAGTCTTCTTGGGGAGTTCCTTTTGCTGAGAAAGCGCTTCAAGTACTGGTTTTCCCTCAACAACTTTCTTGTTGACATGACTATCGCTAACACCAAAATTAACAACTCCTATCTTCTTGGCGAATTCTTTGATCAAATTTTCAATCCTATCAAAACCCTCCCTCATTGGCCAAACTCGTCATATATTCTTCTAAGGATGCTACCTTCGCATCGAGCGTAGCAATCTTACTGGTGTTTGCCCGCGCCATGGTGAAGACAAATCCGGCAGGTTGGACCACTTGATAGGCACCTAGCCTATCGGCAATAGACAAAAAAGACTAAAGAATAGAAATGGAGTAGAAGATTATGGGAATTTTATTGAATACTCGGTGGTGGCATAACCCACCTATTGAACTCCGACATAACCCGGATAAATTCTAAATCTCAAACTCAATACTTTTCAAAGATATCATTCAAAGGGGTGGAAGCCTTTATTTATAGGCTTCCAATACAAGGGGGTAGGAGGGAAGACCTAACCAACTAATAACTACCCAAACAAATATAAAAACCCCCAACTAACATTAACCAACTCAATTAATCCCCTAACAAACTAACAACCCAAAACCAACTAGTAACTAACCCAACAACCAAAACTAACTCACTTACACAAGGGCCTATCAAAGTGTCATGCCACTTACCTTTTTAGCATTATTCTCATACTGATTCATCACCTCATCAAGCAAAGTGGGCCAAGAATCCAGTTCCATCTTTTGCCATGTTGACATCATATCAAAAATAGATTGCAACTGATCTGCACGTCATTTAAACCCTAAAAGTTAGTAAAACACAAAGTAGGCATTTCATGATGGTGCAGTAACTTGAGAACGAGAACTGAAAGAAACTTCATACTTGAGAACGAGAACTTTGAGTGATTTTCTTGCATAACTTGAGCCTTGTGCAGTAAAAATTGCAACCCTGAAAAGGCCTACAGAAAAAGAATAGATAAGCGTGTAACGTAGAAGGAAAAGTGTGATAGTAAATCAATGAGTCAAAAATGGCATCTAGTCAGTCATTTATCACTACCTTTGCTAAAGGAATATCAGATGGAAGATTCAAGAGCATGTCAACTACATCCAAAAACTTCTGATGACCATTATGATCTTCCCACTCATTGAGAAGGGAAGAAATCTGCTTTCTGAGTGGTGCAAGTACTTTCAGCATTTGTTCCATCTCATGAGCATTTGGATCCTTGATACATAAAGAACAAGAAATAAGCTTCAGGTCATACGCAACCACAGAAACAGGAAGGGAAAAAATTCAAGGCTCCAAAATATCAAAACAACAGAGCTGGGAAACACCTTGTAAAAATTATATCTGCTGGCGGATTTGTAAGATGAAAGAAACTTCCTTTTATAATCAACACAAAGATAAAGTAAGTGTTCTGGCATCAATTTGGCATCTAAACTGGCCAAATTTGAAGAGTGAACACCTGAGAGGGGGAAAAGGTAGAATGGAAAATATAAAATAAAATCATAAGTAGTGACTAGACACAAAAATTGAAATCATAACACCAGTATTTATTACTACCTTTGATCAACTCAATGCCCAATTTATATGACTCGCTGAAGGCAAGCAACCGATCTGCATCAGAAATTTGGAAGGTTCCAGGCTGAACGAATAAAAAAGAGAAGTCATGTAACTATAAATAAGAGACAACAAAAATTGAAAATTAGAAAATCAGCATTGGTAAAGATTTTCTCATGTAAAAACTAATGTGAAACAAATAATAGACACACAGTTTGTATTAGATCAATTAAAATAAGACTTGAAGAGTCACTTGGTTGTACAAAGCGAAAAAATACAATTAAATTGGACAGAGCAATCAAACGTTACATGGAAAAGTACAAGACGACACCAAGTTTTTCAAAAAGTTTAATGTATGCACATATTTTATATTCAAAGGTTAGATTATATTATATACGATTGAATGAATGATAAACACCAAACGTTCGCAGTGGCCGAGCAGTTAGGGATTGAAATAGCCTCTAAAAGGTCCAGCGTTCGATTCCTTGGTTGGCAACCCTCCTTATTTTTTGCTGTTATTTTTATATTTTTCTCAAAAATAATATAAAAAACTGCACAAAGCAAGATTTGAACCCGTGACATTAAAATTGTCATACGAAATTTTGACCACTAAACCAAAGTAACCATTATGATTACATAGTTATATTGTTTTATATATTTGTTATTATTTTGACTATCAATAATATTTTAGTTATTAGTTACAGCACCCCTCAATAATTTAGGCAAGCTCCGCCACTGGACACATCACTTCTAATATCGGTGAATTTATTTTGAATAATACTGTTAGAATATAAGAAAGTATCATATAATATCATGATATTATGTTAGAGTATCATAGTTAGATTAGTTTCATATCTTTTAGTATTATAAGGTATAAGGTATCTCCTAGGATAAGTTTTCATATTACGTCATTATTATTATTATTATTATTTGTTTCCTGATTTAGTTATTTAGGGTTGAGTCTATTTATCTTTATAGGGATTAATGTTTAGTCTTTTGTAATCAACCAACCCATTATCAAAAGTATTCTCAATTATATTCAAGTCTTTATTATTTCAACATGGTACCAGAGCAAGTTCTGACCTGTAACCTATCTTTGAGCTTCACCACCGCTGTCGGTGGCGGCCGCTGTCGGTGGCGGCCGCCGCCGCCGGCAGCACCATCTTTTATTAATTTTCAATTTATATCTTTTTAGTGTTTCTATAACCCCTTTCAGTTTGTTTCGCCGCCGGCAGCACCACCTTTTATTAATTTTCAATTTATATCATTTTAGTGTTTTTATAACCCCTTTCAGTTTGTTTCCTTCGGTTGTTTTCAACTTTACGGCGTGTCTTTTTAGTTTCCGGCAGACCCACCACCGTCCCACCGTCTGCTGCCACCGGCAAAAAATTTCCGGCCACCGTTTCCGGCGAAACCACCATCAATAGGGGTGGAATTCGCCGATCTACTCAACTGTTCAAAGGTACATCTTTATCAGACCAGTCTTTGTTCCTATTCTGGCTCAGTTTCCATTTTCTCTCTCCTTGAACATTGCTCAGTCCAGAAACCCATCTTTCAGGTCAAATCATCGTGCACCGCCACCACCATCAGAACCGCCTATGTTAGACCGGCCCACCACCGAAATCACGCTTCCATCTCTGTCGTCACGCGCGGAAGCAGTGTCAGCCTCTCTCTCATGGTCCTGTATCTATGGTTATTTATTGGGTTTGGTCCCTGGTTATTCGTGGTACAGTACAAAACAGACTTTTCTCTCTCTTGGTTTAGACATTTTTTTGATAGATATCGCTTGTTTAGGTACTGTTGAACAGTGCTTATACTGTTCTTGGTCTGCCTCAAATTTGTTTCAGTGTTCTTGGTCTATTTCGGGTTTGTTTCAGTGTTCTCGGTCTGTTTCTAGTCTGTTTTAATCAAGAAATATCAATTCTTGGCCCTCTGTTTCTGCATTTATGTCATATTAACTTCTCAATCACGGTGTATTGCTTTCGGGTCTGGTTTCGCACATTTTTTTGTTTCAGGTTGTTCGTTGGTTTAAGTTTTTTGTTGGTCATCTGTCCAAGTCACTTTTATCCAGTGTGCTTTCTGCCTTGTCTCAAATCGGTCTCTAATGGCAAGTTCTCTAGTTAACAATCCGAGCACACTATAAATAGTTCGTTGGTAGTCCCGTTGTCCAACCACCGTCAAGGTTGAGTCGTCGGCCCCAATCACAGATGAAACAATCCATTGGTAGTCCTGCTGTCCAACCATGTCAAGGTTGAATCGTCGGCCCCAATCATAGATGAAATAGTCCATTGGTATCTCGTGGTCCAAGTTGAGTCCTCGACACCAGTCACATATGAAACGTTTCAGTTTGGTTTGGAGTTGTTACACCTTCAGTTAGGACTTCAGCTTTTGTAAGCGCTGGTCCAATATTGTTTCTTGTTTGGTTTGAAGATGTACTTCTCCCATTTGGGGTTTCGGCTACTGTTTGCGCTGGCCCAATATTGTTTTGGTTTGGTTTGAAGATGTGACATTTCATGTGAAGGTTTCAGTTGCCAGAGTGAGCACTTGCCTAATATCTTCTTTGTTTTGAAGTTGTGACATTTTCAAGTTTGGACTTCATCCGCCAGAGTGAGCACTAGTCTAGTTTGGTATAGTTTGATGCGGTGACACCTTCCGATTATGGTCTCAACTGCCATGTAGCACTGGCCCAATATCGTTGCAGTTTGGTTTTTCTTCTTCAAGGGCATATTTTGTAACAAGCTAAAAGCTTAATAAGCTTTAGCTTGAGGGGGAGTGTTAGAATATAAGAAAGTATCATATAATATCATGATATTATGTTAGAGTATCATAGTTAGATTAGTTTCATATCTTTTAGTATTATAGAGTATCTTCTAGGATAAGTTTTCATATTACATCATTATTATTATGATTTGTTTCCTGATTTAGTTATTTAGGCTGAGTCAATTTATCCCTATAAATAGGGAATAATGTTTAGTCTTTTGTAATCAACCAACCCATTATCAAAAGTTTTCTCAATTATATTCAAGTCTTTATTATTTCAACATCTTAATTAGAATGTGGTTTAGGCCTAACTCAACCCCACAAAACCGGCTTGTAAGGTGAGGGATGCCTCTCACTTATAAAGTCTTTTGAGATCATATCTCTAGTCAATGTGGAACTTGGGTTTCTCCCAATAAATACATATCATTCTGCTAAAGCCAGAGCATCCAAGGAAATTCAATACATCGAAGCAGCAACAATGAAGCTCTAATTATAATATAATTAACAAAATGTATTGTGACAAAAGTTACTAATTTACAGTCATGCAGCTCAAAATTTATAAGATTTGACTACGATTATTATGTGTGATTTGTCCAGTTTAGCAACAACTACAAAACATGGCATTAAAATCTTTAAACTACAAATTACAAAGCATATTCTAACTTAGAAAAGGCAAGGCTCTACAGACTCACAGCTTGGACTAGATCACCAGATCCAAATAACTGATTGTGAATGAGAATGACATTGCTGAGGATGGAATCTTCCAGATGCTTCCATTCTTCATCCAATATATCATATTCCTCCAAGGACTCCACCTGATTAAATAAACCGATTTCATTCAGATGACAAACATGTAAATTATATAATAGATGGAATCAATATAGAACAGATATTTAACATCAAAAACTCATCTTACTTTGTCTCTGGCTTTTTCTTCACTGGAAAACTCTTTCCATTCTGAAAATGTTTCAGTTGCACTTGAACTTGCAAGAGCTTGTATTTCAACATCAATAACACTCTCAATTTGGAAGGCTCGAGGCTTAAACTTGTACTGTTGGGTATCATATTCACTTTTTGATTTTGAATTAACTTTCTTACCCATCCAGAGGCTGGCAAACTCATCAAATATCTTGTGCAGGAGCTGGTACAGAAGAAATGGAATGTTGTAAGAGAATAGTTATTACAATTAATACAAAAACAAATGAATCAGTTGGCATACAAAACCAGAGTACAGAAACTGACCATATAAGACTCCCGGTTGATTATTTTTGCATTTGCTATAGAATATGCAAGTTGAACAAGAATGTTCCAATCGATGGCTGCTTTATGGCTCACCGCAGATACCTGTTTCCAGAATTCATATACTAACTAATAAGCAAAACAAATCTTACACAATCTATATTTTTATAGCAGAATTGGTATTCCATCCAATAAATTATTTACCTTCATATCAAAAGCAATGCCACTTGAAAGAGTAGTAAGCCTTTCCATCAAACCCATATTTACCAAATAAAATCCTGTCCCACTGTCATACTCAACAGAAATGAACTTGCATGAAGCAGCACGAGGGAAGCGCATAAGGGAATATATCATTTCCTGGAAAGCTGATAATGTCAGTTGTCAAATGGAAAATAAAAGAATTTAGACATGCAAAAATTCCAAATCGAAGAGATACCATAACAGTGTTGATGTTATCATGCCCAACTTTCTTCAGATATTCTTTTTCTAAGATGCTTGATAGAACCAGTGACAATCCAAATTTCATCTCATACACAGCAACTTGAATTGGTTGAATAATGTCATTATATGATGTATACTCATCCATCAATCGAGCAATAAAACACATCGCTGTTTCCTGAAATTCAAAATAAAAAATAAAAACTCATAAGGGTCACACATAGTGATCCAAATTAATTCAACCTCGAAGGCATTTCGAAATACTATACCTGCCAGCTGTAAGCGCGGTCAATAATCTGTTGTAATTCCTCAGCCTCAATACTACCCACCAAAACCTCCAAAGCGGCAACATGTTTAAGAAACTCAGCACATTCATTCATTAACTTCTTGTATTTTTTGGGTTCAGAGCGGAACACAATCTACGTACAAGACAAATATGATCAATTTTCATTATTCATAAAAATAATGGTAAGCATCGGTAAAGCTGAGGGGCTGTCATTAAGCCAAACAATTTAGCACTGTCAATTCCCAATGTCATACTCAACATATCACATGTATGAAGTATCACATGTCAAGTCCCTTGGATCCATCATGCAAAATTATGTGAAGACTGAGGGAGATGTAAACCAGAGGATCCAAAAAGGAAGATGAAATGGAGGAATGTTTTGGGTTGATCTGAGATAGAATAGTATCACTGAAGCTTGTAGGAAGTTTTAATTCAAAACTGTAAGACCTGCAGTGTTGTATACGATTGAATGTTGGGCAGCAACTAGTTACCAATAAAGTAAGCGTGTGTGGCAGAAATGAAAATGCTACAAAGCACTGTAATGAGGCTTGACAAACTAGGGGATAATCCAATAGTTAGAGGCAGATGGAGACCAAAGGAAATTGATGGTCTACATGTTAACTAACACACAAAAGAAATTTTTGACATCTTGTGATCCGCATAGCCGATCCTTCTACTGTGAAAAAGCTTGACTTTTGCTGTTATTAATGACAATTTGGCACTACCAGGCTGATAAGTAAACACTGACCAGATTAACCTATAAAGGCACTATAACATGTTGCACAATATACTGCTACTAATGATTTTCCATCTAAAACGACTACTAGTCTTTCAATAGAAAAAGAAATTGCATAAAGGAAAGAAAAGAAGGTACAATTAGAGAGAGCAATATGCAATGAACAAGACGAGGCCAGGAACCATTCACGAGAATAAACAGGCCACAATTATAATAAAAAAAATGCTGAATTTATGTTAAATAATGCACATACTGCAGTGATGAATTCTAACGCGCATTCAAGAAATGTCCATGAAATTCCGAATCACATATACATACATAAAGCAAAAAATATAAATAACTAGAAAGAGAATCAAGAGATAAGAATCTAAAAACCTTTCTTTGCAGCTTTCTATGCTCTGCTCGAAGCTTTTCCAGCGTTTCGGCCTTTCTTTTGTCAGATTCTCTAGTCGAAAATTGTCCAGACAAATACCCACACTCTTTCCGCACCTGAAAAGAATTTCATAAATGGAAACTAATTCACCCAGGAGATGTATAGAGAAATTCCACTTCGTAAATATAATTGAAAAAACAACCATAATTGAAGGAGTAAAAAAGGAAGAGCACAATATAATAGAAAATAGAAGAGTTGGTACAATTAAAATTAAAGCACTTTTTGGAATACCTGTATTTCAAGTTCAAGTGATGATATCGCTTCTTCAAGCTGAGAGTACTTGCAATAGTACTTCATGGTAGGATCAACTTCATTACAGGTAAGATGAATCCGTAATGCTCCAATGTGCACCCAAGCACAACCAATAGTATAATTGAAATCTGATACAAAAAAGTTAGACGCGACAAAGATTAAAACCATGAGAATAAGATACTCGCTAGTTAATGCTGCCAGATATATGAGTTTATAATTGTAGTTATTAACAAGATTATACAGAATTATAGACTGAAGAGTACTATATAATTCTACTCTGGATTTTTCTGGCCATAGATAAAGACACAAGTAGTCAATAATTAAACATTTTAATTAAAACAGGGGATAAAATAGCAAATAATTACCAGCAGTAGTGGACTGAAGATACAGCTCCCTAAGCAGCGGACCTATGAACTTATGCACTGAGTTTTTCAATCTGTTGTGGCGTGACGAAGCAACAAGGGTGCTTACCAAATGGATGCTTTCTTCCTATATTCAATTAACAAGGGAATGAGAATAAGACTACAGAAATTTCGTGAATAAAACTACATAAAAAAATACAGAAATATATAAACTGCTTCACAAACGAACGTATTGAAAGAGAGGAAAGGGAAGCATGCTACGATTTAAGTGTGACTCGCTTATATATAAAATACAAACCCACAGACATACATACATTTTTTATTGACAACAGACATACATACACTTATATATGTATATAAACAATAAATGTACCTATATATGTATATAAACAATAAATGTACCTATATACACATTTACATGTATTCTCCAAGAAGGTGCATCATAATACAATACGATATGGAGCAATCTATGTCCCCCCTTCTATTTCATGCTTTCGCTAGTCATTTCTGTTATAAAAACCTGCCGAAAGCCTGACATATGACATCCCTACTGACTAATTAAGCTTTCCATGTTCAGAAAAATGGGAAGAGCGAGGTACCATTTCAATTCAATGACACCAAATTAACATGTTCGTCTCATTTTCTTAACATACATAGCTGAACAAAGTTAGGACTAAAGTTGATATCTGTTAAATAGAGACGAAGAACAGAGAGACGATATTGGTCACACAGTTCGGCCAATGTTTGCCTACGTCTGCGACTACAGAGCAGCTGTAGTTCCGTCTTATTAACTGTATATGTTGTTGTGTAAAGAGTACAAGCACTAATATGTTTAAAGAGGCTATACTATATGAAAATCTAACGGGCCTGGGCCGAATACACATATAAATAAATCTACTAATTACACCACATCTCAACAGACGAAGAATAGAGAGACGATATTGGTCACGCAGTTCGGCCAATGTTTGCCTACGTCTGCGACTACAGAGCAGCTGTAGTTCCGTCTTATTAACTGTATATGTTGTTGTGTAAAGAGTACAATCACTAATGAGTTTAAATACGCTATACTATATGAAAACCTAACGGGCCTGGGCCGAATACACATATAAATAAATCTACTATTTACACCACATCTCAACAATATCAAAAACATCCAAGAGCCAAAACCAAATTAGGGTCTGGAACAAAACTGGGATGAAGTTCTTTAGGTGCTTATGGCGTCTTTAAATAACAAAATGTGCATTATGAGGACAGCGCGATAAGCACCCAAATGACTTCACCTTAATTGTTTTCTGACAATTTCTTTAAACAACAAGGAAAACAAACAAGCAAAATGCCCAACATCTTTTAAATATACTACATTAATAGAAGCAAGCAACATAGGATATTTGAAATATCTACAACTTTCTACCTTTTTCAAAACAAAGATAACCGACAAAAGCCAGATGTATGAGGGAGAGAAGAAAGGACATACTGTAGCCATATTTTTCTCAAAAGAAGAAAAATATTTTTTAATTGCAGTAAATTGATCTCCATCAAATGATTTTCTGTGTGCATAAATAATCTGCAGTTAAGCAAATGCCAGAAGCATGAATTAGTTTAAGAAATTGGAAATACATTATGTGAAACAAATGATGAATCATAAAAAGAAAAGTCAAAAAAACCTGCTGGAAAAGAGAGCGAGCAGCAGACAAAAGAAAATTAGGCAGATGTGCCCCATGATGAGAACAATGCCACAAATTGGACAACGTAACTCTACACTTGACGCATTGCATCCAAAACTCCTTAATAACATGTGTGCTTTTCCTGAATATATATGATCCAAACAATAATAAGAAATTCGGTAACAGATGCAATGCTGTATGTGCCAATCACATCCAGTATTTGCAAACTTCATCAACATCCACAAGCAACACAACAAATAATCAAATACAACAAATCTAATATATAGTAATACTGGCAAGGTGCACATTTACTAGCATTTCAAATGTTTAGGAAGAAAAACAACTGCTTTCAGTTTTGAATTCAACAGTGGAATATTTACATATGTAATGGAAAACATCTCCGACCCGAGCCTTTCAAAGTTTCAATGTTGTTGATAATTAAATTTCAATTGTTTATCTTCTTATTTATTTGCCTTTATTAATTTTTAAATACTCACTTTGGTCCTTATTATAAGAGGCAAATGGGTCCAATTTTTTAGTTCAAAATATAAGCAAAATACACCAATTAATAAAAGCCAATTTCCAGTTATACCCCTGTTAATAGAATGATTCATACATACGAGACATATGTTGTACTTAATGTCATTAATTGTGAGCAATCATTTCCGTCATTTTATAGAAAGCGTAATTTTTGGACGAAAGGTTAAATCATTAGACGTATTAATTACAATTAGGTTATTGAAAGGCTTCTATTTGGTCTATCTGAATTAAGATTTTGGCTTTTACAACATGGACCAGAGGGAGTAGTTTACAGAAAATAGAAAATTATGTCATAAATAATCAACGCTGAGGATTTTGCTTTGTTCAAGTATACTAATAGTAATAATGAAACTTAAGACTCGAAATACTCAGGGACAAAGAATCCCAATTATTGAAATTAGTAATAAGCAATGACTTTATTTCCTTTTCCATAATTTAAAAAGAGTGCAATGATCACCTGTTTGATATGTTAAAACAACTGTGATACCGATATTGTTAGAAATTAAAATTAACATTTTTTAAGATTCACAGAAAAAGAGAATAAACCTTTGAATATGAGAATTCATAAAGTTCACTATTTTTTGGCCAAAAATAAATAAATTGTCCAAATTAGAGCAATACTGACATTGAGGTATTTACAGCATCCAACAGGAAAAATAAAACCCTTCGAAATTTTAAAACAAGTATAGGAGGTATAGCACATAAATTAGGAAACATATAAGAATATTAATATAATAAATAAAAATAACTTACGTAATCTGCAACACAGTTGACGCACTCACAGGCTGAATGAGCAAGTGGGTAAGTGCACTACTGATAGTATCAAAACCTTCAATCTTTGAGAAAGTCTGGTGTAAGATCAAACATGATAAATGGGTCAAGAAGAACGACAACATGAATAACGAAAAATGAAAATAAATGTGCAGAATAAAGAACATGCATACCTTGACAAATTCAGGGAAGCATACCCACAAAGATTCATGCCAGTTAAACCACATCTCCAGAATAAAACTTGAAATTTGCTCTTCAACTACAATCCGCAATACCCCCACCCCCACCACAAAAATAAAAGAAAAAACCCAAAAATAAAACAAGTTACAAAACCTCATGGGCCAATTCATGAGGGAAAAAGGTTAAAGAGACACGTCAGAGAGCTCTTGCAAGTTGCACCAACCTGCATCTATTGAAGTCATTGCATTAAGGGCCCACAAGATCTTTTGATGTGGTGAAAACATTTGAGGGGGTCTTGATGAGAAATTTAGCGAAAACTTCAAAGCAAAGTCCAAAAAGTAGGAAAGACGTTCCACAGCCTAAAAGCAGATAAAACCATGTTTAAAACAATCCAGTGTACTCAAAAAGCATTTGTAGTATAACACCAAATCACTTATTCAAAGTCAAAGTGTATTTTCTCTCCGTATTTACATTATATAAACATGAGTTATTCCTTACAATTTGTCAATTAAAATACAAGATAAGAACTAAAGCAATACATGAAAGGCAAGCTTATATAGTGAAATAAAAATTAGCAATCAAATATGCTTAGTTAATTCAGTATGCAGCTAAACAGAAAATCTGCCAATAAACACAAAATGGCAAATAGATCTCAATATTACTTGGGGTAACCCTTCGAGTTCGTCCAAAGGCACAGAGGTGAGCTGCTGTAGTAACTGTAAGTCCAAGAATAGACTGGTATTATCAACTGGAGGAAACGTATCTTGCCAGCCCTCAAATACAGATTTTTGGCACAACATTTCGGGAGCTGACGAACAACAAGAAGCGAGACGTTCAGCAAAATCTGAAAGATCTATCGATCCTGTATTCATTTGCAACTTGTTCTTCTCATCTTCAAACCGACTTAACAGCACCTGTAGATGAAGATTAGTAACAGATCAAATAGTAGCACATATGCCTATAATTTTCAATTACAATATGGAAGGCACAAACCTGATTCACCTCCTCTAACTTCTTTATAATATGAACACCATCATCCTCATTACTTCGCTTTGCTATCATAAATGATGAGTTTGAGACACCTACACAGTTTAAGAATATAGAATAAAATAATATGCATTCACAAATAGACAATTGAGCAATAAATTAAATAGGAAATAAAGCTAACATTTGCGCACTAACAATCTTGCTGCATATTTTAAGAGTCTATCATATCTTTGTTTGTTGTCATGCATATTTAAGCACAAACAGTAAAAATAACAATCATCATAAGAACTCTCAAGAAGACTATTGTGATTCATATAGAATATTGTTTATAGAAATTATTTAAAAATTTATTGTCATGAAAAATCATCTGTTTATAAGGCTTTGTTAGTTCTTTACCACAAGTCATTTTTGATGGGCTGAGTTACACCATATTCCCGAACTCTAAGATGGTATCTAAGATGGTATCGAAGTGTATCCTATATCTATGTTTGAGCCAAGATCTCTATTAATCCATCTGCATTTCTCCTCGCTCCAAATTTCCAATTTTGAGCGTGTTGAGATTTCTGTTATTCTACTTGAATCAACTAGAGATGTGGCCTAGGTAGTGCTTATAAGGCTTGGGCATTCCTCAGCTCACAAGCCGTTTTATGTTGGGTTGAGTTAGACCCTAATCCCCAATTCTAAGATCCTACTCCAAATATACGTTTGATGTCAACTTCATAAGTGAAGTACATCGCATCATCACTCAAAATAAATATTTAAACATCCTAACAAAGATGAATACAAAATTACAAATATATGTGTGATGTCAACTTTTACAAGTGAAGTACATCGTATCGCTACAAATCAAATATTTAAACATCCTTAAAAACATGAATAAAATAATAATAACAAGCACATCAACGGAAAATTATTGAAGCTCAGAAAAATATTAAAAAATATAAACCCAAAATGATTGCCTCAACTATATTTAGGTAATCTAAGAGGGGAATGGATCAAAGAAAATTGCTCAAGTTACATTGCAAACCTACAATATTTGAACTCAAAATGTGCCTGTGGGGAGGCCCTAACCTACTGTCTAAAAACATTACATGGGAAAACATCAGGCCAACATACCTTGCATCACAAGGAAGCGGAGATTGTGATCAAACGATGCAACAACATCAACAGGATGGCTGCTCAACATTCCTGTATTATTCAAAGAGAAAATTAATTGGGTGCTAAACATCCCTTCTAAACTTCCCATATAAAAAAACCACCAGAAAAGAATCCAAAATAGTAAACCTTGATTGCAAGCTTTCTCTCTTGGCCAATGTGTTTCAACAAAGTTCAAAATCAAATGATACTTGTCAACTATATCAGAAGAAGAGGGCAAAAGTGGGTGACCACCGTGAATCCACAGCAAGGATCTTTCCGATAGAGAAAACCATTCCAATTTTTTGCTCTCCATCTATTTAAGGGAAAAAAAATTAATTACCTTCTAAAAATAATAGAAAATATAAAATATTATGCTTAGCTTACCAAAAAATGATCTACGGCTTCCGGACATATATCCATTAATCTTCCAGCATCTTTCACTAAAGAATGCCAAGATATTATCATCTGATCAAACTTTGAAGAACTGATATGTCGCCAGAATAATACATGATCCTCAATAAGATCAGAGTATAGTTGTAATTTATAATCAAACGATTTATCTTCAATTAGCTTAGGAGTTGAATCAACAAGTTTCTTAAGGAATGCATCTTCCAATACATAAAGAGAATTTAAAACCGGAAGGAAGCGACTGGCTTCATCTTTAAAACTATATTGCCTCTCAGTAATCCATTGCTGGTAAGTCAACCTTAGCGGATCAATGCAACGTATAGCATTACATAGATGTTTAATTTCATTATTTGATGGTGCCAAATCAATTGATAACAATGGCACTAACTGCAACTCAGCATCTACTTTACTACGGCATGAAATATATTCCCAAACAAGATGCTTCATCATCTGTTCTGTCAGCTTGTGGTAGTTATCAAAGAACTGGCAGAAGGGCTGCAACTGAGAACTAAACCAATCAAACCTGTGAAGATATAACTTAAAATCACTTTCTGTTGCTTGTTCAATCGTCCAATTGGCTGCAAACAAGAGCATTTTACTAGCCAATTCCAAGTCAAACTCAGATTCCCTTTCACGATGTGAAATTACCCCAGCTGAAGCCTTGGGAAACATAATATCACGTAAAGTCCTCACATCCATCATTGACGCCCTTACATGATCACCAGAATCTTGCAAACAAGCTCTGGAGTACCTTTTCTGAGCAATTTGATATTGATGTGATGCAAATTGAGTTCCCAAGAACTCCAGATAAATGCAATTTTGCTTGATAGATGCTTCTTTTGAGTAATGTATATAATCCCTTAACCTCAATGGCATTGGCCATCCTCCTGGCAAAGCCAAAGGACGTGCCGCCAGAGAATCATGATCAGACAAATCAATTACTGATAAATAAGTTGTCTTTGCAAAGTTGATTACTCGTTCCCCTTCGACACCAAATGATGATAGATATATATGCTCCCAACTCAATTGTAGACTCCAAATCAAACGACAACCATTCATGAGAAGCTTCAAAAATAGATGAACCCAATGGGAAAGTTCATGATAAGTAATATGAACATTACGCTTTGAACCCTCAGTTTTAGCATAAATGTGGGCGCTGGCCATTGAATCAACCAATGCATCAATTGGGATACCTGATAAAATGAGAAATCTCTTGACATCTTTGAATTTAATATTCTCATAGTTGGATCCACTTCTGTCATCCAATGCCCAGTCTGGTTGCATCATAAATATTTCAACTCCCCTATTCCGCATTGCCCGAGAAACCTCACCATAGCGGGGATTAACGGTGAGAAACATGCGGAAATTTGGGTGTGGATGGATAACCAAAGGGTTTCCATCAACAATTCCACGCTCGTTAACTGTGATTGATCCACCAGGTTCTACCAAAGAGTTAATTCTATCAAGAACCTAGAAACAAACACAAGCAAAAATATTAAATAGATACAAAATTACAGATTGCATTGCCCAATAACTTTCGACAAATATGTTTGATACAATATTATCAATGGCATGGTGGCAAACCAAAAGTTATGGTAGATGGCATGACGGCAACAAAAATATATAGACAAATATACCAAAAAAACAGCAGAATAAAAAAATATATATACAAAATAATAATAATAAACAATAAACCACATCGGTAGAAATTAGAAAACCATCAAACAAAATCATAAATCTCAAAATCAAAAGCTAAATTGATAGAACATCACAAGTCCCAAAACCAAGGTAGTCAAAGACGCGAGTTAACTCGCTGAAGCGTACGAATCTACGACTTTCAGAGGCTTCTGCGAGTTCATCCATGATGAAAATCGTCTTTGGGCGAACTCGGTAGAGACGTCGTGCTAGTACGTGAAACCGGAGAAAGCCGCGTGCATGAAACGTGTAAAATTTCGGGTCTACGACGACGGTGTCGCATCGCAGTTTGGCTTTGCGGCTGTAGCGGGAGGATTTGCAGCGCATCACTGTTAGGAAGAGGAAAGGTTCAATTTGGTGACCTAGGTTGAAGATAAAAGTTAAATTACGAAATAGCCCTTAAAATTAAAATGTTGGGGTTTTTTTAAAGGTACTTTAGGGATTATTATAAGTAACTAAAAATTAGGGGTTTTTTATCTGTGGTTAAAAACGTGGTTACAGTTTTACTTTCAAGAGATACTCCACTTACTGCTACATTAACCTTCTTCCTGCGCCACTCCATCTTCTTTCCTCTGTTTTTTCGTGAAGCCTACACTGATATGCAGTGGTTTTCCTCTCTCTGCTACGCACTGTTGCCCTGCTTACGTATGTTTCTTCTATTCATCTCCAACCTTAGTTTGTCTCTCTGCTAGTGCACCCCTGTCCCCGATTGCCCATGTCGACCATCCCCACTCCTTTGATCTGGTGCTCACGTTTCTGGCTCTGCTTTTCCATTGCTGTCTCTGTTGTTCTGTTTTGAGCACTGCTGCTGCTCTGCGTTTCTGACCCCTAAGTTATCGCCTTTCTTCTTCCAACTGCTTCTTCTATTACGTTTTGCGTATTTCTTGTTCCATTTACATATTCTTGTTCTATTTCGCTTCTGTGTGCCATTTTATAGAGTGAGTGAGCTCTCTGTTTCACAAGTTACGTTCTGGTACTTTTAATTATGTATGATTTTCTTTTTAGGATCTTGAATTGAAGCCTACTTATTGTGTTTTATATGTGTAGATATGAATTTTTATGCACATATATATAATTTTGTAAAATATGTAGACTCTTACGAATCGTGTTACGATTCAACGAGTTACGATTCTTAGATTCCTTCCCGAGTTTAGGTAGAATCTCGAATTTAACTACCTTGCCAAAAAGGTAATAAAGATACCTCAAAAAAGACTATAAAATAACAGAAAGTAGATAACAGATAATACAAAGAGAGGCTGCAATAAAAGAAAAGCACAGAAAGAAACAAAAGCGAAATAAGAATGAAAATGCTTATTTGCCGGATTAATGTGAAATTAGTGCGCCAGTTATGCTTGATACCCAGAGATGGGCACAAATTAGTAAGTTTGTGTACACTGATAAGCAGCGCTTCACACCAAAGACAACAAGTAAATTTTTTTCATGGGCAAAGTTAGTCTTAGAAGCATAAAATTGTACAGCATTATACAATATTCGAGTCACTTACCGTGGGATTACAAAGATTTGCATTCTCCAATACGATCCATTCCCCTCGTTCTATTGCCTTGATCAGCAATCCTGTAACCCATTCAAATTTTGCTGAAACCAACCTTTTTTGATCATGTTCTTTGAGCTTCGAAATTGTATGCATGGCTAAATCAAGATCCTGGATTGAATAAGATAAGGGAGGAAAATTCTCTTCTATAAGCAACTTTAGTTTTTTAATGATCTCTTCTATCCTTCTCCAGTTTTCAAGTGAAGTTGCCAAGGTGTCAAATTTCACGCCAGAGTGAAAAACAATCCAGATGTTTTGTAAATCTGTTTCCTTAAAAATTGCTTCATTTGAAACCTTCAATTGCAAACTACAGTACTCATTGACGTAGCTCTCAACTTGAGCAACAACAGTGCGAAAGTTACGCAAGGCATCATATTGTTCAAAAGACCCCAACAATTCCGATATATCAGTTGCAGATGAAAGATTTACTTCATTCAGTACATTGCCAGTAAGGTTAGCAAGCGACCTTATCAATGAAGTTTTTCCACAGCATGATGGACCAATCAAAATACATAACCATTGACGCTCCACACATTGAGCTGCAGCTTCCAAACTTTGACAAGTTTCAGGCAGTATCAGGAGCTGACTGCTTGAGGCAGTATATAATTGGGTTTGATTCCTCTTAACAATAACATTACCCACAATTAAATTATGTGAATTGAGCTGAACGCGGGGATATGGATTTATATATGGTGAAACCTCGAACACCTCCTTAAAGATCCGCAAGACCTCTTTGCGATCATCAGCCGTACGCATTCTTTGAAGGTAGACAATGTTCAAGAAGGAATGTTCTCCCAAAAGCTTTGGTGCACCTAAATTAAATATTATGAAATATCAGGATAAAAGAGAACAATTCTCCATGGCAAAACAGAAAAATAAGGGGGTAAGAACAGGGAAAACACAAGTGTCAAGTCCAAAGTGTGAGGAATAGAAACAACAGACCTTCAATTATCTCACATGATCTGAATACATCACGAAGATTGAATTCCCAGGGGAAGCCATCCTTCGCGAACTTTTGATTCAACATGGTCTCTTCATGCATCCTTTTATTAAAGAGGATCAACTTTGAAAGTAAAAGCCTAGGAATAGTTGGAAATTTCGATTGACATATGGATATATAATCATCCTCAACTAGCTCATCAACATATACCTGTCGTCAACAAAGAAAAACAGTTAATGAATTTTGCATGCTGAGAAGAAATAGAATATATTTACTAACAAATATAATTCATCAAAGATAAGAGAAAAGTATACTTGAAAATAGGACATGTTTAATGACAAGATTTTGATTTAAAGGATCTTAATTTGTTTGGAAATAAAGAAGCTTATTAGATTTCCTTTTGGTTCTACAGGATTTTAATTACAACTTTGGTAATCCAGCCAGATGAAGTTGGGGTTCCAATTCGCCTGGCTAGCAATTAAGATACTACAAGCATACCTTGGTAAATCGATTTAGGAATGATCTTGGAAGACCTTTACGGCCACCACCTTGATGTGATGGATTCTGACAAGCAAAAACTCTAAATGACGGTGGACACTTATAAGTATTGCCCAGCTCTGGTATAAATACCTCTGCTCGGTGATCCAGAATAGCATTTAAACCCTGATTCACAGAAGCCGTGTTACAACTCATTGTACACAGGTAAAACCTTTCACCCTTTCTCCAACAAAAAAGAATTGAAGAAACACAGGGAAAAAACAATAATTAAGGTTGAAAGAATGTATGGTGCTCATTAATGAGGTAATGCCGTAATGATAAGGAAAACTTAGAGGAACAAATAGAGATTAAAGTTTATCAAGAACTTGCCTCTAAAACAGATTGTGGGGCAAGATTAAGCTCATCCAGCAAAACCCAACAGCCTTCCTTCAAGGCCTGCATAGCAAAAACAATTCTCGAAGTTAAATGTTTGAATATGTAAAACGCAAAGCACGCGATGGGTTTCATTACAAGGCAATTCAACCTGCAATAGTATCCCATCAGACCAAGAAAACTTCATGCCTTCATCACTTTCCACAGGTAAATCAGACCCCAAGAGATCCATCATATCAGTCTGCAACATAAATAGATACAACATTAAAAATTCACAAAGTATAGACTTTGTCAAGACAGAAATACAATTGGGAAAAGTATTACTGACCTGCTCAGATAAGTTTATCCGTACAACTCTATTCCCAGAGTATTTTCCCAAGGCAGTGATTAAACTTGTTTTCCCAACACCTGGGCTACCTTCAAGTAAAACTGGAAACCAACATTCAATCAAAACTAATATATATGATAACTTAAATCTACTACAATATAATAAAACATACTACAATATAATAAAACACAATACCACCAAAATGTCCATTTTAGACACTTTACCAGCTTGCCACGTGTCCAAAAATGGGGGGCAAAATGGTATATGTGATGTCAAAAAAAAGCAAGCAGCAAAAGTCAAAAAAGCTAGGAAAAAAACTGCACAACAGTACGCGCTACAGTGCACAACAGTAAAAGTCAGAATTTATTTAAATTTTTTTTTCTTTTTTATTTTTAAAACACTTTTTCTGATTTCTTTTAAATAACTTTTTTTCATTTTTTTAAAAAATCACTTTTTTCCAACTTTTTTCCTGAATTTTTTTTCAATTATTTTTCTAAAATTTCATTTTTTTTCTTCACTTTTTTACTAAAAAAAATCATTTTTTTTGTCATTACAAAAAATTATCAAATAACTATTTTAAAATTATTAAAAGGGAGTAAAATGCCAATGGGAATGCCAACGGTAGTGGCAACTAGAGCGCCAACGGGAGTACCGACTTTTTTTAAACTTTTTCCAACACAACTATTTAAAAAAAATTATTCATTTTTATAATTTACTCAAACTACTAAAATTAATCAATTTAACCACTATTAATTGTCAGAAAAACCTATACGTTTAACAAAATTTTCAAAGACTAAAATTTCCAAATAACTAAATTATTAAATTGATATTATACTCAATAATTGAATAATCTAAATTTTTTTTATTTACTATAATCTCTCTACTAAAACTACTAAAATCAATAAATTTTTTCACAAAAAATAAAATCAATCAATTTAACCACTACAAAAAATTACCAAATAACTATTTTATAATTACTAAAAATGCGTAAAATGCCAACGGGAGTGGCAACGAGAGCGCCAATGGGAGTGGCAACGAGAGCAGGAGTGCCAACGGGACTGCCGACATGAGTGCCAACGGGAGTGGCAAGGAGAACGCCAACGGGAGTGGCAAGGAGAACGCCAACAGGAGTGGCAAGGAGAACGCCAACGGGAGTGCCAACAGGAGGACCAACGAGGATGCAAACGGGAGGGCCAACAGGGATGCAAATTTTACCTCTAATGTCCAAATACATTATTATGGATCAATGTAATTCTGATTGTCAATGGGGATGCATATTCCACTTTGAATTTCAAATCATACATTTTAGACATTGTTCACAACTTATGAATTATGAATATCTTCCAAATTACTATTATGACTTCATGGTAATACACCGACCATAAAGTATCACCCGTGCGTATGCATGGGTAAAATACTAGTTAAATGAGAAATATTGCAGATAGATTCAAAAAGTAAAAAATAGAAGGGGGAAAAGAGCAACCCCGTGCTATAAAACTCCCACCACAATGGAGCCCGGGAGAAGGGTCAGACCCAAAGGGGTATACTGTAGACAGTCAAGTCTTCTTTATACCGATATCACGATGACATGAGAAATAGTTGACATAACAAACAGAAAATGAAAATCACATGCAAATAAAGAACCATACCAGGCTTCGGGAGCTGCATAGCCCGGAAAACTCTCAAGGCATTTCTTCGGGTGGTTGGCGCTTTGAATTCAAACCCACCATCCTCACAAGTGCTGCGACCTACTTAAGCAAAAATCAAAGGTAATGGAGAATAAACTACAGAAGGCAATCTGTATGGTTGTATTTCAAAGAAAAACAATTATCAGTCCTCTTAGAAAGCTTAAAAACACACAAATAAATAAAAGCGAAAATATATTCATTTGTAATATGTCTCAATCCTTTCAACAATAATAAAAAAATCCATTACCTAAATGATGGTATATCGATAATATCTATCCTTTCAGGGCAACAAAATTAAGTTTCCAAGGTAAAACAAAACCAGTTAAAAATAGGATTATATATTATTACCTTTCTTGATATAGAATGGATCCATGCCGAGAAAATCATCATCTTGCATATCATCACTGTGAGACACATCAACATTTGGGCCATATGCACCCCACCCATAGTTTTCCATTCTTGAAAGCTTTGAATATAACAAACTACTTTCATCGACCTGTTGCAATAACTCGGATGGCATTGACAACTAATATTTAGAAATAAAAATAATGTGACGAGCACAAGTAAGAAACCATAATGGCACTTCCCATTTTGAGCTCAGTATGGATATATATTATTGAGTACAAGCATTCAGCCCAACCAACAACATGGAACCGTGAGTACATAACCTTCATAAGAACTGATCCAACTCAGGGGACATAGCTTACCCACATACAAAATTAAACAAACTATTTCACATGAGATTGACCTTTGCATTGTTAAATATTATTTAAGTTAGAGAAGATTTAAGGTATAACTCTAAAATCGGCCCACACAGGTTACTAAAGATTCATGACTACAAGAGAACTAACCAGCACCTACATACTGAGTAACAACTGATAATACTCAACATTACTTTCTGCAAACCTAACAAACTACGTGTGTGCTGTATTTGCATTCAGTCCACAAAGTTTATACTTTGTGAAATATGCCCACAAAGGTTGCTAAATAGAGAATTAATTACGAGAGGAACTAACCAGCACCTATATATTGAAAATTTAGAAACTATAATGCTAGAGAAAACTGATTTCGTCCATTGATTGATTAACTGAAAATGGTTACACAAGTTTATATAGCTATAGACTTGGAGAACATTCTAACTGAACTGGCTTGAGTCAGTTTTAGTAGCTTCTAGAACATTCCTCTAATACTATATAATGAATAACAACTGATAATAGACATTTTACATTCCCTTAAGCCTAACAAACTATATGTATGCTATAATTCATTCAATTCCAATAATCCCTCTCAAGCTATAAATATCATGCTTTCAGTTTAATACAAATAAACCCAACCAAACAGTGGCAATGGCAATCATAGTGAAATCTAACAAAACAAGTCCCAAGAATTCAGTTGCAAGTATAGTGGATATACAGCCAGCTAGCCACTGTAAGACATAGAAATGGAAACAGTGAACAAATGGTGCATTTAAACGGAAAAGGACCACCGAGTAAACTATCGTCGCCGAAGTATCGTTCAGAAAGAATATAGAGGAACTTCATGATTGTTTAATGCACAGAACATGAGAATGGAAACGGTTGGTAACTGGATGGGAAAGATAAAAGCTGGAAGTTGGTTAAGCTGGGAGTTTCAAAAAGAGCACGACTAATTAAAGCTCTGTGGTCGGAAAAGTTTGAGAAGGTAGACAGGAAAAATGAAGAAAAATGAGGTGGCAAAATCTGCAATTCGAGACTTAAGCAGTGAATGAAGATGCTAGAAGAAGTCACTGGTGGAGATAAAGATGCTGAAAAAATGGGAACAGTGAAAGCAAATCTGTTGGCTTTGAAATAAAGTACCCTAAAAACAGCTGGCAAAACATAGCACCACGGGACTGATACTGGAAATAAGAACAGAATAATTATTAGGTCAAGGAGGATGGTATTACTTGCATACCATTGAATTTAGAGGAGGAACTAATGCAAAACTCTATGCAATCAGCCGACTAAGGTAGATATTAATATTTTATAGAACATCAATTAAAAGCGAAACAGATCCGCACATGTATTATAATGAGTAATACTTGCTTGTTATATGAATGCTTTCAATCTAACATGTTCTTCAAACACATTATACATGTGCCATAAATCATTTGATTCAGATAATTGACAAAAATAAAAACCTTCTGACCTAGCTCATACACAATAAAAAGCGACAAGATGGTTTTAGACCACCTAATCAAAATTGGTCCTATTAGTGCCAGGCCAATTAGGAAGTCTTAACTTTAAAAGACTGATAACTTATGATGATAACAAGGGGAGTAACATACCTTCAGCTTTTGTAAAAGAAAAGAAAAACACCTCTCCCTTAGTTCTCCAGCATCCTTTTTTGAAATTCCTGTCCCTGTTATGTTGGGTAACTGTCAATAGATCAAAAAGAAAGTATAATGACTCAAGAACTTCAACCCATATAATAAAATTTGTTGTGTCAACACAATTTGTGGAACGTCTCTGTGGTTAGATGCTGCTTCTGACTTTGATATGTCGCTAGTACATAAACAAAGCTATATGAAAGTACACAAACTTTGTCCCCCAGATAGCACTGATATTTGTTATTGTGAGATGCTATCGACATCTGAAGCATTATCTCTTCTGATTAGTGTGTTTTTTTGATAAACTAGCTTGAAAACAGCAACTCAATTTTCATTCTTTTGTACCAATGGTAGTTAAAATGTAATTTATCGTGTAAGATTGGCAACTAATGTTTGCAGAAAGTTGATTGGACCGAAAACCCAAAATTAAGAGTAACAATCAAGCTAGTGTGACCAAACACATGAGATTCTGAAATTATTCAGGTATTTATCAAAAACCAAACTTTTACAACACATGGGCTAAATCATTCCAATAAAAACAGCATTCATGCGTCAATTCACAAGATAAAAATCAACAGATATTCAAAATGAATGGATCCTAGAAGATCGGGGTCAATATGATTATGATATCAGAAATCAAGTAATCAAAACCGATCATTCAATATAGTATACAAGAAATAAGAGAAATAGAAGAGATGCATAGTCATTAACAAACTAAGCATACCTAGACTTAACCCATCAAGCAAAACAAGAAACACTCCATGAAGAAGTGCATATTCTGGTCCTAAGCTTTCTCCCGTTACTTTGAGAAAACCAACCCAAGAAATGAGATCTCTGACAGTAAGCATTCTTCCTGTATGTAATTTGTTGAACCACTGAAAAACATAGGAACAATAAGTACCAAGTGAACAATAATATATGAGACATCAAGTGAACAGACAAACGAACTTATGTGCTACAAAAATGTAAAACAAGAACATAAAAAACATAACAACAACTAGAGCCTTTCTGTGCAAGGTGGAACCCACAACGGGTTTCAAACAAAAAGATACATGGAAGGAAGGCAAAATAAAAATCCATCGCTAATCCATAAGATCAACTCCAGTGAAACATCAACAAAAGTAAATATCCAAAAACAACACAATTCTATCCATAAGAGATGTGTAAATGAAAATAACATTATAGAAAAACTAAATAAACAGCATAGGGAAAACTAATGCAAAATCAAAAATTATAGATTTTGCAAGAAAAGGAAGTCGAAGCAAGAACAAACTACCACTTTCCCTGGCATACATTTGTATGAGATGGTAGGGAAAGCCAAAACATGCTTCTACTTAAATGACCAAATAGCCACAGAAAGAGAATGGTTTGCTCGACATAGGAGAAACACATGGAATGCCAACATTGAAGAAAACAATATCAATGGACCATCTATATCCGGTAAGTCGTGAATCATGTAAGTGTACATGCAAAGAATGTACACTTAAAGACTTCAATAATAAATCTCTAGAAAACATACCTCCAAAAAATTAACCATGGCCTTAACAATAAGTGATAGTCTTTCTTGATAAGTGCGACTCAAGTTGCCTACAACTTCGAACTCGGAAATTCTGCAAATAATCAAAATAAAATGTGTGCTCGTCTAAAAACTTGTCCTCTAATAGTTAAAAATAAAGGTACCTTTTCAGAGCTATGTCGTGAAGCTCATCAAGATCATTAACCGGGGGAACCCATATCTCTGTGAAGCGATTGCGTAGTGCTGGAGATAACTCTTTCTTACCATAATCACCACCAGGGTTCATTGTTGCAAGAACAAAGAAATTGGAATGTGCTGTAACTTTCTCCAGATCAGTCCCCCCTTTCTCAGCCAATGACTGCAGCCACATAGAAACAAACACTCAGAAACTGAAAATAGCAATATGGATTATGATAAGTAATTATGAAGAAAAATATAACCAGCAATGAATAAGTGAAATTTACTTGGGCAACTACTTTAGTATATTACTCGTGCCAACAATTGATTTGCTTGTGCTAAAAAATGTTTTTTAACAGAGGTTCCCTACAGAGACATGCAAACTGAAGGAGAGCTCTCTTATTTTAACATTTTTATCTACCATGTATTTCTTGATTCTCTGTGGTTATTACTAGGAGAAACCTAAGAACCACATGAAAATAGATAGGGCCTAAAAAAGAGTTTATATACAACAGCGCCCCTCACCTTACAAGCTGGTTTTGTAGGGTTGAATTAGCCCCGAACTAATTATAATAGTTATGTTACGAGGGAAACCATGCCTAAATTTTAATAATATTACTTCTCGCACCAGCACAAAAGTACTCATCAATCCCTCAGAAAAACTGTCCCACAAAAATAAAAAAAACTGCCCTCTTGGTTTCTACCAATACCCTTTTTGAGCAAGCAGGAATTAGCTGCCACCATCTTTAAATTTTAGCCACACAAACTATACTATGATCATAAAGTACAAACAAAAAGACAACCAATGACCATCATCAAAAGAATAGAAAGAAGTGATGACATCACTATTTGATACACCGTGAACTATAATATCTATATTCTATATATCTAGATAGATCTAAAACTAGCTTAAACAGTAAGTTAAAAGAAATGTATTGTTAGAATATCAATCAATTATGATTTACTAAGAAAGATATGAATGTGCTCTATTATAGACACAAAAGAAACACACAAATCACAAATTCAACAAGCATCTAAATAGATGATTAACTTACTAGTGTCCTTTCTGGCTCCAACACACTATTCAATCTCTCAAGTACACTATCATCAGCCAAGGATATCTCATCCACAAGAAAGAGATCGCCGTCTCTCATTGCTTTTACAAGGGGACCATCCTGCCACTCAAATATGCTCTGCCACTTTTGATACAAGACATCAAGGTTCTTCTTTAATTGCTCAAAAGCGTCTAAATCTTCTTTGCGGACATCAACACTACAAACATGACCTTTATATTCCCTAATCATACCATTCAGAAGATCAATCGTTGAAGCGGCTTGATTTATGTCAGAAGAAACAAACTGTAGCAGAAAATAACAAATCAGTTCTCGCTTTGTGAGTAACATGGATTTAGATAGATGGAAAAAGGGAAAGGAAGAACACTAGCTTAAATGCTGAAAGTAAACTTAAAAGCCTCCATCTTATCTAGATGAAGCACAATAAAAGGAACAATAGCACTCACATGGTTTTCAGGATAACATGTAAAAGCCTTTAGTTTTGTCAATTCTTCAATGATCTCTTTATAGTCAGAAATCAGTCTAGATCTCTCTCGAACAGGACGGAACCCCTGCAAACATCTCTCAGGTAAAACTTCGGATAAAAATAGTAAGAGTAAATAGTAAATAGTAATTCTTATAAGAAAAAACATCTCAGGTTTTTCTTCAGGTGTAATTATAGGAAAAACATAAGAGAACCGACCCCTATAAAATCAGATGTTTCTGTATACTGATGACAGTTCAAGATATGCAACTTCAACTGCAAACAAGCACTTAGTAACTGACAAACAGTAGTCTTTCCTCCACCCGTTTCCCCAACAAGCAGCACAGGTTCACGTAATTCAAAACAGCGTTCCACAAGGAAGCATAGCCTCTGCATACTTTTGGTCAAGGTTACACTGCATATGTAAAACTATCAGTACGAGATAGTGAACCAAGGATTTTGGACAACACAGAGAAGGCAACAATAAGCCAATACCTTTCAAGCCTCTTCGAGTCTCTTGAACCAACAACTGAATAGGAAGAAGAGTTACCTCCAAACAATATCTGAGAAAAAAACATGTTGAAGATATATGTATTTTCATCTTTTTAATTCTTTTAAGAAATATTGTGCAAGCAACAATCTGAACTAAATTCTAGAAGAAGGAAAAAATTTCATGACAATAACAAAAAGTTCAACTTCAATCCAGAAAAAACTATCATAAATGGACCATAATCATTACAATATAAATAAACCAAAACAATTGTATAAGAGGGGGAAAAATTAAAAATTAAAGACCATGGAGGAGAATATTTGACAGGAATTAGGTGGATTCAAACGGTTGATTATAATAGGTGGATTCAAACTCTAGATTATAGTCATAATTAGATCTCTATAGTTCTTATCCTTGATATAGTTTCCTATTTTGAGAGATTCTCTGGTGTTATATATATATATATATATATATATATATATATATAGACACACCTTCTCATTACGCAATGCAAGTAATTCATTCTATCCTACTCAATATGGTATCTAGAGCAAGGTTCGAATTTCGCTTAGGGTTTACTTGTCGCAGAGGTTAACCCTACTCTCAGTTTGGCTGTTGAGTGTCCAAGGGACACCACCGTTGTCACCAGAGTCAGTGCCTCCGCCACTGCTGCTGTTGACGACATGCGCCCCACTATTGGAACCGGAGGCTGCCGACCTGCCACTGACGGAAGTTTCATCGTCAGAACAGACGCGCCATCATAATTGGAAAGTGTTATTTGTGGTTGTTTGGACCCAAATTTTCGTTTCTCGCTATCCTGTGATTGATTTCTATGTTTGGCCACTGCGCTCCAAACACGTTTGAGGTTAATTATTGTCCAAAGTTCGATGACAGTCCAATAGGCTTCCTCTACATCCAATTTGCTTGTTTTAATAACTCTACTTTTTGTCTATTTCACTTTTTGGGTTCCTTGATTTTAGATTCTAGTGCTTCTGATCATATAGCTGCAATCTCTCTCCTATCTCTAATTTGACCCCTCCTAGAACACTTCACTGCATTACCCTTGCTAATGGTTCTAAAGCACAAGTCATCAATATTGGTCAAGCTTAACCTCTTCCATCTTTGCCTCTAAATTCAGTCTTATTTGTACCTGGTTTCCTTTTATTTTGATTTCAGCTAAACAACTTACACACCCTCTCAATTGCTCAATAACATTAATTCTGACTATTTCTTTATACAGGATTGGAGTTCAAGAAAGATGATTGGAACATGAACTGAATCATAGGATCTATATTACCTTCAATGGGAGTGGGAACCTCCCCCCACTGTGTGCAGTGTTTCTACATTAACAGAAATCATTTATTGTCGTTTGGGTCATCCAAGTCTAGATTGTGAATCGTATCAACCTGGCACACATGCTAGGGCGTTTTTCCCAAGTAGTGTCAATAAAATATCCAAGTCTTCCTTTGAATTGTTCATTCTGATGTTTAGGTCCAAGTCGTGTGCCTTTTGCTTTAGGATCCACAAGTGCTTGATTGTAACCTGGCTTATACACCTATGGACCCCAATGTCAAACTTCTACCATATCAGGGGGAGCCATATACTGAGCTAAGAAGACACATGAGATTGATGGGAAAATTGAATTATCTCATTATGACTAGACCAGACATTTTATTTTTTTGTTCGCGTTGTGAGTCAATTTCTAAACTCACCTTACGGTATATTAGAGGGAAACCTAGCAAAGGGCTTGTGTATAAAGACAAAGGTCATACCAACATTATTGGATATTCAGATGCAAATTGGCCAGGTGATGCGAGTGATAGAAGGTCTACTTCAGGTTATTGTGTTTGCATTGGGGGGAACTTAACCTCATGGAAAAATAAGAAGCTAAATGTTGTTGCAAGGTCAAGTACTGAAGTAGGGTACCATGCTATGGCCCACACTACTTGTGAACTTATATGGTTGAAACACTAGGAGTTAAAATTCTGTGAACTCGATCCTATGGAACTTATGTGTGACAACCAGCTGGCATTGTATCTTTCTTCAAATCATGTCTTTCATGAGAGGACTAAACACATAGAAGTTGATTCTGATTTTATCAAAGAGAAGATCCTTTCGGAAATCATTAAACCTCTACGGGGCCCTCGGATTGGTTTTACATGTGACAAGTTGGATGCATATGATATACACACACACACACACTCAAGCTTGAGAGGGATGTGGATTATAGTCATAATTAGATTAATTTTTCTATAGTTATTATCATTGATATAGTTCCTATTTTGAGAGATTTCCTCTTGTATATATATTTGTACCTTCTCATTATGCAATGCAAGTAATTCATTCTATCATACTCAATAGAAACATGAAACAAATCCATGCCAAGAGAAATTTTAGTCAATAAGCAATCACTTTGCAATGTCAAATCAAGGAAAAATATACAGATGGCCCACCCTTCACCAAGTTTTCTCTAAAAATATTGATTACTTGGAAAACTAAACAGTCCACAGAAGCAATAAAGAAAAAGCAGCGGCAGGACAAGATTAAGCAGTAACTACCAAACAGTAAGAGAAATGACCATACCTGATCATATAAATCTTTTATGTTCAGTTTAACCCGGAGATGTTTTTCCAGAACTTCTTGAACAACAGACTTCTCATCATCATCCCGTAGCCGTTCTGCCAAAAGATAATACCCATCTTTTGCCAAGTCGTCATAAGACTTACCAAATCTCTTGTAACGATCAGCCCAACGAAACAGATCACGAGGAGTAATAAATCCATGTTTACCAGCAAAGACCCTGCTACTCTGTCTGTGCAACCGAAGCTCCTTCATGACTTCAACCATTTTCGTGGCGTAACTTAATGAAATTTCACATCTCTCCCCCAATATTTTGCTCAGCTCGTCATCTGGAATTTCATCAACATGAATTTCTATGAAACGATTGCGAAATGCCCGAGACAACATTTTTCGGCCACCATAATGTGTAGGCGGGTTTTGAGTGGCAAAAAGCATGAAGTCTGGATGTGCTTGAATTGTTACTTGCAGTTCAGGAACAAAAAGCTCTCTGTTATCATCAAGTAGTCGGTTCAATGCCTCTAGCACATCAGACGGAGCCAAGTTAAGCTCATCCAGTACAATCCAATAACCATTTTTTATAGCTTTGACCAAAGCACCTTCGTTGAAAACAAGCTTTCCACTAGGATCGGGTTGATAAGAACCTAGATACTCCTGCATATCAGTGTGTTCATGATTATTTATTCTTACACACTTATTCCCAGTTATTGCAGCAAGATACTGCACAAGGCTAGTTTTCCCACTAGATGTGGGTCCTTGTAAGAGAACGGGATATCTCTTTACCAGAATAGCACGAGCCAAATTACCAAGATGATCCTGGACACTTTCAGTTTGAACATAGATCCCAGAATATCCATTGAAGTCGACGTTATTTAAATAGCTGCTAAAACATAAAGGTGGGGGCATAATCCCCCCTAATAATAGAGACAATATCTTCTGCCTCATTATTTCAGCACTAGTTCCATCTAACATCGTGAGGAAAAACAGACTAAAGCCATCGTATAATGCCCTCTGAAATCCAAATTTCCTTTCTGCTTTCCTTGTATACTCTAGAGCACGATAAAGGGATCTCAAACTGTATTGAGGTTTCTGATTTGCACCATCCTGCAACCTCTCTTCGGATTCCTTTTTTGATTCTTTATAGAAACGCACAGTATTTTTTACCAGCTGTTTATCCATGTGGCCACAATTCTGACTAATAAACAGACTTAAATCATCATCATCCAAAACATCATCAACAAAATACTCAGTAAATCTACTCCTCAAAGAAAAGGGCAAATCCCGTTTCCCTGCATCAGTTGCTGGATTCATGCAAGCAAATATGCGGAAGTTTGGATGGCGATGTATATAATCAACATCGCCTCTTTCAGCTAAACACAGCACCCCATTTTCCCCTTCTAGAACACCAATAATTCTTTGCAAGGTTTCTGGAGGAGCCAAATTCACTTCATCAAGCAAAATCCACTCACCATTTCTAAGAGAAGTTACAAAACTTCCTTCTACAAATGAAAACATCATCCCAGAAGATTGGTTACTTTGACAGACATTTTCAAGTTTCTTGGAAAATGTCTCCCAAGCTTGGATTTTTTCTTCTTTTAATGGCCTTTTACGTTTTTTGGATGGTCCCGTTCTTGTGAGCTCTAGTGCCTTCTCAACTCCTTTTCGAAATGCTGTAAGTAGATTTTCCCAATTCTTATAAGCTAAACGCTGCTGTAGATATTCAAGAAAGCCTACATTTCCCTGTATAACAGTAAACGATAGCCATTAACAACAATTACACACAGAATACAAATAAAATAAGTAATACCTTTTTAGAAAACGTCCTGGAGAAGAGATCCTCGAATTCCTTATAGAGTGAAAAATACACAAACTGCGCATCCACAGGCTTGAATCCTCCAAGTAAGTCTGAAACATCACTCTGTTGACTCATGTTCTGGACAAAAAAACAGCTTCGTGTGTCACACAAATAAACTTCAATAGAATTTCAAAAACAGCAAATAATAGAGCAATATGTAACATACCAGGACTGTAAGCTTCTGACCAAGTCTTAAAGCCAAATTTTGAACTAGTGTCGTCTTCCCGGTACCAGTTTCTCCAACCAAGAGTACAGGTTCATTATGCTTGACAGAGCAAGCTATTCGCTCTAATACATACAAAGAACTTCGGATATCAACAAAACGTATTCTAAGATTATGTATCTGCATATGACAAATAAAAGCAATGTCAATAAAATATGAGACCTTTCTGCATTTTACCATCATAAATGAGAAACTGATGAGGCAAGAAATCAAACTTCAACAAATGAATTCAGGTTTCATTTGTTGAAGTTAGAATTGTCAACTGACTATACTGACAGGTTTTTTAGTGTACTGGAGGGAAGCTCGGCCTATCCTTACATCTGTGGCAAAATCCTGCATTTTACCATCATAAATGAGAAACTGATGAGGCAAAATAATGAGGCAAGAAATCAAACTTCAACAAATGAAACCTGAATTATTGGTTTGTCAAGGGGATATAAGGTCTCAGCAGCAGAATCTGGTAATTTCCACAACTTCCCTATCTCTTTCATTATTGACAAACGGTTTTCAAATGAACTTGGAAAAGCCGCAAATACATCAACAGCCTGAGATACAAGACAAGCTACACATGAAGTAAATTTACGAATTAGATAAGTGAAAGGCTGAGCAAAAAAAGAACAGACCTCTTTGTATATAGAATTGCATAGGTCTTTTGACAAGCTACTATCAGAGCAAAAACCTAAATCTGTAATCCTTTTGCACCACTTAAGAAGATCTCTGCCATGGAGAACCAAAAGTCACATCAACGAAAGAAATTCGACAAAAAACAACAGGAAGCATATATTGATTCTAAAGTAATACCTTAACGAGAACCTGCCGGGACAGTAAAGCGAGGAATGTTCAGGTTTAAAACCCGCAATTTGAAGCATAGAAATAGAGCTGACCCTTTCAAAGGTTTCTGCCAAAAGTATAAAAATGTTTTGTAGCAACAGCTTACGATTAAAACAAGATTATATAAAACTACGTATTAGCAAAATGTTGTAGCAATACCTGTCAGTCTGCCTGCATGAAGCTTCAAAGAAGGATACACCTCTTTAACTATATCTTGCAAATCATTACTATTCGGTGGCTGGATAATTACTTTTCTCCAAAGGACGCTAAGTGAATCTTGACCTTGAAATACAACCAAAGTCAGTATCTTGTTCATAATCCCAAAAAAAAGAGACAAGAACTTCAACTCAACAACTATGACGACCAACACTTTGTTTGGATGGTGAAAGGAAAGATTGTTGAACGAATAAAAGTGGGTAGAAAGTGAGTGGAAAGTGAGATGATTGGTTCAAATTCAGATATATATAGAACTCCAAACTTCAGATGAATTTACGATGGGAAAGTAAATGATAAAACATGATATACATCACCAAAAAAGAACTATAAACATAACAATTAAAGTCATGAATGGTAGAGGTAAGAACCTGCACTCTCAGATGAGTCAAACATAGAAACAGCAATCGTTGAGAACATCCTAAATCTTTTTGCCACCTTTATTACCTGCAAAATCCATAATGCTTAAACAATTAACGACACGTACAGAGGAACAGTCAGGCACCTAGACATTGAATGATAAAATCTAATCTAGCATTCGGGTAAGATGCACATCACTTTCCCAAAGAAAATACATATGATTATGATCACTGGATAAGCAGGAGCAGTGGAAGATGCCAAGGGATTAAGCTATTGTCAAACTTAAACCAGACCAGTATGTTATTTTATTTTTCAATTCATCCAAGTAAAAGAAGAAAAACAACATTTCAGCAACAAATCATGCCATGTACGTAGCAGTTTGATGCATTTGAACAAAAACAACAGGTCATCTGCCGTCTTGAGTGGGATCAGCTTATATTCTTGACTAATTATCAGTATTAACAAATAGCAGTCAGGGCGGATTGCAGGCGGCAAAATTTTTTGCCAACCACTATGACCAATTTGTAAAGGAGTTCGACACCATACCATTTGATGGCTGAAATAGCAGATTTTGACAAAACTATGGTCCGCCACCATCCCTATCGATAACATGACTCATTATGATGTTTGGCCAACGTTATTTCCAACAAGTTTTTTCACCAGAACCGTTTTGATATTATCTTTTTAATCTATTAGTAGAATTAATTTATAATTCTTTCACAAAGCAGGATGCGTCTTACTGGAAGATGTAAGGTCCCAAAAACTGTTAGCAAAGCACCAGTGAGAGGTCGATCATAATCCTAGTTCACGATGTAAGACACATTTATTTAAAATAAGGCAATCAACTTTAAACAAGTGCTTTTAGGTTCAGCATCGCTATCTTGTCAACTTCTTTCAATGATGAGAAACAACAATACAATTTACCCTATTTAGCAAAAGAAGCGAAGAGCAAAGAAATCACCTCCCCATGACCTGTCATAAATGAGCCAGCCCCTTCCAATAAGGGCAATAAAATGGAGTGTACATCAGATGGTGCTTTGTCGATATCCTCAAAAACAGTCCAAAAACCATTCTGCACAGCCTGTGATAACAAAACAGTAGTATACAAAAATAAAACTCTTGCAAAGATATCAAAACATCCCATCTGCATGAGTTAGATATGACTGCAATAATCATAACAAACCTGGGTAAGTGAACCAGGCTGCCATTTAAATTCCCCGGGCCTATCTGTACATACATATCCCCCAACCAATGTTCTACCATCAATTTGATCATCCATCTGGATAGATAGCACTGCATGAGAAAACAAGAGAGCATAAATAATTACTGAAGTAAATTGATAGAAGAAATTTATTGAGATGAGGAGAAACCATTACAAAGAGGAAATCAGTGCAAGCTTCCCAACCCATCAATATATCTTTAGAGAAACCCCATAAGAAAAACTACCTTTGCACATCTTTTTACCCCACCATGAATTCACAACAAAAAAAAAACAATAGTTCACAGGAAAAGAAACACTTAGTGGTTGAGAGGAAACCACAAGATTCAAATGTGCTTACTTCTAATAGCTGTATTTTAGTACTCATGGAAGTTCGTTTTAAGTGAGAATTTAAAAATCAAGCAAACTTGAACCAATGCTTCCATAACATGCATATAACGACAGACATGATAACCATCTTCCATGAAACACCTAATGACAAGTTAGTACCCTTAAAATAAAAATAGAGAGGAAAAGAACAAATAAAAGATATGATCTTTCAACTAGAAATGCTCAAGCAATTTATAGACATGAGCAAGCAAACAAAGAAATAGTAATTAATAACGAGGTAAACATTACAATGTACCTTGGTTTCCACTATCCTGAGCCAGCTTGGCAATAAGAGCAGATTTTCCGGAACCAGAGGGACCATATAAAAGAACAGGCGACTTCTGACTCACTGCCAATAGAACTATTTCATAATTTTTCGTCATTGCCGATGTCAATACGAATGTATTACGCACTGATATATCACTCCTAAAATTATATGGAAGATATCAAAAATTAAGTGATAACCCAAATGAAATATGGAATATTAAAAGCTACCACAAATAAAGGAAGAGAAAGCATAAAAAGAGCATTTAAGAAAGTTCAAGAGCTAGCTAAATAGCATTCAAGTTAAAATGCCACCTAAAATACAGAATATCAATTATTCAATTTAGAAGTTAAATTAAATTGCACCTTGTGGTAAGTCGTTGCCTCCCAAGAGGTGGCTGTAACTTGTGAAGTTTTGCCAAGCCAGCGGGATGATCATTATATCTGATGGAATTTAAACAGTTCTCTTGATTGAAACCCATGCTTCTATCAAGAGAACCACAAGGGGAACGAGACACGCAGTCTGTTATTGGTTCAACAAAACAACCAGCTTTCTCTAGTGTTGTGTCCCCAAAAAATTCTTCCCAACTGAACAAGGCAAGTTGAAGATTAATTTAGAGCATGCACTGTATTTTGAGTACATCATCAAACCAAAAAGAATTATACAATACTAACCGCAATAAACACCCTTCCTCAGCTCCAATAGTCAAGCTTTCAGTGGCTCTACAACCTGATTTGTACAGCACTTTTAATATCTGAACCCTACACCATGCCAAGTCTGAGTCGCATGGCTCATTTATGAGTTCCCGAAAACAGGACCAATTCCAATGCTTAGAGAAAATTTCGGGTTCTAAAAGAAGAAAGCGGTATGAAATTCGAGTAACAAGTAGATCATGGGACCCAACCTGTAAAAAGAGGACATTTGTAGGTAATACCCAAAAGCATATCCCAAAATTATCTTTCAAAAAGTCATCACAAATGTACTTACCGTTACTTGTTTCCTTGAAAATCTTTCAAATGGAGCGGGTGCCAATTCGAAATAGCTTAATACAGAACTGCACCAAATAGTAAATACTATATTCAAATCACTACAAATTTTTAATAAGCAGCCAACATCATCTACCCCAAGTTTTACATTGAAAAAAAGTAATTGTGAAACGTTTGAAATCCTCTATAATGATGATCAACACTACACTGAATTCATAGGAATATCACACATAAAAGTTCGGCATGAGAGAGCATAAAGGTATCCATGACTCAGACTTGTATATAGAGAGAGAGAAATGATACAAAACTAGGCTCGTAGTGCCATATTTAATTGGAAGAGAAGATACAAACCTGAGTAGAGAAGGATCCATGTCAAGAGCACGACAGAAAGCTAAGCAAGCATGCTCATGCAGATCTAGAACCCTTCCCCGTTCAATATAGAACTCTATGACATTGGCAACTTCCTCCAAGTCCAAGTCCAAGTCCATGTCAAAGTCGACTTCCATTGCATCCATAGTAGACCACGGTACAAGAAAAGATAAAGCAACAGCTTTATCAAGGAACTTGTGAGCAATTGGACGGAAACACCCCATCAACGGAATTGTATAATTGGGATGCAGAAACACCCCAACTAACACATTAACCACTTCTTCTTCTGTAACCAAGCTCCCCTGTAAACAATAAACAATTGAGAAATAATTTGATAATTCATAATTCATTCCAAAAATAAATCAAGAACTTAGATTGAAAAGCAAAAAAAAAACATGTGCATACCTTGCGTACTAGCGAATCAATTTGTGCAAACGTTTGAAGCTTCGGGCATCGATCAAGAAATCTCTGAAGCGATGAATGAATGCTGAAACTATTGTCAAACGCCATTGAAGCTAAAACACTTAGTCTATCAGTAATCAAGATAAAGGGTCAATAGAGTATTGTATATATTGTATATAGAAAAAACAAAGTGAAATAGTAAAGGTAAACAAAGAAGAGAGAGATAGAGCAATAAGTGGAAAAACGCTGAGCTAAGGAGAATTAGGGTTGTGAGAGTTAGCAATCAATTTCAGGCGTTGGCGAAGGAAGACTGAAGTTGAAGAAGCAGTGAGCAGTGTTGCCTTGACAGAAAAGAAATCACTTTCTTGTGGCTTTTCAGCGGTTCCGTGAAAGCTGTGTTGTCACCTCTGCAGTTGTATTATAACCTCTAGTCGTAGTTTAGGGCCTTAAACGTGAGTTCTCTATTTTGTAGGTGTTTGGATGTTTGCAGAAAAAAATGATTTTTATTATCAAACGCAATTCTACTGGAAGCTAGGAGGTTAAGTTTTACTGCGCTTCACAGCAACACAGCAACACCTAATCGATGGAGGTTAAGTTTTACTGCGTTTCACGGCGGCAAGTCGGCAACACCTAAATTCCCTGCAGTTCTAATGTTTTGCTTCGTTTTGCGTTTTTTAGTAGCATCTGTAAGTTGTCCGTAGGTTAGAGATGGAGAAAATCTGGGCTTAGACCTGATTTTTATTGGCCCATGCTTTTACCAAACCCACAAAACCCCCCGCTCACCACCTGTGGCGGAACTAGGACCGGGGTCAGGGGTGTCAAATTTTTTAAAGCCGGTATCAAATGGGTGCAAAACTTGGTCTATTAGTATAATTTAAAATTTTCAGGGGGGTCAAAATTAAAATTTTTGGAGATTTAGGCTATTTATATAGGGTGTTTAGTGCAAAAAAAAATCCAGGGGGTTCAACTGAACCAGTTGAACCCCCTGGTTGCATGCTAGGTCCGCCAGTGCTCACCACACACCCTATAACCTCCTAAATATATCCCAAAACTATCCCTAACTTCAAAACACTTCATCTCCCACTCTCCCTCCCTAACCCCTTCACAGACCCCGATTCCCTCACAACCGAACCCTCTCTCACCCCTCTACTCACAACACACCCTATAACCTCCTAAATATATCCCAAACCTATCCCTAACTTCAAAACACTTCATCTCCCGCTCTCCCTCCCTAACCCCTTCACACACAACCGAACCCTCTCTCACTCTCACTCACCATCTCTGAGTTTTCTCACCATCTCTCACGTTTCCCACTCCCTCCCACTCACTCTCATTTATGTGCGTTTCGTTTATTTTTTTCTGTAAAATATCACGGTTCGGTTGAGGTCTGCCGAACCATTTTGGGGACGATGAACTTTTAAAGGGTGCAGTTGAGGGCTGCCGAACTAGTTCGGTTGAGGGCCGCCGTACTATGTTTTTTGAAAAAATTGAAATATAATGTCTGGTGGCTCTCAACCGAACTTGTTCGGCTGGTGCCCACCGAACCACTGTTAACAGAATGTTTGTTTTAACTTGTTTTTCTGCTTTATTCAGATATGGTCAAGACGAGAGGTGGGCAAACTTCCATGAGCATTTGATAGAGCGGAGGCCTTATGTCAGACCGGGTCACCCAAACACCGTGCCAGGGTACTGTACTTGGTTTGGGAGGGTCTCATACCCATTCATATTGTCGTCCAGTTATGAGATTCTTGAGGATGAGCCTGACACTAGAGAGTTACGTCTTTTACATGTTTTCATTTATTGATTTATTAAACATGTACTTATTTCAATACTTTTGTTTTTTGTCTCACAGATAATGCCCGAGATGGTTGATTTGGTGGATGAGATGGAGCGTTCCATAGATGGGAATGTTCCACGGGGGACACAATCATGGAGCACACTGGATCGGATGAAGAGGCTCGTGAGGCCATTCCGTAGACTTAGGAGGTTTGTAACTCTATAGCTCGTTTGTTTTGTAACTCTATCACTGTTTGTTACTTACTAATTAATTTATATTTTTGTCGTATTTAATCTAAACAACGAATTTATTCATAAAAGCCATAAACGTACATCAAACATGAAAGATAACGAAATACATCAAACACGAAAGATAACGCAAGAAGACTGAAACATATAACATACACCCGATAACAATTAATTTAGAGTCCTTGTTGCAAAAGATAAATGATCTCATCCGGAGTGCGCATTGTTTCGACATACAGCTCCAATATACGGTGTCTTGCTGGAACATTACCATGTGCTTCCATCATGGTGTGTGTGTCGTCGTCGCTCCGAATCTCCATAGTTGAATAACGAATAGCACTGTCCTCTCCATAATTGTGCTTGTGATAACGTAAATGACTCACGTCTTCCAAAAATCATAAATATAAATTAGAAATAGACATTTAAAATTCTGTCTTCCAAAAATCAAAAGAGGAGTATGATCATTGTAACATTCCCGAAATTAGACTCAAGGTAATCAAAGTAAGTTATAAACTAAAATCAATTAAGTGGTTTATTTAACTAATTAAATAAATAATTAACATTAATAAGCAAGAAATTGGAAGAGTTGAGTGAAAAGAATAATGATGTTAAAGTTTTTTTTTTAGTCAAGTGAGAAGTAAAATTAGAGGTAGTGCATCATTGGCCCAAGGTAAAGAAAAGGAGGGTGTAACCAATTAAGGTGGGGTGCACACCTAAATAACTAAAGGAGATAAAAAATAAAAGAAAGAGGGTGTAGTTAGTAAAATGGGTTATTAAAATAAAAGAAATAAATAAAAAATAGATGGAGAAGAGTGAGAAGAGTCGTGAAAAAAAGAAGAAAAGAGGAAGTGAGGAGAGAACATAGAGAGTGAGGGAAACCGTGAGTGAGAAAGGAAGAAGAGAAGACAAGAAGAGGGAAAGCTTAGGGTTCGCTTGGAGGAAGAAGAGGAAAAGTAAACTAGAGAAAGATCTCAAGACACACAAGAGCTATGGAGGAAGAACAAGGAAGGGGAAGATGGAGATTGAAGAAAGCTAGGGTTCTGAAAGAGGGAAAATCCAATACCCACTTGGGAGTTTCATCATCATGTCTTAGAATCTAAACTAAGGTAAAAAAGAACCCGCTTTAAAACCTCTCGTAGAGTGTGCTTAGGGAATATACATTGTTTGTTCAATTGCTGGATTTGATCAACTCTTGTGCTATTAGAGAATATACATTATTATCTATCATTTATGAATTGGAAATATTAAGTTTGGAAGAGTATCAGTCGAGAAGTCTAGTTCAAAGTTGCTTGAATAAAATTAACTCTCCTTAGATGGTTACGAGACAATGGTACTTGAATTGTGTAGAATGGATTCCTATGTGTTTTAAATTCTGACCAAACATGATTGTTACATGAATTATCTTTGTATAAAGTACTATGTGAGTATCTAATCTATGAAGTGGAAACATTTATTTTATGTATTTGATTTGTTGTTGTTGTGCTTCTTTCGTTATTATCCGTTATTATCCGAGAACTGTATTTGAATGAAAAACATTTGTATGTGATTTATACTTTCTATGTTGCATAGAGGATTTTCCATATCTCGCACATGGATATGGCTGGAAACATCAAGTAATATTTTTTTCTTCAAATATTCTTTGTTACTGAGTTGTAAAACTTACTATGTTTGGGGTGATATGTTTCCAGGTAACAAATATCATTGGAAAGCTGGAGAGTATATCCGGATTGCTCATCAGCAGTCCAATGTAGAGCGTTAGTAACCGGATCACAATTAGAGTCCTAGATCTAAGGGATTTTACTGTTGGCTAAGGTAGTTATGTAAAGCTAGATTTTTATGTTGTAGGTATATTTTGAAAGTAAATTAAATTCTTCTAAATGAATCCTCAAAAGCTCATGTGTTAAGCTGAATACTTGGTAGTTATGTCTTATGAAATTAAGGGTGTCACAATAAGGTATCAGAGCAGTTCAATCCTATCGGACACTACAAAAAAAAAACTGATTAGCGATGGAATATTACTCCTTTAGCGACGGATTTGACTTTGGTTGTAAGTGAGGTAATTAGCGACGAAATTTCACTTATTTAGCGATGGATTTAGTAAGGCGTGAAAAGACGAAAATAATCCGTCGCTAAATCTCGTAAACTGTGCCATTGACCGTTTCAATTTATTTGACACGTGGACACATTTAGCGACGGATTTCCGTCACTAATAATCCGTCGCTAATCTTTGAAAATTGTCACTGCCCATTGCAGTTTATTTGACACGTGGCCAATGTTAGCGACGGATTGCCCTCGCAAATTCCATCGCTAACTGTTAAAATTTTTTTAAACCCAGAACCCTCCCTATTTTCTCTCTTTCTTTCCTCTTCTGCATTCTTCTTCTCTCAAACTCTCTCAAAAGAAAACTGCGCACCGTTCACGCCACCACACCACCACCGTCCACGCCACCGCACCACCACCGTCTACGCCACCACGGTCTACACTACCAGGGTTTGTTTCTTCTCACTCTTCTCTCTCTCTCTCTCTCTCTCTCTCTCTCTCTCTCTCTCTCTCTCTCTCTCTCTCTCTCTCTCTCTCTCTCTCTCTCTCTCCGAACCTTCTCTCTAGTTTTCTCTAATCGTGTCTCTGTCTCTATATTTCGCACAGTCACCGGACCTCTATTTCGCATAGTCACCGGACAGCCACCGCACCGGGCAGCCACCACAGTCACAGTTAGTTTTTATTTATTTTTATTTTTAGACATGATTTTTGTTTAGTTGTTTTTAGTTGTGAAATGTGAGTTTTAAATGTGTATGTTATTATAGAATACTTTATTGTTAGAAATATTAATATTAGTGTTTAGGATTGTGAAATTTGAAAGGTTTTTGTATGTGTTTAAGATAGTGTTTAGAATTGTAGAATAAAATTGTTGTTGTTGTTATTAATTTGAAAGTTGTAATTGAAAAAAACAATTGGAATTGAATTGAAATTGAAAAATGTAATTGAATAGTGTATGTGTTTAAGATAGTGTAATTGTATGTGTATGAAAAGTATGTTGTTGGAGATGTTAATTGAAAAGTGTATGTTTGTTAGAGTTGTTAATTGAAAAATGTCTAATTGGAGCTGATAATTGGTGACAAGTGTATGTTAATTTTGAAATTGAAATTGTGTTAAATTGTTGTTTTGATGTTTGATGAACCCTAGGTTAGATGACTATTTGATGTTATTGTGTGTTGTTGATGGAAAAGAGTGAGGTGTTGTCCTTCACCCCCATATTTTGCTCAAAATCATCTCCATTGAGATAATTGCGAGACGATACTAACAATTTTAAGATTGGAAGTTAGAAATAACTTCATTCACTACTTATATGGAAAAGGGTTTTGTCTGATCTGTCCTTAACCCCCATATTCGGCTCGAAATCATCTCCACCGAGTTCATATCGATGCCACTAACTTGATAGGTTTTATATTGGGAATGTTATGAGAATCTAAAACATTTTTTTAAATGTGTGTAGATGAACTGGAGTCAATTGAATCGTGGTTGGGTGTATGATCGGTTATATTCGGGAAGAGTGTTTTTAAAAAAAACTTTTGTAAATGGGGTTGAAGAATTTATTAGGGTAGCATGGCAACATGATTTAACTAAAGAGGAAGGAGGAATTAGATGTCCATGCCTTAAATGCAAGGGTGTACCTATTAGTACTGATGATGAAGTCAGGGAGCACTTGTATCGTCTCGGGTTTATGCCTAATTATTGGATTTGGGTGGACCATGGAGAAGTACTCCGACTTTTCACGTAGGGGCTTCAAGCAATTCTGGTGTTGGCGTTCCATCTGATGAACAATTTAAGTCGATGGAAAACATGATTTGTGATGGTCTCGGGGTGAATGTGACATTTGATGAACCTCAGTATGACGATCATGATGAACTTCCAAATGAAGAAGCACAGAGATTCTATAATTTGTTAAGGGAGTCAAACAAACCGTTGTTTGAAGGCTCGCCAGAGTCAAAATTATCTATGTCTGTGAAGCTTTTAGCTCTCAAGTCCATGAGTAATATATCTGAGTTGGGTTTAGATTATGTGACTAAAATGATGTTCGATGCGACACCTAATAAGGATAATTTACCAAAAAAATATTATGAAGCAAAGTTATTAGTTTCGAAGCTGGGATTGGAATGTAAGAAGATTGATTGTTGTGTGGATGGGCACATGTTGTTTTACAATAACGAATTTGGTAAAAGCGATGGTGCACTATTGGAATGCAAATTCTATGGAAATCCGAGGTATCATGTTCATAAAGGGGGAAACGTAATTATAGACTCATCCCTGTAAAGTCGATGTTCTATTTGCCTATAATTCCAAGGTTGCAAAGAATGTTTGCATCGGCCGAAATTGCGAAGAAAATGACGTGGCATTATGAGAATAGGCGTACCTCATACATTTTACGCCACCCATCTGAGGGTGAAGCGTGGAAACACTTTGATCAAGTGCATTCAAATTTTGCCTCAGACCCACGAAATGTTCTGCTTGGCTTGTGCTCTGATGGATTTACTCCATATATCCAAGCATCAGCGTCGCCCTATTCATGTTGGCCAGTCATTGTTATCCCTTACAATCTTCCTTCTGAGATGTGCATGACTAAACCTTATATGTTTTTGACTTGTATGATACCTGGTCCATCCAATCCAAAAGCTAACATTGAAATCTTTTTGGAACCCCTGATTAATGATCTCAAGAGATTGTGGGGTGGTGTTTTGACATATGATGCAGCACAAAAAAATAATTTTATGATGAGAGCGGCATTGATGTGGACAATAAATGACTTCCCTGCTTCTGGTATGTTGTCTGGTTGGGGGACTCACGGTAGATTGGCATGTCCCCACTGCATGAAACACACAAAAGCGTTTACGTTGAAATATGGGGGGAAGAGTTCTTGGTTTGATTCGCATCGTAGATTCTTACCATCGGGTCATGAATTTAGAAAGAACAAGAAGGCCTTCAAGGATGGGGTGGTCGAAAGAGATAGACCACCGCCTTTGTTGACATCAGGTGAAATCTGGAGCAGAGTTATGGATTTGCCACAAGCCACAGAGATAGGTGTGCTCTCCCGATTGAACGGTTATGGACGACTGCATAACTGGACAAAAAGAAGCATATTTTGGAATCTCCCATATTGGAAAGATAATCAATTGAGACACAATCTTGATGTTATGCACATCGAGAAAAATTTCTTTGACAACATATTTTACACTGTGATGAATGTGAAAGATAGAACCAAAGACAATAATAAAGCTAGAATGGATTCTGCTCTTTACTGTAGCAAACATCGGTCCAATTTGAATTTGGTGCAAATGACTAATGGCAAGATGTTAAAACCTAAAGTCAATTATTGTCTAACACCCGAAGAAGCGAATGATGTTTGTCGATGGTTGAAGGGATTGAGGATGCCAGATGGTTATTCTTCTAACCTTGCAAGAAGTGCGGATGTGAACACTGGGAAGATGTATGGGATGAAAAGTCATGATTGCCATGTATTCATGGAGTGTTTGCTTCCCATTGCTTTTGGTTCATTACCAAAGAGTGTTTTGGAACCACTTACTGAAGTGAGTCAATTTTTTAAGAATATGTGCTCTTCAACATTGAGAAATGATGATCTTATTAAGATGGAGCAGAATATTCCTTTCATTATCTGTAAGTTGGAGAGAATACTTCCTCCCGGTTTCTTTGATTCCATGGAGCATCTCCCGGTTCACCTTCCATATGAAGCAAGACTTGGTGGGCCAGTTCACTATAGGTGGATGTATCCATTTGAGAGGTAATTGTCTATTTCAGCATTTTAATTAAAGTGACCTTTAGTATGACTATTTGTTTAATCAAGCGTTCTTCTTTCATATATAGATTAATGAGTGATTATAAATGATTGGTGAAGAATAAAGCTAGAGTTGAAGGATCGATCTGCGCAGCTTACTTACACCGTGAAACAATTTATTTTTGTTCTCATTATTTCAACAACTTTATGTTGTCAAGAAATAATAGAAACGAAATGGAGGTTGAAGAAGAAAGACACGCACTCACTTTCTCTGTGTTTACCAAACCTGGTCGCCCCTCGGGAAAGAAGTCGACCAACTGGTTATCAGATAAAGAGTATGAATCAGCACATGTTCATGTCTTGATCAATTGCACCGAAGTTAAACCATATCTTGAGTAAGTATGCTTCAATTCAATTTTTAATCTATATACACCATTAGAGTATGAAGCTAAATCATGCTTTATCAATTTTCAATTTTAAAGAGTATAAATAATTCCTTTTCAGTGCATTCTTACGAAGTGAGGGAATATGCGCTGAAGAATCTTTTGTTCGTATACATGAAAGTTTTCCATCATGGTTTACTGCTAGAGTAAGTAAATAAAATTAATGTTTTAATGTCAAACGTTTAAAGTAGATGAGACATGACATATTTTTTCCATATGTGATTACTTAGGTTTATGAAGCGAAACCAACTACCTTAATCCGACACTTGAGGAACTTAGCCGATGGTCTTTTTCGTGAGGTGACTGAGTGGCACACGTACCTAGTTAACGGTTACAAATTTGACACCCAATCATGGAGTGAGGGAAAACAAATAATTAATAGTGGGGTATATGTTAAAGGGGAAACAGAAGGAGGTGAAGGTGACTACTATGGTGTGATCCAACACTATAAATAGTTCGTCGGTCTCTAATGGCAAGTTCTCTAGGTAACAATCCGAGCACACTATAAATATTTCGTTGGTAGTCCCGTTGTCCAACCACCGACAAGGTTGAGTCGTCGTCCCCAATCACAGATGAAACAATCCATTGGTAGTCCTGTTGTCCAACCATGTCAAGGTTGAGTCGTCGGCCCCTATCATAGATGAAATAGTCCATTGGTAGTCTCGTGGTCCAAGTTGAGTCCTCGACACCAGTCACATATGAAACGTTTCAGTTTGGTTTGGAGTTGTTACACCTTCAGTTAGGACTTCAGCTTTTGTAAGTGCTAGTCCAATATTGTTTCTTGTTTGGTTTGAAGATGTACTTCTCCCACTTGGGGTTTCAGCTACTGTTTGCGCTGGCCCAATATTGTTTTGGTTTGGTTTGAAGATGTGACATTTCATGTGAAGGTTTCTGTTGCCAAAGTGAGCACTTGCCTAATATATTCTTTGTTTTGAAGTTGTGACATTTTCAAGTTTGGACTTCATCCGCCAGAGTGAGCACTAGTCCAGTTTGGTATAGTTTGATGCGGTGACACCTTCCGATTATGGTCTCAACTATCATGTAACGTTCTTTGAGCTCTTTCCAAACATCAATGGCATTCTCAAGGAAAACAATATTTTGTCCAATTGATTCAGCAACTGAATTCATTATCCAAGAATGAGCAAGCATGTTACATCGATTCCATGCTTTATAGCTAGGATGAAATGAATCGGGTATATCAATAGTTCCATCAGCAAAATCAAACTTATTCTTACCTCCAGGAGCTCTTCTCATTGAACGGGCCTAGCTATGGTAGTTGGATCCATTGGCGTTGAGCTTGGGTGTCACTGTCACTAACCCAGGTCCATCGCTTGGATGCACGAAGTAGATGCTAGTTTGGTCTGCAGAAGGGTCCTGTGCTTGACCACATCCTGCAGCATTGTTGTTCTTTGGAGGCTTTTTCGAGTTTGAGACTAGAAATCAGAAAAGGGGAAAATATGGTAAGCAAGGTATGCAGAGCTAAGATAGCTCTGATACCATCATAAAGTTAATAAAGTGCATGAATAAAGAGACAATGTGCTCATGAGAGCTAAAAGGGAATATAATTGATCAATGGAAATGATGCTTCATTGATGATTTTTGGAGAGTACACAGTGCAGCTATTTAAAGGAGAAAGAGGGAGCACCATACATCATAAGAAAACCTAGAGCAGCATAATAAAACTAGGAATAAAATCTAGGGAAATCTGCCAGCTAGCTAGATTTCATCATAACTGGATGATTCCCATCACATGGGTGTGAGTGAGAGAATAGAAGCTTCTTAGGATATTTACAAATCATTGGAATCAAGGAATATGCCAATGATATAGTGCTGCCACGAAAGGAGCCAGCATCCTAGGCACCAAGGACTTGAGCATAAGTCTTGGTTGCATGTCACAGTGACTGGGCGCATTGGTGGGCGCCAATTGCTTGTCAACACAAGCATCTAGGTGGTGCACAACTTTGGAGCATTGTGTTGCAATCTTGGGCACCAATGTCTCTGGTGCCAGTTTCTGTGCTCCGTAGCTGAGATCAATTTCTCTAGTGTTTCCATTCTTCAACAGCCCCTCGCAAGCTTGACCATGGTAGATGTTAATCATGCCAAGCTTGGAAATAAAAGGCGTGAAAACACTAGGAGTGAGGGCTTTAGTAAAGAAATCAGCCAGTTGACCCTTTGATGAAATAGGCAGCAGCTCCAACAATCCTTCTTGCAATTTTTCTCTCATAAAGTGGCAATCAATTTCCAAGTGCTTTGTTCTCTCATGGAAAACAGGGTTGACTGCAATATGAATTGCACTTTGGTTATCACAAGTAGCTGTTGAAAGAGCACGATACTCAGCTTTTGAAGAAGATCTAGAGACAGTCTGTAACGCCCAAATAATTTAATTATTTATTTAATTTAATTATTTAGGTATTTTATTAGTATAGTCATATTTAATAATTAATAAAATTGATGTTTTATTTAAATTAGGGAGTGGTGTTTAGTAATTAGCTGAGTAGTAGACGGGGGCCCGTGATCCAAGAGCCCAAGGGCCTAGGCGCATGAAGGAGAGCACTAGCTAAGGTTAGGAATCATTTTGCGCATTCTTGGAGAAAAGAAAGAAAAAGAGATTTGCGAAGAGGAGAGGAGAGGAAACGGCGCGAATCCAAGGAGAAAGAAGGGAGGAGCTTCGTTGCTGTGGTTCTTTGGAGTCTTCGTGCAAGAGGATCACATATTCGGCAAACCTAAGGTAAGGGTGGGTTCTACTTTATAATAGGGTGTATGATGGGGGTTATGTGGGAGATAGGACCTATGATGCCTCTTTGATCTTGTTGATGTTGATTTAGTGATGTTTGAATGTACTCATGTTGATTGAAATTGGTGTTTGGTGATTGATCATGGTGAAAATTTGGTGTTTGGTGTTTGGTGCGATTTGGTGTTGTTGTTTTGGTTGCTGGAAATGGTGCCCTGCTCCTGGGCGTCGTGGCTGTGTCATGTTTTGTTCCTGCTGAAGGCGCCCTGTTGCTGGGCGCCGAGCCAGTGTTGTTCCTGTTGCTGAATGTGGTGCCCTAGGCGCCCAGTGGTGGTTCTGTGTTGTTGCTGGAAGTGGCGCCCAAGGCGCCCAGTGCTGGTTGTTGTGCTGAAAGTGGGGCCCTAGGCGCCCAGTGTGTTTCTGTGTTGCAGAAAGTGGCGCCCTAGGCGCCCAATGGTGATCGGTGCGTGTCAGTGTTGCGTTTGGTTCCTGCTGAAGGCGCACTGTGGCTGGGTGCCGAGCCAGTGTGTTCCTGTTGTTGCTGAAAGTGGCGCCCTAGGCGCCCAGTGTTGTCTTGTGCGTTTCTGTGTTGTTGGGGAAGGCGCCCTAGGCGCCTAGTGACGTCCCATGTTCTGCTGTTGCTGTTTGCCTGCCTGTGTTGCTGTTGTGCTAGGCGCCCTGTTGCTGGGCGCCAAGTCTGTTGTGTTGCCGGTTGTGCCAGGCGCCCTGTTACTGGGCGCCATGTCTATTGCTGCCACTAGTGTGCTAGGCGCCCTCCCCCTGGGCGCCAAGTCTGATGTTGTTGTTGTGGTGTTAGGCACCCTGCTCCTGGGCGCCATGTCTGCTTGTGCTGCTGTTGCACTAGGCGCTCTGTTGCTGGGTGATAACTCATATTTATATGAGTTATTTATACGTATTCAAAGTTAAATCATGCAAGTTCTCTGGCAATAGCAGGTTGTTTCTAGTAAAGTTTCTGTTAGTTTATTGCTTTTAGTTAGAAAGGGGCTAAATTACAAGTTCTAGGCATTTTGGTGCCAATTGGCGCCTTTGTGAGCGTTTTGATGGGCGCCAGTTTCTGGTTGGTTGCTGTTGCGACTATAACACACACGAGCGCCAGTTTCTGGTTTGTGAGCGTTGCGACTATAACACACACGAGCGCGAACACTGGGCGCCAGTTTCTGTTATGCTGTTGTCTCTCTTGGCGCCCTGTTGCTGGGCGCCAGTTTCTGGTTGGTTGCTGTTGTCTCTTGGCGCCCTGTTGCTGGGCGCCAGTTCCTGCCATGTCTAACAAATGTTGCTGTTTTTCTAAAATGATGTTGTTGTCACAGTAAAACAACTGTTGCTGTTTTTCCAAAAATGATGTTGCTGTCACAATAAACAAATGTTGTTGTTTTTCTAAAAATGATGTTGCTGTTTTTCTGAAAATTCACTGTTGCTGTCTCGATTTTGATGTTGCTGTTTTTCTGAAAATTCACTGTTGCTGTCTCCATTTTGATGTTGCTGTTTTTCTGAAAATTCACTGTTGCTGTCTCCATTTTGATGTTGCTGTTTTTCTGAAAATTCACTGTTGCTGTCTCCGTTTTTATGTTGCTGTTTTCCTGGAAAATCATGGTTGCTGTCTCCATATTTGAGTTGTTGTTTTCAAAGGCTATCGTTGCTGTTTGCTGTAAACAAATGCCGCTGTTTGTTGTAAATTGGTACTGTTCCTGGTGTCGTAAATTGTCGTTGTCCCCGGTGTTGTAAAATTGTTGTTGCCATTGATGTGGGAAATTTAGTGGTGTCTTTGGGGTCGGTGATTGTTGGTCAAGTTGTTAGACTGTCCTATAGGTGTAGGTGTTATTGGTGATGATATAACAGGTGATGTGCCGATTTTGTTGGCTAAGGTGATAGGTGATGGGTCTATGACCACTTGTTGATATTGGTGATGTTGTGTCAATTAAACGTCTGTTGTTGTTAATTGTCTCTGGTGCATTATTCATGGTGTCGCATATATTGCATATGCATTATTTTGGTGATGATGGCTTCGGCCTTGGAGCTATAGGTGATGATGGTGATGCTCATACAGGTGATGATGCCCTTATTGGCTACTTTATTGGTGATGATTGGTACCACATGCATATACCCGTTGGTGTGGGTTGCATCTCATATACTTACTCATGATGTTGGTGATAATTCTTGGTGATTTGTGATTTGATGTTGTTGTGAAGCGGTTGATATAGTTGTCGTAACTTTAGCATATTGCCTATCATATATGCTATTATAATGTTAGATATCTCACCCCTTCTGTTTGAATGTTACCCCTATGTTGGTAACGTGCAGGTGATTGCGAGTGAAGGCATGTCTACCTTCGCTAGTTGAGTCGGTGTCGTCGCTCTGATACGTAGCACTCGGGGGGAATGAACGCTAGTTTTATTAGATGTCTTTAATATTTAATTTCTGAAGTTTTATGGTGATGTTATAATTATTCAATTGAACCTTGATTTTTATATCGCTTCTTGGTGATGTTATGACGTGCTATGTGTCGCACTATTTTAATGGTGAAATTTTATTATTGGCGTGTGATGTTTAGCGGTGTAAATGTGGCATCCCTTGTGGGTGTATTGAAAAATGTACTCTGATTTTTGTCAAAAATTTTCCGGGTAGAAAAGGGGTGTTACATTAGTGGTATCAGAGCAGTTTCGGTCTGTCCGGCCAAGTTGTCAAGTTATTGTGTCATTGACGATCAAGTATTGTCAATTAGTTCTAACTGTTGTTTATGATTGTGGTGATTACTTGAGATGGCTGGAAGGAACGATGCTGCTATTGTTGCTGCGTTGGCTGCTATGGCTCAGGCCGTGGAGGGTCAGCAGAATGCTTGGTCTCGGAGTTTGGCTACCTTTCAGAGAGAGAATCCGCCTACCTTCAAGGGCAGGTATGATCCTGATGGGGCTTTAGCTTGGTTGAAAGAGATGGAGAGGATCTTTCGTGTGATGGACTGCACCCCAGCACAGAAGGTCCGTTATGGTACGCATATGCTGGCAGAGGAGGCCGATGACTGGTGGTTAGAGGCTAGGCAGAGATTGGAGACTGCAAACGAAGAGATCACTTGGGCTGTGTTCCGCAGGGAGTTTATGAGAAAATATTATCCGGAGGATGTCCGAGGTAAGAAAGAGATTGAGTTTCTGGAGCTGAAACAAGGGAATATGTCCGTGACTGAGTATGCTGCTAAGTTCGTGGAATTAGCAAAGTTTTACCCGCATTACAGTGAGGCTACTGCTGAGTTTTCCAAGTGCATTAAGTTTGAGAATGGGCTGCGTCCTGAGATTAAGAAGGCGATTGGTTACCAGAAGATCCGTGTTTTCTCCGACTTGATTGATAGCTGCAGAATTTATGAGGAAGACAACAATGCTCACTACAAGATTATGAATGAGAAGAGGAGCAAATTTCAAAGTCGTGGTAAGCCGTATGATGTTCCTGTTGGTAAGGGTAAGCAGAAAGCTGCTATTGGCAAGAAGACTAGTGGGGGAGATGCTCTTGCTAGCATTGTATGTTACAAATGTGGCAAAGCTGGTCACAAGAGTAACGTGTGCAAAGCTGAAGTGAAGAAGTGTTACCGTTGTGGTAAGGAGGGTCATGTGGTGGCTGAGTGTGAGCGTAAGGAGGTGGTCTGCTACAACTGTGGTGAAGGAGGGCACATTAGTACGCAGTGTCCGAAGCAGAAGAAAGAAAGGTCCAGTGGAAAAGTGTTCGCTTTAGCAGGTGAAGAGCCTACTGAAGATGATGGAATTATCAGAGGTACGTGCTTCATTAATGGTACTCCTTTAAAATCTATTGTTGATACTGGTGCTACGCATTGCTTTATTGCTGCTGATTGTTGTAAGAGATTGAATCTTGCATTGTCTGCCATGAATGGAGAGATGGTTGTCGACACTCCAGCTAAGGGGTCGGTAACTACCTCTCTAGTGTGTTCTCAGTGTCCCTTGTCGATCTTCGACAGAGACTTTGTTGTGGATTTTGTTTGTTTGCCGTTGAGCGGATTGGATGTAATCTTGGGTATGAACTGGTTAGAGCATAACCATGTCCATATTAATTGTCGTAGCAAGTCGGTGAGTTTTGGAGGAGAGGAGTCTGGTCTGTTATCCGCTAGTCAGTTGCGGAAGTTGATGAAGGAAGGAGTTCAGTTATTCTCGCTGATGGCATCGTTGTCCGTTGAGAATCAAGCTATCATTGAAGAGTTGCAGGTGGGTGCCAAAAACTTGATAGGCCGCAAGTGCACGGTCTTATCGCGTAATAAAAGAGTTATCGATCCACAGGGAGAGACTAGGTGATTACCAATTTAATTTTCCAAAGTTGATTAGCTAGAAGGAATGGTTTTTAGGAGTTGTAAAATTTAGAAATAAAAACAAACAATCTCAGGTTTATAGTTTTATCACAACAATGAGGAACCAAAATAATTTCTTTAGACTATTCAACAAATTATAAGAGTAATATATTTCAAAGACAAGGCAGCGAATATAACTAATGTCTCCTTTCGAAGTACAAGAGCGTGTTTTGAACTAACAATCAAGCCTATTCTCATGGTTGATTGTCACCAAAACCCATTAAGCATAACACCTTTATAATGTCTCAAGAGTTTCAAAACTATTCTCATGTGTTGATTCCCTTGTCTAATTTCATAGATCCAACATCAATACTTCACCTTTCGGTTCTTCGTTTGATGTTTAGAATAAGATTTGAAGGACAATAAAATTAGATTGAAATATAAAACAATTTGGAGTGGAGAATAGTCTTGGGAATTATTAGGGACCCATCATTGGATTACTCCCAATAGCCCAAGACTTTGTATCTACTCACTCATATTAAATATGAGAGAAGAAGAAGAAGAAGAAAAGACATGAATTTAAATAGCGAGAAATAAAAGAAAGCGGTAAATTGCAAAAACATAAATAGCGGAATTGTAAATGACAAGAAAATAAAAGTGCAAGAAAGTAAATAGCAAGGAAAGTAAATGACTTGGAAAATAAAAGGGCAAGAAAGTAAATAGCAAGGAAAGTAAATGACTTGGAAAATAAAAAGTAAATGACTTGGAAAATAAAAGGGCAAGAAAGTAAATAGCAAGGAAAGTAAATGACTTGGAAAATAAAAGGGCGAGAAAGTAAATAGCGAGAAAATAAAAGAGCGAGAAAGTAAAAGAGCGAGAAAGTAAAAGAGCGAGAATTTAAAAGAGCAAGAATCATAAAAAGCATGAAGAGTAAATTGAAGTCATGAATCTTAGAGGAAACCTTGTCATTGATTTTCTAACAAAATTCAAGCTTAGTTACAAGTGAGTATCAAGGTCCTATTTATAGGAAAATATGAGGGCCAAGGCACTTGAGTGGAGGGGCAAAATGGTCCCAAAAAAAGTGGCAAATCAAGTTGGCAAAGATAGCCACCAGCAAGTGGGTGCAACCAAAATTGACTTGTCTGGCGCCAGGGTCGTGCGCCCATGTGCCTGGGTCGTGCGCCCTGGCCAGTCAATTTTCGCTGCTCTGCGCCAGTTTTGCACCAGGGTCGTGCGCCTATAGAGCCTGGGTCCTGCGCCTTGTGCTGGCAACAGCTATTCTGCGTTGCTGGCAAGCATGGGTCGTGCGCCTATGTGCCAGGGTCGTGCGCCCTGGCCAGTCAATTTTGGTTGCTCTGCGCCAGTTTTGCACTAGGGTCGTGCGCCTATGTGCCAGGGTCGTGCGCAGGCTCTGCGCCAATTTTTGCTGCTTGGCGCCCTTGGCGCCCTGTGCTGCGCCAGTTTTGCTGTTGGCGCCCTTGGCGCCCTGTTGAGTGCCAAGCGGTCTTAAAAATTGTTCCTCCTCAAATATTTTCTCTGTTTCTTCATTTTTCCTCATATTTTCTCTTTTGCTTCAAAATAACACCTGAAAATAAAAAAGTAAACATTTGTAGTAAAATAGCTCAAAAATATAATTAAAATACCAAATAAACTTAAGAAAAATAACTATTAAAAAGACTCTAAAAATAGACTTATCAGTGGTGCGCGAGTTTCCTGATGTTTTCCCTGATGAGATTCCAAGTGTACCGCCAGAGAGGGAAGTTGAATTCTCTATTGATCTTGTACCTGGTACCAAACCTGTTTCTATGGCACCGTACAGGATGTCCGCATCCGAATTGTCTGAGTTGAAGAAGCAACTTGAGGATCTGCTCGAAAAGAAGTTTGTGAGGCCGAGTGTATCGCCGTGGGGAGCTCCTGTGTTGTTAGTTAAGAAGAAGGATGGTAGTATGAGACTCTATGTGGATTATCGGCAGTTGAATAAGGTAACAATTAAGAACAAGTATCCACTTCTGAGGATAGACGATTTGATGGATCAGTTAGTGGGTGCTCAAGTATTCAGTAAGATTGATTTGAGGTCGGGTTATCATCAGATCAAGGTGAAGGACGAAGATGTTCAGAAGACGGCTTTCAGAACCCGTTATGGTCATTATGAGTATTCAGTGATGTCGTTCGGTGTTACCAACGCACCAGGAGTATTTATGGAATATATGAATCGTATATTTCATACTTACTTAGATCGGTTTGTAGTGGTGTTCATTGACGACATTCTGATTTACTCTAAATCGGAGGAAGAGCATGCAGAGCATCTGAGGTTAGTATTGGAAGTACTGAAGGAAAAGAAGCTGTATGCGAAGTTGTCAAAGTGTGAGTTATGGTTGAAAGAAGTGAGTTTCCTCGGTCATGTCATTTCTGGTAGTGGTATTGTGGTGGATCCGTCGAAAGTAGAGGCAGTGTTGAATTGGGAAGCTCCGAAGTCGGCTACTGAAATTAGAAGCTTTTTGGGATTGGCCGGCTACTATAGAAGATTCATTGAAGGTTTTTCTAAGTTAGCACTTCCGTTAACTCAGTTAACCTGCAAAGGAAAGGCTTTCGTTTGGGACGCCCGTTGTGAAGAAAGTTTCGTGGAATTGAAGAAGAGATTGACAACGTCTCCTGTCTTGACGTTGCCCAATCCGGAAGGGTCGTTTGTGGTGTATTGTGATGCTTCAAAAATGGGTTTAGGTGGTGTGCTTATGCAAGATGGGAAGGTTATTGCGTATGCGTCGAGACAGTTAAGAGTTCATGAGAAGAATTATCCCACTCATGACTTGGAGTTAGCTGCAGTGGTCTTTGTGCTGAAGATTTGGAGGCACTATCTCTATGGTTCTAGATTTGAGGTGTTTAGTGACCGCAAGAGCTTGAGGCATTTGTTTGACCAGAAGGAGTTGAATATGAGGCAGCGACGATGGTTGGAGTTGTTGAAGGACTATGATTTCGGTTTGAACTATCATCCAGGCAAAGCTAATGTCGTGGCTGATGCTTTGAGCCGGAAGACTTTGCATATGTCGGCAATGATGGTTAAGGAGTTAGAACTGATAGGGATGTTGAAGATTGATAATGATTTTCTGAAGAGCATCAGAGAAGCCCAGAAATCAGATGCTAAACTGGTAAACTTGACGGTCGGGATTGATCGATCTGAGAATGAGGACTTCAGGCTGGATTCCCAAGGTGTGTTGAGGTTCCATGGTAGGATTTGCATTCCTGATGATGCAGACATGAAGAGAGCCATTCTTGAAGAGAGTCACAGAAGCAAGTTAAGTATTCATTCGGGAGCTACAAAGATGTATCAAGACCTGAAGAAGTTGTTTTGGTGGCCTGGTATGAAGCGAGATGTGGCGCAGTTCGTTTATGCATGTTTGACTTGCCAGAAGTCAAAGGTTGAGCATCAGAAGCCGGCTGGGTTGTGTAATACCCCAATTTTGTCCGCCCAAGTCAAAAAATATTTTTCAGAAAAATGGAAGCAATAAGGTAATTCATAATGTGTGGAAAACAGTGGATTGGTGCATTTATGTGTGTTCGTCCCCTATTTCGCATTTTTATTTGAATTACGCGCGCGCGCCAGTAGTAACTGCGTGAGCTGCCCTGTGCCCCCGTCATTTGGCACGTGTCTGTATTTTCATAAAAAAAAAGGGCCATTTATTGATCATTATTAATTTTTGGCACCCAAAAAACATTTTTCTTAATTTTTAGGAATTTTAGGAAATAAAATAGGGCATATTTTTGCATTTTTGGGCATTTAAATAAAAGCGAATTAATTATTTTTGGACCAAGACCCGGTCAAGGACGTGGCATACATGTTACTCTACCAAGGGTAATTTTTGTATAATTTTGGAAAGAAAGTCCTAGTCCAAAATAATTAAAAATGCATTTTCCCCATTTTTAGTGCATAAAAAACCCAAAAAAGACCATTAAATATTCCCCAATTACTAAATGACAATTTTTATTGCCTAGAATAATTAGAGGGAATATTTTATGGTGCTCAATTATATATGACACTTTTTAATAGGTGCACCTTCACTTACATGCCCAAAATTCAAAACTCAAGAAGAAGGAAGTGTCCTCAATAAGACAAAAGACCAAAAACAAGTTTTTTTTCCTCCTCTCCCTTGCTTCAGCCGCACTCTCTCTCTCTCTCTCCCTTCCCAAAATTTCTTCACACTCTTCTATTCCTTATTCCTTAAGAATATGCTTTGTACTATCCTTAACTTTTCCCTTTTTGGTGACCATCACTCACTCCCACATAGATTTATGCCCTCTTTTGTAAATTACCCGACCCATTTATACTCACATCTTCACAAGAAAATACAAAATTACTTCTTTGGTAACATTCCATCTCAATTATACCCTTAACCCTATTTTTACCTCACATCACATATGAGCCTCCATTCCCAAAATAGGACAAGTTTTTTTTCACACAAGCTCTCCCTCCCTCTCTCCTTGGTGTCGCACACACCATTACTCCCTCACTCTCATTTTTGTGTTTTCTCACTACCCACAATCCAAGTGATCTCTAATCCTAGCCCTTCATTCAAATTTAAAACCCAATCCTAGAGCACCTAGTAAAGAACAATGACCTAATTACCCCTAGACCTAAAACAACTTTATAAATACCCTCTCATTTACACACATGAGCATCTTTTGGCTTCTCATTTTTCCTACACTAAAACCCCAGCACACAAAAATCTCTCCCTCTTTCCTCTCAAGGCCGTAGCCTCCTCTCCCTCTCTTCCATCCATCTTTTTCATTTCCTTCCACCCAAACACCACCACTCCACCTCATTTGCATCCCTCTTTCACATACTCCCTCCATTTCTCATTCAAAGTTCAAGCATCATCACCAAGTGGGTTTGATCATCATATTTGCGTGGGTATTTCTTTGAAGAACCTTGGAGTTTTGTTGATTTGTGTCTAGTTTCATCTTCTCATCTCACTTTCTAACTTGGAGTTAAGGTAAAATCCTTAAAACCTTGCATCATATTTGAGTTCTTGCCTCAAAAATGTAAAATCATTCATCCTATCATCTTCATATCCTCATATTGTTGATTGTTGTTGGTGAGAAGTGTCATAGGCACTTTGACAAGCACTTAGGGAGGCTTGGGTGCTTATGGTGCTTCTCACCCTTGAATGATTGATGATTTGTGTTGATTTGGATCTTGACCCTCGCATTTCATGAAATAAAATGTTGTTTTATGGCATATTATGTTTCGCATACTTGTAGAAAAATAGGGTTTATGTTAGTTTTGTGCATTTCTTTGCCTAATCACATGAACCTTTAACAAAGGAAAATCACCATCCCTCCATTGCAAAGCCTTCCCCACCGTGAACCTCTCACTCTATGTTTCACTCCCTCTCGTTCGCCTGTCTCCCTCATGGTCGAAGTGGCCTTTTTTCCTTATCTCCATGACTACTAAGACGATGTTTAGAAGTTTGAGTTTTTAGGATTTTGGTTTCTGGGCTTGAGTGGTGATTATGGGTGACTAAGATGTGAGTGAGTGGTGTGGGTGTGGGTGTGTGAGAGAAGAAATGGGTGGTTGTGGATGAGAAAGAGAGAGACTGACGGAGGTATTGAGAGAAGAAATGTGGATGAGAAAGAAAGAGACCGACAGAGCTATTGAGAGAAGAAAGGGGTGGTTGTGGATGAGAAAGAGAGAGACCCATGTGTAACACTGTTCTGCCACGTATTAAGCCCTGCTATACATCCATGTCTGCTTAGAGTTAACAACGTTAATAAAAACTAACAGTAGGGCCTAACTAGAAATGCTTAATATTTGCAAGGACCATTTTAAATTTTTTTTAGAGGATCCTAAATGGATAATGGTCATATTTACAGGGGCCAAACATATATTTAAGCCTGTATAATTTAAGTTATACATATAACTAAATACAATAATCGTGAGTATTATTTTTGTTCTAATATATTGACTGTAATTGTTATTTCAATTTTGTTCACTTTCTTATAATTTGTATTATTGCATTTCTTATAATTTAAGCAGAGTTGGTTTAAATATATGTTTAGTCTCCACAAATATAAGTTTGATTTAGTTGAGTCTCTGTAAAAATAAAATTTTGTTTTTAGTCCGTGCAAATATATGTTTTATCCAGTTTGGTCTCAATAATATGTAAAAGTTTTAGTAAATATTTTTAAATTGGATTATCTATTTTGTGATTGATTAATGGTGAATTCTTAAGTACCTACTTCATAATGCGTGGTACCAACACCTAGGTGAGTTGTCAAAACAATTAGAGCTAATGTGCTTAAATGTCAACTCATTTAGCAATAGTCAATTTTGAGAAACTACAGATTTACCCTAATTTTTGTGCCTTAATTTCTGCTCAGCCCATATTTCCTTCTCTCTTCTATTCTCCATCCCAATCTACCGTCCAGAAATTGATACGCACAACCTCTGCGTCTTCTCTTCCCTCTAGAATGCAATTGCTCTCCTCTCCCTAACTGAGCCAACCACTAAGGTATGACAAGTCTCACCTAACTGAGCTAACCACTAGTCAATACAAGTCGAGACCACCGAGCCAACCACTAGCCAATACAAGTCGAGACCACTAGTCAATACAAGTCTCACCTCATACACGTTAACTAACTTAAATGAATTAGTTGGTACGAAAAAAACAAAAAGGACGAACTTGTTACAAAAAAATAACTCAAAGGACCTCTGATGTATTTTTGCCTATTTTATATAGGCTTTAGTCTTTAAAGCAAATACTGTATGCAACCGATACTTTCTTAAAATTGAAAAGTTCCAATTTTCTCCTCAACAATCTTAAATTAGGTCAAAGTAGTCCTTTTAGGATAACTTTTATGCACACTTTAGTCTAATGTTGTAAAATTCGGACCGAACCGGACGGTTCAACTGGGAACTGGACACTTGGGCGGTTGGTTCAACCCCATTTGAACCATAGGTCAATTGAACCACTAAGAATCGGTTTGGACCGAATTGAACCGCGGTTCAACCGCTTTGAACCGTCAACTGACCTAGGTTGAACCACCCGAAATGCATTTTTTTAATATATTTTTCTCAAAATTTCAATATTTTTTTTTTAATTATTACTCATCCGGTTCAACCATGGTTGAACCATGACCCGGAGGTCTCTCTGGTTCAATCTCCGGTCTGGTCCAGTTTTAAAAACATTCGTTAAAGCAACCACCGTTAAAGTAGTCCCCCACCTATTTTCTCCAAAAGGATGTTCTCCACCTCTCTCCAAAAATTTTCCCCTACCTATATTCTATTGATTTTTTTAAGATGTTTGAACTAATTTGTTTATATATACTTTCCAAAAGGATGTTCTCTTCCAGCTTTTGAGCCTCAAAAATTGACTACCATGACATTTGGTTGGTCAACATGTCTACTATTTTTTTGTATCTTAGGATTTTGCAAAATCTTGCCTGGAATCATATGTATGCTAAATTTATAACTTGTGATTTGGTAAACTTTGTATTTCATTGATTTTCTCATTTGAATAAATGTGAAGCTTGAGGATGTGGAGTCATTCTTTGGTAATATATGGCAAGGTAATACTACCCTAAACAAATTAATTTATTGCACGAATTTTCATGCCACGACAGCTAAACTTAATTTTAAGGAACAAACATGAACTTACTTTTAGATTGAAAAATGAAGAAGTTTTGGCAGCTTCATCTTTGTTGTATTTGTGTAATTATATACATATACAATGAACTTTATATATTTGTAGACATTGTTCGGCACAAGTAAGAATAAACATAATAACATATTTTAATTTATGATTCTTTTGCACCAATAATTTGTGTTTCTTTAATCTTTTTTACAAAAAGTAATTCTCAAGGACATCCTGTTTAAACATTGGAGAATTTGTTGGTTGCTGGATTTTAGGTGGAATATATGAAATGCATATATAGAAAGAATATTTGATTCTTCAATCTTACAATTTTTTTCCACCAACAGATAGAAAGATGGAACAAAAATTGGAGGAGAAACAATAAAAGTGGCACAGAGAGCAGAGAAGATGGAGATGAAAATACACAGTGGAAAGTCCAGAACTCGAAGATCACGGAAGGCTAGGGTGTTGTCGGGAGGGTTGCATCGTGAGCGTTAAGCCTTACATCGGAGAAGACCATAACATCGCAGCCTCCGCCACACTTCTCTTCCTCTATCTGTTTTACAAACTTTTTTGTTGGTCATTTCTCCCCAAAGCTGAACATATATATATATATATATATATATATATATATATATATATATATATATATATATATATATATATATATATATGTATATAGTGAATAAATAAAATAAAATTAATAATGTGGCAAAGAAATATGTAGCCAACAAATTCATATATGTGTTGAAGCTATGGGAGGACATCTATACTAGTTGGATGACTAATAAGCTGCCAACACTTTAAGTGAATATGGACATGGTTTGTGTTGTGATAGATGGAAGTTTGTTTTTTTTTTTTTTTGGTCAAAGTTGTTTGATTAACAAAGAACAGGGCAAGGCCCAAACCAACACAACACAAAGGAACAAACAAGGCACCACACAACTAATGGGCTCAAGAGAGAAACAAAAACCAGCCCAAGAAGAGCAAAGACCAAACAAATCAACCGGGTATCCAGTCCACGTCCCGATTGACTAACGTACATACCAATTATTACAGAATACCAAAAAGAGCTAAAAAGGACAAAGCAATCAACGAGAATCAGATGCTCGAAACGGCAAAAACCCTAGCCTCCACCAAATCAACGAAGAACGATCCGAACCACGCAACAACTTGAACCTCAATTCCTCCCATAATTGATCTACCAAAAAACTCTAGAAATCAACACCAAACAACATAAAACTTCAAGCAGAGACATTCATCTTGTCCAGGGTGATAACATTACGCAAGGAAGAAGGAGGATTTGATAACCAATTCCCAGGAAGTTGATTTCTTGAAGCTAAAGAAGCTAACTCATGAGCAACAGAGTTACCCTCCCTTTTCGTCCAGGTAATAATATTCGATCCCAAATTTTTCACAAAAGAAATTATATCATCAAGAACAATTTGAATCTCACCTATCTGATTTCCTTTCAAGCATGCATCGACTAGCAATTTGTTGTCCGATTCAATTATTGAAGACTGGATCTGAAGAGAAGACGCCATAGATGCAGCTTCACGGAGCGCCAAAGCCTCAGCCATCAACGGAGAAACAGCAAACATTCTTTTTGTTAAAGAGGTAAGAATATCCCCTTTTTCATCTCTGCATATGATCCCTAAAAAACACACCCCCGATGCCTTGCTAAACGAAGCATCAGAATTAAATTTAACAAAAGGGGATTTTGGTGGTTTCCAATTACACGAATCCACCCTGTTAACTATAGGAGTAGGATCTAGATTAGCTGAAGCCTCCTTAAGAGTGCCTTCCAGAAATTCCAAACTCAGAATATTAACTCTCTGAATTACCCCCATCGGATTAGGAGTCTTACCATTATGAATGACCTCATTTCTCATTTTCCACACATTCCAAATGGCAAATATAAACTTAGAGATCCTCTTACCATCATTAAGAAGGTGAGACACACAAATATCTAAAAACCAGACACTCAAAGAAGACATGCCTATAGAAGAAGCAATAGGAATAATTTGCAATCCAAACCAAAAGGCTCTTGTCCAGGGGCACAACAAAATTAGATGTTCTGTTGTTTCCTTATCTAGATGGCAAATAGGACACAAGGAGGTAGGAGAAATTCTTTTCCTATATAAAGCTTCTTTAGTAGGTAAGAAATCATTCATTGCTCTCCATAGAAAATGTTTTATTTTAGAAGGGACTTTAGCATTCCAAATAGTAGCCCAGAGTTCTTTAGGTTTAATATAAGAAGAGGAAGAAGCTCTAAAATTGGGACTTAACTGAGATTTAGCAATAGATTTATAACCTGATTTAACAGTATAGATGCCATCTTTTGTATGAGGCCAAAAGAACTTATCCTGAGATGAACACCAAGAAATTGGGGTTTTAATCACTTCTATTGCTGAGGAAGAAGAAAGATTATTCCTCAAAATACTATGATCCCAATCTAAATTAGGACCAATTAACTCACCAACCTTAGACACAGAAGCACTGTTTAGCAACATCACTTTAGAACCAGAGGCCAGCCAACTATCATTAGACACATGAACTGAAAGACCATTGCCAATTTGCCATCTGCCCTCCTTTTTCAACAAAGACAGCCCTTGAATCACACTCTTCCACACCCAAGAAGAATTTCTACCTACTCCAGCACCCCAAATATCACCTTTAGGAAAATAGATACTCTTCAATATTTTAGCCCATAATGCATTAGGATTCTTCTCTAATCTCCACACTTGCTTAGTAAGGAAGGCTTTGTTGATTTTTTCAAACTCTTTGAAGCCCATACCCCCTTCTAACTTAGGTAAACAAAGATCAGAAAAATTTCTCCAATGAATACCCTTATTCTTCCCATAAGATCTCCACCAAAAACGAGCCACTGCAGATGTTAGAGAAGAACAAAAGGTCTTAGGAAGAAGAAGAATAGCCATAGTGTAGCTAGGAATAGATTGAATTACTGACTTGATCATTATTTCCTTCCCAGCTGCATTTAGTAAGGAACCTTTCCAACCTTCCATCTTGTTAAGAACCATATCCTTAATCCACCTCAATCCTTGTACCTTAGATCCTCCCCATTGAGCAGGAATCCCTAAGTAATTCCCAGGCAATTCCCAAATTGCAATACCAATCATCTGATGAAGCATAGCTTTTGTTCTAGGATTCAAATTCTTGCCACACACAATACCAGATTTAGTCAAATTCACTTTCTGGCCAGAAGCTTTAGTAAACATGTTTAATACTTTTATGAGTTGATAAATTTCCTCCTGAGAATCTCTAGCAAATAGGATAGCATCATCTGCAAAAAATAAGTGTGAGAGAGGGGGGGCAGATTCTGCTAGTTGGATGCCTGTCATTAAATTCTTAGAGCACGCATCTATAATGAGCCTAGATAAGACATCAAACACAAGGATGAAAAGATAGGGAGACAAGGGATCCCCTTGTCTAAGACCCCTTTGTGGCACAACTCTATTAGAAGCAAAACCATTAACTTGATAAGAATAGGAAACTGAAGAGACAAGAGACATCACTCTAGATACCCATACTGAATCAAACCCATAGGTAATTAATACTCTTTGCAGAAATTCCCAACTAACTCTATCATAAGCTTTATTCATGTCTACTTTTATTGCTAAGCCTTTACCACCTTTTCCCTTATTCTTTTTCAAATAATGAAAGGCTTCATGAGCAACCATTAAATTATCTTGAATCATACGACCTCCCACAAAGGCACTTTGCTGAGGTGTAATGATTGAAGATAAGAAAGGTTTCAATCTCTTGACAAAAATCTTAGCAATAATTTTTGACATGAAGGAGCAGCAACTAATAGGTCTAAGATTAGAAATAGAATCAGGGTTAAGAATCTTAGGAATCAAAGCCACACTTGTAAAATTAATATCCTTCCCCAGAATTCCCTCATCAAAAAACTGTTTCACTGCTTGAAACACATCAAGCTTAATAATTTCCCAATTTTTCTGATAGAATAACCCATTAAGTCCATCAGGACCAGAAGCTTTATAAGAACCTAGAGAAAAAACAGCCTCCTCCACCTCCTTCATTATGACAGGATTGGTAAGAGTCAAGTTCATAGATTCATTGACACACTTAGGCAACACTTCTAAGCACTGGTCAATATTGGATATAGGTTCAGCAGAATAAAGGTTGTTATAAAATGTACAAATACCATTAGAAACTTCAGTCTGACCTTCTAGCCAATTCTCTGCACCATCTTTGATTCTCAACAATTTGTTCCTATCCCTTCTTTGGATTGTAGAGGTGTGAAAAAACTTTGTATTTTTATCTCCAAAGTTGAGCCATTTCACCCTAGATCTCTGCCCCCAATAATGCTCCTCTTGCTTCCAAAGAACATCAATATCCGCTTTCAACCTATTCACTTTCCCCCAGTCAACTAAATTAGTATCCAAATTCAATTCACTCTGTAGAAGGCTCTTCAGGTGTTTAATCTCTTTCTCAGCATTTTTGAAGGTATTTGAGTGCCACTTACTCAGATTCTGTTTACACATAGAAGCATTAGCATACAACTTTTGCCAAGGGTCATCAACAATACTATTCCAGGCAGATTTAACAATCTGTCTACAATCACCATTTTCTTCCCAAAAAGATTCATATCTAAAGGAACTTCCACTTCTAGTAGATGGTCTAGGTTTAAGAATTATAGGAGAGTGGTCTGAATTAATGATAGGTAGAGCAGTTGCATTTGAGTGAGGAAAGGCATTCCTCCACCTCCAATTAGCCAGAACCCGATCAATCTTTTGCCTTGTTATCATTCCATCTCTTGGGTTGCTAATCCAAGTGAACCTACAACTTTGCAAGCTAAAATCCATGAGCTCAGCCTCATTAATAAACTCTCTAAACAGAGACATTCTTATTGGCTCCACATCGTTCATCCCATCCTTCTCATCATTGGAAAGCATTTCATTAAAATCCCCTAGACAACACCAAGCCCCATCATTAGCTGGTTTGAGCCTTAGAATTTTATTCCACAACAACCTCCTTTCAGCAAATAGGGGATTGCCATAAACAAAGGTTATTTCAAAGAAGAAATTTGATCTTCTTTCCTTAGCCACAACATGAATATAATTCTTACAAGATTCAAGTATCTGAATCTCATAATAGTCATTCTAGAACATACACAAACCACCACTAGTGCCATTAGCTTCAACACAAAAAGCATGTTGAAGCCTAAACTTCATTCTAACTCTTTCAACCCGCTCATTATGAGCTCTAGTTTTTGACAGAAATAATATGGCAGGCTTTTGATCCCTAAAAAGACCATTCAGTTCCCTATTTGTCGTGGCCGCCGCCAAACCCCGACAATTCCAAGCAATGCAAGTCATTGCTTTGGAGGGGGCAGTGACTTGCCTGCCGCCTCTTTCTTGGAACTACAACCTAAGGCAAATGAACCAAATTCCCCAGAGAAGGGTTTGGTTTCTTCAAATTCCTTAGGAGAATCAGTTTTCTTTCTCTTGCTAGTTATTTCCTCTTCAGTATCTTGTATGATTTCTCTTTTCTTGATCAATAACATTCCTGTGACCAAAGTTAAGGCCAAGGCATCCTCTTCTTCTTTTCTCAAACTTAGACCAACTTCCTCATTACTACCTTCCTCTGTTGGAAATTCAACAGTATAGGCAGTATCTTTTTTAGGCAGAGTTTTTGGAGGCTCTCTCCAATATAGCACTTCATTGTTCTGAAATTTATCAACACTACTTTCTGGAACTTCTTGAGGTGCATGATGACTAGCCTCACCTATCTCATATCTATCTCTTTTTCTATAGGCTTCAAGTTCCTCATCATTCATGTAAGCTTCAGGAGGCATTTCACTATCCTCATCAGAATGACTAGAACCATAAGGTTCCAAGTTACAAGAATCATCACTACTAGATTCCTTAATTTCCAAACGATTGAAATTTCTCCCCCAAATTCCTCCTACTGAACTTTCTCCACAATTAGCTATCATTTCCTCCCAATCTTTTTTAGCTTTCTCTCTAGTATGCCTTTCCCCAGGAGACTCCTTCAGTTCAGGGCCCTTCTTCTTCTCTGCTTCTGCAGAAGAATCTTTTCTCTTAACATACTTTTTAGCTGAATCTTTTGTAGAATTCCCATATCTTTTCTTGTGCTCCTTGAGAATAGTAGCAATTGGTTTTGAAGGCTGAGTCCTAAGGTGGATATCATATTTAGGAATAGAAGCACAATAAGAAGATTTCATTCTAGGAACTCCACAAGTTCTTTGCTCATGACCCATTAAACCACAATTAAAACATAAATCTTGAAGTCTTTCATATTTATAGATCACCCATATTCTTGGGAGATCTTTCCTTGGCACCCAACACCCCGAAGGAAGAGATCTTGTCACATCTATCTCAACCTTGGCCCTCATGTATGTTCTTAGAATTCTTCCATCTACTATAGACTCCTCTATTTCAACTATTCTTCCTGTTTTTTGCAAAATAGTTCTTGTATTCTTACTATTTAAAAACTCCATAGGAAGATTGTGTACCTGAATCCAAAAAGGGTTATGATCAAAATTGATCTCATGAGGTGATATTTCAGGTATCCAGAACTGCAGGCACATCAGATGGTTCAAAAAGTACCAAGGAGCTCTGTTAAACACCTCCTTGCTATGTTTTTCCTCCTCAAATGAAAACATGAATTTGTTTCTCCCAAAATCAGTGATTTGGAGCCCTACATAGGCAGACCATGCCTTTGAGATCACCTCCTTTGTTGCATTTCTGTTAACACTTTTATCAGATAGAAGTTGACCTACTAACGTTCTTCTTGCTACTAACACATTGTTCACTTGTGCAGGTATCAGGATCTCTTGAAGTTCTTCTGGATCTAGGTTATTGTCAGGTTTTGGACGTTGATTGGTGGTCATTTCTACTGGCTTTGATGTGAATGGAAGGTTTAGAATGGAGGAAACTATGTAAAGGCTCTGTAATAAGATCTGTTTCTGGCTTTTTGTAACTATTATGTGTAGATGATTTTGTAAAGGTTAGGTTATATTTTGGTAGTTTGTTTTGGTGTAATCATTTGGACGATAATATTGGATGATTGTAAAGATGATGAAATGATGGACAGGGGTTTGATTTGAAGTGAAAGTGAACTGATTAGATGAGGTGAAGTTTGAAAACACGGTGAAGAGAAAATGAAGCAGGACTAAGAACGAAAGTGATGATGAAGAGATTAGAGATAGAGAAATAAGAGTATAAGGAAACGATGAGATTATAAGATAACAGGCTGAAAGCAACGAAACCCTTAAAAAGGAACAGTAAAACCTAATTTTGCCCTAACAGAGCAATAAGGAACAACATCAGTTGGTTGATGGAAGTTTGTTTTGGATTTGTGTTCTATGCATTCCTCTCTTCGAGACACCTGCAAATTGCAATAAAGAAATGAAGCACTTTTTTAAAACAAAATTAAACATGTAAGTGTGTGAAAAAAAATGATTGGAGATTGAAATGGCGCCTAAAATGTGTACGTGAAGACTATCAAAGTGTTTATAATAGAGATATTCTCATTAATTAATTTTTGTTGTATCAATTTTTTAGACCATTACTTTTTTATTACAATGAAAAGAAAAGACAGAGAGATAGAGAAAAGAACTAAACTCTAATCTTGGTTATGCCCAAGGCAATCAGCTAGGAGTGTGGTATGAATAGCCGTAGGACACTGAATCCAATTGTGACAACCTTATCCCCTAGAAGAACCATATTTAGCAAGCCAATCAGCACAAGAATTTCCTTCCCTTAATAAATGAGTAAAGGAGAGTTGTCAATCCCTATTCATCTAGGATCTAATGTGGTCAATAACTGGAGTATAAGGGTGAGATTGTGGCACACCTGCTTCAATAAGAGAAATGGCAGTGGTAGAATCTGATTCACAAATAATACGATGGAAGCTGGTATTCCAAGCAATCATAAGACCCTTTGCAATAGCCTAAAGTTCAGCATTCATGATAGTTGTCATGCCGAAGCCACCAGAGAAGCCAAGAATCCATTGCCCAAGGTTATTCTTAAAAAGACCTCCATAACCCGAACGACCGGGATTACCCAAAGAGCTTCCATCCACATTTAATTTGAGCCACTGATCAGGAGGGGGACTCCAAGATACTAGCCGTTGTTACCTATTGTTTGGGTCTGAAGCAAAGACTTTGTGAGCAATATCCAAGAGAGAACGAATTCTGCTAATAATTTTCCAATTTTCCCATCGAGAATCAGAGAAGACTTCATCATTACGGGATCTCCATAACATCCAGCAGGTCAATGAAGAGGGGACCAAAACTACCTATTGCATTAGTCATGAACCAAAGTAGAGGATCATCCAAGTTGAAGTTCCGCAAATTATGAAAACAAAAAATAGACCAGATGTGGAAAACCCTAGAACAATCACGCAATGTATGCAACAGAGATTCAATTTGAATGCCACATCTATGACAGGATTGGTCCTGTGTGATATGTCTAGCAAACCTGTAAGAATTAGTAGGGAGGCTGTGTTGCATTACCAACCAAACAAAGTGTTTAATATTTTCAGGCAGTTTCAATTTCTAGATCCATTTCCACTCATAGTTGACACCATACACAGTTTGTTGTACGGGTTCATGTTGATTAACAAGCCAAGCATAAGCATTTTTAGCTGAATAAGAACCTGATGAGGAAGGTTCCCAAATGAGCATGTCTCTGGAATTAGAGTTAAGGAAAAGGCTTTGCATTTCTAGCTGAATTTCTTCAGGAATTTGTGTATAGAGCAAGTTGATATGCCATGTACCATCAATGAACACATCTCTAATCCGAAGATGGACATCATGGATATCAACAAATGGAATGAAGTCACTAATCCTTCCTTTGTGCAACCATTTTTCATACCATAAAGAAACATCACCCATCCCTATCCTAGTGACATCTCCACGTTTAAATATGTTCACTGCTTTGAGGATAGATTGCCAAGTGTAGGAGGCCCCTTTGCATAAAGTGGTATTGAAAATGTGTTCATCGGGAGTATATTTAGCAGTAAGAAGTTGAACCCAAAGTTTTTCAGGTCTATGGATGATGTCCCAAAGATGCTTACCTAACATGGCAGTGTTGACATGCCATGATTTTCTCAAGCCCAAGCCTCCACAACTTTTGGGTCTACTAACAATGCTCCATTTCACCCAAATGCAATGAGGTCCACCTCAAATAAATTTTTTGATACAAGAATCTAGTCTGTCACATATACCCTGAGGCAACCAGAGATTGTTCATGGAATAAATAGGCATGGAGCAGAGAACAAACTTAGCTAAAGTCACTCTGCCAGCCCTGCTAAGAAGTTTGCTTTTCCAACCCGTTAATCTAGCATTGACTTTATCTATAATGTAATTAAAGTTAGCATTTGTGACTCTTCCTTGAAGCATAGGAAAACCAAGATACCTACCTATATTGTAGGTGTGTTTGAAATCAAGTATGCGCTCAAACTTATTAACCTTGCTCTAGGAATATTTTTTGAGGGGAGGAATCTAGACTTATGCACATTGATTTTCATGCCCGAAGCAAAATAAAGACTCAATAACCTCTTTCACAAGTCTAACTTGGGAATTCTTGGCCTTAGTAAACAACAAGCAATCATCAACGAAGAAGATATGGAAGATTGCAGGTCCATAATGAGAAATTTGAACTGGCAGCCACTGGTAATTATCAATTTTTGCTTGGATCATCAATGCCAATTTCTCCATACATAACAGAAAGAGGTAAGGGTCATGGGATCACCTTGTCTCAAGCCTCTAGTAGGGGAAAAGCTCTCTAATTCTTCACTATTTCTCTTTAGAGCCAAAGTAGAGGAAGTGACACAACTCATAATCAAATCAATGCAGAGAGTAGGAAAGCCAAATTCAGTGAGAGTGAGTCTAAGGAAATTCCAATTAATTCAATCATAAGCCTTCTCAAAATCAATCTTGAACATAAGGAAACCTGATTTACCTTTCTTCTTATGCATAAAGTGAACAATCTCTTGGGCAATAAGCGCATTATCGGCTGTGCCACGGTTAGGAATGAAACTACTTTGAAGTGGCCCGATAATATCATCCAGATGAGGCCTAATTCTTCTGACCAGAATTTTTGTAATAAGTTTCAGCATCACATTACATAAGCTAATAGGTCTAAATTCCATCAAAGTACTAGGTGCATCAGTCTTAGGTATAAGAACAATCAATGTATGAGCAATATGAGGAGCAATCTTACCAGTAGAGAAAGCTTCTGCAATGAAGCTGGAGACATCATTTGACACAATGTTCCAATAACTTCTAAAAAATATAGGCTGGAATCCATCAAGCCCGGGTGCCTTCTAGGGATCCATGGAGAAAAGAGAGTCTTTGAATTCTTTCATAGTTACAGAAAGAAGAAGGTTGTCATGTAGTTCCCGTTGAGGCAAAATCCCATGTCAAAATTTGATGATTAACAAACTTCAAATGTGAGAAGCTTAAGCTTTCTGATTTCATATGCTACTAATGTTTCTTCTTGAGTAAATTATAAGAACAGGAAATGTTAGTTGAAATCTCAAGAAGATATCTGCTTATGAGAAGCATAAATGAGAAGACTTGAAAAAGAAAAATAAAAGTAGTGTTGACTAGAAGCAAACAAAGAAGGAAGACCTCTCCTGACATAATCAAAGAATCAAGACCAAATGGGTTAACTTGAGAAAGATCAGCATGAGAAGAGTCATCATATTTAAAGTCAACATGAGAAGAATCATAAGAAGAGTCAACCTCAGAAGAGTCATGATGAGAAAGGTCATCATGAGAAGAGTCCTGAGAAGAGTCATCAGAAGAATCAAGATGAGAAGCATCACAATGAGAAGAGTCAAGTTGAGAAGCATCATGATCAGAACAGTCAAGATCAGAAGTGTCATGATGAGAACAGTCAAGTTGAGAAGAGTCGCGATGAGAAGCATCAACTTGAGAAGTATCAACTTGAGAAGCATCATCTTCAGAAGACTCAAAGAAGAGAAGAGCCAAAGCTGAGAAGAGTGATGACAGCTGTATAAATGTTGTAGCAGAAGTGCAGAAATACAGCTGTTTTAAAGTGTTGTCTTGAAGCCAAAGTTACCCCAACGACTATAAACGGCCATAAGCTTTTTGCAACGGCTATCTCTCATTGACCAGAGGTTATGACACACAAGTTCAGCTATAAATAAATGGATTGGATCATCGCTGAAAAGCGTGAGAGTACTTTGAGCTTAATCCTTCAATCTTCTCAAGTGTCAAGTTTTCTCTCATCCATACTCAGCTGCTTCGAAACAGTAGGGATTCTTTTATTTCTGAGTATGTATTATAGCTTGTGTTTAGTTTCTGTTGAAACACCATTCGTATTAACCAAGCTCTAGAAATCCCATAAACACCCCCAAACCAGAAAGTGTAAAAAACCTGTTGTAAGTCTTCTCAAATAGCATGGTGTTGCTATGGCTAAAGAGAAGTCTATAAGAAACCTCCTCAAGTAGCATGTGTTGCGGTAGGGCTTGAGAAGTGAGTTGCTTCTGTGTTAGAAGCTACCTAGTAGATCAGAAGGATCATATTAGGTGTGAGAACAGTAGGTAGAGCTGTGTGAAGAAAACTACCAGAGAGAACCACTATACATCATTGTGTTATTTACAGCTTTTCTAAGTAGATTTACACTGCATTTAAAACTCTCCATTTGGAGAAGGTTTTAAAAAAACTGAGAAGACAACTTCTGCTGACCCTTCTCTGGTACTCACTGTTTTTCTTAAAACAATATTATTACAACCCTTCTCAAATACCTTCTGAATGGTAGAATACAAACATCATTCTTAAGTAGTCTACACTTAAGTAAATCTCTTCAAACACTATCTCTTGCCTTAGAAAAGCTATTTTGAAAATCACCTTAATCTCATTGTTGGTAGCTATATTGAGAAGAAAGAAGTAACTGACCCTTCTCAACTCAGTTACATAGTTGAGAAGAAAGTTTCACCTTACCCTTCTCTACTGACTATCACAGTTGAAAAGACTGTTTTTAATCACCCTTCTAAACTCAGCACAGACACTCACAATATCTAATTATACTTGTGAAGTTAGTTATCTTGTAGGTTAATTCTAAAAGGGTCACAATTTCAACCCCCTTCCTTGTGACACTCATTGACTTCAGTTCCTGGCTGATGCTAGGTATATTAGAAAGAAGTAGGCTTCTAAGATCACAGTGATCATTTGATTGGAAAAGGTGTTTAAAGAAAATGGATGCCTCCCTTTTCAACACACCTTCATCAGTACACCAAGTGCCATCAATTTTCAAGTTTGAGACCTTGTTTAGTCTTCTATTAATAATTGTTTGAGTATGATAGAATTTGGTATTTTTATTACCAAACTTAACCCAATTTTCTCTAGACTTTTGAAACCAAAAGATCTCCTCCTCCTCAAGGACTTTAGAGTACTGATTTTGGAGTTCCCTCTCTAACCAGATTAAGTCAGCATAAGGGAAAAGGTCTAACCGTGAATAAACACCTTTAATTCGGGACTCGATTTGTCTCTTCCTCTTGAATAAGTTCCCAAAAATTTCCTTATTAAAAAAGATGGAGCTCTCTCTGATCTTATCTAATTTGTTAGCTACATCACCTCCAGAAAAACTCCTAACTTTCTAAAATGAAAATTTAAAACTGTTTACGCCTGTGTATGATGAAAATTTTCCCACTAAATAATTGTGTTTCACTTTTAAGACCAATTTATTTAATCAACTCTCAAAATTGAAATGTATAAACTGTTGGAAATATTGGAGAAAAACAAATATTGTTTGGAATAAAAGGAGAAGAATTAGCAGCTGTGACGTGGCAAAAGCCACTGCCTTGAAAGCAAATTTCGGTGGAACTCCGGTGCAACCCAAATCCGGTTTGCTCCCCAAGGTTTTCACAACACCGTGTCTGGACCCGTACACTCGAGGCCAGATTCACGTTGGAGCCTCACAAACAATGCCCAGAATATAAAAACAAGAAGAATATTTTGACAAACACCATTTAACTAAGGCGTTTTTTCCATAACCCATTTTATCCCCAAAATGCCCCTCTCATTTTTACCAAAATCTCAACAGTGCTCAAATTTTTTCACTTTCCTGGAATTACATCCCAAAAAGGTATTTCCGGAAACGTTTTTTCGTTATCTTTTCGGAAACATGTATAGAGGATAATTCCGGAAATTTTAAATTTTTTGCCTTCCGGAAGTATGTAAAAATACGTAATTCCGGAAATTTTATTTTATTTTACCTTCTGGAATTATCACTTTAGACGTAATTCCGAAATTTTTAAATTTTTACCTTCCGGAAATATGTCTTGGGGATGAAATTCCGAAAATGTTTTTTTTTTTAACTTTTTATAATTAACAGTTAATTTATTTATTTTATAGATATGGCTACAGCTGATGGCAACTTTCCCTTTAATATGGATTTATCGGACGAATTTACCAATACAGAGGTACATATCGCCCTAAAGGTCTTCTTGTTTATGATTATTTATAAGTTATTAATTATGTTTATGATTACTTTGTAGATTTTTGCTACTCGTGATAATCTCGTACGTTGGGCTAGAGACATTGGGAAAGCCAATGGAGTGGTTGTTATCATTTTTTGATCCGAGTCCACCATTAATGGTACAGGGAAGAAGAATAAAATTGTTTTGTGTTGCGAGAAACATGGTAGATATGTCGGAGTAGACATTGGGTGTTCTCGAGCGAGGTCTTCAAAGAAGTGTGGTTGTCCTTTTAATTAGACTGAAAGCTATACCATTGAAGCCTCCTGATTGGGATTGGAAAGCCAGAGTAATGTGTGGAATACACAATCATGCGCCTCATAAAACGTGTCTCGGGCTTGCAATATTTGGGCGGTTTAATAAGGAGGAGCGATCTTTGGTTGAAGAGCATTTGTTGTTGAATGTTAAAATGCAGAAAAGTATGGATGCAATTAAGAAGCGATTTTCGAACAACTTGAGTACTATCTCGCAGTTGTATAGAACCCACAGCACATTCCGATCGAGCCGGAGAGGTTATAGAATTGAGATACATGAGCTTATGAGACTAGTAGAATCTGAACATTATTTGTGTTGGACTAGTCGACTTGATAACACTGATGTTGTTAAGAGATCATGTGGGCACACCCTGAGTCTATCAAGTTATTGAGGATGTTTCCTAGGATTTTGATTATGGACAGCACCTTCAAAACCAACAAATATAGATTGCCTCTCTTGGAGATTGTTGGTGTCACTTCCACTGAGTTGACATTTTCAGTGGCAATTATGCAGACCGGTATGATGATTATAGATGGGTATTGCAGACATTGAGAGATTTGATGGTGGTAGATATTCCACCTCCTCAATTGATCCTCACCGACAAAGAAACTTCATTGATGAATGCTATAGAAGTTGTGTTTCCTGAGAGCGTGAATTTGCTTTGCCGGTATCACATAAACAAGAATGTCAATGCTAAGTGTAAGCAGGCGGTGAAGGGGGATAGAGTTAAGTCAGTGATGGAGCTTTGGAAGTTTATAGTTGACTCTACAAGTGAGGAGGAGTTTTATCAACGGTTGAATGAATTTGAACAATCATGTGTAGATGTACCCCAGCTTGTGACTTATGTGAACAACAATTGGTTAATTCCTCACAAGGAGAGATTTGTTGGACCGTGGACTGATAGGGGTGAGACACTATGGGAATACAACAACTAATAGGGTCGAGGCAGCCCATTGGGCATTGGGTTTTAGTGGAGGAGATTTATGCAGATGCTGGGAGTCAATGCACGGTATGGTGAATGCACAAATTGATAAGATTATGGATTCTTTTCAAAAAAGTATCAACCGAGTGGATGCCCAACACAACACTCCATTCTACAAGGATCTACGTGGTTTGGTCTCGGAAAATGCATTGAATCATATTGCTGATGAGTTTGATAGCATGTTGTCTGAAGTGTGTACTGATAAAGGCCGTTGTGGTTGCATGATTAAAGTTACACATGGGTTACATTATCCTTGCGATCTTGGTTATATGCACCTAGCGGTCGTTCAATCCCATTGGAGGTGGTTGACTCCTTTGGAAAAAGGCCAATCATATTATATATGTACTCAACCTCTCCCATTTTTCCGTTTGAAATTAAATAACAATATAAATTTTAATTAAAACAATTAATCATTATAAAACCGTAAGAAAACGTTATGAACTTAAAGAAGTGAAAAATAAATATCCAACGGATATATGTGTTTAAAACCATAAGTTATAAAACAATAAAAATAATTAGCTTTGTGTTGCGCCCGAAAAAGTCCCCGAAAGAACCTTCCTCGTTTACAATTTTTCTAAAATCAATGAAGCCGCCACCAATATTTATTAAGGAAAATATTAGGAAAACCTTTTTTGGAAAGCAATTGGTCTTGCGAAACTAGAGAATAGGGTTCGGGGGCCGGTTACGCGCGGGGAAGGTGTTAGCACCCCACACGTCCTCTCTACTGAGAGGGAACCTTTAACTAAATGTATGATTTTAATGTGTTGACTCGAAAATACTTGATTTTGCCTCTCTACTTCTTATTGAAAAATTCTTAATGAAAATCTTTACTTATTATGAAAAAAAGGGGAAAAAGATTTTTTAGGAAAAAAAACGCTCGACGGGACATGACCCGCTCCTACGTATCTCCCGGTGCGATGGAGAACTCAAAGCTACGTAGTTCTTCTTTGTCCTTTTGAAAAGTTTTTGCTTTTTATCCTTTTTTAGTGAGTTTTTGAAATAGGACGAGCATTAGCGAATGATTAAGCTAGCAGAGGCTATGATGAATCGCCACTAAATACTCGAGAAAGAGAGTAGTACCGCTAGTCAAACGAACAAAGGTTCTGATGGACTATTGATAACCACTCGTTTTTATTATCCTTTTTTTTAAAGTGACTTTCGAAAGATATTGATTTGTACGATGATCAAACTAACAAAGGTTATGAGTGATCATCGCTTGTTGTTCTTTTGTTTAATGAAAAAGTATTTGAGTTAAAAAAGAGTTAAAAAAAAAGAGAAAAGTATGACAATTGCAAAAAGGAGTGTTATTAGCTGCAGGAAGTGGTATAGTTAAATAGAGGGTGTGAAAAAGAAGCCCAGTCCGCATAGGAGGGCCCAGTTAGCGAAACTGGGCTTAAGTGAGGAAGGGGGCTTACGCTTGAGTCTGGGGGTGCAAATAGCAGTCCGAAAATTTAAAAGAAACAGAGGTGGTGTCATTAGAAACACAGGAGTGCAAATAGCAAACTGATGTTTTTTTTTTAAAAAAGGTTGTATTATTAAGAAAAAAAAAAGAGCATGAACTTTATAGTTAATGACTATATTATTAACATTTTTTCATGGACAAAAACATCATTAACATGGTTGACATTTTGTATATTTTTTTTAATAAAATAAATAAATAAATAAATCATTGCCCTCATTATTTAAAAACAGAAAAGGAATCATTTGGATTTGATAAACAAAACTAAGGCCCTTGCGCGTTTATGGAAGAATAAGCTGATTAAACATAATAAGCTTTTTTTTTTAGAGGAATGATCAGTAAATGAATAATGATATAAAGCTAATAAAAAGGCAAACTCAACTAATAGGGGATGAGAGAGGGTCACAATTGAGTATAATCTGAAGGGTATAAATAAATCAAATAAAACATTCATTTATTATTATTATTATTGTCCCAAGTTTTTTTTGAACAATTGTTGACCAAAGTTAATGACCATTATTATTATTAATAGGAAGTAAAGTATAACTTGAAAATGAATTTATATTTTTCAACTTTTACGAAATAAGATATATAACGACAAATAAGAAAATTATTATTATTTTTGAACGGACAAAATTGGGGTATGACAGATGCCCCTCTTTATTTGGATTTTGACGAGGAATATGAATTGGTCGAAACATATTCCGAGGCAAAATTGAAATAAAGAATTTAGAAATCATACCAATTTTGTCTACTTAGGGAGACCTGAGTTTTCCTTTTTCTCTTTTTTTTTTGAATCAACACTTGGATTGTCGATGAGGAAACAATAAACGAAGTGGTTAACAGCATGCACGCTAACTGTGGAAGGCAAGGAAAGCGCTAAATGAAGAAAGCGATAACGAAAGCGGTAAAATGCCCAGGCTGCCTAAAACCCGTAATCCTTAAACGAACCCTTGACAAATCCGAGTTTGCACGTGGCTTTGAGGAGCACGCTTCCGGTTGGCCTTTTCGAGCGACCGGGGGGATCGTTATCAGCTCCGGAACTGATATACTGATCAATGCACGGCGTCCACTGTATCTTAGGCTGATACAACTATTCCGTTGAACCTCACATGGGGCTGCGGTCCATCGCGTTGCTCGTACACGATGTGAGACCTGGGCAAAAGGGAGTGATGATCTCTCTGGGCTCCAATTCGCAATGCGCGCCTGAGCGCTCTCTTTTCTTTTTGTTTCTCTCTTTTCTTCTTCCCTTTTTTTTGAACTCCCAACTTAGGGGAGCATTTCCTGGGATCTGAAGGCGAGCATTAACACTGCGGTGTTTATCCTCTCTCACTTGTCTGCAGCTGAAAAATGAGCCCAAACATGCAATGCAAATGCCATGATTGCCATTTTCTTTTTCTTTTTCTTATGATGAATGTAATGCAAATGCCTGAATTTCTCTTTTCTTTACTTTATTATTATTATTCTCTATGTCTGATGAGTGCATGATTTTATGTTTGGTGAATGTAATGCATGACCTTATTTATTTATTGCTCTTTTGCTTTTTCAACCTTTTCTTTTCTCTTCTTTTTTATTTTTTCATATATATTTTTCTTTTTGTGCTCTTTTGCTATTTTGGCTTTTCCTTTGCTGGTCTGACCCACTCGCGGGACTTGCGTTATGAGACACCATGATTATTTATGATAATTATTCGGGAGCCGAGCTTCGTCCTCTTGTTTTAATGCAATCATCGCTTCTTATTTGATTTTTGTGAGCTTACTTGACTGAAAGATCATCTCTTTTGTTGTCATTTTCAAAAAATTCGCAATGACCTTAACGCCATGACTTATGCACATTTCCATGATTTATTTATCATACCATAAAACGTAGTTTAAAACCAGAAATGAAAAGAAAGCAATGATAAGACAGCAAACTGGTAGAGTGAAAAATTTGGACTTTTATTCATACAGGAGTCAGACGCGCAGAATGTCACGCTGACTGAAAAGGGTACATTGGAAATTTTCCTGAAACTAAGAAAAAGAAAAAGGAGAATGGACGCAGCAGATCTTATGAATATTCTTTGTCTCTGGAGCGTTCGATGCCAACCGCTCATACTTATAGCCTTGATCACCCTTTTATCCAAGCTTTTGGAAGCACTACTTGCCCCTTTTCTTTTTATGTCCAACTTTTCTGACCCTAATTTTTGCCTGGATCGCCCTTTTGGGTTTTCAATCCACCGGGTCGCTCAATTTTGCCTAGGCCGCCCTTTCGGGTTTTCAACCTAGCGAGCTGATTCTTGCTTGGATCATCTTTCTCTTTTTTCTATATATTTCTTTTAGGCATAGTACTTCTTGACTGCATCTGAGTTCACTGGGAGTGGGAGGTCTTCACCATCCATTTTTGTGAGGATTAATGCCCCTCCAGAGAATGCTTTCTTCACCACATAAGGTCCTTCATAATTAGGGGTCCATTTTCCCCGGGAATCTTTTTGGATATGCAGGATTTTCTTGAGCACTAGGTCTCCCTCCTGAAACTGTCGAGGATGAACGTTCTTCTCAAAAGCCTTCCTCATTCTTTGCTGGTACAACTGCCCATGACACAGAGCGACTACTCTCTTTTCTTCAATGAGATTCAACTGATCTAGACGAGCTTGAACCCATTCTGCTTCTTCTAATTTTGTTTCCATTAGCACCCGTAGGGAGGGTATCTCAACTTCAATAGGGAGGACTGCTTCCGACCCATACACCAAGGAGAAGGGAGTTGCCCCGGTTGAGGTACGCACTGAAGTACGATACCCGTGCAAAGAAAAAGGAAGCATCTCGTGCCGATCCTTGTAGGTTACTACCATCTTTTGCACAATCCTCTTAATATTCTTATTGGCTGCTTCGACTGCCCCGTTCATCTTAGGACGGTATGGAGAAGAGTTATGATGTTTGATCTTAAACTCTGTGCACAATTCTTTCATCATTTTACTATTCAGATTGCTACCATTGTCCGTGATGATTTTATCCGGGAGACCATAGCGACACACCAGGTCCTTCTTTACAAACTTGGCGACCACAGAACTGGTTATGCTGGAATATGAAGCAGCTTCAACCCATTTGGTGAAGTAATCAATTGCAACTAGGATGAAGCGGTGCCCGTTTGACGCCTTGGGCTCTATGGGACCAATGACATCCATGCCCCACATTGAAAATGGCCAGGGTGCAGTCATGACATTTAATGAAGCCGGTGGCACGTGTATGTGATCGGCATAAATCTGGCATTTGTGGCACTTTCTTACAAAAATGTAGCAGTCTGCCTCCATCTGCAGCCAATAGTAGCCAGCCCTTAATATCTTCCTTGCCATAGTATGCCCGTTGGAATGAGTTCCGAACGAGCCCTCATGCACCTCTATCATGATCCTTTCTGCTTCCTCCTTTGCCACACACCTAAGGAGTACCTTACCACGACTCCTCTTGTAAAGCACCTCGCCACTCAAGAAGAAATTCATTGACAGTCTTCTAAGCGTTCTTTTATCATTTTCCGATGCCCCTGGAGGATATTCTCTGTTCAGGATATACTGCTTGATGTCATGATACCAAGGTTTATCATCTCCGCTATCTTCAATTGCTGCGCAGGAGTAGGAGTGTGCCGGCAAACCTCGATGCTGGATTCTGATCTGGGTCAAGTTCTTATCACAATTGATATTAAACATTGAAGCTAAAGTGGCCAGTGCATCAGCCAACTGATTCTCTCTGCGAGGAAGATGTTGAAACGTGATTTCTTCGAAGGACTCAACCAATTCTCGGATGTAGTCTCTGTACAGTATCAACTTAGGATCTCTGGCTTCCCAATCTCCGTTCACTTGATGGATAACTAGGGCCGAGTCTCCATACACATCTAATCTTTTAACTTTCCAGTCTAGAGCTGCCTGGATACCCAGAATACATGCCTCGTACTCCGCAATATTATTTGTGACATAGAAGCTCAATCTAGTAGTGAATGGTATGAAGCGATTGTCAGGGGACACCAGCACTGCCCCAGCCCCGTGCCCATAACTGTTGGAAGCACCGTCGAACACTACTCTCCACCTTTCATTCTCTGGGGGCCTTCCTTCTTCAAATAAAGCCATAATGTCCTCGTCTGGGAAATCACACTGCATCGACTGGTAATCTTCAATTGGCTGATGTGCCAGGTATTCGGCCAACGCACTACCTTTGATGGCCTTTTGAGTGACATAAAGAAGATCATATTCTGACAACTGCATCTGCCATCTGGCAATTCTTCCTGTAAGCGCAGGCTTCTCGAAGATATACTTGATAGGATCCATCTTTGACACTAACCAGGTGGTGTGACTTAACATGTATTGCCTCAAGCGATGAGCAGCCCAAGCCAAGGCGCAACAAGTCTTTTCTAGTAACGAATACCTCGTCTCACAGTCGGTGAACTTCTTGCTCAAATAATAAATTGCATGCTCTTTCTTGCCAGTTTCGTCGTGTTGTCCTAACACACAACCCATTGAATTTTCTAGCACGGTCAGATACAGGATCAAAGGTCTGCCATGTACCGGAGGCATTAAAATAGGCGGATTCTGCAGGTATTTCTTAATCTTCTCGAAAGCTTCTTGGCAATCATCATTCCACTTAGTCTCTTGATTCTTGCACAGCAATTTGAAAATCGGCTCACATGTGGCAGTTAACTGGAAGATAAACCTGGAAATGTAGTTCAGTCTTCCGAGAAAACCCCGAATTTCTTTTTCTGTCTTAGGAGTGGGAATCTCGAGAATTGCACGCACTTTATCTGGGTCAACCTCTATCCCCTTTTGACTGACAATAAACCCCAATAGTTTTCCTGATCTCACCCCAAAGGTGCATTTAGCTGGATTTAACCTGAGCTTGAACTTTCTCAACCGTTCAAAGAGCTTCCTCAAATTAACAACGTGCTCTTCATCTGTTCTGGACTTTGCGATCATATCGTCCACGTACACCTCAATCTCTCTGTGCATCATATCGTGGAACAACGTGACCATAGCTCTTTGGTAAGTAGCGCCGGCATTCTTCAACCCAAACGGCATGACCTGATAGAAGAACGTTCCCCAGAGAGTTGTGAAAGTAGTCTTCTCCATATCTTCAGGAGCCATTTTAATCTGATTGTACCCCGAATACCCGTCCATGAAGGAGAAAAGGGAGTGCTGTGTTGTCTACTAGGACATCAATATGAGGCAAGGGAAAATCGTCTTTAAGACTGGCACGATTCAGATCTCTGTAATCAACACACATTCTAACTTTTCCATCCTTTTTGGGCACTGGCACAATGTTAGCAACCCACTGTGGATACTTGGCTACGGCTAGGAAACCAGCGTCGAACTGTTTCTTCACTTCGTCTCTGATCTTTAAAGACATCTCAGGCTTCATCCTCCTTAACTTCTGTTTAACCGGATGGCACTCAGGCTTGACTGGCAGCTTGTGCACCACTATATCAGTATCTAACCCGGGCATATCTTCATACGACCATGCAAAGACATCAATGTAGTCACACAGGAGTTGAACCAACTTCTCGTGCTCACTCCTTTTCATTGAAGTGCCAACCTTGACTTCTTTCTTTTCGCCCTCTGTGCCTAAATTGATGACCTCAATAGTTTCTCCATGTGGCTGAATAACCTTTTCTTCTTGCTCAATCATTCTCATCAATTCCGGTGGAGTTTCCCAGTCATCCTCAGCATCCTCCTTAGCTTGATTAACGGGGTAATCAAAATTAACATATGAACCGCTGGCATCATTATTTTTAGAGGTATTCATTTTAGATCTGCATTTGCGGGAATAGAAAAGCAATGAACAAGCAAAAATAGAGACACAAAATGAAGACGCAAAAAGCTATTTTTATTCATTTGAGAATTCAAAACTACATTTTATTGATAGATGATATCTAAAAGAAAACATGCACGCCCCTATGAAAATGTCCTAAGGCCTTGGGCAGAGCCAAAGGATTTGCATTACAAAGATCATTACTTTGAAATGAAAACAACAGGGAAATCAACGATCTTCCAGTTGCCAATTTCTTCTCCTGCAACACTGCGACGAACCAGGCCTCGATCCTCGCCTTCTTCAACTAACTCTTCCTCGATGACAGCTATCTGATTAGGGTCCGGCATGCCAGCACTCCTGAAATTTCGCTTGAGGTCATCTATGGGGACCATCATCAATCGGGGTTCTCTCCCCTGAAGCCTAGCCAATCTCTTCTCACGCTTTTCCTCAGCCATTCTTCTCTTATCAGCTGGAGTGGGCCAATAACCTAACCCACGCCTGTCCTTGTATTCTCGCAGATGCACGAGTGACAGAATTCCTTGCTCAGATCTTTCTAGCCCCTTCCCAATCTGATAGCCACTCTTCAGCATAACTTTTGCTACCATAATATCAGCATTGGACCACTTGGGTACCGGTACTGGGGATTCTTCACTTACGAACACAGCGTTTGCAATTTCTAGGGATTGAAAGGCGGATTCGAGGGATTCCTCTGCAGCTTCAATATAATGAGAGGGTACAGGTTTGCTGACTGTGAACTCTTCCTCCCCACAGACAACTACAAGCTTATCGTCGACTATAAACTTGAGTTTTTGGTGAAGTGTTGAAGGGACAGCGCCTGCTGCATGGATCCAAGGTCTCCCCAAGAGACAGCTGTATGAGGATTCAACATCCATAATTTGAAAAGTCACATAGAACACCTCAGGCCCTATTTGCATTGGGAACTCCATTTCCCCTATGACTTCTTTCTTAGACCCATCAAAGGCTCTGACCAGGGTTGAGCTGGGTTTCATGTAGGAACAATCCACCTCTAACTTGTTCATCGTTGATCTGGGCATAACATTCAATGAGGATCCATTGTCAATGAGAACCCTGGAGAGTGTATATTCACCGCACTTCACTGAGATATGCAACGCCTTATTGTGCCCCTTCCCCTCTGGGGTGAGCTCATCGTCGGTGAAAGTAATGTAATTAGATGCAACGATGTTCCCAACTATACCATCCAATTGATTGACAGTAATATCTTGGGCGACATGGGCCTCGTTCAGCACTTTAACCAAGGCGTCACGGTGGGCTTCTGAGTTTAGTAGTAGGGACATGATGGAAATTTTGGCTGAGGTGTGGTGTAGCTGGTCCACCACTTTGTAGTCGCTCTGCCGCATTATCTTCAAGAATTCAGCAACCTCTGGGTCTGACACCTTCCTATTTATCATAGGCTCCGGCTCTACATTCTTTCCTTTTCGGATTCTCTCTTCTGTTGCCTTAGAAGGACCCTCTTCCTGAGCTTGGGGATCATACACACGCCCACTTCTAGTTACCCCACTACTTCCTGCAATATTGGTGATGTCAAGAGCAGTTTGAGATCTCGGAGTTGGAATTGGCATACTGTAGCTCCATGGGACATCATTGTTCTTCTGGCTAGGAGCTGGAACTGGGATCACAATAGTCTTTGGTCTTGCCACAGCCGAATTCCGACTGTATGACACCTCGATAGGTCTCTGTGCATCTCTACCCTCATCTGATTGGAAGGTCAGAACATCCTCCTCTCTCCCCTGTATACCCACCTGGATGATGTGGCGGTCCATCAGATCCTGTAACACCAACTTGAATGCTTCACATGCTCCTACACAGCTGACGTTAGCACAAGCTCCTTTCTGAACACAACCCATCCTAATAATCCCGCATTTGCACAATTCGGCATGAATGATTTCTAGGGGAGTCTGAATATCTTCTACTGATCTGATTAGGGACTGCTCTTTCATATCTATGATTACATTAGTGGCATGCTTCCCATGACCAGGCAGCGGGTTAGTCGTGATATTTGGATCCTCCTGCTTGAAAGTTATGCCTTTTTTGTCTATCAAGTCCTGCACCACTATCTTGAAGGCTTTGCAATCCTCCACAACGTGCCCAACTGCTCTTTCGTGGAAGGCACAGGTATTATTGGGGTTGTATCCTCTGAAGTAAGGTGGTTGAACAGGTTTCATGGGTCTTGTATTGATGAGCTTATTGGTGATGAGGTAGTTGAATAGGTCTGTGTATGACATGGGAATTGGGTCAAAGGTTGTTCTGTTTTGATAGGTCCTTTGGTGGTTGCTTTGGTTGTTGTTTTGGAATGGATGGGCTGTTTGTGTGGGAGTGGGGACTGGGATGTTGGGTGGCTGGTATGGTGGGCTGATAGTGATGGTATTGGTTTCCCCCTCTTTCTTTTTGGGAAAGCCGGGGAATGGCTTCTTTTGGGAACTTGTGTTACTTGTGGACCCCTGTGCAATCTTTCCACTTCTCAATCCGTTCTCCAATCTCTCTCCCACAATCACCACATCTGAAAAATTGGATGATGCACTGCTGATCAGACGATCATAATATAGCGGTGGTAAGGTTTCCATGAACATAGAAACCAATTCTTTGTCTAAAAGAGGAGGTGTGACTTGCGCGGCCAAAGCCCTCCATCGCTGGGCGTACTCCTTGAATGATTCATTTTCCTTCTTGCTCATATTCTGCAGCTGTGTTCGGTCCGGCGCCATGTCCGTGTTATATTGATACTGCTTGAGGAATGCATCTGCTAAATCCTTCCAGCAGCGGACTTGGGATGGCTCTAACTTCATATACCAATTAAGGGATGCCCCGGCAAGGCTATCTTGGAAGCAATGGATTAGCAATTTGTCATCACGGGAGTAGGTAGACATCTTCCTACAATACATCGTTAAGTGACTCTTTGGGCAGGTCGCACCTCTGTACTTGTCAAAATCGGGGACCTTGAATTTTGGCGGCAACACCACATCAGGAATAAGGCATAGGTCTCTGGCCTCCCTTGCCCGGGAGCCAAAGCCTTCAATCATTCTTAGTCTTTCTTCTAACATCTGGAACTGCTCTCTGGTCTGTTGGTGCTCAGCGGAATAGACTTGAGGGGAATGACTTACACCATAAGGAGGTGGAGGTATTGAGTGCTGAACCTGAGGGTAAACGGAGTTTCCGGATACGAAGCCTTGGGTCTGTGGAAAGGCAGCCGGCCGTGGACTGAGGTTCTGAGGAGGAGGCTGAGGTATAACAATTGGATGCGGGATCTGAACCTGGGGTTCACCAGTCATTCCTTCTGACCCGACAGACGTTGGCTGTACATTCTCATCTATTGCCACGGGACCAGCTCCTGGGTTAGCCCCTTGATTTGGAGGACTATAACCCAAAGGAAGGCCGTAAGGAGGCCACTGAGCGGCTTGAAAGTCATTTCCATTTTTCAAGGACAACATGAGTCTCATCATCTCGCTCATCTGTGCCTTCATGGCATTCATTTCATTTCTCAACTCAGGATCACCTTGACTGGAGCTACCAGGAGCTGAATGGTTCTGATTCTGTACCTCGGGGCCTTGGCCTGTTCCATTTCCATTCCCTGAGCCTGAAGCTGGAGGATTCTGATTCTCTGGCTGAGGTTGATCAGGGTCACTTAAGATTGCCATTCCTCTGGCCTTTGAACGTGTCCAATACGGATGTGGTCGCACCAGCTTGCCTTATCTTCTGTTTGAGTTGAAAACATTTTTATAAGCAAAGGAGCAAATTAATGAATGCAATGTAATGCACATGATTTTTTTTTATGTTATTTGTTGTTTATTGCCTGGAATCACAGCGCAACTTGCTCTTGTCATAGGTGTATGTTCGAATATTTTCAAGAACATAACGCGGCTGGGATCAACAAGTGAGATAAACGTACTTCATTCAAGCATCATATCATTCCAAGAACAAGATACAATATCCTTAAATGTGCAATACAACGCTTTGAAAAGAAAAACACAACATCCTTTAAGAAAAGAAAAATTACAATTTCCTAGTGAACATTCTAAAAAAAAGGAGAATTTAAATCTAAAAACCTATTGCCTTCATCTTCTCTTGGTTCTTCTCCTTTTTGCTACCTGCAACAGCTTCTCTCGCCCTTTCCATGAGTTCCTCAGTCAGAGATCTGCAGTACTCCACGAATTCATATACTCGCACCGGAGTGTTGTAAGGCAGCATCTCAGCTTCTGCCTTTCTCAACCTCTTGGGAACATCCCTCACCGTCTGGTTAGCTAACCATGCCAATTTGGAGAACTTGTTCTTCCACTGCTGAATTTCTGCCCTCATCTCAACTATGATCTCTTGCTTTTCAATCCTACCCATTAGCTCGAGAAGACGGTATTCCCAGTACTGACTCTCCTCTCTTACCTGTCGGTAAGCATCACTGATGTGACTCAGATTCCTCCTCAGCTCATCTGAATTCTCTTGCTCCATCCTTAAAGCCTGCTGATACTCTCTAAGGATGTTCACAATTGCATCTCTATCTTGTCTGATGCACCCTATTTGGCTTTCAAGCTCACACGTCACAGACTGAGACTTTTTCTTGAATTCCTCTAGTGATTCCTTTGTAGCTCTCTCACTTTGTGCAGACTTCTTGAACAACTTCCTCCATTCGTTCGCTCTAACCATGGCCTCACCCACCTTGGCATTCGATCTTTTCAACTCATCTTTGGCACCTCTCAGATATTCCTTCATTTTTTGATTACTTTCCTCTTCTTTCTTAAGCTTCTTGCTGCTTTCTTTGAGGGCTTCGGCCTTGCATTCGTTCTCGTTCTCTAACTTTCTCTTCTCAGAAATTACTTTCCCCAACTCATCTTGTAAGGCATTCTTTTCTTCTTCTACCTTGAACAAACCAGATTTGACCTCACTTAGTTCTTTGAGACTTGGAACGTGAAGCTCTGGGACTTCTTTCCCAACTGGCGATGAATTCTGACGAGGCGGGCCAACATTTTGAATTCTTTGGTGAAGCCATTGGTAGAAAGTAACATCACCCGTTTTCTTTGTGATCTCCTCTTTATCCTTGTAAACTACACCCTCCCAAGCCTTTGAAATTTTCTGAAGCAAGCCTTGGTTCTTTGGATCTTCTTTATCGAGAAAGATTGGGGCCAACATGTCTTTAGTGGGTGCATTCTTCATAGGATACCCAAGCTGTCTGATGGTGAGAGAAGGATTGTAATTGATGCAGCCTTGGGTTCCCATTAAGGGTACATTCTGGAAATTGCCGCACTGGAACAGTATTGAAGGCCTATCTTTCCAACACGGATGATTGAACCAACAGACTTTGAGAACACTGAGATTCTCTAAAGTGTGCACCCATTCTTGTGCACTTCTGGCTTCTACATCACAACACAGGGCATATTCTACTAAGTCCGCAGCTTTCGTCTTATGAGTGACAACATGGTTGAGGAACCAGGTGTAGAGAACATGGAAAGAGGAAGCAACCTTCTTCTTTCCTAACACACGGTGATGAGTGAAGGAATAGTAGGTATCTGCAAGGATTGCTGGTACAGGGTTAATCAGATTTTCTTTACTTATGAATGCTAGAAAAATCCCAATAGCGGTCTCATCAATGAACTTCTCGACCTGAGGGAAAAGGACGATCCCGAAAATAGTTAGGGCTAACAGCTGCTTGAAAGGACCCCACTTCTTATTCTGGGCATAAAACTTCAATAAACCTTCGAAATAACCTAGCGGGAAACCCCTGATACGGTTCTTCTTTTCCTTATGAAGCTCTAATTCCTTCACACTGACTTGCAACAACAAAGAGAGTCTCTGGTCTGAATACCGATGTTTCTGACATTGGTAAGGTGCTAACTCTGACTTTGAGAACCCCAGAATCCGCTCATACTCCTCGAGAGTTGGTGATAACTGAAAGTCTTTGAAGAGGAAGCATCGAATGTTCGGATCATAGAATCGGCTCAGGGCCATAATAGCACTCTCTTGGACATCTAGTTGTAACAATCTGAGGAGGTTACCTTAAGCCTTCCCGAATAGATCCCTCTCTTCTGACTCCATCAAGGAAACAAACTCTTTCAAACCCTCTACATCTATTCTCTTGACAACCGGGAACCTTGAATTAAGTACAATCTCGCTTCTTGATCCCATGTTGCTTTATCTTTCCCACCTAAGACAAGATTCCAAGTTACTTTACAATCCCGGCAAACAACTCAGATGCATGACGAACGATTTTCAAAATCGGGTTTTATTTAATGCAGATGATGCAAATGACGTAATGATGCAATGATGCTTCTTTTTGTGCTTTTAGAGGTGGTGATTTGAAAATTTTCACACTATATGCCACCTCACATAGGCGTTTATTGAAAAGGAAAAGCATATCCTTTTTTTTTTTTTTACTTTCGAAAATTCTGAAGGAAAAATTGATTGAACTGAATGCAACGATGCAGCACACAATTTGGAAAGCCCTTGTGACCTAAAAGGGGGTAGAACCTATGATCTAAGCTATGTTAGGGATAATCTTCTCATGTAGCTCTATTCACACCCTCACGAAGGTTATCAGAGCCACGGTCCCTCTCATGAAAATCCCCGTAAATGCAGCAAACTGCTAGATACGAAGCATCATGAAAGAGCACAACTCTGATTGAAACTTTCGCGAGTAGCCAAACGGACAAAGGTCCTGATGGGCTCCCACTACTCGAATCCACTCATCCTAAGGTACCCTAACAGACCTGGGTTATGGTCTCTTTCCCTAATCATATAATCTCAAGGTACCAGTGTGTGTGTGTGTGTGCGAAGGACATTTCCTTAAAAACTACCCCTCCTGCAAATGAAAATCCAGAACAGTCCGGACAATAGAGAGCAATAACATGTCGTCTACCCTAGGGTTCAATACCAATCAAATACAACTAATCTAGGGTGCCGACAACAATAGAAGTAACTATCTATTATATTAAACAAGAGCAAACATAGAAGAAGAATGCATATGGATGCAACATGCTTATGAAAAAGAGGAGGAATAGAGGCAAAGCAAGATGTTCAAATCAATCCCACAAACCAACACACTTAATTAATTAGGCTTGACCCACTTTTGAAAAAATGTTTTTCTTTTTAATCCCCAGTGAAGTCGCCAGCTGTTGCGCCCGAAAAAGTCCCCGAGAGAGAACCTTCCTCGTTTACAACTTTTCTAAAATCAATGAAGCCGCCACCAATATTTATTAAGGAAAATATTAGGAAAACCTTTTTTGGAAAGCAATTGGTCTTGCGAAACTAGAGAATAGGGTTCGGGGGTCGGTTACGCGCGGGGAAGGTGTTAGCACCCCACACGTCCTCTCTACTGAGAGGGAACCATTAACTAAATGTATGATTTTAATGTGTTGACTCGAAAATACTTGATTTTGCCTCTCTACTTCTTATTGAAAAATTCTTAATGAAAATCTTTACTTATTATGAAAAAAAGGGGAAAAAAGATTTTTAGGAAAAAAAACGCTCGACGGGACATGGCCCGCTCCTACGTATCTCCCGGTGCGATGGAGAACTCAAAGCTACGTAGTTCTTCTTTGTCCTTTTGAAAAGTTTTTGCTTTTTATCCTTTTTTAGTGAGTTTTTGAAATAGGACGAGCATTAGCGAATGATTAAGCTAGCAGAGGCTATGATGAATCGCCACTAAATACTCGAGAAAGAGAGTAATACCGCTAGTCAAACGAACAAAGGTTCTGATGGACTATTGATAACCACTCGTTTTTATTATCCTTTTTTTTTAAAGTGACTTTCGAAAGATATTGATTTGTACGATGATCAAACTAACAAAGGTTATGAGTGATCATCGCTTGTTGTTCTTTTGTTTAATGAAAAAGTATTTGAGTTAAAAAAGAGTTAAAAAAAAAGAGAAAAGTACGACAATTGCAAAAAGGAGTGTTATTAGCTGCAGGAAGTGGTATAGTTAAATAGAGGGTGTGAAAAAGAAGCCCAGTCCGCATAGGAGGGCCCAGTTAGCGAAACTGGGCTTAAGTGAGGAAGGGGGCTTACGCTTGAGTCTGGGGGTGCAAAAAGCAGTCCGAAAATTTAAAAGAAATAGAGGTGGTGTCATTAGAAACACAGGAGTGCAAATAGCAAACTGATGTTTTTTTTTTTAAAAAAAGGTTTTATTATTAAGAAAAAAAAAGAGCATGAACTTTATAGTTAATGACTACATTATTAACATTTTTTCATGGACAAAAACATCATTAACATGGTTGACATTTTGTATATTTTTTTTAATAAAATAAATAAATAAATAAATCATTGCCCTCATTATTTAAAAACAGAAAAGGAATTATTTGGATTTGATAAACAAAACTAAGGCCCTTGCGCGTTTATGGAAGAATAAGCTGATTAAACATAATAAACTTTTTTTTTAGAGGAATGATCAGTAAATGAATAATGATATAAAGCTAATAAAAAGTCAAACTCAACTAATATGGGATGAGAGAGGGTCACAATTGAGTATAATCTGAAGGGTATAAATAAATCAAATAAAACATTCATTTATTATTATTATTATTGTCCCAAGTTTTTTTGAACAATTGTTGACCAAAGTTAATGACCATTATTATTATTAGGCTAAATATATATTTTGGCCCTTTATCTTTGGGGTTGTGGTCACTTTGGCCCTTTATCTTTTTTTTTTCTCATTTTAGACCCTCATGTTTTTTGTGTGTGTCATTTTGGCCCCTGCCGTTATCATTTTGGTCCCTTATGTTTTTAATTGATTTCATTTTAGTCCCTTATGTTTTTAATTGATTTCATTTTGGGCCCTTATGTTTTTAATTGATTTCATTTTCGTCCTTAAAAATTTGCCTAAAAAAACATAAACATAACGGCAGGGGCCAAAATGACACACAAAAAAACATGAGGGTCTAAAATGAGAAAAAAAAGATAAAGGGCCAAAATGACCACAACCCCAAAGATAAAGGGCCAAAATATATATTTAGCCTTATTATTAATACAAAATGAATTCATTTATTATCATAAATCTGAAATTTGCAAAAGTTGCGATATTCAACAGACAAATGTAAGATTAGGAATATCTAAATCTCTCTATGAACATACATTTTTAACACCTTGATTAACCAAACATGACCATCATGCGCTTATATAGAAAAAATAAGTAGACTAAGCATAATAGTGTTTCTATGGAATGTCACTTGAACACTGTCAGCATATATGATTTGCAAAGCATAATTTATAAGAAAATGGAGATGAGATAAAAAGAAAATTATACCCAATGTGCCTGTACAATGAATCATGTTTCCAGATCTCACAAGAACAGATCTCACCAACGGCAACAATGACAATAAAACTATGAAAATTTTAGAAGAGGAAAATAAAACGAAAATTTTAGAACTCTCATTCACTCAAACATTTTAAGTACAGATTTTTGCCTCTTGCTCCTGGATCTCCATCAAAGCTCTGACCTTTCTTCCTTTTCTCCCTCTTCCCAAAAATCGTCCCTTTCCACAAAACTGTCACCCATATTTATACTAAAAAAAAATGAACTTCCAATGGTGTGCTTTGTCCTTCGTTTTCTTCACTGACTTTTGCGTATAGATTTGTTTCTGTACTAGCCTTGAAGAAAACAGGATGGAAAACGTGATCCTCTGGATGGACCTTCGAATGGTGGAGAAATCATCAGTCATTTGGGTGTTGATGCCAAAAATGGCGATTTTGTGTGAGAGAGGAGAGGAAGAGATACCAGAAATGATGATTTCGTGTAGCAATGGAGATGTGGGGGGGGGGGGGGGGGGGCTGTGAAGGTAGGAGGCGTGTGAGGGAAGATGAAAGGAGGCGTGGAAGGAAGAGAAGAGAGAGTGGACGGCTAGGGTTTGATGGGAGAGGTGGAAGTGATGTTTCAGCTTTTTCTCTGATGGAGATGTGGGGAAGGAAGAAAGAAACGTGTGAAGAGAGAGGGAGGATTGGGCGGCTGATTTTTAGGAGGTGATGGGAAATTAGGGTTTGTGATGGAGGCAATTAGGTTTTGTGAGTGAGTGAGGGAAATAAGGCAATCCGGGTCAGGCCAATTCGAATGGGCCTCTGGCAGTGAGCCCAATTCGCTGTAACACAAATAAAAAAGTCACTTACACCCCTTTTTTTTTTACTAAATCGCCTCTCCCTTTCTCTTTTCTTGTTTTTTCTTTTACTTTCTTTTTTATACCATTAAATATATTTACTAACTAAATAGGAAGTAAAGTATAACTTGAAAATGAATTTATATTTTTCAACTTACGAAATAAGATATATAACGACAAATAAGAAAATTATTATTATTTTTGAACGGACAAAATTGGGGTATGACACTTTGAATGCCATTATTCTTACAATCTCCCACTAATGGCAAGCAAAGAAAATGAACATTTTTTGGGCAAAGAAAGGTTTTTGGTGCTTAAGTTTTAATATCACGAAGATTGAATTAACACGTAGTGAAATGAGGAAACACCTTTTGTCCAAGAAGTGAATTTCTCTTGAACTAAGTGGACTCAAGATGAGACTCCCACAACACACACTTTTGCCTTTAAAATTGTGAGAGCTCCGCAATAAATTATTCACACAATAATCGAGGCCCTCATATACCTTGGGTTGCTCATGAGTGCTCTAGAAAGATTGCCTAAGTCTTTCATAGAAGGTGGGTATTGCCTTCACACTCACATAGGTAGATACATCAAATGCGTCTCTATAGCACTAGCCACATCAAAGTGCGTCTCTATAACACCAGCCATGTCAAAGTGGTCTCTATAGCACTAGTCATGCCAAAAGCTATGTATCTATTAAGAGCTCACGACTCAATCTCACATCAATCACTACCCCACGCCTAAGGGATGAGAAATGTAGTGCATATAGAAGTATTCATATGGCTTCGTTTGACCACAAAATGGGTGTCCACCATATTTTCCTCCACTCAAGGCTTAGAATTCATTCCGCTCGACGTTTCCAATACAACTTTCTTGTATAATCTTTTCACGTAAAGATCATAAAAAATCATTCACTTTTCACATACTCAAGTGAAGCAACATCGTTTCCAAGCCAACTTTCTTGGGTAATCTTTTCACATAAAGATCAAAAAACTTTATTTTCGCTTTTCGCATACTCAAGTGAAATACCATCAATTTACTTAGGTGTCTCATAACACTGTCTCATTTTAAGTGTCTCACACCACTAGCTCGTACACATCATTAATTGATGCGTGTGAATCATCTTGGAATGCTCTAGGTCTCTTCACAATGGTTTTTCAGCCATTAAACCTCTCAACAACTATGCTTCTTGACTAGCAACTTCAAGAACAACAAATTCAGATTCCATTAGAAATCTCTACGACTACTTTGATAATTTTCAAGATATTGTACCACCTTCGAAAATAAATATGTACCCACTTGTACTCATCATTTAATTCACTGAATTTTCATCACAATACCATTCTCATTGCTCTTTTACTAAATTAGAGTCAATTTATTTTTATTACTTCTTCGTAAGTCTCAGAGTACTTTTCTAACATATAAGCAGAAACAATTTCCTCAATAATTTAATCACCTTGTTCTGCTTCTACTTATAAACATAGTGTTAAAAGGAATTAGATCGAACTTCCTTTCTTGTCTATTTCTCAATTTTTTTTCTCGTTCACCACTATAAAAATTTTGAACTCACCGGAGAAAGTAGTAATAGAAGCTTAAGTAGTTTACATTTATTTTTCAACTACACCTCCCACATCTTGTCAAAAAACTACACCCCCACATACAAGTAAAATAAAGTAATTCCCATGAAAGATATTATTTGATGTGTATAAAATGCAATCATTATTGCTCTCCCCACATGTATATGAAAATTAGCCATCAATTGTATGGTTCACAAAAACACTAATTTGGAGCATATTAATTCACCAACAAAACACTACTCAAAATTAGCTATTTTATATATCTTTTTTAAGATGAAACTCGACTCCAAAAATCCCGAAAATTTTATTGAAAATCAATTTCATATCCAAAACATGCCTCTAATTTCATTTCATTTTTAGACCAAAATATTCAGAACAATATAAAGGTTCTTAAAAACACACAATTTTTTTTCCAGATAATCATGTATAAACATGAAAATGTTCATAAAATATTTTGAAATGTCAACAAATTATTACTAACACATAAAAGACCAAAGTCGTGCAAATACTTTTCATATAATTCCCTTTTAAGTTGTTCTACAATTTTCAAAGAAAATCATAACAACATGTAGTTTCCAATAAACTCTCAATTTAGAACAACTATTAGCATAACAAAGTTCCTCAAGAAATTCTGAAATTTTTACAAATACTTTATCACCATTTCATGATAATCATAGATATTTTTCATAATTTTCCACTAGTAATAAAATATCAGATAATTGCATGCAACCTAAAACATACGATTACATCGCTTTAAAATATACATGCATAAATATTTTTGAGTTCAAGGCACTTACCTGAACTCCAAGCTTATCTCTTTCGATCACAACGCATATAAGACTCATGTTATGACATCAAGAAAGCTAACAAAAATGCTTTGGGGTTCAAAAAATTACTACAAACCAAGATGCGGAAGCTCTGACTTGATATTTCCTCCAATGGGCTTGACCATTCCCTTGATAAAGGAACCGATAATTAATCCTTTGTAGATTCTCCAAACTACTACACGAGAGAGAAATCACAAACATATCTCAATATTTCCAATTATATATAAAAATAGAATAAATAAACAATTTGCTATCAAATTGTTGGAAATATTGGAGAAAAACAAATATTGTTTCGAATAAAAGGAGAAGAATTAGCAGCTGTGACGTGGCAAAAGCCACTTCCTTGAAAGAAAATTAGCGTTTGTTTTATCTTTATTTCTATTCCTACTATGAAAACCTTTCAGTTTTTCTACGGAATATAAATAAAGAGGGACAAAATTAGCATCTGTCTTATCTTTATTTCTATTCCTACTATGAAAACCCTTCAGTTTTTCTACGGACTATAAATAAAGAGGGGCAGCTGTCATACCCCAATTTTGTCGGGTTCTTTTTACAACTCGTTTAATTTACCCATTAAATTACCGCTAGTTAGTTTTTGGGCCTAATCTTAACAATTTGTTCTAATCAGGCCTGACGTTCATGTTTGGGCGTGTTTTAGCATTTGCGACTGGGCCTAGTTGTTATTCTTGGGTTTGGCCCAATTTCAGTTTTGTTTTCTTTTTTCTTTTAATCAAAAATTCATAAAAAATCCCAAAAATAATAATAAAATCAGAATTGTAAAAATAATATTACAATGGTCCAAAAAGTCCCAAAATACAAAAAATAATAACCAAAAAATACAAAAAAATCAGAAAACGAAAATACAAAAAAACAGCAGCAACAACAGCTTCTTTGGGCCTCTTCTTGCTGAGCAAGGTAATACAAAAAAAACAGCGGCAACAACAGCTTCTTTGGGCCTTTTCTTGCTAAGCAAGGTTTCTCAGCAGGTCCAATACCTAAAACAGGAAACAAAATCGCATCAGAATCAAAGAATTTAATTTCCTAAACCTAAAAAAGGCCTATAAAAACAGGTCTGCCACACGAAAAAAAAGGACAGAAAATTCAGACGAAAGCTCACAAAAACTCAGAGTAAAAAAAGGTTAGGGTTTCACGCTGAAACCCTAATCATGAAACGCAAAAATCTTTGAAACAAAGAAGCAGTGGTAGCAGCAAGCATTAAGCAGTAGTGGAAGCAAGTGTTAGCAACAGTAACAGCAAAACAAAAGGAGAAGTCCAGAAGCTGGAAAAAAGGTTGGTCTTATTTTATTGTACGCATTTTTTTATTCATTAGAATAGTTTAGAAATCTGGAATACGTATATACTTGAACTAAAATCGAATTTTCAGTTTATGTTGTAAATAGATTAGGGTAAATACTGTAAATAGATTAGGTTTTGTTTAAGAAAAATCATTAGGCTTGTAAATAAAAAATCAGAACAAAGGAATAAAAAAACAACGAAACAATAACAAACCTGAAGCTCTGGCTACCGTACGGTGGTCATCGTCGTCGTCGCCCTCCTCCTTTAACTAGCCTTCAAAACCGAACCTGAAGCAAATGAGCACCGAAAGGTGGTCATCTCCGTCACCATCCCTCCTTCCTCGCCGACCATGAAAACGAACCAAAAATCACCCCTAAAGCTCCGGCCACCGTACGGTGGCCATCACCGTCGCAAACCCTCTCTGACGTAGCAATAAGACCATCGTCGTTCCCTCTCCCCCATCGCTGGTCGTTTCCGGCGCCACCCCTCTCTCTTTTTCACGTTCTCTCTTTCCCTCTCTCTCTCTCTCTCTCTCACCGTAGTGCTCTCTCTCTCTCTCTCTCTCTCTCTCTTTCATCTTCTCTCATTTTCGAAATTTTCGTTTTCTCTCTTCTGGAGGTATGAGAACGGCGCTGAAGAGATAAAAGAGGAAATTAAATTAGGGTTTCTAAAAATTGCCTTATATAGTGTACAAATTTTAGTTTATTGTTTTTTTTAATTTTTTATCAGATTACTATTTGCACCATCCGTTTTAATAACGCGCACCCCCTTTCCAAGCCTTTTTGCATCGCAGGCCAGATCACAAAAAATGATCTGGCCTGCTTTTTTTTGCACCCCCAGATTTAATGATACACCCTTTGCAGCTAATTGTACCCCCTGTCTCCTTTACTTCAACCCACCTCGTTATTTCATTTTTTTATGGGACTAAGTCGGCCGTACGGCTCAAGATTTTTAAAATATCTATTAAAAATAAATAATGTCAAAAAATACAAATATACAAATCATTTTCCTCCAAAAATAAAAATCTTATTTTCAAAATAGGGGATTAAGTCGGCCATACGGCTGGGTTAGTCATCGTTTTATGATGAATGAACTGTGCGGCTCAAGAGTCCTAAAATACCTATTCAAATCAAATCACTCCATACACAATTCATTTTCTTCCGTAAAATCAAAATCTTATTTTCAAAAACGGGGGATTAAGTTGGCCGTACAGTCGGGTTAGTCATCGTTTTAGGACGAATGAATCGTACGGATCAAAAGTCCTAAAATCCCTAATTAAGAAACACCAACCAACAAATTTTTTCTACCCAAGAACTATGTAGCTTTGATTTCTCCATCGCACCTGGAGATACATAGGAGCGGGGGCCCACTCTTGTCAAGCACAAAAAATAAATAATTTTATTAAGTCTTTTTCTTTTTAATAAAAGGGTAAAATAACACTTTTAGAATTAACACAACTAATTAGATGGTAATCTTCTTTAGGAAGGATGTCGTGGGGTGCTAATACCTTCCCCACGCATAACCGACTCCCGAACCGAAATCTGGTCTCAAGGACCCTTATCCAACTCAAAGGGATTTTCTAATGTTTTCCCTTATAATTAAACATTGGTGGTGGCTTCATTTTTGAACCTTCGAAGAATCCTTTCCCGGATTTTTCGGTCGCTACAGCTGGCGACTTCACTGGGGACAATTTTAGAGAGTCAAACCTATGTCTAATTAGTTGTAGGATTAGTCGTTAATTTAATGTTTATTTTTACCCTTCTCTTGTCTTTTATTTTATTGCATATTATATTTTTATGTAAACCTTAGGATAGAAGACAACTCTTTTGTATTTGTGTTTATTTGTTTTGCAGCTTGGGGGTATATTTGACATTGTGCTCCTACGCACACTCCACTATCACACTTCTGCACACACATGAGAATAGTCCTATACCCGGAGTGGAGCATAACCTAAGTTAGAACGAGGTTGTGTAGTGATGGCCTGCTGGACGTACGTTCTGTTGGGTGGTCACGAAAACCTAACCTAGAGTTTGATTCCTCTTAAGGATGCTATCACTTCTAATAGCTTGCTTATTGTTGGGATCAGTGTTCTTAACTGGGGTCGTTGGCTCTAGGAACCTTATTTAGGACTCTATAGAGCTACCCTTGAGAGGTTCACTCAATAGAAAAGCCTTAGATCTATTCTCAAAGGAACCCTTCTAGGACACAAAGGAGCTTCACACCCTTACATTCAAATAAACACTCATTTCCCTTTTCCAAAAAAAAAAACAAAAATATAACCTTTTATTCATCCCAAAAAATCATCATGCATTTTTTCTTTCGTATACTTTGAGTATCATTCATATCCCCGCATAAAAAAACATTTTTTTTCTTTAGCCATATAAGAATCCCTTTCATCATGCACCACCATTCGTTCATAATCGTTCACAAAAATCATCATCAAATAGTATAGGCATCACGTCATTTACAACATCATTATTATCAAAAAAAGGATGGCATTCATACGTCGTTTCATTCATATTGTCATCTTAGTTCAAAGGCACCATTTCTCCATGCATGCACCATTTTCAAATAAGTAAAAAAAAATAGTTTCAACAATCTTGCATCATTCATCATCCAAAAATATATTTCAGCTAGCATTTTGCATCATTTACATGTTGCATTGCCTATAAAAAACAAAAAAAATCATTTAGAGTAGTTGGACCTTTAAAGTGATCATTCATTCATGCATTTCATGCGTTTGCATCTTCATGTCCATCATCCTGTGTCTGTTCATCCATCACATTTTATATTAAAAAAAACATGAGCATACTTTTTAAAAAAAAAAAATTGGTGAGAGATGAGGCGTTCTTGCAAATACATTTTAATTGATTGTTCTTGGCAAAGCTTAACCTACTAAATTTCAAACGAGGTCGAACTTAGTTGCCAACTCAAGTTGTTTTTGGACACTCAATTTTCAAAAAAAAGTAGTTATTCACTGTCTGCAGCTCGTCCACAATTTTTTTACAAAGCGATGTATCTCACCCATCCCATGATAATGATCAAAATGGTCGCCTTTGTTAACTAATGTGTTATCAGCAATTTCTTCTTGTCTCTAACTAATGTTAACGCTCTAAGAAGCATTCGTATAGAGAACTTGCATGACATGTGCATTTACTCTTGTTTGAGTCAGTTAGCGTCCCTATCTTAATTTGCATCTTATCATCATCCCTTGTCCATGTCTAATCCCACCCCGACCACCCAGTACATATTCCCCACATCAATACCTAGTTGACTATTTGGTTTGTTCTTAATAATGGAAAATAACCTAAAATTTGTGATCACTAGATATCTTGTCAACATTGTATTCTCTTGGTGCAAGTCATTTACAAAAACAAAAAAAACAAAAAAAATTCAAAAAAGGCCTGTTAGGTTGAAAACTCGTGAGAGCAATGTAAGTAAAAATTAGGGCATAAAATGAAATAAAGAAAAAGAGCATATATATAAAAATAAATAAATTATTGTCCTAAAGTTAAATTTTGAGAAAACAAGCAATCATGATTTGAAATGAAGTTTGACCAGCTTTCTATATCCTAAAAAGAAATACCCATTGCTACCCCTACGAACCGAAAAATCAAAAAAATTCACCCTAGACAAGGATCAATTCCACACCTAAAAATGGTGTATCACTTTTATCAGCTCACTCAGCTCAAAAAAAAGAGAAAGAAAAATCACAAAAAGAAAGTGAAATTCAAAAAAGAGAGGATTGAAAAAAAAATCCAGGAAAAAAGAAAAAAGCAAAAGTAGTAGAAATTGTGAGCAGATACATCATACCATTAAACACATAAGAGATCCTTGTCTGAAACCCTTAAACACCTCATTGGGCCTAATTATCCCTCCTTTCATTAACCCTCAAACACTTCATTGGGTCTAATTATCCCTTCTTTCATAAACCCTCAAACATCTCATTGGGCCTAATTATCTCTCCTTTCATAAACCCTCAAACACTTCATTGGGCCTAATTATCCTTTCTTTTATGAACCCCTAACCATCAGCCACATTACAACCCTAAAAAGTCCATTCCGATCAATGACTGATTGCTTTTACGATATGTTTGCTCAAAAAAAAGAGAAGAAAGAAAAATACAAAAAAAAAGAAAAAAACTCAAAGGCTTGCACTCCACGATTCATTCAAGTTGCATTGATATCAAGACAATGTTTAGTGGTCACCAAGTGAAATTTTCAGCATATCAAAAGTCAAGACTGTCATAGTCTTTGGGATTCATCTTAAAGAACCAAAAGTTTGTACTAGGACCATCACCTATATCCAAAAGTGGGGCATTCCCTTCACCGCTCATTCCACTTGAGTTTGGGGAATTTGTCATTTGTTCATCCCATTCATATACCACACCCAATCTATATAGCCATTACCCTAGCTCCGTCACCTTTCACAACCTAGCTCACTAAAAGCAACCGTTTGGAATCACATTACCAAGCGGGGCAATCGTCTCACCCTTCACTCTACCTAAAATTGGGAAAATTAGCCCTACATTCATTTCCACAAAACCGTATTGGGGAAATTTCTCAACCCATTATCCTAAACAAACCCTTTCACAATGCTACTTCAGTCGGGGCAACCTTGTCCTTGTCATAGTTGGGGCAGCACCAAACTCCATGGGTTGAGACAAAATCTCTTGCTTCCCACCTTTCATTCCATAGTCAAGGCATTCCCAATTCATCATTTTCTATATACCCCTAGTTGTTGTCATCACTAGACAGGGCAAGCAATTCATTCACTGTCATCAGAAGTCGAAATTGGCGCAGTCCCACATTTCTTGAGTTGGGGAAAACCTACCTTTAATGACTTTGGCAAGAACCTATCATTTATGCCTTCATGTGCCACATCTGTCCTTACCCTAGATCTCTAGAACCCTGAGTTAACTGACTCATTCATCTACATTGGCACTACTATACATTTTTACTAAACAATGTTTCAAAGGGAGAGAACACAAGCTAATAATGTGATACTGAAAAATTCACCTAGTTAACTTTGTGGACCTAAACTTCGGTCATCATGGGGCATCATAATGGAAGAGTAAAAGAAGCGAATCTGTAAATACAGTCAAGTACTTTTTCACATCAGTATCTGTAAATAACAACCTTGAGATTGCCAAAGTTTGAGTTTAAATCGAATCAATTTTTTCTAATAAATGATGATTCCAAAACATTCACCTCTCTACTTGTCTCATTGAAAGTCTCGTTTCTCATCATTACCAAAAAATGTTTCTACATCCCAGTCAATCATACCATGCATTTATGCACTTTCTTTTATTTACCATAGCATTTGCATCAAGGCATTACATTTGCATTATATTCACATCCGCATTTCATACATTCATCATATACTAAAAAAAGAAGCCAAAAAGAAGCAAAAAGAAAAGAAACAAAAACAAAAAAGAGAGAAAAATCATTCCACATTTCATTCATCACCCCGCTAGATACCAATCATTGCACATTCTTACATTACATGCACGCATGCACCATTCATTGCATTGTTAGACATGCCAAATATAGATAGCATTTCCTTTCTCAGGTAGATGCATTCATTAGGTATGTTCGGGTAAACACGCCATGTGTCAATCCCTATGTTTTGTTCCTCCGAAATCAGCGCTCCAAGCGTCGACCCCACATCGTATTTTAGATCACCAAGCTGATCCTTTAGACCAACATTGGTCCATCAACCTAGATCACACGTCGTCATCGAGCCCGATGGTTCATTCGACCCCAAGTGGTCCTTCAGACTAGCTGTGTGCGCCTAAGACATAGTGGACGTTCTTCGTGGTCAACATATCAGTTCTCGTGGTCAACATATTAGTTCTAGACCAGATCTTGACCCTCACGGCCGCTCGAGCAAAGGCCACCCTCAGATAGACCGTTTTACTAGTACCATGGCTAGTTGCAGTCCATCAAACAATTTTTGGTCCATCAGGCCCAGGCATCCCTTCAGGCCAACTGATCCTTCACTTTAGCTCAAATCAATGCACCAAGCATCGACTACGAGTTAGACCTTCAGATCATTATGCCGACGCGTCAAGGCATTGAGCCTTCAAACTAATTAGTCCTTCAGACCAATCGGTCCTTCAGATCCCCAGTGATCCTTATTTATCGCCTTCTCGTTAACACGCCGAGTGTTAACCACTACCTGTAGATTCTCAAAACCCCCAACTTTCCTCTAAATGAACAAAATTAATATTTGTTTTATCTTTATTCCTACTATGAAATCTTGAAAACCCTTCAGTTTTTCTACGGAATATAAATAAAGAGGGACAAAATTAGCGTTTGTTTTATCTTTATTTCTATTCCTACTATGAAAACCTTTCAGTTTTTCTATGGAATATAAATAAAGAGGGACAAAATTAGCATCTGTCTTATCTTTATTTCTATTCCTACTATGAAAACCCTTCAGTTTTTCTACGGAATATAAATAAAGAAGGGCAGTTGTCATACCCCAATTTTGTCGGGTTCTTTTTACTACTCGTTTAATTTACCCGTTAAATTACCGCGAGTTAGTTTTTGGGCCTAATTTTAACAATTTGTTCTAATCGGGCCTGGCGTTCATGTTTGGGAGTGTTTTAGCGTTTGTGATTGGGCCTCAGTTGTTATTCTTGGGTTTGTCCCAATTTCAATTTTGTTTTCTTTTTTCTTTTAATCAAAAAAGTCATAAAAAATCACAAAAATAATAATAAAATCAGAATTGCAAAAATAATATTACATTGGTCCAAAAAGTCCCATACCTAGAACAGGAAACAAAATCGCATCAGAATCAAAGAATTAAATTCCCAAACCTAAAAAATGCCTATAATAACAGCTCTGACACACGAAAAAAAGCACAGAAAATTCAGATGAAAATTCACAAAAACTCAGATTAAAAAAAAGGTTAGGGTTTCACGCTGAAACCCTAATCACGAAACGCAAAAATCTTTGAAACAAAGAAGCAGTGGTAGCAGCAAGCATTAAGCAGTAGTGGAAGCAAGTGTTAGCAACAGTAACAGCAAAACAACAGGAGAAGTCTAGAAGCTGGAAAAAAGGTTGGTCATATTTTATTGTACGCATTTTTTTATTCGTTAGAACAATTTAGGAATCTGGAATACATATATACTTGAACTAAAATCGAATTTTTAGTTTATGTTGTAAATAGATTAGGGTTAATACTGTAAATAGATTAGGTTCTTTTTAAGAAAAATCATTAGGCTTGTAAACAAAAAATCAGAACAAAGGAATAAAAAAACAACGGAACAGTAACAAACCTGAAGCTCCGGCCACCGTAGGATGGTCATCGTCGCCGTCGCCCTCTCCTCTAACTAGCCTTCAAAACCTAACCTGAAGCAAATAACCACCGTAAGTAGGGATGGCAACTTCCACCCGAGCGTGGGGATCCCCGCGGAGATTTGCCCCGAATGGGGCCCCGCGGGCGGGGAATTTTTCCCCGCGGGGACGGGGATGGGGGAGATAATCCCCCCGAAGCCATTTCGGGGACGGGGACGGGGACCTATCTCCCCGCCCCGCGGGGTCCCCTCCCCCAGCACTTTACATAAATACCCTTACTATAATATATATTATATTATATATATTTGGTTTTTTTTTTGTCTTTTTAAGTGTTTATTATTATAATTATTTTTTTTAATATTGACAAAATAAGAAACCACGCTCCACTGAGTCCACTCCACTTCTTTCCGGAATCAAGATCCACACTCCATTATTTCAAAAGCCACGCTCCACTCCAAGCCCTAACGCCGCTCCATTCCAGCTTGGAAACATTATCAGTGCTGCTTCCTGCTTCCAACATCAACTCCTTCCTGCTTCCAACATCAGCTGCTTCCTGCTTCCAACATCAGCTGCTTCCTGCTTCGCTCCTGGTAGGTTCCTTCTCCCCCTTACTCTGTTTCGGTTCCCTTCCCCCTTACTCTATTTCGGTTCCCTCTCCCCCTTACTCTGTTTCGGTTCCCTTCTCCCCTTACTCTGTTTCGGTTCCCTCTCCCCCTCTCTATGTTTCGGTTCCCTCTCCCCCTCTCTCTGTGGTTGTTGCTGAAATAGGGTTTCATGTTAGTATAATATGGTTTCCCTCTCCCCCTCTCTCGGTTTCATGTTTCTGTGAATGTTTATGTGATTGTTAAATCATGTTAGTATAGTTTCATGTTATGTTAGTATAATAGGGTTTTGCTGAAATAGGGTTTTGATGTTAAATCCTGTTAGCCATAATGTTGAAATAATGTTGAAATAATGTTGAATCATGTTAGATAGGGTTTTGATGTTGAAATAATGTTGAATCTTATTTTGCTGAAATAGGGTTTTGAAATAATGTTACTGGATTCAGCCATATTTAGGTTCATTTATTTTGAAATAATGTTACTGGATTCAGCCATATATTGCAGGATCTCTTTTAAAATGGTTGAAGATATTGCATCTAATAGTCCCGTGGAATGCACTGAAGTTTCACCCGCACCTAATTTAATTCCACCGGGAGAGACACATCAAACTGAAATTCCTCCGGATGACACGAATATGGAAGACCGAGAACAAGATCAAGAAGTGGAGCCCTCTAGTCCTAACAAAAGAGGACTAAAATCAGCAGCTTGGAAACATTTCAGAAGGGAGAAGATAGGTGACAAATGGAAGGCTATATGTAAGTATTGTGATAAGAAACTTGTTGGTGAAACTAAACAAGGAACCACACATTTACATGCCCACAATCGCACATGTCCACATCGCACTGTGAGGGGTACAAAGCAATCCATTTTAAAAGTTGAGGAACAAACGACAACTTCCTCGCAAAAGAGGCCAGAATCACTTATAGTTGGAAACTATACATTTAATCAAGATGTTGCTAGAAAGAGCTTGCAGGGATCAATGGCATCCGTGTAGATCAATGGGCAGCTTTTTTGGAATATCGCTTGAAGCCTGAAACTCAGGTAATATATGATGTGTTGAGAATGTTGTGATAAGATTAATCATTTACTAATCGTTTTATTTAATAATGCAGGAAATTTGTGAAAAAAACACGGCAAATAGGGCTAAGCAAAATACTCCTCATACATTTGGGTCAAAAACAATTGCTAGGAAAAGACATGAATTGGTATTTCTTTCTTTAAGTTTACCAACATTGGTAATAAAAGCCAATTGTAGTATGTATACACAAGTTAGCTGTGACAATATATGTACTTATAGTGTTTTCTCACTTGTAATTTGTTAGGAAGCTAAAACTGGGAAGCCTTTTGGTCGAGCAAAGATGTATTCCATCGCACACAAAAAAAAGATGGATCATTTGTCAATGAAGAGGCTAGACAAAAGAGTGTGATTATAATCTGTATTTATTTCTATTTTTATTGAAAGTTAAGGATAATTATATTTAACATTTATGTGTTCAACTGAATGTTGGTTAACTTTGTGTAGGATTTGTTGGACAAAGTAGATGAGACATCTTCTGGCGAAGATATTTATATTCAAATATGTGGGAAAGAGCATCCCGGATGTATGCGTGGCATGGGATTTGGCCCAACCCCCACTCAATACCTATCATCTGATTCTCGTAATGGGAGCTCAACCATTTCATCAGGTGGTCCCACAACGGTTGACTATGATAGGCTAAAGTTGGAATTGCAAGCGAGTAATGCAAGAGTTGAAGCTTTAGAGGGAGAAGTAGCTAAAGTTCGAACTTTAGAGGAACAAGTAGCTTTTCTAATGCAGCAAGCTCGTGGTCAATGTCCGGCAAGATCTAATGAGGTACCTGCATAACCTGTCTGGATTTTCTGATGATAGACTGTTTTGGTGGTCTAATGCGATCCTTTATTGGCTGGTCCTGCATACTTTGTTGTTGTTACTCACCCTATTAGTTTTTGTTTTGGTTAGGTAAATCAATACCACAAATCCTGTAATTCAGGTACCCTATTAGTTGGTTAAGTAAACCAAGTTACTTACCCTATTAGTTTTTGTTTTGGTTAAGTAAATCAATACCACAAATCCTGTAATTCAGGTACCCTATTAGTTTTTCTTGCTGTTTCTTGCTGTTAGACAAAATCCTAAAAAAACTAGAGTTGCTGTTTCTTAGCAACAAAATAGACAAAATCCTCTTGCTTTTTTTGCTGTTTGTTGCTGTTAGCTAGAGTTGATGCATTATTTCAAGTTTGTCCTAACCTGTGATACTCAATTTCTGGTGTTGCTTTTTAGCCATAATTAGGCTATAATCACACCTTATGATAGAGCTATAATTAGGCTATAATCATGCTATAACTAAAATAGCAAGTTATCGACACTCCAACAATCTGCCACAACAATAGAAACTTATCACTCTAGTTATGATAGAGCTATAATTAGACTATAATCATGCTATTGTTGATGAACCTTAGAAATATAAAGTCCAGCTTTGATATCCACACTCTCATCAGTAGGAAAGTTATCACTCCAGCAATCTGCCACAACAATAGAAACTTTGGGGTTTGGCTTTGTTACAGAATAGTCTTTGTGGACCACATATCCTACAGATGTTGGGCAAGGAGAAGAATAATTTGGCTTAATGTTAGTATATGTTGTTGTCGGTCGTCGTCTTTGTGTGTTGTAGAGTTGAGGAAGTTGCCTTAAAGAATGGTGCTAATTTGTTTGTTGCTGTTAGCTAGAGTTGATGCATTATTTCAAGTTTGTCCTAACCTGTGATACTCAATTTCTGGTGTTGCTTTTTAGCCATGGATATAGTTTGAAACATGAACATTGAGTATAGTTTAACCTGTCTGATACTCTATTTCTGGAATTAAACTATTATGCTGTCATAACTTTATTTTGTCGGTTTTAGTTTTCATTGTACTGAAGATTAAACTGTTATGCTATCATAACTTTATTCATTAAACTATTATGATGTCATAACTTTATTCTGGAATTAAACTATTGGTTTTATTTTGCTTTCATAACTTCATTGGTTTTAGTAACTATATTGGTCACATCTAAGTTTTAACATCTAAGCTTCCTTAACTGGAGATTTTCATTCAATCTTTTGTTTCGTTAACTGATATTTTACTAAATCTTTTAAGACTAATTTTTATAATTATTTTTGTTTAACTTCAGGCTGCAGATTTACGTTCACCTGCTGAAGCAATGCGCTCTTCATCTGCTAGTCATGCCCCAACACATCATGGACCAACATCTACTCTTTAGATTTAGGATTTGTTATTAACTAGTAATGTTGAAAAACATGTTCTTATATTCGGGAAATTTATTTATACTCCTAAACCCCGTATCTTTTGATATTTTGGGACAGTAGTACCGTTTGATATTATTGTTATTTTACTTTAAAAGTATGAATGAATGACTTTATAATTTTATGTCTTTAAATAATTTGAGAAAATATTGTTATAAATAACAAAACAATTTTTGAGCCTTTAAACTAAAAGTAGTTTTGTCTTCAGGTTTTGAACCACCGCAAACATCGCTCCAGATAAGTAACGAATATACCATCACAGAAATGGTTTAGTGGCGGTTCTGAACCTCCCCAAACACCCACAAAACAGTCGCAACTGGCTAAGGATACTGGCTTTAGGAATTGTTTAGTGGCGGTTCTAAAACGCCGCAAAATTCCTACCAACCGCTGCAGAAATATAGTGTTAACGAACTAGTTAGCGGCGGGTGAGAACTGCCGCAAAAGACAAACTCCCGCTTAAACCGCCATTAATTACGGCTCCAGGCGGTTATTCCAGCGGTTGCTAAAACCGCCGCAGAGGTCCCTCGCGGCGGAGGTAACTGCAGCGGTTCTAAAACCGCCGCCAGTGGCATTTGGCCGCGGTTAAAACCGCCGCAGAATGCGTATGCAATCGCCGCCGCTTGTCTATTTTGTTGTAGTGGGAGCTTGCAGGGATGATTGCATTGCATGAGTATCCTCTTAGCATTGTTGACCACATTGGTTTTAGAAGGTATAGCCATGCTCTTCAACCTTTGTTCAAAGTAGTTTCTCGCAATACGATCAAGAGTGATATAATGAAATTATATGAAAGTGAGAGGTCAAAACAAATGAAGCTACTTGCAAAGAATAGAAGTCGGATTGCGATAACTACTGACATGTGGACTGCTAGCAATCAGAATAAAGGATATATGTCTGTTACGGCTCATTACATTGATGATGCTTGGACTTTGCAAAATAAGATCATCGGGTAAGTATGTTTAACTTGTTTTATCTATTATTACTAAAATATATTTTGATGATTATACGCGATATTTATTGTTATTATTATTATTATTAATATTATTATTATTATTATTATTATTAGGCTTAAAGGTACTTTTAGTCCCTGCAATTGTCAAAATAATCCAGTTTAGTCCCTGCAATTCCAAAACTTTTAAAATAGTCCCTGCAATTACTAAACGTTACTCCTTTAGTCCCTGCTGTTAGTTTAGTTTTGACACCGTTATGTTTTGATGATGTGGCAGCATTTGTAGGTGATGTGTCATTACACGTATGCAGACACGTGTTTTGTATTTGGTGATGTGTCATTACTCTCTCAATTTCACTTTCTCACTTTCACTCTCTCACTTCCTCGCTTTCACTCTCTCACTTTCAGTTCATGCAATTTTCCCCAAATGTTAGGGTTTGTTGTTGATTCAGAGAAAATGTGAGAAGAAGACGAAGCGAAGAAGAAGAAGACGAAGTTGCGAATCTAAGCAATCGAAGAAGAAGACGAAACGAAGAAGAACAAGAAGTTGAGAGGTTGAGTGAGTTTGTTGAAGAAGCGACGAAGCGAAGAAGACGAAGTTGGAAGAAGACGAAGTTGTTAACTGCAGTGACGAAGCAAAGAAGAAGAGGAAGTTGCGAACGGTGGTGACGAGTTCCAAGACAAAGGTCAGGTTTTCACATGCTCTCTTCTTTTTTTGTACTATCTATGATGTAAATAGGAAAGTTAAGGGAAAGGGGACCACCATGTGGGTCAAATTTTGTATTGTTGTTGACTCTGAACTTTGTATTGTAGTTGTTTGGAATCTTGCCTTTATTGAATGCTTTCCTTGACTTCATTGAGTTGTTTAATTAGTTAAGTTAGGGTTAATGTCTATAATGGGTCTGGGTTGTTATTGGAAATGTCTTTTTTAGCCCTTTGGTAGTTGCTGTAGATTAATGTCTATTTTTGGTCTCTGATAAGTAGCCCTTTGTTGTACAGCTATGTCTTTTCCTCTTGTGTTTCATCATGGTGGTAAATTTGTCAAGAATAGGATACTTGAATATAAAGGGGGTATTGAGTCAGTTATTAGTAGTCAGGATTTGGATAGGTGGAGTTATTTTGAAGCTAGTGCTTTAGTGAAAGACTTAGGGTATGAGGCTGATACTTATACTTTATGGTGGAAGATTGATCAAGAAGTTGTTTTTAGGAGGTTTGTGAGTGATGCTGATGCTATGGAATTATCTGAACATGCAGTTAAGGTTGGAGTTGCTGGTCATATTTACATTGAGCACATTGAAAACTATGGTGAAGAAGAAGTAGTGAATGACCCGAAAGAAAATGTTGTTAATGAGGGAGGAAGTGAGGACAGTGATGATGGTAATGAATCAGAAACTTATGAGGAACTCAAGGGCATCACTTTGGATGAGAGTGAAGAGGAGAGAGCACATGGAAAAGATGATGATGATGGGTTTCATGATAATAATCATGAAGAAGCACAAACACCACCTAGAGTTACAGAACCAGCAATACCAACCCCTGGATCTGGATCAAGAGTTGTGATCAATGGTACCCCATATAGAGTGAAAATGAAGGCAAAGAGAAGAATAATAAGAAAGAAAAGAGATGTTGGTGCAAGCTCTAGTGCACCAATGGAGGAAGTGGATGACCAAGAAGATGAATATCATTCTGAAGAGTTAGTTAGTAGTGACCCTGATGAGGAAGGAAATGAGGGAAGGATTAGGCGTCCTAAATATGAAAAATTTAGGCCTGCTGATCTTAACAAGAATTATCAGTTTAAAGTTGGCTTGGAATTTACTAGTTTAGATGAATTTAAAGATGCAATTAGAGAGTGGTTCATATTAAATGGTAAAGAGATGAATTTTTTAAAAAATGACAAGCTGAGGGTGAGAGTTGAATGTAAGACTAAATGTGGTTTTTTGACCCATGTGAGTAAAGTTGGTCACAAACAAACTTTTACAATGAAAACGTGGAATGGGGCCCACAATTGTGGAAGAGTATTAAATAATACTAATGCTAGGGCTAGGTGGGTGGCAAAGTCAGTGGTAAAAAGACTACAAACAAGTGAGAGTGTGAAGGTGAAAGAAATAATGGCTGACATTAGACAAAACTACAAGGCTGGGATCTCGTTTGGTACAGCTTGGAGGGCAAAGAAAATTGCAAAAGAAATGGTAGAAGGTGCTGCTGACAAACAATATGGGTTATTATGGAGATATGCAGCTGAATTGACAAGGGTAAATCCTCAAAACACAGTGAAGATCTCAGTAGACAGATCTACACCAGATGCTCAACCAAGGTTTAAGTCTTTGTACTTTTGTTTTGATGGGTCCAAGAAGGGGTTTGTGAGGGGATGTAGACCAATCATTTGTGTTGATGGCTGTCACTTGAAGACCAAGTTTGGTGGACAGCTTCTAGTTGCTGTTGGTAGGGATCCAAATGATCAATACTTCCCCTTTGTTGAAACCGAAACCAAAGAGTCTTGGAGATGGTTTCTTACACTATTGTTGGAGGACATTGTTAATACAAGTTTTTGAGGAAATGGGGCTTGAGCATAGATTGTGTGTGATGCACCTCTATGCAAACTGCAAGAAGAAATTTGGTGGGGGTGTTCGCGATCGTGTGTGTTCTATAGTCGCAATGTCAGTGCAAGTATACACGTCGTACAAGTAATAAAGTGGATAAAAAGTAAGAGATCGTTCCCACGAGGACTGATTAGCTTTCAGAGTTCAAGCCTTTAAAACACAAGTGAAACAAGTAGCAAATCGACACTAAAAGTTGATATTAAGACTAAGAACATAAATAAAGCAAGTAAATGAGAAGTGGGTGTGAATATGGATGAGTGTGAGTTGGATTGCTGCATGCAAGTAAATCTCCTCTAGTCAGACGTTATAACGTTTACACGCTAACACGTACAAATGCTATGTTGTATAGACGTTATAACGTTTGAACGCTGTTGCAAAAGAGCTGTGCTTTTCAGTCACAAAACGTCAGAGCTTCAAGTACTAGAATTCCTATGTCTAGGTTCTAAGTAGGCCTACTCCTGTATTTTAAGTACCCACAGCAATGTCCTATGAACTATTATCCATTCTATGTCTAGACTTAGATAAAAATGCCTAAATGTCTTTAGTGCACCTTTTCATTCACATAAATCTTTGAGTTCTTTTCATAGACCATGTCTGTACCTATGAATCTACTTATTTTAAGTGATCAGTTCAAAACAAGTTTGGAAATATTATCATGCAAAGATTTAAAACGCACAAACATCAATACTTCATAACATTAAACTAGAGGTTCATTACATGCAAAACAACAACCCAACTACAAATTGTTTAGCTCATGCTGAGCATCCTTACAGAAATAAGAGGAGTTAAAATCCAAATACCGTACATAGAGAAAAGGAGACTAAACGCAAAAGATACGCCTAAGTGGCCTTCCTTCATGCACGCTGTAAAGACGTTACAACGTCTGAGCTTTACAATAATGGCTGCGAATGGATATGGAAATTGGGGCCTTGAGAGAATTAAAAATGAAGAAGTCTGTGTCCAGAACTTCTCTCAGAAAAACTATCTCTAGAAAATGGTGGAAGGTGGATGATGAATGGAGTAGTGTGTATTCCGCATGGTGCACCCTTGCCTTTTTATAGAGAGAGAATAGCCATGGTCAAAAGAGGTCACATGCTGCTGATGTCATTCCCCCACCTTCCAAGCTTGCTTGCGAGCTGACTCTGCCCTGAAGTGACACCGCACTGCTACAGTGCGTAAGCCGTGTCAGCGTTGAAGAAAGAGAAGATCTTCTTCATTTCCAGATCTCTGGTCATCATTACATGCGCGCCAAAATGATATATATTATTTTCTTGCTCTGCTGTCCTTCTTTAGACGTGATGAGAGACGCTGCCACGTTTGGATTACTGCACAAACACAAGAAGCATCAAAACGCTCACAAAGGCGCCAATTGGCACCAAAATGCCTAGAACTTGTAATTTAGCCCCTTTCTAACTAAAAAGCAATAAACTAACAGAAACTTAATAGAAACAACCTACTATTGCCAGAGAACTTGCATGATTTAACTTTGAATACGTATAAATAACTCATATAAATATGAGTTATCAGGGGGGAATGTCATTAGAGAGCTTCTGATGGGGGCATCAAAGGCAACCTACTACCAAGCATGGGAGGCTAAGATGAATGCATTGAAGAGAGTGGATTCCAAGTGTTGGGAGTGGTTGATGGGTGTTCCAACAAAACATTGGTGTAAGCATGCTTTTCCTTTCTATTCTAAGTGTGATATGGTGATGAACAACTTGGCTGAAGCATTTAACAACACAGTAATACCTGCTAGAGATAAACCAATTATCTCAATGTGTGAGCATATTAGGGAATATTTAATGGATAGGAATGGTAAGAAGAGGTTAAAACTAGATAGATGGCCACATAGAATTATGCCTTGGCCTAGAAAGAGATTGGATAAGGAGATTGAGGGTAGTGCGAATTGGCTTGCTACATGGTCAGTTGCTCTTGAATGGCAGGTTGTGAGCATATATGGTGGTAGGGCATTTATTGTTGATGTGGGCAAACATGAATGCAGTTGTAACTTTTGGCAGCTAGTAGGTATACCTTGTAGGCATGCAATTGCTGCCCTTTCATATAGGAGACAAAAACCTGGGGATTTTGTTGATCAATGTTATTCAAGATTTAGTTATGCACTAGCTTATGATCAAGGTATAAGTCCTATAAATGGTGAAGACATGTGGCCTGTTGTTGACATGGAAGAAATCTTGCCACCAATTTATAAAAGAGGACCTGGTAGACCAAAAAAACTAAGGAGGAGGATGCCTATAGATGAAGAGGAACAAACACAAAACCCTACCAAATTGAAGAGGATTGGTACAACATATAGATGCACAAAATGTGACCAATTTGGACACAATAGCAAAGGGTGCAAGAGTACTACCATCAATCCAGCTGCACAAGCAAGAAAGGTAATTTCACTATTGTTATTTTCTTTGATTTCTTAAGTATGATTCATCATTGAATTTTTAAATTTCATTATTGCAGAGAAAACCAAAGAAAAAGGTATGTCACTGAAAATGCCTCTAGTTCTACACCTGCACCAGATATGCATGCTTCTGCTTCTGTTTCTGCACCTGCAGCAGATATGCATGCTTCTGCTTCTGTTTCTGCTACTGCTTCAGCACATCAACCAGAATCTGTTTCTGCATCACAGTCTGCTTCTGTACCAGAATCTGCTTCTGCACCAGCTACTTCAATGTTGTTTAATTCACCAGTGAATTCTTCTGCACCTGCACCACCAGTGAATTCTTCTGCACCTGCACCTAAAGCTAAAGTGGCAAGGAGGCTTAAACTACCTGTTAAGAGGCAAAGGTTCAGCACAAGGATTAAAAGGAGTATTATACCACCATCAGGTCCTGGTTTTGACCCAAAAAAGCCTATAGTGGTGGAGGGTGATGGGGACCTAACACAAGAGAATTTGGAATGATGTCTATGTTAGGATTTATGTATTTTGAACATTATGCAGCTTGTCTTTTGGGTTAGGAACTATGTAATTTGGTTTAGCAACTATGTATTTTGGTTTAGGAACAAACTATTTAGGTTTAGGAGCTATGTATTTTGCTTTAGGAGCCATGTATTTTGGTTAATGAATTATGGTCTTAAAGAACCTATGCTTCTATGTAGCAAGTTATGCAGCAAGTTAATGAATTTGGCTCAATTATGCAGCAACTTTCTGTTTTGCAGCAAATGTTGTCTTATTTATGTGTTCAATTATGCAACAAATTCTCTCTTATTTATGTCTTAATTTTGCAGCAACTTAGACCATTTTTTTATCTGTTATGAACCAAATTATAGGTCTGTTATGCATCAGTTATGCAGCAAAATATGCATCAGTTATGCAGCAAAATATGCATCACTTATGCAGTAAAATTTTGCATCAAATTAAACATAATTTCCATTACTCAAACATAACACACAACTTGTCACATTCCATAACCCTAAACATAATAACCTAGAACTAGAATTACAAAGATCAACATCATTGGGTTGGTGACTAACATCCCTCCTAAACCAACCCAAATTTCATATAAGCTACATACAGAACTACAAAAATCAAAATTCCTTGAATCCACTTCTTCCTCTCATCTAACAACTTCTGCTTCAGTTTGCGAATTTTGTTAGACTCCCAATCCTTAAATATTTCACCACATTTGCAATCACATGATGTATTTGATGCCTCTAGTTGCTTTGGAATTTCTTGAATTGTTTGGAATGGTTGAACAGTAACCATACAACTTACAGCTTGCTCCTCTCACCTGCACACAATAAATCCAATTCCAAAAATGACATAAATTAATTCAGTTAAACAACATAACAACCAACATATGAACCCTAATTCCCAAATTTTACTTACCCCCCAATTAACACACTTCCAGTACCTCCTTTGAGGGTTTTCAACAGAATTAGAGATAAATAATCGCATAACATCTCCACAACCACAAATAGGCAGTCGCCCTTGCCTTGAACCACCATTGGAAGATGCGTTGCTGCTTGTTGCCATTGGAGAATATCGTTTCTGGGTAAAGGGAGAAGATTCGAAAAGAAGAGAGAAGATGGAAGAAGAGAGAAGATGGAAGAAGAAGAAGAAGAAGAAGAAGAAGAAGAAGAAGAAGAGAGAAGATGGAAGAAGAAGAAGAAGAAGCAGAGAGAAGATGGAAGAAGAGAGAAGATCGTTTCTGACTAAGCCCTTTTATTCCATGTTGGCATCCCTGTTGGCTGCCACATCATCAAAAGATAACAGTGTTAACCCTTAACTAACAGCAGGGACTAAAAGTAGTAACGTTTAGTAATTGCAGGGACTATTTTAAAAGTTTTGGAATTGCAGGGACTAAACTGGATTATTTTGACATTTGCAGGGACTAAAAGTACCTTTAAGCCTTATTATTATTATTATTATTATTATTATTATTATTATTATTATTATTATTATTATTATTATTATTATTTATTTTAGGTTCATCTATGTTCCTGCACCACATACTGCTGATGTTATTTGTGAAGTTTTACTAAACCGTTTGATGGATTGGAATATTGATAGAAAGTTGTCAACATTAACTCTTGATAATGCTAGCACTAATGAAGCAGCAATTGGTCTCTTGTTAGATAAGATGCCATCTTCTTCATTTGTTTTGGGTGGAGACTTATTTCACATGCGTTGTTGTGCTCATATATTGAATTTGATAGTAAAAGATGGTATGTCATCAATTTCTAAATCTATTGAAAACATTTGAGATAGCGTTTCTTTTTGGGTTGCAACACCAAAGAGGGAGGAAAAATTTAGAGATACTTGTCATCAATTGAACTTAGTTTATGGGAAGAAGCTTGCACTTGATTGTAAAACTAGATGGAACTCCACCTACTTAATGCTTGCTTCTGCATTACCTTACAAGAAAGTTTTTAAACGTTTAAGTCAGTGTGAGTCTCTATATAAATGTTTGCCAAGTGATGATGATTGGAAAAAGGCAACTGATCGATATTTGTGATAAGTTGGTATTGTTTTTTAAAGTCACTGAGTTGCTCTCGGGTACCCAATATCCAACATCAAATATTTACTTTCCAAAAGTGTGTGAAATAAGATTGGCTTTAAGAGCTTGGTTAACATGTGGCAATGATATCATCCAAAGTATGATTTCAAGTATGATATTGAAGTTTGACAAGTATTGGAGTATGATAAATGGAGTGATGGCAATAGGGGCTATTTTGGATCCTAGGTATAAAATGACATTGTTGAATTATTTTTTCCCTCTGATGTATGGATGTGATGCTCCCAAGGAGTTGGAACGTGTGATGAAACTATGTCAAAATTTGGTTGATGAATATCAAAAAATGGATGGTTCTGTTCGTCCTACTATTAGTGGTACTAGTAGTGGTTCTAGTGCATCAAATGTTGCATGTTTACCAGTACCACAAGATTCTTGGGAGTCTAGTTATATCAAATTTGTGAAAGAAAATGTCACAACTATTAATGTGAAGTCAGAATTAACTAGCTACTTTGAAGAGCCTGTTTTGCTGAATGAAACAAACTCAGAAGTACCCAACCTTGCAAAAAATTGCAAGAGATTTTTCAGCTATCCCTATCTCTACAGTTGCTTCAGAGTCTGCTTTTAGTACGGGTGGTCGTGTTGTAAGTTCACAACGTAGTAAGTTGCATGAAGACACTTTGGAGGCTTTGATGTGTACCCAAGATTGGATGCGTAAAGAAATGCAAGGTAATATATTTTATTTTGAATTTCCTCTATTTATTTTTGCAAAATGATTTCTTTAAAGTGAATTTGGTTCTTATTTATTAGGTACTTCAAAAATTATGTATCAATTTCAATCTGTTGGTGAGGATGAGGATTGTGAAAAACAGGTAAATGATATACTTTTGGGTCAATAGATAATCTTTTAAAATACTTTTGTGAGGAGATGCTGATTTAGTCATTATTTTGCAGGTAGAGACATAAGCACTTGGAGATGTTGATCAAGTCAATATTGTAATTTTGGAAATTTATTATGGTTTAGCGACTATGTATGTGCTAATAGGTGGAGTCAAAATAGAAGCTGTTGTGATATTTCGTGCTATTGGCAGTGTCTGACTGGCTGGGGTTTTTATGTTTGTTGCTTGGAGTTGGTATTTATTTATCATCAGATTGATCCTTATGAATTTGTGACGAATCAAAACGCTAATCTGCTTTTGGTACTCATTCAGAGATTCTGTAAATATTACTGAGAAATCGGATTGCACGTTTTTTTGGTGTTTGGATTACACGTTTATTGGTTACTAGTTAGACAAGTTTGTATGTTACTTTGTTTTTATACTTGAGTATTGCAAAACTCCACCTATTGGGTCACTGCCTATTTTTGTAGTTTTTTTGGGGTCCCCGTGGGGATCCGCAGGATTCGCGGGGAACGGGGACGGAGGAACATTTGGGTGGCGGGGACGGGGAGCGGGGGGGGGGGGGGGGGGTACGCCCCGCCCCGTTTCCATTCCTAACCGTAAGGTGGTCATCTCCGTCGCCATCCCTCCTTCCTCGCCGGCCATGAAAACGAACCAGAAATCACCCCTAAAGCTCCGGCCACCGTACGGTGGCCATCACCATCGCACCCCCTCGCTGGTCTTCGTCGGCGCCATCCCTCTCTCTCTTTCGCGTTCTCTCTTTCTTTCTCTCTCTCTCTCTCTCTCTCTCTCTCTCTCACCGTAGTGCTCTCTCTCTCTCTCTCATCTTCTCTCATTTTCGAAATTTTCATTTTCTCACTCCTGGAGGTATGAGAACGACGCTGAAGAGATAGAAGAGGAAATTAAATTAGGGTTTCTAAAAATTGCCTTATATAGTGTGCAGATTTTAGTTTATTGTTTTTTTTTAACTTTTTTATCAGATTACTATTTGCACCACCGTTTTAATAACGCGCACCCCCTTTCCAAGCCTTTTTGCATCGCAGGCCAGGTCACAAAAAACAAACTGACCAGCTGCTTTTCGCACCGCCAGTTTTAATGATACACCCTTCACTGCTAATTGTACCCCCTGTCTCCTTTACTACAACCCACCTCGTTATTTCATTTTTTTAGGGGACTAAGTCGGCAGTTTAGCCGGGTTAGTCATCGTTTTAGTATGAATAAGCAGTACGGCTCAAGATTTCTAAAATACCTATTAAAAATAAATAATGTCAAAAAATGCAAATGTACAAATCATTTTCCTCTAAAAATAAAATACTTATTTTCAAAATAGGGGATTAAGTCGGCCGTACGGCCGGGTAAGTCATCGTTTTAGGATGAATGAACTGTACGACTCAAAAGTCCTAAAATACCTATTCAAATCAAATAACTCCATACACAAATCATTTTCTTCAAAAAAAATCAAAATCTAATTTTCAAAAACAGGGGATTAAGTCGGCCATACGGCCGGGTTAGTCATCGTTTTAAGACGAATGAACCGTACGGATCAAAAGTCCTAAAATCCCTAATTAAAAAACACCAACCAACAAACTTTTTCTACCCAAGAACTATGTAGCTTTGATTTCTCCATCGCACCTGGAGATACGTAGGAGCGGGGGCCCACTCTTGTCAAGCACAAAAAATAAATAATTTTATTAAGTATTTTTCTTTTTAATAAAAGGGTAAAATAACATTTTTAGAATTAACACAACTAATTAGATGGTAAACTTCTTTAGGAAGGATGTCGTGGGGTGCTAATACCTTCCCCACGCATAATCGACTCCCGAATCCAAATCTGGTCTCAAGAACCCTTACATTCAAATAAACACTCATTTCCCTTTTCCAAAAAAAAAATATAACCTTTTATTCATTCCAAAAAATCATCATCCATTTTTCCTTTCGTACACTTTGAGTATCATTCATATCCCCGGATAAAAAAACATTATTTTTTCTGTAGCCATATAAGCATCCCATTCATCATGCACCACCATTCGTTCATAATCGTTCACAAAAATCATCATCAAATAGTATAGGCATCACGTCATTTACAACATCATTATTATCAAAAAAAAGTTGGCATTCATACGTCGTTTCACTCATAGTCATCTTAGTTCAAAGACACCATTTCTCCATGCATGCACCATTTCCAAATAAGTAAAAAAAATAGTGTCAACAATCTTGCATCATTCATCATCCAAAAATATATTTCAGCTAGCATTTTGCATCAATTACATGTTGCACTACCTGTAAAAAACAAAAAAAAATTCATTTAGGGTAGTTGGTCCTTTAAAGTGATCATTTAGAGTAGTTAAGTCGGCCGTACGGCCGTGTTAGTCATCGTTTTAGGACGAATAAACCGTACGGATCAAAAGTCCTAAAATCCCTAATTAAAAAACACCAACCGACATACTTTTTCTACCCAAGAACTACGTAACTTTGATTTCTCCATCGCATCTAGAGATACGTAGGAGCGGGGGGCCACTCCTGTCAAGCACAAAAAATAAATAATTTTATTAAGTCTTTTTCTTTTTAATAAAAGGGTAAAATAACATTTTTAGAATTAACATAACTAATTTGATGGTAACCTTCTTTAGGAAGGATGTCGTGGGGTGCTAATACCTTCCCCACTCATAACCGACTCCCAAACCCAAATCTGGTCTCAAGGACCCTTATCCAACTCAATGGGATTTTCTAATGTTTTCCCTTATAATTAAACATTGGTTGCGGCTTCATTTTTGAACATTCGAAGAATCCTTTCCCGGATTTTTCGGTCGCTACAATATAGATATATATTGTTTGGTACCGTATCTCCGGCTATGTATCCGATCTTGGATAAGTAGTCCGGTCCGAGATAGTTGGTACGTATGTCCTTGGTCGTCCGAGTTGATGCTCCGGTCCGAGGTGGGGTGGTACCTCCTATGACACTCCGACGCTCAAGTCAGTGAGTGAGTCAATTACAAGTGAAAGTATGTGAGAGATGAGTACCATTAATGTGAGCAATCAATGCTTATTTATAGGTATCTGGAGTGAAGGAGGGCTGTTGGATCTAGGTCTGCAATCTCCACCGTTGGATGAATTGGGTCCTTTGGTATTGGGCCTTTTTGGTGGATTGGCCATCGAGGCCCAATCCATAACAGTAGCCCCCCAAGTCGGATCGCCTTAAGGCGAGCTAGACTTGTCGTTTAGAGATCGCGTCGGGCCCAAACTCTGGTGAGATACTTCACGGTATACCGGGACGATCTGAGGGACTCAAGTCGCGTCGAGTGACTCGAGGCTGTCCGCTTTTGAGAGATTCCGGTCACGGCGGGGTCAAGAGACCGGGGCGAGCCGAGGGAAACGAAGCGATCCGGTCATAGCTGCGCCTTGATTTCTGTGCCAGCTGGCAACGTCATTGATGGGACGCGTCGTTCGAAGATGATTGGGGTAATGATGGTGCTTGGAACGACGCGCCTGTCTAGGGGCTAGTCTTGGAAAACGTAGCCTAGGCCCAGGCCCATCTGTGGCCTTCTTGCTCCCTATAAATAGGAGGGGGGGATCCCCCTTATTTTGGACTGTTTTTCTGCGAATTGCTCTGCTTCTGATCTTAAAGTCGTTCCGGAGCTTATTTCGCCCTTCAGAGTTGTGCTGAGTCTCGGTGAGGCCTTTGCTGTTCGCGACCTGCTTCAAGTGTTCGACGAGCTTCCGGCTAAACAAGTGCTCTGCTTCTGATCTTAAAGTCGTTCCGGAGCTTATTTCGCCCTTCGTTCCTCTTTTTCTTTATTGCTTCCGGCTTTAGATCACGACCGGGTTCTCTCCGGACCCGTATTTATAGATACAGAGTGGGGGTCGTCAGGTCGGGTTCCGACTTGGTTGTGGACCCACTGTTTACGTATCAACCTGACTCGTCAAGCCCCCATTTCTGCAGGATCGATCTGGCGAGGACGAAACAAACCCGTCGGGTTGCTGACACAGACCGCCCTAATCTCGCAAAAACAATGGCTTCCGATATTGGAGAGTCGATGGAAATTCGTGCTAGTCCCCCCGGGTCGGTTGTTCCCGAGGTTCAAGACGACTTGGGCTCCGCTCCTACTCACGCAGAAGACCGGTCTCCCGGGGTTCCCAGCAACGAGCCGGTAGATGAAGATAACACAGGGGTAGTGGTCCTTGATTCGGATGATTCTGACGCCGAGCCCGACCGTGAAGAACAGGGTGGTACTAGCTGGAGCTCGGATGAGAGTGAGGCGGAAGTTGCTGAGAGCCGAAATAATGAAGACGGTCTTGGGCATTGCGGGGTCCCTGCGCATGAAGAAGGTGATTCCGACCAATACCCCCGAGCTGGAGTAGGGCCGGTCGATGTTCCCTTGTCCCAACCTCTTACTGTTCCCCGGGAGTATTCATGGGTGTCGGAGGCGTTGAGGGGGATTCCGTCCCTCTATAGTACCGGGGACGACATGAGTTTCTTTGTCAATCGCCTTTCCCGGAAGGATCATATCTGGAACGTGGAGGGAATGGCTGAAGACCAACACGTGGCCGTCTGGCCGAAAGCTCTGAAATTTGTTATGTACGAGGTGACGATCCTTGATATGCACGTTAGCCCCCCTTTCACCGCCTTTCAGCAAGAGGCTTTGGAGATCCTGAACCTCGCTCCTTCCCAACTACATCCCAACTCATGGGCGTTCCTCCGGGCTTTTGAGTTGATGTGCATTCATCTGGAGAGGCCGATCTCCTGTGACCTCTTCTTCCACCTTTTTGAAGTCAACCGGAGGCATGAGGATGGCACCAAGGATCGGTGGGAGCACGTGAGCTTCCGGGCTAAGAGGGGAGTAAAGATTTTCATGCCCTATTCCGATTCTCTGAAGAACTGGAAAAATAAGTACTTCTTTGTGGAGCCCGTGAACGAGGAGGCAGTGAGGCACGTCGGCCGATATTCTGCAGACGGGAAATCGCTGGAGTTCACAAAGTTTCAACTGGGGTGGTCTCTCTCTCACCGTCAGCTTAGGGCGGCTATCCCAGGTTGATCAGGATTCGCTGGTGATCTTGACGAATTTTGCCGACCTGATTGTCTACCGGGATCCCAAAAAATTTGGGATTGACGTAGCCCGATTAGTTGGGGCCGGGTCGAAATCTCAAGTAGCCGCCGTTCTTGGTAGGTTTGGTAGATAACTCCGCCCATAATTTTTTGACTGCCGTTTCTTTTAACATTGTTTATTTTCCTTATTTTGCAGATAGCATGGGGCCTGACAAGTTCTCCCGCTTGGCGGCTCTTGCGGAAAGGAAGGCCGGGGTTCAGAAGGAAGAGCCCGTTGCTGCCGTTCCGATCAATACAATCCCGGAGGCCGGCTCGGCTGGTGTAGAGGATCGGGCTGCGGATCTCTTGCATCGGAAAAGGGAGCGCCCCCTGCCGCAAGCAGACCCTGCTTCTACTTCACATGCTCCGGCTGCCCGGGCTTCAAAAAAGGGTCGTCATGGGAAGCACCGAACTTCTAGGTCTTCCGGTATTTCGATTGACGCCGACTTCCTGCAGAAGCACTTGGAGGATTCCCGGGTCGACCCGGTTGAGGCGGCTCTCAGGTTATTTCGGCATCTGGCCGACGTGACCAAGCTTCAGAAGGTCGAGGCTGAGAGTCAGGCAAAAGGTGACCCCAAGTTCCGAGGTGCACTCTTTGATTTTTCTTTTTGGTTATTTCTGTTCTTGACTTCCTTGTTTCTGCTATTACAGGAGCTCTGGTGGAGAGGGACAACGAAAGAAAAGCCCGGGAGGAGTTGCAGAAGAAATATGAGGTGCTGGAGAGGGACCAGACCGAGCTCAAAGCGGTTGCGGAAAAACTTGAAAAGGAGTGGGACTCTGCCCTTAATTTGTGCATGGAACATGAGGTCTGAATCTCAGATCTTGAGAGTCAAGAGAGGCGGTCTGAAGAGGTGGTTTCTTCCCTGAGGGCCCGGATTCATGAACTCGAGGCCGATCTTGTGAAAGCGAGGCAGGCCCAGGTCGGGTCTAGCGTCGATTTCTCACCTCGGATTGCTGAACTGGAAAAAGAGCTTCAGGAGGCGCTTGCCAAAGCCGAGGCCGTGGAGAACGAGATGGTGGAGGTGGCCCAGATGGCTGTGGAAGTGGCTAGGGAGAGTTTTGACAAAGCGCTTGCTCAAGTCACTGTTATGCATCCCTCTCTGCCTTTGGACCGGAGGGTTATTCGTTTGGAGCATACCGTAGAAAGCGGGCGTGTTGTCAAGCCCCTCCCTAACTCTGATGCGTTCGACGTCATTTACCCTCCCCCTTCCATGCCGTGACTGTTGTTGGTGGGGAAGCCCTGAATTAGCTGCTTTTTGGGGTTCCGGGTGGAATCGGTGGGGGAGACAGGCCCCGGGTTCCGGGCGGAACCAGAATTTGTAATATGCCACCACTCTTTTTGAACTAGAGGACCCGGTCGTATCCGGTGTAACTTGTAATATAAATGTATTTTAATGTGCCTCCGGTTTCATTTATCTCGGTTTAGTCTTTGTACTGTTATTTTACATTCGTGCACTTGCGTTTGATTCGCTCAAGTGGTAAGCGTCGCCTTAGGGGCAGTTTACCGGGACTCGGCCCAGATCGAACTCGTCCTTTAGGGTTGTGGCAACCTCGGCCAACTAGTCGTTTTGCGTAACGACGATCGCCTTCGGGGCAGTTTACCGGGACTCGGCCCAGATCGAACTCGCCCCTAAGGGTAGCGACAACCTCGGTCAGCTAAAAGAAGATAAAATAGGTGATAAAATCGGTAGACACCGCCAACATAATTGATAACATCGGTATGCACCGTTCTTTAGCTAAAATGAGTTACAACGTCGGTATACACCGTTCTTCAGATAAAATGAGTTACAAAGTCGGTAGACACCGTTCTTCAGATAAAATGAGTTACAAAGTCGGTAGACACCGTTCTTCCGATAAAATGAGTTACAAAGTCGGTAGACACCGTTCTCTTGGTAAGATGTACGTCAGCTGTAGTACTTTTTTAGCTTAGTGGCGTTCCAAGTTCTTGGGATCGCCTTCCCGGCCAAGGTCTCCAACTCGTAGGCTCCTCTGCCGGTTTTAGATAAAACTCGGTAAGGTCCTTGCCAGTTGGGGGCGAGCTTGCCCTGCGCGGCGTTCTTCAAACCGACATCGGCTCTTCGTAAAACTAAATCACCGACCTCAAGGTCCCTAGGGATCACTTTCGAGTTATATCGTACTGCTACCCTCTGTTTTATTATTGTTTCTCTAAGGGAAGCCTGGCTTCGGACCTCGTCGACGAGGTCGAGGTTTTCTTTCAACGCCTGGCTATTGTCCTCTGGATTAGTGCAAACTACTTTTCTGACTCACACAACGCAAAACACACACAGCTGCAATCCCTCATTACTGAGCAACTTTCACTTGATTCACTTTACTTTTGGTTTGTGATTTTCTCCTTTTTGATCCCTTGGATTTGACAATTTAGGATTGAGATAATTGGGGTACCCAGTATTTGTTTCGGGAATTTGCAGCAAACACAGAGGACATGTGGATTTTTCCACTTATTTGAAACAACACACACTTTTTTTTTTTTTGGTCTTTTTGGAGTAGACGTTATAACGTTTATAGGAGAGACGCTACAACGTTTGATAACACAGAACACAACACACAAACACACACGGCATACGTTATAACGTTACGGGTAGACGTTACAACGTTGCACTCACACTACACAGGCACTAATCATCCTACAGTCTTTGCACCCAGCCTTAGTACAACCTGATATACCCCCAAACTTAGCTTCTACTGCTACTCTGAGTTTTTAATCAAGTTTTACAATCACCATATTCAACCAAAACTAGCTTTAGCATCAAATAGTCCCTAGCTAACTAGGTTTTCTTCAAAACAGAGTTTGTGTGGAAGCAGTAATCAATTCTATTCATCTAAGCATGCATCAGCTACTCACACACATTCACACATAGTCATTACTAGCTTTAGCCCAAAGAGAAACATTTTTGATGATTAATAGAGTAGGAAAGTAAACTGATTTTGCATTTGATTTCATGCAGACATAAAAATGATCCTCCCCCCCAAACAAAAAGATGAGCAGTGTCCCCACTGCTCACTGATTTTGAAAAAAATGAGAGAGGAACATTTACACAAAACAGAAACAAAACAACTACTAACTCTCAAGACGTTGTAACGTCTAGACAGCTATTTATTTGTACTGAAATTGGAAACTAAAACTATTCTACTGCTAAAAGAGGGCTAACTTACTTGTTCAGAGCACCGGCCCTGAGCCTTCCACTTTGTCTGGCTGGGATGCTTGCTTGCACAGCCTTCTTTTTCTTTTCCTTCTTCTTCTTTTCTCCTTCACCGTCACCAACATCAACTGAGACTTCAGTTTCCTGGGTCCTCTTTACACTGCTCTCAGCAACTCTTTTCTTTGCTTCCTCCCATGCTTTCTGCTTTTCCAGCTCTGCAGGATGAATCTGCTGCTGCTCTTTGGGTTCCCCCTGGGCTTTTTCAACCTCTGGCTCAAGAGACGTTGTAACGTCTGCAGCTTCCTCATCAGCAGCAGCAGCAGGAGCATTCTCTGAACCACTTGCAGCAACAAATGCTGCGCTGGTGGCTGTTGCTGGCTTGTCTTTAGCAGCTTCAGATCTCTTTTTTACCTGCAACTTTTGCCTTTTGGGTGCAGGAGGATCAACTGGTTGCTCTTCTTCATCACCATGTCTTGCTTTTTCACTTGCAGCGGCTACTTCACGCCTTTTCTTCTTCCCAAATGGACTCTGGGTGGGTACAGTCTTGAATCTTTGCCTTTTGGGTGGGGGAATGAGTTGTGGGTCTGGGTTGGTTTCAACAACAGTTGGCTCAGACGTAGCCACATCTGCACTGGTTACTTCTGGAATGGATGGTTGTGATGGCTCTTTAGTTGGTTCAGGTTGAGTGGGGGTTGGCTTTGAAATGGGCTGATCTTTAGGTTTAGATGGTGGTGTTTGGGGGATGTTTTGGTCATGGGTGGGTTGGGTTTCAGCTGAGGGTTGGGGTTGTTTGTCTTTTGGTGATGGAGGTGTGGGTTGGGCTGGTTCTTTGAGTGTTTGGGTTGGTGGGGAGTCAGCCTCAATATCAGTCTTATCACTGGAACTTCCTTTCTCTTCTGAATGTGTTTCTTCCTCATCATCACTTAGGATTTCCCTACTCACCTTCTTTGATTCCTCTGCATCACTTTCACTTATGCTATCCATATCAGCCGATTTAAGCTCTTCTTCCTCACTACTTACCTTCTTCTGCTCCTTCTTTGCTGGGCTCTTTCTTTTTGTTGCTGGTTTTCTTGTTTTCTTGACTTTTTCCTTCTTCACTTTCTTGGGGTTCATTGCTGATAGGAGTATGTTGTCTTCATCTTCCTCTTGCATCCAATCTGGAAGTACTGGTTCTTCAATCACCATCTTGCCTTTTGTTGTATGTGCAATCACCTTCTTTTGCCACTCAAATTGCTCCTTGACAAATTTGGCTAGGCTGTTTTGCTGGTCTACCAGACGTTGTAACGTCTGTGCATCAACTGACGTGGTAGCATCTGCAGCTCTCTGCCTAGTTTTGAACTTTGTAGAGAATGCCCCCTGGGGTTCCTCTCTTAGCTCAGATGCTTCAATCTCCACTCCAGCCTCCATGCAGAGATCGGTGATTAAACAAGGGAAGTATAGGTGTCCATCCTTCCTGTTCTGCCATTTGTTAATCTCTCTGTTGATGAGCTTACCCACTTCAATCTTATCTCTTGACATAATGGCATCAATAGCAATCAGCCTCTCTTTATCAACCCAGAGAGTGTGGGAAGTGGGTATCAAGCAATGTCTGATGAAATGAAACCAAGCACTGGCCTCATCACAAAGGTATCTCTTCAAAATTTTGAATTCATTACCATGGTCGCCTCTTCGCTCCCAAACAGCTCCTTCAACACATATCCTTTCTATGATTTCAGTCATCTCTGCCACTCCGTACGTCTTTTGCTTCACCTCAACTGCCTTGCCATAGTAACCTAGCCCAAAGTAGTCATTTATGACTCTTACACCAAATTTGACTTCCTCACCTCGTACGATGGAGGTGCTTGAAAGTTCTCCATCGGTTCTTTCAACGATTCCTTTGTAAAAGTCATGCACCAGAGTTGCAATGTATTCCTTCCTGTGAACTACAAATTTCTGCCATCCCAATGCTGCCACTGTTGCGATAAAGTCAGGATTTGGGTTTTCCAAGCTAAAACCCCTTTCTGGCAGCAAGGCTTTCTTCTTTGAAGGAATGGGGATTTCTGGGTTTGGAACAGAAGAAGAACTTGGGTTGACGTTCTTTCCTTTACCAGATGATTTTACTGCAGCTTGCTTTGTTTTAGTCATGGTGATTGTATGAGTTTTCTGGAGAGTGGGGGATTTGAGATTGAGATTTGCGATTTGGGGTTGGGAGAAGGTATAAGATTGCGGTTTCTGAAAGTGTATGAAGGTGGTTTTTATGATTGTAACTGGTGTGTGGCTATTGGGGAGGTTTTATGGGAAGTTGGGAAGTAGGTGGTGGCGTGGGTTTGGGAAAAAGGGGTAACCGTTGGAAGTGACGTCATGGTCACTGTGGCAGTCACGTCTCAGAAAATTCATTAAAAATTGTTTCATTTGAAAACTGCTTGACTCATTTTCTTTTCTTTTTCATTTAAAACTTTACCCAGGCAGCGAACGTGACAACATCCTAGACACGCAGAGACGTTATAACGTTTTTACTACTTCAGCTCCCAATCCTGCACAAAAATTTAAAGACACAAAATTGCTGGTTAGTTAAAACCATTGGGTTGCCTCCCAAGAGCGCTTGCTTTAAGAGTCTTCAGCCAGACTATCCCCTTTTTTTGAATTCAGAGGTTGTTGAGAGTCACTGTGGTCTTGTCCCTAACCACATGTTCTCCATGGTAATGCTTCACTCTTTGGCCATTGACCTTGAAAATGGAATTAGTTTTCTCATCAAACAGATCCACAGCACCATGACTGTAGACTTTTACTATCTTGAAAGGTCCTGACCATCTTGATTTTAACTTCCCAGGGAACAACTTTAATCTTGAATTAAACAACAAAACTGATTGTCCCTCTACTAGCTCCCTTCTTTGAATTCTCTGATCGTGCCACTTCTTGGTTTTCTCTTTATACATTTTTGAATTCTCATAGGCAGTGTGCCTGAATTCATCTAGCTCATTTAGTTGAAAGAGCCTTGCTTCTCCAGCCTTTGAATGATCTAGGTTCAGTTGCTTCAGTGCCCAGTGAGCTTTGTGTTGGAGCTCAATGGGCAGGTGACACGCTTTTCCGAAGACTAACTTGTATGGTGACATGCCCAGTGGTGTCTTAAATGCTGTTCTGTACGCCCACAATGCATCATCAAGGTGCAGGGACCAATCCTTCCGGTTTGGACCAACCATCTTCTCAAGTATCCTTTTAATTTCTCTGTTGGAAATTTCTGCTTGACCACTTGTTTGTGGGTGATAAGCTGTAGCAATCTTGTGCTTCACTCCGTACTTAGCCAATAGGTTCTCAATCAGCTTGTTACAAAAGTGAGAGCCTTCATCACTGATTATAGCTCTTGGAGTACCAAATCTTGTGAAGATGTTTTGCTTCAGGAATTTGCTGACTGATTTGGCCTCATTATTGGGTAATGCAATGGCTTCCACCCATTTTGACACATAATCCACAGCTACCAAAATGTATAAATTTCCATGAGACATAGGAAATGGCCCCATGAAGTCCATTCCCCAAACATCAAACAGTTCCACTTCAAGAATATTTGTCAATGGCATTTCTTGCTTGTTGGAGATGTTTCCAGCTCTTTGGCATTTATCACATCTTTTTACTAATTCATGAGCATCTTTGAAGAGTGTTGGCCAATAGTATCCTGACTGTAATACCTTTGCTGCAGTTCTGGTTCCACCAAAATGTCCTCCATAAGGTGATGCATGACATTGTTGTAATACATGGAGTTGTTCCTCTTCAGCCAGGCATCTCCTAAGCAACTGATCTTGACACATCTTATATAGATAGGGCTCATCCCAAAAATAGTGCTTCACGGTGTGGAAGAATTTTTTTCTTTGCTGATGGTTGAAATCCACAGGCACCATCTTGCTGACTAGGAAGTTAACTATATCAGCATACCAGGGAGCAGTAGTATCAGACGTTATAACGTTTGAAGAATTAATCATAGACGTGGTAACGTCTTCAGCTACTGTGGCTACTGTCAGCAGTTTTTCATCAGGGAAATTTTCTTTTATTTCTTCTGCACCTGTACCTGCATCAACATTCTCAAGCCTAGAAAGATGATCAGCAACTTGGTTCTCCACCCCCTTTTTATCATGAATTTCCAAGTCAAATTCTTGGAGGAGGAGAACCCATCTAATGAGTCGTGGCTTTGCATCTTTTTTAGAAATCAAATACTTGATGGCTGAGTGATCAGTAAAAACAATAACTTTTGCACCCACCAAGTATGATCTAAATTTGTCAAAAGCAAACACAACAGCTAGTAACTCTTTCTCAGTTACAGTGTAATTTAATTGGGCATCATCTAAGGTTTTACTAGCATAGTATATAGAGTGAAAAATTTTGCCATACCTTTGACCCAATACGGCCCCCACAGCGTAGTCACTCGCATCACACATTAATTCAAATGGTTTGGACCAGTCAGGAGTGACTATCACAGGAGCTGTTACAAGGGCATTCTTCAATTTCTGGAAGGCTTCATGACAATGCTCATCAAAGTTGAAGACGTTATCACGTTGCAGCAGCAGACACAAAGGTTTGGAAATTTTTGAGAAATCCTTGATAAACCTTCTGTAAAAACCAGCATGCCCTAAGAAACTTCTAATACCTTTGACAGTTGTAGGTGGAGGTAATTTGTCAATAACATCAATTTTCGCTTTATCCACCTCCAACCCTTTCTTTGAAATTTTATGCCCCAAAACAATTCCCTCTTGAACCATGAAGTGGCATTTCTCCCAGTTGAGTACTAAGTTGGTTTCTTCACACCTTATTAAGACTCCTTCTAAGTTATCCAAGCATGCCTTGTATGAGTCTCCATAGACTGAAAAGTCATCCATGAAAACTTCCATGGATTTTTCAATAAAATCTGAGAATAAAGCCATCATACACCTCTGAAATGTTGCAGGCGCATTACACAATCCAAATGGCATCCTTCTGAAGGCAAAGGTACCATAAGGACAAGTGAATGTGGTCTTCTCTTGGTCCTCAGGCACAATAGCTATCTGGTTATATCCTGAGTAACCATCAAGGAAGCAATAGAATTCTTTGCCTGCAAGTCTATCCAACATCTGGTCAATAAATGGCAGAGGAAAATGGTCCTTCTTGGTTGCTTTGTTCAGTTTCCTGTAGTCCATACATATCCTCCATCCAGTCACTGTTCTTGTTGGAATTAATTCATTTTTTTCATTGGTTACCACAGTAACTCCACCCTTCTTTGGCACACATTGAACTGGGCTCACCCATGAGCTATCACTAATTGGATAAATGATTCCTGCATCTAACCATTTGATGATTTCTTTCTTGACCACCTCCTTCATTATCGGGTTCAATCGCCTTTGTCCTTCAATGCTGTTCTTTGCATTCTCTTCCAAGACAATTCTGTGCATACAGATTGTGGGACTGATGCCTTTGATATCTGCCATTTGCCAACCAATGGCTTTCTTGTGCCTTTTCAAGGTGCTAAGGAGATCACTTTCCTGCTCTTGTGAGAGGTTAGAAGAAATGATCACTGGTAAAGAATCATTTTCCCCTAAAAAGGCATACTTCAGGTGATCAGGCAACACTTTCAATTCCAGAGTGGGTGGTTCTTCAATGGATGGTACTATCTTCTTGAGATTGGAGTCTTCTTTCCCCAAGGATTCATACTTCTTTGTCCACGCCCTCGGTACATGGGAATCAGACGTGACAACGTCTGTGGTTGACGTTGTAACGTTTGACTGATCAGCTTTTTCTGATAACAATTCTTGAATCTCATTATTGCCCAGAATATTTTCCAAGTGGTCATTATCTTTATTGAACTGCTTTTGAACCACATGGTCAATGGCAACCACAAAGGAACATTCCTCTGTGTTAGGTTCTGGATACTTGAGTGCGTTGAGGACGTTGAATTTGACTTCTTGGTCATTGACCCTCATGATTAATTCTCCTTTCTGCACATCAATGAGTGTCCTTCCAGTGGCCAGAAATGGTCGCCCCAAGATGATAGGAACTTCCTTATCTGCATCAAAATCCAAAATAACAAAGTCCACTGGAAAAACGAATTTGTCAACTTTAATCAAAACATCTTCTAATATGCCCTCAGGATAAACTCTACTTTTATCAGCTAATGTAAGACTTAAAGAAGTAGGTCTGGCAGTTCCTATACCAAGTTTTTCATAAATGGACTTGGGCATCAAGTTAATACTTGCCCCCAAGTCACATAAAGCTTTGCCAAGGTAAAAATCTCCAATGGAGCATGGTATAGTAAAACTACCAGGATCTTTCAGTTTTCTAGGGAGTTTATTCTGCATGATTAAGCTACATTCTTCAGTTAAAGCAATAGTTTCAAACTCCCCTAGCCTTCTTCTTTAGGTGATGATATCCTTTAGGAACTTGGCATAGTTTGGCATCTGTTGTAGAGCTTCAACCAAGGGAAGGTTTATGTGCAGCTGTTTTAGCATCTCCATGAACCTGCTGAATTGCTTGTCTTCATGAGCTTTCTTGAGTCTTTGAGGGTAGGGTGGAGGAGGATATTCAGGTACAAGCTTAGGAACAGTCTTGATTCCTGGTTCAGAACTAGACGTTGTAACGTCTGACTTAGACATCACAATGTCTGGAATATTCTTCTCTTTTTCTCCACCTTTGTCTTTCTCTTTTTCCTTGTCTGGTACCTTAGATTCCTTAGGCACAGATGGTTCTGGATACTCAGTGCCACTTCTTAATGAGATAGCATTTACCTGTGCATTCACCACATCTTTATCATTTGACTTGGATGAAGATGGTGTTTCAGTTGTGGATGGAAGAGATCCATTCTGTCTTTGAGTAAGAGCTGAGGCTATCTGTCCAATTTGGTTCTCCAAAGTTTTGATTGAAGACTCATGGGTCTGTAAGGTTGCCCTACAATCACTTATGAAAGTTTTCATCAAGGCTTCCAAATTGCTGTTGGTGTTATTCTGCGTATACTGCTTTTGTTGTTGAGGGGGAAATCTGGGGGTATTGCAGGAGCAGCATTGCTAGCATTCAAAGAATTGTTGTTCTTCCAACTAAAATTTGGGGTGATTTCTCCAATTTGAATTGTACAGGTTGGAGAAGGGACTGTTACCTTTGTTATGTGATACAAAGTTTACAGACTGGGGGTTATGGGGACACTCTTCGTAGACATGCCCTCCTTCACAATATACACACACTACTCCCCCAGATGGTGTTGGCTCAATAGCTGCAGCAGTCTGTGGTTCAGACGTGGCCACGTTTGGAGTGCTCAAGTTCTTAATCATGTTGGTCAGAGAAGCAACCTGAGCAGAAAGGGCAGTTACTTCACTTATCTCATGGACACCAGCCTTCTTTCCAGGAGTGAATCTATCAGAAGGCCAATGGGCATTGTGAGTGGCTATGTCTTCAATAAGTCTGCATGCCTCAGAGAAAGACATGTTTAATATGACACCGCCTGATGAAGCATCAAGTATAAGCCTGGTAGGTTGATCTAGACCATTATAAAAAGTCTCCATTTGAATAACTACAGGAATGCCATGGTGTGGGCACATTCTTAGTAATTCCTTCCATCTTTCCCCAAGCCTCAAATAATGATTCCCCTTCTCTTTGTTTGAAGGAAGTGATGTCATTTCTTAACTTGGCATTTTTGTTGGGAGGGAAGTATTTTCCAAGAAATTTCTCAGCTAGCTCATCCCAAGTATGAATTGAATTTGGCTCTAAGGAGTTCAACCAATTCTTGGCCTTGTCCTTAAGAGAATATGGAAATAGCTTCAGTTGGAAGGCATCTTCTGATACTCCAGGGATGACAAAGTTGCTACACACATCCAAAAATTGCCTTAGATGTGCATAAGGATCTTCTTGAGGGAAACCCCCAAATTGCCCTGCAAGTCTGCAACATTTGGAACATCATTGGCTTGAATTCAAAGTGACCAGTATGAATAGGTGGTCTTGCAATGCCTGTTTGTAAATGTGCAGGATGAGCACGGGCATAATCACGCATAGGCCTGTCCCTGTCATTGACCATGTCTTGTGGCCCTGCATTGATGAGTTGCTGTCTCTGCCAGTGTTCATCATCAACATAGGTTTCTGTATGAGTTTGTGGTCCACGACCACGTCCTCCAGCATCGGAGTGCCTTCCTCCTCTTGGAGTACCGTCCACCTCTAGAGCTTCTACCACCAGTACCATGTTCAGACATGATTGGTGGCTGAACTTGCTGTTGTTGTTGCTGCCTTCTTAGCCTTTGTTGTCTCCTTAGTCGCCTGAAGGTTCTTTCAGGCTCTGGGTAGAATTCAGGTTCAGATCCACTCCCTGGTTCTGTTGAACTAGAGCTTGAACTGGAACTAAGCATACGCTGTAACGTCTACCCTGTTCACTCACAAAAACAACAAACAACACAGCAGAATTCTTTCACCTAGTGTTTTAATTCTTGTTGAACAATAAAAGTTAAATACAGTCCCCGGCAACGGCGCCAAAAACTTGTTTGCGTCGTGTGTGTTTATAGTCGCAATGTCAGTGCAAGTATACACGTCGTACAAGTAATAAAGTGGATAAAAGTAAGAGATCGTTCCCACGAGGATTGATTAACTTTCAGAGTTCAAGTCTTTAAAACACAAGTGAAACAAGTAGCAAATCGACACTAAAAGTTGATATTAAGACTAAGAACATAAATAAAGCAAGTAAATGAGAAGTGGGTGTGAATATGGAAGAGTATGAGTTGGATTGCTGCATGCAAGTAAATCTCCTCTAGTCAGACGTTATAACGTTTACACGCTAACACGTACAAATGCTATGTTGTATAGACGTTATAACGTTTGAACGCTGTTGCAAAAGAGCTGTGCTTTTCAGTCACAAAACGTCAGAGCTTCAAGTACTAGAATTCCTATGTCTAGGTTCTAAGTAGGCCTACTCCTGTATTTTAAGTACCCACAGCAATGTCCTATGAACTATTTATCCATTCTATGTCTAGACTTAGATAAAAATGCCTAAATGTCTTTAGTGCACCTTTTCATTCACATAAATCTTTGAGTTCTTTTCATAGACCATGTCTGTACCTATGAATCTACTTATTTTAAGTGATCAGTTCAAAACAAGTTTGGAAATATTAACATGCAAAGATTTAAAACGCACATAAACATCAATACTTCATACATTAACTAAGAGGTTCATTACATGCAAAACAACAACCCAACTACAAATTGTTTAGCTCATGCTGAGCATCCTTACAGAAATAAGAGGAGTTAAAATCCAAATACCGTACATAGAGAAAAGGAGACTAAACGCAAAAGATACGCCTAAGTGGCCTTCCTTCATGCACGCTGTAAAGACGTTACAACGTCTGAGCTTTACAGTAATGGCTGCGAATGGATATGGAAATTGGGGCCTTGAGAGAATTAAAAATGAAGAAGTCTGTGTCCAGAACTTCTCTCAGAAAAACTATCTCTGAAAAATGGGGGAAGGTGGATGATGAATGGAGTCGTGTGTTTCCGCATGGTGCACCCTTGCCTTTTTATAGAGAGAGAATAGCCATGGTCAAAAGAGGTCACATGCTGCTGATGTCATTCCCCCACCTTCCAAGCTTGCTTGCGAGTTGACTCTGCCCTGAAGTGACACCGCACTGCTACAGTGCGTCAGCCGCGTCAGTGCTGAAGAAAGAGAAGATCTTCTTCATTTCCAGATCTCTGGTCATCATTACATGCGCGCCCAAAATGATATATATTATTTTCTTGCTCTGCTGTCCTTCTTCAGACGTGATGAGAGACGCTGCCACGTTCAGATTACTGCACAAACACAAGAAGCATCAAAACGCTCACAAAGGCGCCAATTGGCACCAAAATGCCTAGAACTTGTAATTTAGCCCCTTTCTAACTAAAAGCAATAAACTAACAGAAACTTTACTAGAAACAACCTACTATTGCCAGAGAACTTGCATGATTTAACTTTGAATACGTATAAATAACTCATATAAATATGAGTATCAGGGGGGAATGTCATTAGAGAGCTTCTGATGGGGGGCATCAAAGGCAACCTACTACCAAGCATGGGAGGCTAAGATGAATGCATTGAAGAGAGTGTGATTCCAAGTGTTGGGAGTGGTTGATGGGTGTTCCAACAAAACATTGGTGTAAGCATGCTTTTCCTTTCTATTCTAAGTGTGATATGGTGATGAACAACTTGGCTGAAGCATTTAACAACACAGTAATACCTGCTAGAGATAAACCAATTATCTCAATGTGTGAGCATATTAGGGAATATTTAATGGATAGGAATGGTAAGAAGAGGTTAAAACTAGATAGATGGCCACATAGAATTATGCCTTGGCCTAGAAAGAGATTGGATAAGGAGATTGAGGGTAGTGCGAATTGGCTTGCTACATGGTCAGTTGCTCTTGAATGGCAGGTTGTGAGCATATATGGTGGTAGGGCATTTATTGTTGATGTGGGCAAACATGAATGCAGTTGTAACTTTTGGCAGCTAGTAGGTATACCTTGTAGGCATGCAATTGCTGCCCTTTCATATAGGAGACAAAAACCTGGGGATTTTGTTGATCAATGTTATTCAAGATTTAGTTATGCACTAGCTTATGATCAAGGTATAAGTCCTATAAATGGTGAAGACATGTGGCCTGTTGTTGACATGGAAGAAATCTTGCCACCAATTTATAAAAGAGGACCTGGTAGACCAAAAAAACTAAGGAGGAGGATGCCTATAGATGAAGAGGAACAAAAACACAAAACCCTACCAAATTGAAGAGGATTGGTACAACATATAGATGCACAAAATGTGACCAATTTGGACACAATAGCAAAGGGTGCACAGAGTACTACCATCAATCCAGCTGCACAAGCAAGAAAGGTAATTTCACTATTGTTATTTTCTTTGATTTCTTAAGTATGATTCATCATTGAATTTTTAAATTTCATTATGCAGAGAAAACCAAAGAAAAAGGTATGTCACTGAAAATGCCTCTAGTTCTACACCTGCACCAGATATGCATGCTTCTGCTTCTGTTTCTGCACCTGCAGCAGATATGCATGCTTCTGCTTCTGTTTCTGCTACTGCTTCAGCTTCACAACCAGAATCTGTTTCTGCATCACAGTCTGCTTCTGTACCAGAATCTGCTTCTGCACCAGCTACTTCAATGTTGTTTAATTCACCAGTGAATTCTTCTGCACCTGCACCACCAGTGAATTCTTCTGCACCTGCACCTAAAGCTAAAGTGGCAAGGAGGCTTAAACTACCTGTTAAGAGGCAAAGGTTCAGCACAAGGATTAAAAGGAGTATTATACCACCATCAGGTCCTGGTTTTGACCCAAAAAAGCCTATAGTGGTGGAGGGTGATGGGGACCTAACACAAGAGAATTTGGAATGATGTCTATGTTAGGATTTATGTATTTTGAACATTATGCAGCTTGTCTTTTGGGTTAGGAACTATGTAATTTGGTTTAGCAACTATGTATTTTGGTTTAGGAACAAACTATTTAGGTTTAGGAGCTATGTATTTTGCTTTAGGAGCCATGTATTTTGGTTAATGAATTATGGTCTTAAAGAACCTATGCTTCTATGTAGCAAGTTATGCAGCAAGTTAATGAATTTGGCTCAATTATGCAGCAACTTTCTGTTTTGCAGCAAATGTTGTCTTATTTATGTGTTCAATTATGCAACAAATTCTCTCTTATTTATGTCTTAATTTTGCAGCAACTTAGACCATTTTTTTATCTGTTATGAACCAAATTATAGGTCTGTTATGCATCAGTTATGCAGCAAAATATGCATCAGTTATGCAGCAAAATATGCATCACTTATGCAGTAAAATTTTGCATCAAATTAAACATAATTTCCATTACTCAAACATAACACACAACTTGTCACATTCCATAACCCTAAACATAATAACCTAGAACTAGAATTACAAAGATCAACATCATTGGGTTGGTGACTAACATCCCTCCTAAACCAACCCAAATTTCATATAAGCTACATACAGAACTACAAAAATCAAAATTCCTTGAATCCACTTCTTCCTCTCATCTAACAACTTCTGCTTCAGTTTGCGAATTTTGTTAGACTCCCAATCCTTAAATATTTCACCACATTTGCAATCACATGATGTATTTGATGCCTCTAGTTGCTTTGGAATTTCTTGAATTGTTTGGAATGGTTGAACAGTAACCATACAACTTACAGCTTGCTCCTCTCACCTGCACACAATAAATCCAATTCCAAAAATGACATAAATTAATTCAGTTAAACAACATAACAACCAACATATGAACCCTAATTCCCAAATTTTACTTACCCCCCAATTAACACACTTCCAGTACCTCCTTTGAGGGTTTTCAACAGAATTAGAGATAAATAATCGCATAACATCTCCACAACCACAAATAGGCAGTCGCCCTTGCCTTGAACCACCATTGGAAGATGCGTTGCTGCTTGTTGCCATTGGAGAATATCGTTTCTGGGTAAAGGGAGAAGATTCGAAAAGAAGAGAGAAGATGGAAGAAGAGAGAAGATGGAAGAAGAAGAAGAAGAAGAAGAAGAAGAAGAAGAGAGAAGATGGAAGAAGAAGAAGAAGAAGCAGAGAGAAGATGGAAGAAGAGAGAAGATCGTTTCTGACTAAGCCCTTTTATTCCATGTTGGCATCCCTGTTGGCTGCCACATCATCAAAAGATAACAGTGTTAACCCTTAACTAACAGCAGGGACTAAAAGTAGTAACGTTTAGTAATTGCAGGGACTATTTTAAAAGTTTTGGAATTGCAGGGACTAAACTGGATTATTTTGACATTTGCAGGGACTAAAAGTACCTTTAAGCCTTATTATTATTATTATTATTATTATTATTATTATTATTATTATTATTATTATTATTTATTTTAGGTTCATCTATGTTCCTGCACCACATACTGCTGATGTTATTTGTGAAGTTTTACTAAACCGTTTGATGGATTGGAATATTGATAGAAAGTTGTCAACATTAACTCTTGATAATGCTAGCACTAATGAAGCAGCAATTGGTCTCTTGTTAGATAAGATGCCATCTTCTTCATTTGTTTTGGGTGGAGACTTATTTCACATGCGTTGTTGTGCTCATATATTGAATTTGATAGTAAAAGATGGTATGTCATCAATTTCTAAATCTATTGAAAACATTTGAGATAGCGTTTCTTTTTGGGTTGCAACACCAAAGAGGGAGGAAAAATTTAGAGATACTTGTCATCAATTGAACTTAGTTTATGGGAAGAAGCTTGCACTTGATTGTAAAACTAGATGGAACTCCACCTACTTAATGCTTGCTTCTGCATTACCTTACAAGAAAGTTTTTAAACGTTTAAGTCAGTGTGAGTCTCTATATAAATGTTTGCCAAGTGATGATGATTGGAAAAAGGCAACTGATCGATATTTGTGATAAGTTGGTATTGTTTTTTAAAGTCACTGAGTTGCTCTCGGGTACCCAATATCCAACATCAAATATTTACTTTCCAAAAGTGTGTGAAATAAGATTGGCTTTAAGAGCTTGGTTAACATGTGGCAATGATATCATCCAAAGTATGATTTCAAGTATGATATTGAAGTTTGACAAGTATTGGAGTATGATAAATGGAGTGATGGCAATAGGGGCTATTTTGGATCCTAGGTATAAAATGACATTGTTGAATTATTTTTTCCCTCTGATGTATGGATGTGATGCTCCCAAGGAGTTGGAACGTGTGATGAAACTATGTCAAAATTTGGTTGATGAATATCAAAAAATGGATGGTTCTGTTCGTCCTACTATTAGTGGTACTAGTAGTGGTTCTAGTGCATCAAATGTTGCATGTTTACCAGTACCACAAGATTCTTGGGAGTCTAGTTATATCAAATTTGTGAAAGAAAATGTCACAACTATTAATGTGAAGTCAGAATTAACTAGCTACTTTGAAGAGCCTGTTTTGCTGAATGAAACAAACTCAGAAGTACCCAACCTTGCAAAAAATTGCAAGAGATTTTTCAGCTATCCCTATCTCTACAGTTGCTTCAGAGTCTGCTTTTAGTACGGGTGGTCGTGTTGTAAGTTCACAACGTAGTAAGTTGCATGAAGACACTTTGGAGGCTTTGATGTGTACCCAAGATTGGATGCGTAAAGAAATGCAAGGTAATATATTTTATTTTGAATTTCCTCTATTTATTTTTGCAAAATGATTTCTTTAAAGTGAATTTGGTTCTTATTTATTAGGTACTTCAAAAATTATGTATCAATTTCAATCTGTTGGTGAGGATGAGGATTGTGAAAAACAGGTAAATGATATACTTTTGGGTCAATAGATAATCTTTTAAAATACTTTTGTGAGGAGATGCTGATTTAGTCATTATTTTGCAGGTAGAGACATAAGCACTTGGAGATGTTGATCAAGTCAATATTGTAATTTTGGAAATTTATTATGGTTTAGCGACTATGTATGTGCTAATAGGTGGAGTCAAAATAGAAGCTGTTGTGATATTTCGTGCTATTGGCAGTGTCTGACTGGCTGGGGTTTTTATGTTTGTTGCTTGGAGTTGGTATTTATTTATCATCAGATTGATCCTTATGAATTTGTGACGAATCAAAACGCTAATCTGCTTTTGGTACTCATTCAGAGATTCTGTAAATATTACTGAGAAATCGGATTGCACGTTTTTTTGGTGTTTGGATTACACGTTTATTGGTTACTAGTTAGACAAGTTTGTATGTTACTTTGTTTTTATACTTGAGTATTGCAAAACTCCACCTATTGGGTCACTGCCTATTTTTGTAGTTTTTTTGGGGTCCCCGTGGGGATCCGCAGGATTCGCGGGGAACGGGGACGGAGGAACATTTGGGTGGCGGGGACGGGGAGCGGGGGGGGGGGGGGGGTACGCCCCGCCCCGTTTCCATTCCTAACCGTAAGGTGGTCATCTCCGTCGCCATCCCTCCTTCCTCGCCGGCCATGAAAACGAACCAGAAATCACCCCTAAAGCTCCGGCCACCGTACGGTGGCCATCACCATCGCACCCCCTCGCTGGTCTTCGTCGGCGCCATCCCTCTCTCTCTTTCGCGTTCTCTCTTTCTTTCTCTCTCTCTCTCTCTCTCTCTCTCTCTCTCTCACCGTAGTGCTCTCTCTCTCTCTCTCTCATCTTCTCATTTTCGAAATTTTCATTTTCTCACTCCTGGAGGTATGAGAACGACGCTGAAGAGATAGAAGAGGAAATTAAATTAGGGTTTCTAAAAATTGCCTTATATAGTGTGCAGATTTTAGTTTATTGTTTTTTTTTAACTTTTTTATCAGATTACTATTTGCACCACCGTTTTAATAACGCGCACCCCCTTTCCAAGCCTTTTTGCATCGCAGGCCAGGTCACAAAAAACAAACTGACCAGCTGCTTTTCGCACCGCCAGTTTTAATGATACACCCTTCACTGCTAATTGTACCCCCTGTCTCCTTTACTACAACCCACCTCGTTATTTCATTTTTTTAGGGGACTAAGTCGGCAGTTTAGCCGGGTTAGTCATCGTTTTAGTATGAATAAGCAGTACGGCTCAAGATTTCTAAAATACCTATTAAAAATAAATAATGTCAAAAAATGCAAATGTACAAATCATTTTCCTCTAAAAATAAAATACTTATTTTCAAAATAGGGGATTAAGTCGGCCGTACGGCCGGGTAAGTCATCGTTTTAGGATGAATGAACTGTACGACTCAAAAGTCCTAAAATACCTATTCAAATCAAATAACTCCATACACAAATCATTTTCTTCAAAAAAAATCAAAATCTAATTTTCAAAAACAGGGGATTAAGTCGGCCATACGGCCGGGTTAGTCATCGTTTTAAGACGAATGAACCGTACGGATCAAAAGTCCTAAAATCCCTAATTAAAAAACACCAACCAACAAACTTTTTCTACCCAAGAACTATGTAGCTTTGATTTCTCCATCGCACCTGGAGATACGTAGGAGCGGGGGCCCACTCTTGTCAAGCACAAAAAATAAATAATTTTATTAAGTATTTTTCTTTTTAATAAAAGGGTAAAATAACATTTTTAGAATTAACACAACTAATTAGATGGTAAACTTCTTTAGGAAGGATGTCGTGGGGTGCTAATACCTTCCCCACGCATAATCGACTCCCGAATCCAAATCTGGTCTCAAGAACCCTTACATTCAAATAAACACTCATTTCCCTTTTCCAAAAAAAAATATAACCTTTTATTCATTCCAAAAAATCATCATCCATTTTTCCTTTCGTACACTTTGAGTATCATTCATATCCCCGGATAAAAAAACATTATTTTTTCTGTAGCCATATAAGCATCCCATTCATCATGCACCACCATTCGTTCATAATCGTTCACAAAAATCATCATCAAATAGTATAGGCATCACGTCATTTACAACATCATTATTATCAAAAAAAAGTTGGCATTCATACGTCGTTTCACTCATAGTCATCTTAGTTCAAAGACACCATTTCTCCATGCATGCACCATTTCCAAATAAGTAAAAAAAATAGTGTCAACAATCTTGCATCATTCATCATCCAAAAATATATTTCAGCTAGCATTTTGCATCAATTACATGTTGCACTACCTGTAAAAAACAAAAAAAAATTCATTTAGGGTAGTTGGTCCTTTAAAGTGATCATTTAGAGTAGTTAAGTCGGCCGTACGGCCGTGTTAGTCATCGTTTTAGGACGAATAAACCGTACGGATCAAAAGTCCTAAAATCCCTAATTAAAAAACACCAACCGACATACTTTTTCTACCCAAGAACTACGTAACTTTGATTTCTCCATCGCATCTAGAGATACGTAGGAGCGGGGGGCCACTCCTGTCAAGCACAAAAAATAAATAATTTTATTAAGTCTTTTTCTTTTTAATAAAAGGGTAAAATAACATTTTTAGAATTAACATAACTAATTTGATGGTAACCTTCTTTAGGAAGGATGTCGTGGGGTGCTAATACCTTCCCCACTCATAACCGACTCCCAAACCCAAATCTGGTCTCAAGGACCCTTATCCAACTCAATGGGATTTTCTAATGTTTTCCCTTATAATTAAACATTGGTTGCGGCTTCATTTTTGAACATTCGAAGAATCCTTTCCCGGATTTTTCGGTCGCTACAATATAGATATATATTGTTTGGTACCGTATCTCCGGCTATGTATCCGATCTTGGATAAGTAGTCCGGTCCGAGATAGTTGGTACGTATGTCCTTGGTCGTCCGAGTTGATGCTCCGGTCCGAGGTGGGGTGGTACCTCCTATGACACTCCGACGCTCAAGTCAGTGAGTGAGTCAATTACAAGTGAAAGTATGTGAGAGATGAGTACCATTAATGTGAGCAATCAATGCTTATTTATAGGTATCTGGAGTGAAGGAGGGCTGTTGGATCTAGGTCTGCAATCTCCACCGTTGGATGAATTGGGTCCTTTGGTATTGGGCCTTTTTGGTGGATTGGCCATCGAGGCCCAATCCATAACAGTAGCCCCCCAAGTCGGATCGCCTTAAGGCGAGCTAGACTTGTCGTTTAGAGATCGCGTCGGGCCCAAACTCTGGTGAGATACTTCACGGTATACCGGGACGATCTGAGGGACTCAAGTCGCGTCGAGTGACTCGAGGCTGTCCGCTTTTGAGAGATTCCGGTCACGGCGGGGTCAAGAGACCGGGGCGAGCCGAGGGAAACGAAGCGATCCGGTCATAGCTGCGCCTTGATTTCTGTGCCAGCTGGCAACGTCATTGATGGGACGCGTCGTTCGAAGATGATTGGGGTAATGATGGTGCTTGGAACGACGCGCCTGTCTAGGGGCTAGTCTTGGAAAACGTAGCCTAGGCCCAGGCCCATCTGTGGCCTTCTTGCTCCCTATAAATAGGAGGGGGGGATCCCCCTTATTTTGGACTGTTTTTCTGCGAATTGCTCTGCTTCTGATCTTAAAGTCGTTCCGGAGCTTATTTCGCCCTTCAGAGTTGTGCTGAGTCTCGGTGAGGCCTTTGCTGTTCGCGACCTGCTTCAAGTGTTCGACGAGCTTCCGGCTAAACAAGTGCTCTGCTTCTGATCTTAAAGTCGTTCCGGAGCTTATTTCGCCCTTCGTTCCTCTTTTTCTTTATTGCTTCCGGCTTTAGATCACGACCGGGTTCTCTCCGGACCCGTATTTATAGATACAGAGTGGGGGTCGTCAGGTCGGGTTCCGACTTGGTTGTGGACCCACTGTTTACGTATCAACCTGACTCGTCAAGCCCCCATTTCTGCAGGATCGATCTGGCGAGGACGAAACAAACCCGTCGGGTTGCTGACACAGACCGCCCTAATCTCGCAAAAACAATGGCTTCCGATATTGGAGAGTCGATGGAAATTCGTGCTAGTCCCCCCGGGTCGGTTGTTCCCGAGGTTCAAGACGACTTGGGCTCCGCTCCTACTCACGCAGAAGACCGGTCTCCCGGGGTTCCCAGCAACGAGCCGGTAGATGAAGATAACACAGGGGTAGTGGTCCTTGATTCGGATGATTCTGACGCCGAGCCCGACCGTGAAGAACAGGGTGGTACTAGCTGGAGCTCGGATGAGAGTGAGGCGGAAGTTGCTGAGAGCCGAAATAATGAAGACGGTCTTGGGCATTGCGGGGTCCCTGCGCATGAAGAAGGTGATTCCGACCAATACCCCCGAGCTGGAGTAGGGCCGGTCGATGTTCCCTTGTCCCAACCTCTTACTGTTCCCCGGGAGTATTCATGGGTGTCGGAGGCGTTGAGGGGGATTCCGTCCCTCTATAGTACCGGGGACGACATGAGTTTCTTTGTCAATCGCCTTTCCCGGAAGGATCATATCTGGAACGTGGAGGGAATGGCTGAAGACCAACACGTGGCCGTCTGGCCGAAAGCTCTGAAATTTGTTATGTACGAGGTGACGATCCTTGATATGCACGTTAGCCCCCCTTTCACCGCCTTTCAGCAAGAGGCTTTGGAGATCCTGAACCTCGCTCCTTCCCAACTACATCCCAACTCATGGGCGTTCCTCCGGGCTTTTGAGTTGATGTGCATTCATCTGGAGAGGCCGATCTCCTGTGACCTCTTCTACCACCTTTTTGAAGTCAACCGGAGGCATGAGGATGGCACCAAGGATCGGTGGGAGCACGTGAGCTTCCGGGCTAAGAGGGGAGTAAAGATTTTCATGCCCTATTCCGATTCTCTGAAGAACTGGAAAAATAAGTACTTCTTTGTGGAGCCCGTGAACGAGGAGGCAGTGAGGCACGTCGGCCGATATTCTGCAGACGGGAAATCGCTGGAGTTCACAAAGTTTCAACTGGGGTGGTCTCTCTCTCACCGTCAGCTTAGGGCGGCTATCCCAGGTTGATCAGGATTCGCTGGTGATCTTGACGAATTTTGCCGACCTGATTGTCTACCGGGATCCCAAAAAATTTGGGATTGACGTAGCCCGATTAGTTGGGGCCGGGTCGAAATCTCAAGTAGCCGCCGTTCTTGGTAGGTTTGGTAGATAACTCCGCCCATAATTTTTTGACTGCCGTTTCTTTTAACATTGTTTATTTTCCTTATTTTGCAGATAGCATGGGGCCTGACAAGTTCTCCCGCTTGGCGGCTCTTGCGGAAAGGAAGGCCGGGGTTCAGAAGGAAGAGCCCGTTGCTGCCGTTCCGATCAATACAATCCCGGAGGCCGGCTCGGCTGGTGTAGAGGATCGGGCTGCGGATCTCTTGCATCGGAAAAGGGAGCGCCCCCTGCCGCAAGCAGACCCTGCTTCTACTTCACATGCTCCGGCTGCCCGGGCTTCAAAAAAGGGTCGTCATGGGAAGCACCGAACTTCTAGGTCTTCCGGTATTTCGATTGACGCCGACTTCCTGCAGAAGCACTTGGAGGATTCCCGGGTCGACCCGGTTGAGGCGGCTCTCAGGTTATTTCGGCATCTGGCCGACGTGACCAAGCTTCAGAAGGTCGAGGCTGAGAGTCAGGCAAAAGGTGACCCCAAGTTCCGAGGTGCACTCTTTGATTTTTCTTTTTGGTTATTTCTGTTCTTGACTTCCTTGTTTCTGCTATTACAGGAGCTCTGGTGGAGAGGGACAACGAAAGAAAAGCCCGGGAGGAGTTGCAGAAGAAATATGAGGTGCTGGAGAGGGACCAGACCGAGCTCAAAGCGGTTGCGGAAAAACTTGAAAAGGAGTGGGACTCTGCCCTTAATTTGTGCATGGAACATGAGGTCTGAATCTCAGATCTTGAGAGTCAAGAGAGGCGGTCTGAAGAGGTGGTTTCTTCCCTGAGGGCCCGGATTCATGAACTCGAGGCCGATCTTGTGAAAGCGAGGCAGGCCCAGGTCGGGTCTAGCGTCGATTTCTCACCTCGGATTGCTGAACTGGAAAAAGAGCTTCAGGAGGCGCTTGCCAAAGCCGAGGCCGTGGAGAACGAGATGGTGGAGGTGGCCCAGATGGCTGTGGAAGTGTAGGGAGAGTTTTGACAAAGCGCTTGCTCAAGTCACTGTTATGCATCCCTCTCTGCCTTTGGACCGGAGGGTTATTCGTTTGGAGCATACCGTAGAAAGCGGGCGTGTTGTCAAGCCCCTCCCTAACTCTGATGCGTTCGACGTCATTTACCCTCCCCCTTCCATGCCGTGACTGTTGTTGGTGGGGAAGCCCTGAATTAGCTGCTTTTTGGGGTTCCGGGTGGAATCGGTGGGGGAGACAGGCCCCGGGTTCCGGGCGGAACCAGAATTTGTAATATGCCACCACTCTTTTTGAACTAGAGGACCCGGTCGTATCCGGTGTAACTTGTAATATAAATGTATTTTAATGTGCCTCCGGTTTCATTTATCTCGGTTTAGTCTTTGTACTGTTATTTTACATTCGTGCACTTGCGTTTGATTCGCTCAAGTGGTAAGCGTCGCCTTAGGGGCAGTTTACCGGGACTCGGCCCAGATCGAACTCGTCCTTTAGGGTTGTGGCAACCTCGGCCAACTAGTCGTTTTGCGTAACGACGATCGCCTTCGGGGCAGTTTACCGGGACTCGGCCCAGATCGAACTCGCCCCTAAGGGTAGCGACAACCTCGGTCAGCTAAAAGAAGATAAAATAGGTGATAAAATCGGTAGACACCGCCAACATAATTGATAACATCGGTATGCACCGTTCTTTAGCTAAAATGAGTTACAACGTCGGTATACACCGTTCTTCAGATAAAATGAGTTACAAAGTCGGTAGACACCGTTCTTCAGATAAAATGAGTTACAAAGTCGGTAGACACCGTTCTTCCGATAAAATGAGTTACAAAGTCGGTAGACACCGTTCTCTTGGTAAGATGTACGTCAGCTGTAGTACTTTTTTAGCTTAGTGGCGTTCCAAGTTCTTGGGATCGCCTTCCCGGCCAAGGTCTCCAACTCGTAGGCTCCTCTGCCGGTTTTAGATAAAACTCGGTAAGGTCCTTGCCAGTTGGGGGCGAGCTTGCCCTGCGCGGCGTTCTTCAAACCGACATCGGCTCTTCGTAAAACTAAATCACCGACCTCAAGGTCCCTAGGGATCACTTTCGAGTTATATCGTACTGCTACCCTCTGTTTTATTATTGTTTCTCTAAGGGAAGCCTGGCTTCGGACCTCGTCGACGAGGTCGAGGTTTTCTTTCAACGCCTGGCTATTGTCCTCTGGATTAGTGCAAACTACTTTTCTGACTCACACAACGCAAAACACACACAGCTGCAATCCCTCATTACTGAGCAACTTTCACTTGATTCACTTCACTTTTGGTTTGTGATTTTCTCCTTTTTGATCCTTGGATTTGACAATTTTGGATTGAGATATTGGGGTACCCAGTATTTGTTTCGGGAATTGCAGCAAACACAGAGGACATGTGGATTTTTCCACTTATTTGAAACAACACACACTTTTTTTTTTGGTCTTTTTGGAGTAGACGTTATAACGTTTATAGGAGAGACGCTACAACGTTTGATAACACAGAACACAACACACAAACACACACGGCATACGTTATAACGTTACGGGTAGACGTTACAACGTTGCACTCACACTACACAAGCACTAATCATCCTACAGTCTTTGCACCCAGCCTTAGTACAACCTGATATACCCCCAAACTTAGCTTCTACTGCTACTCTGAGTTTTTAATCAAGTTTTACATCACCATAGTCAACCAAAACTAGCTTTGCATCAATAGTCCTTAGCTAACTAGGTTTTCCTCAAAACAGAGTTTGTGTGGAAGCAGTAATCAATTCTATTCATCTAAGCATGCATCAGCTACTCACACACATTCACACATAGTCATTACTAGATTTAGCCCAAAGAGAAACATTTTTGATGATTAATAGAGTAGGAAAGTAAACTGATTTTGCATTTGATTTCATGCAGACATAAAAATGATCCTCCCCCCCAAACAAAAAGATGAGCAGTGTCCCCACTGCTCACTGATTTTGAAAAAAATGAGAGAGGAACATTTACACAAAACAGAAACAAAACAACTACTAACTCTCAAGACGTTGTAACGTCTAGACAGCTATTTATTTGTACTGAAATTGGAAACTAAAACTATTCTACTGCTAAAAGAGGGCTAACTTACTTGTTCAGAGCACCGGCCCTGAGCCTTCCACTTTGTCTGGCTGGGATGCTTGCTTGCACAGCCTTCTTTTTCTTTTCCTTCTTCTTCTTTTCTCCTTCACCGTCACCAACATCAACTGAGACTTCAGTTTCCTGGGTCCTCTTTACACTGCTCTCAGCAACTCTTTTCTTTGCTTCCTCCCATGCTTTCTGCTTTTCCAGCTCTGCAGGATGAATCTGCTGCTGCTCTTTGGGTTCCCCCTGGGCTTTTTCAACCTCTGGCTCAAGAGACGTTGTAACGTCTGCAGCTTCCTCATCAGCAGCAGCAGCAGCAGGAGCATTCTCTGAACCACTTGCAGCAACAAATGCTGCGCTGGTGGCTGTTGCTGGCTTGTCTTTAGCAGCTTCAGATCTCTTTTTTACCTGCAACTTTTGCCTTTTGGGTGCAGGAGGATCAACTGGTTGCTCTTCTTCATCACCATGTCTTGCTTTTTCACTTGCAGCGGCTACTTCACGCCTTTTCTTCTTCCCAAATGGACTCTGGGTGGGTACAGTCTTGAATCTTTGCCTTTTGGGTGGGGGAATGAGTTGTGGGTCTGGGTTGGTTTCAACAACAGTTGGCTCAGACGTAGCCACATCTGCACTGGTTACTTCTGGAATGGATGGTTGTGATGGCTCTTTAGTTGGTTCAGGTTGAGTGGGGGTTGGCTTTGAAATGGGCTGATCTTTAGGTTTAGATGGTGGTGTTTGGGGGATGTTTTGGTCATGGGTGGGTTGGGTTTCAGCTGAGGGTTGGGGTTGTTTGTCTTTTGGTGATGGAGGTGTGGGTTGGGCTGGTTCTTTGAGTGTTTGGGTTGGTGGGGAGTCAGCCTCAATATCAGTCTTATCACTGGAACTTCCTTTCTCTTCTGAATGTGTTTCTTCCTCATCATCACTTAGGATTTCCCTACTCACCTTCTTTGATTCCTCTGCATCACTTTCACTTATGCTATCCATATCAGCCGATTTAAGCTCTTCTTCCTCACTACTTACCTTCTTCTGCTCCTTCTTTGCTGGGCTCTTTCTTTTTGTTGCAGGGTTTTCTTGTTTTCTTGACTTTTTCCTTCTTCACTTTCTTGGGGTTCATTGCTGATAGGAGTATGTTGTCTTCATCTTCCTCTTGCATCCAATCTGGAAGTACTGGTTCTTCAATCACCATCTTGCCTTTTGTTGTATGTGCAATCACCTTCTTTTGCCACTCAAATTGCTCCTTGACAAATTTGGCTAGGCTGTTTTGCTGGTCTACCAGACGTTGTAACGTCTGTGCATCAACTGACGTAGGGTAGCATCTGCAGCTCTCTGCCTAGTTTTGAACTTTGTAGAGAATGCCCCCTGGGGTTCCTCTCTTAGCTCAGATGCTTCAATCTCCACTCCAGCCTCCATGCAGAGATCGGTGATTAAACAAGGGAAGTATAGGTGTCCATCCTTCCTGTTCTGCCATTTGTTAATCTCTCTGTTGATGAGCTTACCCACTTCAATCTTATCTCTTGACATAATGGCATCAATAGCAATCAGCCTCTCTTTATCAACCCAGAGAGTGTGGGAAGTGGGTATCAAGCAATGTCTGATGAAATGAAACCAAGCACTGGCCTCATCACAAAGGTATCTCTTCAAAATTTTGAATTCATTACCATGGTCGCCTCTTCGCTCCCAAACAGCTCCTTCAACACATATCCTTTCTATGATTTCAGTCATCTCTGCCACTCCGTACGTCTTTTGCTTCACCTCAACTGCCTTGCCATAGTAACCTAGCCCAAAGTAGTCATTTATGACTCTTACACCAAATTTGACTTCCTCACCTCGTACGATGGAGGTGCTTGAAAGTTCTCCATCGGTTCTTTCAACGATTCCTTTGTAAAAGTCATGCACCAGAGTTGCAATGTATTCCTTCCTGTGAACTACAAATTTCTGCCATCCCAATGCTGCCACTGTTGCGATAAAGTCAGGATTTGGGTTTTCCAAGCTAAAACCCCTTTCTGGCAGCAAGGCTTTCTTCTTTGAAGGAATGGGGATTTCTGGGTTTGGAACAGAAGAAGAACTTGGGTTGACGTTCTTTCCTTTACCAGATGATTTTACTGCAGCTTGCTTTGTTTTAGTCATGGTGATTGTATGAGTTTTCTGGAGAGTGGGGGATTTGAGATTGAGATTTGCGATTTGGGGTTGGGAGAAGGTATAAGATTGCGGTTTCTGAAAGTGTATGAAGGTGGTTTTTATGATTGTAACTGGTGTGTGGCTATTGGGGAGGTTTTATGGGAAGTTGGGAAGTAGGTGGTGGCGTGGGTTTGGGAAAAAGGGGTAACCGTTGGAAGTGACGTCATGGTCACTGTGGCAGTCACGTCTCAGAAAATTCATTAAAAATTGTTTCATTTGAAAACTGCTTGACTCATTTTCTTTTCTTTTTCATTTAAAACTTTACCCAGGCAGCGAACGTGACAACATCCTAGACACGCAGAGACGTTATAACGTTTTTACTACTTCAGCTCCCAATCCTGCACAAAAATTTAAAGACACAAAATTGCTGGTTAGTTAAAACCATTGGGTTGCCTCCCAAGAGCGCTTGCTTTAAGAGTCTTCAGCCAGACTATCCCCTTTTTTTGAATTCAGAGGTTGTTGAGAGTCACTGTGGTCTTGTCCCTAACCACATGTTCTCCATGGTAATGCTTCACTCTTTGGCCATTGACCTTGAAAATGGAATTAGTTTTCTCATCAAACAGATCCACAGCACCATGACTGTAGACTTTTACTATCTTGAAAGGTCCTGACCATCTTGATTTTAACTTCCCAGGGAACAACTTTAATCTTGAATTAAACAACAAAACTGATTGTCCCTCTACTAGCTCCCTTCTTTGAATTCTCTGATCGTGCCACTTCTTGGTTTTCTCTTTATACATTTTTGAATTCTCATAGGCAGTGTGCCTGAATTCATCTAGCTCATTTAGTTGAAAGAGCCTTGCTTCTCCAGCCTTTGAATGATCTAGGTTCAGTTGCTTCAGTGCCCAGTGAGCTTTGTGTTGGAGCTCAATGGGCAGGTGACACGCTTTTCCGAAGACTAACTTGTATGGTGACATGCCCAGTGGTGTCTTAAATGCTGTTCTGTACGCCCACAATGCATCATCAAGGTGCAGGGACCAATCCTTCCGGTTTGGACCAACCATCTTCTCAAGTATCCTTTTAATTTCTCTGTTGGAAATTTCTGCTTGACCACTTGTTTGTGGGTGATAAGCTGTAGCAATCTTGTGCTTCACTCCGTACTTAGCCAATAGGTTCTCAATCAGCTTGTTACAAAAGTGAGAGCCTTCATCACTGATTATAGCTCTTGGAGTACCAAATCTTGTGAAGATGTTTTGCTTCAGGAATTTGCTGACTGATTTGGCCTCATTATTGGGTAATGCAATGGCTTCCACCCATTTTGACACATAATCCACAGCTACCAAAATGTATAAATTTCCATGAGACATAGGAAATGGCCCCATGAAGTCCATTCCCCAAACATCAAACAGTTCCACTTCAAGAATATTTGTCAATGGCATTTCTTGCTTGTTGGAGATGTTTCCAGCTCTTTGGCATTTATCACATCTTTTTACTAATTCATGAGCATCTTTGAAGAGTGTTGGCCAATAGTATCCTGACTGTAATACCTTTGCTGCAGTTCTGGTTCCACCAAAATGTCCTCCATAAGGTGATGCATGACATTGTTGTAATACATGGAGTTGTTCCTCTTCAGCCAGGCATCTCCTAAGCAACTGATCTTGACACATCTTATATAGATAGGGCTCATCCCAAAAATAGTGCTTCACGGTGTGGAAGAATTTTTTTCTTTGCTGATGGTTGAAATCCACAGGCACCATCTTGCTGACTAGGAAGTTAACTATATCAGCATACCAGGGAGCAGTAGTATCAGACGTTATAACGTTTGAAGAATTAATCATAGACGTGGTAACGTCTTCAGCTACTGTGGCTACTGTCAGCAGTTTTTCATCAGGGAAATTTTCTTTTATTTCTTCTGCACCTGTACCTGCATCAACATTCTCAAGCCTAGAAAGATGATCAGCAACTTGGTTCTCCACCCCCTTTTTATCATGAATTTCCAAGTCAAATTCTTGGAGGAGGAGAACCCATCTAATGAGTCGTGGCTTTGCATCTTTTTTAGAAATCAAATACTTGATGGCTGAGTGATCAGTAAAAACAATAACTTTTGCACCCACCAAGTATGATCTAAATTTGTCAAAAGCAAACACAACAGCTAGTAACTCTTTCTCAGTTACAGTGTAATTTAATTGGGCATCATCTAAGGTTTTACTAGCATAGTATATAGAGTGAAAAATTTTGCCATACCTTTGACCCAATACGGCCCCCCACAGCGTAGTCACTCGCATCACACATTAATTCAAATGGTTTGGACCAGTCAGGAGTGACTATCACAGGAGCTGTTACAAGGGCATTCTTCAATTTCTGGAAGGCTTCATGACAATGCTCATCAAAGTTGAAGACGTTATCACGTTGCAGCAGCAGACACAAAGGTTTGGAAATTTTTGAGAAATCCTTGATAAACCTTCTGTAAAAACCAGCATGCCCTAAGAAACTTCTAATACCTTTGACAGTTGTAGGTGGAGGTAATTTGTCAATAACATCAATTTTCGCTTTATCCACCTCCAACCCTTTCTTTGAAATTTTATGCCCCAAAACAATTCCCTCTTGAACCATGAAGTGGCATTTCTCCCAGTTGAGTACTAAGTTGGTTTCTTCACACCTTATTAAGACTCCTTCTAAGTTATCCAAGCATGCCTTGTATGAGTCTCCATAGACTGAAAAGTCATCCATGAAAACTTCCATGGATTTTTCAATAAAATCTGAGAATAAAGCCATCATACACCTCTGAAATGTTGCAGGCGCATTACACAATCCAAATGGCATCCTTCTGAAGGCAAAGGTACCATAAGGACAAGTGAATGTGGTCTTCTCTTGGTCCTCAGGCACAATAGCTATCTGGTTATATCCTGAGTAACCATCAAGGAAGCAATAGAATTCTTTGCCTGCAAGTCTATCCAACATCTGGTCAATAAATGGCAGAGGAAAATGGTCCTTCTTGGTTGCTTTGTTCAGTTTCCTGTAGTCCATACATATCCTCCATCCAGTCACTGTTCTTGTTGGAATTAATTCATTTTTTTCATTGGTTACCACAGTAACTCCACCCTTCTTTGGCACACATTGAACTGGGCTCACCCATGAGCTATCACTAATTGGATAAATGATTCCTGCATCTAACCATTTGATGATTTCTTTCTTGACCACCTCCTTCATTATCGGGTTCAATCGCCTTTGTCCTTCAATGCTGTTCTTTGCATTCTCTTCCAAGACAATTCTGTGCATACAGATTGTGGGACTGATGCCTTTGATATCTGCCATTTGCCAACCAATGGCTTTCTTGTGCCTTTTCAAGGTGCTAAGGAGATCACTTTCCTGCTCTTGTGAGAGGTTAGAAGAAATGATCACTGGTAAAGAATCATTTTCCCCTAAAAAGGCATACTTCAGGTGATCAGGCAACACTTTCAATTCCAGAGTGGGTGGTTCTTCAATGGATGGTACTATCTTCTTGAGATTGGAGTCTTCTTTCCCCAAGGATTCATACTTCTTTGTCCACGCCCTCGGTACATGGGAATCAGACGTGACAACGTCTGTGGTTGACGTTGTAACGTTTGACTGATCAGCTTTTTCTGATAACAATTCTTGAATCTCATTATTGCCCAGAATATTTTCCAAGTGGTCATTATCTTTATTGAACTGCTTTTGAACCACATGGTCAATGGCAACCACAAAGGAACATTCCTCTGTGTTAGGTTCTGGATACTTGAGTGCGTTGAGGACGTTGAATTTGACTTCTTGGTCATTGACCCTCATGATTAATTCTCCTTTCTGCACATCAATGAGTGTCCTTCCAGTGGCCAGAAATGGTCGCCCCAAGATGATAGGAACTTCCTTATCTGCATCAAAATCCAAAATAACAAAGTCCACTGGAAAAACGAATTTGTCAACTTTAATCAAAACATCTTCTAATATGCCCTCAGGATAAACTCTACTTTTATCAGCTAATGTAAGACTTAAAGAAGTAGGTCTGGCAGTTCCTATACCAAGTTTTTCATAAATGGACTTGGGCATCAAGTTAATACTTGCCCCCAAGTCACATAAAGCTTTGCCAAGGTAAAAATCTCCAATGGAGCATGGTATAGTAAAACTACCAGGATCTTTCAGTTTTCTAGGGAGTTTATTCTGCATGATTAAGCTACATTCTTCAGTTAAAGCAATAGTTTCAAACTCCCCTAGCCTTCTTCTTTAGGTGATGATATCCTTTAGGAACTTGGCATAGTTTGGCATCTGTTGTAGAGCTTCAACCAAGGGAAGGTTTATGTGCAGCTGTTTTAGCATCTCCATGAACCTGCTGAATTGCTTGTCTTCATGAGCTTTCTTGAGTCTTTGAGGGTAGGGTGGAGGAGGATATTCAGGTACAAGCTTAGGAACAGTCTTGATTCCTGGTTCAGAACTAGACGTTGTAACGTCTGACTTAGACATCACAATGTCTGGAATATTCTTCTCTTTTTCTCCACCTTTGTCTTTCTCTTTTTCCTTGTCTGGTACCTTAGATTCCTTAGGCACAGATGGTTCTGGATACTCAGTGCCACTTCTTAATGAGATAGCATTTACCTGTGCATTCACCACATCTTTATCATTTGACTTGGATGAAGATGGTGTTTCAGTTGTGGATGGAAGAGATCCATTCTGTCTTTGAGTAAGAGCTGAGGCTATCTGTCCAATTTGGTTCTCCAAAGTTTTGATTGAAGACTCATGGGTCTGTAAGGTTGCCCTACAATCACTTATGAAAGTTTTCATCAAGGCTTCCAAATTGCTGTTGGTGTTATTCTGCGTATACTGCTTTTGTTGTTGAGGGGGAAATCTTGGGGGTATTGCAGGAGCAGCATTGCTAGCATTCAAAGAATTGTTGTTCTTCCAACTAAAATTTGGGTGATTTCTCCAATTTGAATTGTACAGGTTGGAGAAGGGACTGTTACCTTTGTTATGTGATACAAAGTTTACAGACTGGGGGTTATGGGGACACTCTTCGTAGACATGCCCTCCTTCACAATATACACACACTACTCCCCCAGATGGTGTTGGCTCAATAGCTGCAGCAGTCTGTGGTTCAGACGTGGCCACGTTTGGAGTGCTCAAGTTCTTAATCATGTTGGTCAGAGAAGCAACCTGAGCAGAAAGGGCAGTTACTTCACTTATCTCATGGACACCAGCCTTCTTTCCAGGAGTGAATCTATCAGAAGGCCAATGGGCATTGTGAGTGGCTATGTCTTCAATAAGTCTGCATGCCTCAGAGAAAGACATGTTTAATATGACACCGCCTGATGAAGCATCAAGTATAAGCCTGGTAGGTTGATCTAGACCATTATAAAAAGTCTCCATTTGAATAACTACAGGAATGCCATGGTGTGGGCACATTCTTAGTAATTCCTTCCATCTTTCCCAAGCCTCAAATAATGATTCCCCTTCTCTTTGTTTGAAGGAAGTGATGTCATTTCTTAACTTGGCATTTTTGTTGGGAGGGAAGTATTTTCCAAGAAATTTCTCAGCTAGCTCATCCCAAGTATGAATTGAATTTGGCTCTAAGGAGTTCAACCAATTCTTGGCCTTGTCCTTAAGAGAATATGGAAATAGCTTCAGTTGGAAGGCATCTTCTGATACTCCAGGGATGACAAAGTTGCTACACACATCCAAAAATTGCCTTAGATGTGCATAAGGATCTTCTTGAGGGAAACCCCCAAATTGCCCTGCAGTCTGCAACATTTGGAACATCATTGGCTTGAATTCAAAGTGACCAGTATGAATAGGTGGTCTTGCAATGCCTGTTTGTAAATGTGCAGGATTGAGCACGGCATAATCACGCATAGGCCTGTCCCTGTCATTGACCATGTCTTGTGGCCCTGCATTGATGAGTTGCTGTCTCTGCCAGTGTTCATCATCAACATAGGTTTCTGTATGAGTTTGTGGTCCACGACCACGTCCTCCAGCATCGGAGTGCCTTCCTCCTCTTGGAGTACGTCCACCTCTAGAGCTTCTACCACCAGTACCATGTTCAGACATGATTGGTGGCTGAACTTGCTGTTGTTGTTGCTGCCTTCTTAGCCTTTGTTGTCTCCTTAGTCGCCTGAAGGTTCTTTCAGGCTCTGGGTAGAATTCAGGTTCAGATCCACTCCCTGGTTCTGTTGAACTAGAGCTTGAACTGGAACTAAGCATACGCTGTAACGTCTACCTGTTCACTCACAAAAACAACAAACAACACAGCAGAATTCTTTCACCTAGTGTTTTAATTCTTGTTGAACAATAAAAGTTAAATACAGTCCCCGGCAACGGCGCCAAAAACTTGTTCGCGATCGTGTGTGTTCTATAGTCGCAATGTCAGTGCAAGTATACACGTCGTACAAGTAATAAAGTGGATAAAAAGTAAGAGATCGTTCCCACGAGGACTGATTAGCTTTCAGAGTTCAAGCCTTTAAAACACAAGTGAAACAAGTAGCAAATCGACACTAAAAGTTGATATTAAGACTAAGAACATAAATAAAGCAAGTAAATGAGAAGTGGGTGTGAATATGGATGAGTGTGAGTTGGATTGCTGCATGCAAGTAAATCTCCTCTAGTCAGACGTTATAACGTTTACACGCTAACACGTACAAATGCTATGTTGTATAGACGTTATAACGTTTGAACGCTGTTGCAAAAGAGCTGTGCTTTTCAGTCACAAAACGTCAGAGCTTCAAGTACTAGAATTCCTATGTCTAGGTTCTAAGTAGGCCTACTCCTGTATTTTAAGTACCCACAGCAATGTCCTATGAACTATTATCCATTCTATGTCTAGACTTAGATAAAAATGCCTAAATGTCTTTAGTGCACCTTTTCATTCACATAAATCTTTGAGTTCTTTTCATAGACCATGTCTGTACCTATGAATCTACTTATTTTAAGTGATCAGTTCAAAACAAGTTTGGAAATATTATCATGCAAAGATTTAAAACGCACAAACATCAATACTTCATAACATTAAACTAGAGGTTCATTACATGCAAAACAACAACCCAACTACAAATTGTTTAGCTCATGCTGAGCATCCTTACAGAAATAAGAGGAGTTAAAATCCAAATACCGTACATAGAGAAAAGGAGACTAAACGCAAAAGATACGCCTAAGTGGCCTTCCTTCATGCACGCTGTAAAGACGTTACAACGTCTGAGCTTTACAATAATGGCTGCGAATGGATATGGAAATTGGGGCCTTGAGAGAATTAAAAATGAAGAAGTCTGTGTCCAGAACTTCTCTCAGAAAAACTATCTCTAGAAAATGGTGGAAGGTGGATGATGAATGGAGTAGTGTGTATTCCGCATGGTGCACCCTTGCCTTTTTATAGAGAGAGAATAGCCATGGTCAAAAGAGGTCACATGCTGCTGATGTCATTCCCCCACCTTCCAAGCTTGCTTGCGAGCTGACTCTGCCCTGAAGTGACACCGCACTGCTACAGTGCGTAAGCCGTGTCAGCGTTGAAGAAAGAGAAGATCTTCTTCATTTCCAGATCTCTGGTCATCATTACATGCGCGCCAAAATGATATATATTATTTTCTTGCTCTGCTGTCCTTCTTTAGACGTGATGAGAGACGCTGCCACGTTTGGATTACTGCACAAACACAAGAAGCATCAAAACGCTCACAAAGGCGCCAATTGGCACCAAAATGCCTAGAACTTGTAATTTAGCCCCTTTCTAACTAAAAAGCAATAAACTAACAGAAACTTAATAGAAACAACCTACTATTGCCAGAGAACTTGCATGATTTAACTTTGAATACGTATAAATAACTCATATAAATATGAGTTATCAGGGGGGAATGTCATTAGAGAGCTTCTGATGGGGGCATCAAAGGCAACCTACTACCAAGCATGGGAGGCTAAGATGAATGCATTGAAGAGAGTGGATTCCAAGTGTTGGGAGTGGTTGATGGGTGTTCCAACAAAACATTGGTGTAAGCATGCTTTTCCTTTCTATTCTAAGTGTGATATGGTGATGAACAACTTGGCTGAAGCATTTAACAACACAGTAATACCTGCTAGAGATAAACCAATTATCTCAATGTGTGAGCATATTAGGGAATATTTAATGGATAGGAATGGTAAGAAGAGGTTAAAACTAGATAGATGGCCACATAGAATTATGCCTTGGCCTAGAAAGAGATTGGATAAGGAGATTGAGGGTAGTGCGAATTGGCTTGCTACATGGTCAGTTGCTCTTGAATGGCAGGTTGTGAGCATATATGGTGGTAGGGCATTTATTGTTGATGTGGGCAAACATGAATGCAGTTGTAACTTTTGGCAGCTAGTAGGTATACCTTGTAGGCATGCAATTGCTGCCCTTTCATATAGGAGACAAAAACCTGGGGATTTTGTTGATCAATGTTATTCAAGATTTAGTTATGCACTAGCTTATGATCAAGGTATAAGTCCTATAAATGGTGAAGACATGTGGCCTGTTGTTGACATGGAAGAAATCTTGCCACCAATTTATAAAAGAGGACCTGGTAGACCAAAAAAACTAAGGAGGAGGATGCCTATAGATGAAGAGGAACAAACACAAAACCCTACCAAATTGAAGAGGATTGGTACAACATATAGATGCACAAAATGTGACCAATTTGGACACAATAGCAAAGGGTGCAAGAGTACTACCATCAATCCAGCTGCACAAGCAAGAAAGGTAATTTCACTATTGTTATTTTCTTTGATTTCTTAAGTATGATTCATCATTGAATTTTTAAATTTCATTATTGCAGAGAAAACCAAAGAAAAAGGTATGTCACTGAAAATGCCTCTAGTTCTACACCTGCACCAGATATGCATGCTTCTGCTTCTGTTTCTGCACCTGCAGCAGATATGCATGCTTCTGCTTCTGTTTCTGCTACTGCTTCAGCACATCAACCAGAATCTGTTTCTGCATCACAGTCTGCTTCTGTACCAGAATCTGCTTCTGCACCAGCTACTTCAATGTTGTTTAATTCACCAGTGAATTCTTCTGCACCTGCACCACCAGTGAATTCTTCTGCACCTGCACCTAAAGCTAAAGTGGCAAGGAGGCTTAAACTACCTGTTAAGAGGCAAAGGTTCAGCACAAGGATTAAAAGGAGTATTATACCACCATCAGGTCCTGGTTTTGACCCAAAAAAGCCTATAGTGGTGGAGGGTGATGGGGACCTAACACAAGAGAATTTGGAATGATGTCTATGTTAGGATTTATGTATTTTGAACATTATGCAGCTTGTCTTTTGGGTTAGGAACTATGTAATTTGGTTTAGCAACTATGTATTTTGGTTTAGGAACAAACTATTTAGGTTTAGGAGCTATGTATTTTGCTTTAGGAGCCATGTATTTTGGTTAATGAATTATGGTCTTAAAGAACCTATGCTTCTATGTAGCAAGTTATGCAGCAAGTTAATGAATTTGGCTCAATTATGCAGCAACTTTCTGTTTTGCAGCAAATGTTGTCTTATTTATGTGTTCAATTATGCAACAAATTCTCTCTTATTTATGTCTTAATTTTGCAGCAACTTAGACCATTTTTTTATCTGTTATGAACCAAATTATAGGTCTGTTATGCATCAGTTATGCAGCAAAATATGCATCAGTTATGCAGCAAAATATGCATCACTTATGCAGTAAAATTTTGCATCAAATTAAACATAATTTCCATTACTCAAACATAACACACAACTTGTCACATTCCATAACCCTAAACATAATAACCTAGAACTAGAATTACAAAGATCAACATCATTGGGTTGGTGACTAACATCCCTCCTAAACCAACCCAAATTTCATATAAGCTACATACAGAACTACAAAAATCAAAATTCCTTGAATCCACTTCTTCCTCTCATCTAACAACTTCTGCTTCAGTTTGCGAATTTTGTTAGACTCCCAATCCTTAAATATTTCACCACATTTGCAATCACATGATGTATTTGATGCCTCTAGTTGCTTTGGAATTTCTTGAATTGTTTGGAATGGTTGAACAGTAACCATACAACTTACAGCTTGCTCCTCTCACCTGCACACAATAAATCCAATTCCAAAAATGACATAAATTAATTCAGTTAAACAACATAACAACCAACATATGAACCCTAATTCCCAAATTTTACTTACCCCCCAATTAACACACTTCCAGTACCTCCTTTGAGGGTTTTCAACAGAATTAGAGATAAATAATCGCATAACATCTCCACAACCACAAATAGGCAGTCGCCCTTGCCTTGAACCACCATTGGAAGATGCGTTGCTGCTTGTTGCCATTGGAGAATATCGTTTCTGGGTAAAGGGAGAAGATTCGAAAAGAAGAGAGAAGATGGAAGAAGAGAGAAGATGGAAGAAGAAGAAGAAGAAGAAGAAGAAGAAGAAGAAGAGAGAAGATGGAAGAAGAAGAAGAAGAAGCAGAGAGAAGATGGAAGAAGAGAGAAGATCGTTTCTGACTAAGCCCTTTTATTCCATGTTGGCATCCCTGTTGGCTGCCACATCATCAAAAGATAACAGTGTTAACCCTTAACTAACAGCAGGGACTAAAAGTAGTAACGTTTAGTAATTGCAGGGACTATTTTAAAAGTTTTGGAATTGCAGGGACTAAACTGGATTATTTTGACATTTGCAGGGACTAAAAGTACCTTTAAGCCTTATTATTATTATTATTATTATTATTATTATTATTATTATTATTATTATTATTATTTATTTTAGGTTCATCTATGTTCCTGCACCACATACTGCTGATGTTATTTGTGAAGTTTTACTAAACCGTTTGATGGATTGGAATATTGATAGAAAGTTGTCAACATTAACTCTTGATAATGCTAGCACTAATGAAGCAGCAATTGGTCTCTTGTTAGATAAGATGCCATCTTCTTCATTTGTTTTGGGTGGAGACTTATTTCACATGCGTTGTTGTGCTCATATATTGAATTTGATAGTAAAAGATGGTATGTCATCAATTTCTAAATCTATTGAAAACATTTGAGATAGCGTTTCTTTTTGGGTTGCAACACCAAAGAGGGAGGAAAAATTTAGAGATACTTGTCATCAATTGAACTTAGTTTATGGGAAGAAGCTTGCACTTGATTGTAAAACTAGATGGAACTCCACCTACTTAATGCTTGCTTCTGCATTACCTTACAAGAAAGTTTTTAAACGTTTAAGTCAGTGTGAGTCTCTATATAAATGTTTGCCAAGTGATGATGATTGGAAAAAGGCAACTGATCGATATTTGTGATAAGTTGGTATTGTTTTTTAAAGTCACTGAGTTGCTCTCGGGTACCCAATATCCAACATCAAATATTTACTTTCCAAAAGTGTGTGAAATAAGATTGGCTTTAAGAGCTTGGTTAACATGTGGCAATGATATCATCCAAAGTATGATTTCAAGTATGATATTGAAGTTTGACAAGTATTGGAGTATGATAAATGGAGTGATGGCAATAGGGGCTATTTTGGATCCTAGGTATAAAATGACATTGTTGAATTATTTTTTCCCTCTGATGTATGGATGTGATGCTCCCAAGGAGTTGGAACGTGTGATGAAACTATGTCAAAATTTGGTTGATGAATATCAAAAAATGGATGGTTCTGTTCGTCCTACTATTAGTGGTACTAGTAGTGGTTCTAGTGCATCAAATGTTGCATGTTTACCAGTACCACAAGATTCTTGGGAGTCTAGTTATATCAAATTTGTGAAAGAAAATGTCACAACTATTAATGTGAAGTCAGAATTAACTAGCTACTTTGAAGAGCCTGTTTTGCTGAATGAAACAAACTCAGAAGTACCCAACCTTGCAAAAAATTGCAAGAGATTTTTCAGCTATCCCTATCTCTACAGTTGCTTCAGAGTCTGCTTTTAGTACGGGTGGTCGTGTTGTAAGTTCACAACGTAGTAAGTTGCATGAAGACACTTTGGAGGCTTTGATGTGTACCCAAGATTGGATGCGTAAAGAAATGCAAGGTAATATATTTTATTTTGAATTTCCTCTATTTATTTTTGCAAAATGATTTCTTTAAAGTGAATTTGGTTCTTATTTATTAGGTACTTCAAAAATTATGTATCAATTTCAATCTGTTGGTGAGGATGAGGATTGTGAAAAACAGGTAAATGATATACTTTTGGGTCAATAGATAATCTTTTAAAATACTTTTGTGAGGAGATGCTGATTTAGTCATTATTTTGCAGGTAGAGACATAAGCACTTGGAGATGTTGATCAAGTCAATATTGTAATTTTGGAAATTTATTATGGTTTAGCGACTATGTATGTGCTAATAGGTGGAGTCAAAATAGAAGCTGTTGTGATATTTCGTGCTATTGGCAGTGTCTGACTGGCTGGGGTTTTTATGTTTGTTGCTTGGAGTTGGTATTTATTTATCATCAGATTGATCCTTATGAATTTGTGACGAATCAAAACGCTAATCTGCTTTTGGTACTCATTCAGAGATTCTGTAAATATTACTGAGAAATCGGATTGCACGTTTTTTTGGTGTTTGGATTACACGTTTATTGGTTACTAGTTAGACAAGTTTGTATGTTACTTTGTTTTTATACTTGAGTATTGCAAAACTCCACCTATTGGGTCACTGCCTATTTTTGTAGTTTTTTTGGGGTCCCCGTGGGGATCCGCAGGATTCGCGGGGAACGGGGACGGAGGAACATTTGGGTGGCGGGGACGGGGAGCGGGGGGGGGGGGGGGGGGTACGCCCCGCCCGTTTCCATTCCTAACCGTAAGGTGGTCATCTCCGTCGCCATCCCTCCTTCCTCGCCGGCCATGAAAACGAACCAGAAATCACCCCTAAAGCTCCGGCCACCGTACGGTGGCCATCACCATCGCACCCCCTCGCTGGTCTTCGTCGGCGCCATCCCTCTCTCTCTTTCGCGTTCTCTCTTTCTTTCTCTCTCTCTCTCTCTCTCTCTCTCTCTCTCTCTCACCGTAGTGCTCTCTCTCTCTCTCTCATCTTCTCTCATTTTCGAAATTTTCATTTTCTCACTCCTGGAGGTATGAGAACGACGCTGAAGAGATAGAAGAGGAAATTAAATTAGGGTTTCTAAAAATTGCCTTATATAGTGTGCAGATTTTAGTTTATTGTTTTTTTTTAACTTTTTTATCAGATTACTATTTGCACCACCGTTTTAATAACGCGCACCCCCTTTCCAAGCCTTTTTGCATCGCAGGCCAGGTCACAAAAAACAAACTGACCAGCTGCTTTTCGCACCGCCAGTTTTAATGATACACCCTTCACTGCTAATTGTACCCCCTGTCTCCTTTACTACAACCCACCTCGTTATTTCATTTTTTTAGGGGACTAAGTCGGCAGTTTAGCCGGGTTAGTCATCGTTTTAGTATGAATAAGCAGTACGGCTCAAGATTTCTAAAATACCTATTAAAAATAAATAATGTCAAAAAATGCAAATGTACAAATCATTTTCCTCTAAAAATAAAATACTTATTTTCAAAATAGGGGATTAAGTCGGCCGTACGGCCGGGTAAGTCATCGTTTTAGGATGAATGAACTGTACGACTCAAAAGTCCTAAAATACCTATTCAAATCAAATAACTCCATACACAAATCATTTTCTTCAAAAAAAATCAAAATCTAATTTTCAAAAACAGGGGATTAAGTCGGCCATACGGCCGGGTTAGTCATCGTTTTAAGACGAATGAACCGTACGGATCAAAAGTCCTAAAATCCCTAATTAAAAAACACCAACCAACAAACTTTTTCTACCCAAGAACTATGTAGCTTTGATTTCTCCATCGCACCTGGAGATACGTAGGAGCGGGGGCCCACTCTTGTCAAGCACAAAAAATAAATAATTTTATTAAGTATTTTTCTTTTTAATAAAAGGGTAAAATAACATTTTTAGAATTAACACAACTAATTAGATGGTAAACTTCTTTAGGAAGGATGTCGTGGGGTGCTAATACCTTCCCCACGCATAATCGACTCCCGAATCCAAATCTGGTCTCAAGAACCCTTACATTCAAATAAACACTCATTTCCCTTTTCCAAAAAAAAAATATAACCTTTTATTCATTCCAAAAAATCATCATCCATTTTTCCTTTCGTACACTTTGAGTATCATTCATATCCCCGGATAAAAAAACATTATTTTTTCTGTAGCCATATAAGCATCCCATTCATCATGCACCACCATTCGTTCATAATCGTTCACAAAAATCATCATCAAATAGTATAGGCATCACGTCATTTACAACATCATTATTATCAAAAAAAAGTTGGCATTCATACGTCGTTTCACTCATAGTCATCTTAGTTCAAAGACACCATTTCTCCATGCATGCACCATTTCCAAATAAGTAAAAAAAATAGTGTCAACAATCTTGCATCATTCATCATCCAAAAATATATTTCAGCTAGCATTTTGCATCAATTACATGTTGCACTACCTGTAAAAAACAAAAAAAAATTCATTTAGGGTAGTTGGTCCTTTAAAGTGATCATTTAGAGTAGTTAAGTCGGCCGTACGGCCGTGTTAGTCATCGTTTTAGGACGAATAAACCGTACGGATCAAAAGTCCTAAAATCCCTAATTAAAAAACACCAACCGACATACTTTTTCTACCCAAGAACTACGTAACTTTGATTTCTCCATCGCATCTAGAGATACGTAGGAGCGGGGGGCCACTCCTGTCAAGCACAAAAAATAAATAATTTTATTAAGTCTTTTTCTTTTTAATAAAAGGGTAAAATAACATTTTTAGAATTAACATAACTAATTTGATGGTAACCTTCTTTAGGAAGGATGTCGTGGGGTGCTAATACCTTCCCCACTCATAACCGACTCCCAAACCCAAATCTGGTCTCAAGGACCCTTATCCAACTCAATGGGATTTTCTAATGTTTTCCCTTATAATTAAACATTGGTTGCGGCTTCATTTTTGAACATTCGAAGAATCCTTTCCCGGATTTTTCGGTCGCTACAATATAGATATATATTGTTTGGTACCGTATCTCCGGCTATGTATCCGATCTTGGATAAGTAGTCCGGTCCGAGATAGTTGGTACGTATGTCCTTGGTCGTCCGAGTTGATGCTCCGGTCCGAGGTGGGGTGGTACCTCCTATGACACTCCGACGCTCAAGTCAGTGAGTGAGTCAATTACAAGTGAAAGTATGTGAGAGATGAGTACCATTAATGTGAGCAATCAATGCTTATTTATAGGTATCTGGAGTGAAGGAGGGCTGTTGGATCTAGGTCTGCAATCTCCACCGTTGGATGAATTGGGTCCTTTGGTATTGGGCCTTTTTGGTGGATTGGCCATCGAGGCCCAATCCATAACAGTAGCCCCCCAAGTCGGATCGCCTTAAGGCGAGCTAGACTTGTCGTTTAGAGATCGCGTCGGGCCCAAACTCTGGTGAGATACTTCACGGTATACCGGGACGATCTGAGGGACTCAAGTCGCGTCGAGTGACTCGAGGCTGTCCGCTTTTGAGAGATTCCGGTCACGGCGGGGTCAAGAGACCGGGGCGAGCCGAGGGAAACGAAGCGATCCGGTCATAGCTGCGCCTTGATTTCTGTGCCAGCTGGCAACGTCATTGATGGGACGCGTCGTTCGAAGATGATTGGGGTAATGATGGTGCTTGGAACGACGCGCCTGTCTAGGGGCTAGTCTTGGAAAACGTAGCCTAGGCCCAGGCCCATCTGTGGCCTTCTTGCTCCCTATAAATAGGAGGGGGGGATCCCCCTTATTTTGGACTGTTTTTCTGCGAATTGCTCTGCTTCTGATCTTAAAGTCGTTCCGGAGCTTATTTCGCCCTTCAGAGTTGTGCTGAGTCTCGGTGAGGCCTTTGCTGTTCGCGACCTGCTTCAAGTGTTCGACGAGCTTCCGGCTAAACAAGTGCTCTGCTTCTGATCTTAAAGTCGTTCCGGAGCTTATTTCGCCCTTCGTTCCTCTTTTTCTTTATTGCTTCCGGCTTTAGATCACGACCGGGTTCTCTCCGGACCCGTATTTATAGATACAGAGTGGGGGTCGTCAGGTCGGGTTCCGACTTGGTTGTGGACCCACTGTTTACGTATCAACCTGACTCGTCAAGCCCCCATTTCTGCAGGATCGATCTGGCGAGGACGAAACAAACCCGTCGGGTTGCTGACACAGACCGCCCTAATCTCGCAAAAACAATGGCTTCCGATATTGGAGAGTCGATGGAAATTCGTGCTAGTCCCCCCGGGTCGGTTGTTCCCGAGGTTCAAGACGACTTGGGCTCCGCTCCTACTCACGCAGAAGACCGGTCTCCCGGGGTTCCCAGCAACGAGCCGGTAGATGAAGATAACACAGGGGTAGTGGTCCTTGATTCGGATGATTCTGACGCCGAGCCCGACCGTGAAGAACAGGGTGGTACTAGCTGGAGCTCGGATGAGAGTGAGGCGGAAGTTGCTGAGAGCCGAAATAATGAAGACGGTCTTGGGCATTGCGGGGTCCCTGCGCATGAAGAAGGTGATTCCGACCAATACCCCCGAGCTGGAGTAGGGCCGGTCGATGTTCCCTTGTCCCAACCTCTTACTGTTCCCCGGGAGTATTCATGGGTGTCGGAGGCGTTGAGGGGGATTCCGTCCCTCTATAGTACCGGGGACGACATGAGTTTCTTTGTCAATCGCCTTTCCCGGAAGGATCATATCTGGAACGTGGAGGGAATGGCTGAAGACCAACACGTGGCCGTCTGGCCGAAAGCTCTGAAATTTGTTATGTACGAGGTGACGATCCTTGATATGCACGTTAGCCCCCCTTTCACCGCCTTTCAGCAAGAGGCTTTGGAGATCCTGAACCTCGCTCCTTCCCAACTACATCCCAACTCATGGGCGTTCCTCCGGGCTTTTGAGTTGATGTGCATTCATCTGGAGAGGCCGATCTCCTGTGACCTCTTCTTCCACCTTTTTGAAGTCAACCGGAGGCATGAGGATGGCACCAAGGATCGGTGGGAGCACGTGAGCTTCCGGGCTAAGAGGGGAGTAAAGATTTTCATGCCCTATTCCGATTCTCTGAAGAACTGGAAAAATAAGTACTTCTTTGTGGAGCCCGTGAACGAGGAGGCAGTGAGGCACGTCGGCCGATATTCTGCAGACGGGAAATCGCTGGAGTTCACAAAGTTTCAACTGGGGTGGTCTCTCTCTCACCGTCAGCTTAGGGCGGCTATCCCAGGTTGATCAGGATTCGCTGGTGATCTTGACGAATTTTGCCGACCTGATTGTCTACCGGGATCCCAAAAAATTTGGGATTGACGTAGCCCGATTAGTTGGGGCCGGGTCGAAATCTCAAGTAGCCGCCGTTCTTGGTAGGTTTGGTAGATAACTCCGCCCATAATTTTTTGACTGCCGTTTCTTTTAACATTGTTTATTTTCCTTATTTTGCAGATAGCATGGGGCCTGACAAGTTCTCCCGCTTGGCGGCTCTTGCGGAAAGGAAGGCCGGGGTTCAGAAGGAAGAGCCCGTTGCTGCCGTTCCGATCAATACAATCCCGGAGGCCGGCTCGGCTGGTGTAGAGGATCGGGCTGCGGATCTCTTGCATCGGAAAAGGGAGCGCCCCCTGCCGCAAGCAGACCCTGCTTCTACTTCACATGCTCCGGCTGCCCGGGCTTCAAAAAAGGGTCGTCATGGGAAGCACCGAACTTCTAGGTCTTCCGGTATTTCGATTGACGCCGACTTCCTGCAGAAGCACTTGGAGGATTCCCGGGTCGACCCGGTTGAGGCGGCTCTCAGGTTATTTCGGCATCTGGCCGACGTGACCAAGCTTCAGAAGGTCGAGGCTGAGAGTCAGGCAAAAGGTGACCCCAAGTTCCGAGGTGCACTCTTTGATTTTTCTTTTTGGTTATTTCTGTTCTTGACTTCCTTGTTTCTGCTATTACAGGAGCTCTGGTGGAGAGGGACAACGAAAGAAAAGCCCGGGAGGAGTTGCAGAAGAAATATGAGGTGCTGGAGAGGGACCAGACCGAGCTCAAAGCGGTTGCGGAAAAACTTGAAAAGGAGTGGGACTCTGCCCTTAATTTGTGCATGGAACATGAGGTCTGAATCTCAGATCTTGAGAGTCAAGAGAGGCGGTCTGAAGAGGTGGTTTCTTCCCTGAGGGCCCGGATTCATGAACTCGAGGCCGATCTTGTGAAAGCGAGGCAGGCCCAGGTCGGGTCTAGCGTCGATTTCTCACCTCGGATTGCTGAACTGGAAAAAGAGCTTCAGGAGGCGCTTGCCAAAGCCGAGGCCGTGGAGAACGAGATGGTGGAGGTGGCCCAGATGGCTGTGGAAGTGGCTAGGGAGAGTTTTGACAAAGCGCTTGCTCAAGTCACTGTTATGCATCCCTCTCTGCCTTTGGACCGGAGGGTTATTCGTTTGGAGCATACCGTAGAAAGCGGGCGTGTTGTCAAGCCCCTCCCTAACTCTGATGCGTTCGACGTCATTTACCCTCCCCCTTCCATGCCGTGACTGTTGTTGGTGGGGAAGCCCTGAATTAGCTGCTTTTTGGGGTTCCGGGTGGAATCGGTGGGGGAGACAGGCCCCGGGTTCCGGGCGGAACCAGAATTTGTAATATGCCACCACTCTTTTTGAACTAGAGGACCCGGTCGTATCCGGTGTAACTTGTAATATAAATGTATTTTAATGTGCCTCCGGTTTCATTTATCTCGGTTTAGTCTTTGTACTGTTATTTTACATTCGTGCACTTGCGTTTGATTCGCTCAAGTGGTAAGCGTCGCCTTAGGGGCAGTTTACCGGGACTCGGCCCAGATCGAACTCGTCCTTTAGGGTTGTGGCAACCTCGGCCAACTAGTCGTTTTGCGTAACGACGATCGCCTTCGGGGCAGTTTACCGGGACTCGGCCCAGATCGAACTCGCCCCTAAGGGTAGCGACAACCTCGGTCAGCTAAAAGAAGATAAAATAGGTGATAAAATCGGTAGACACCGCCAACATAATTGATAACATCGGTATGCACCGTTCTTTAGCTAAAATGAGTTACAACGTCGGTATACACCGTTCTTCAGATAAAATGAGTTACAAAGTCGGTAGACACCGTTCTTCAGATAAAATGAGTTACAAAGTCGGTAGACACCGTTCTTCCGATAAAATGAGTTACAAAGTCGGTAGACACCGTTCTCTTGGTAAGATGTACGTCAGCTGTAGTACTTTTTTAGCTTAGTGGCGTTCCAAGTTCTTGGGATCGCCTTCCCGGCCAAGGTCTCCAACTCGTAGGCTCCTCTGCCGGTTTTAGATAAAACTCGGTAAGGTCCTTGCCAGTTGGGGGCGAGCTTGCCCTGCGCGGCGTTCTTCAAACCGACATCGGCTCTTCGTAAAACTAAATCACCGACCTCAAGGTCCCTAGGGATCACTTTCGAGTTATATCGTACTGCTACCCTCTGTTTTATTATTGTTTCTCTAAGGGAAGCCTGGCTTCGGACCTCGTCGACGAGGTCGAGGTTTTCTTTCAACGCCTGGCTATTGTCCTCTGGAGGTTTCAGGTGGAGTGTCCTCCAGCTCAGTTCCCCGATCTCTACCGGGATTACCGCCTCCGTCCCGTACGAAAGCCGGAAGGGGGTCTCCCCCGTTGAGCTCTGCGGGGTGGTTCTGTAGGCCCACAGCACGTAGGGTAGCTCCTCAACCCAGTTCCCTTTTGCTTCATCGAGCCGCTTCCTCAGTCCATTGAGGAGGACTTTGTTGGCGGCCTCGGCCTGTCCGTTCGTCTGAGGGTGCTCTACCGAGGTAAACCGGTGTTTGATCTTGAGGTCAGACATGAGTTTTCTGAAGCCTTTGTCGGCGAACTGCGTTCCGTTGTCAGTGACTACAACCTCGGGGATGCCGAATCTAGTCATTATATTCTTCTTGAAGAATTTGATGCAATTCTTAGCGCTGATGATGGCCAAAGGCTCAGCTTCAATCCATTTGGTGGAGTAATCCACCGCCACTATGAGGTATTTGATCTGGCCAGGGGCAGTTGGGAATGGTCCCAAAAGATCTATTCCCCACCAAGCAAATGGCCACGGCGAGCTTAAGCTGGTGAGCTCCGTAGGGGGCGCTATGTGGACCTTGGCGTGGATCTGACACTTACTGCACCTCTTTACAAAATTTCTTGCATCGGTCTCCATGGTTGGCCAGAAATATCCCGCCCTTAATGCCTTTCGAGCCAGGGATCGACCTCCAAGGTGTTGCCCGCAGATTCCCTCGTGGATCTCGGCCAAGACGTAGTCCGCCTCTCCTCCTTCAATGCACTTCAACAGCGGTGCAGACAAGCTTCTTCTGTAGAGGCTTCCATTGATTATGGAAGGAGGCCTTCCTCCGGAGGATCTTGGCTTCGCTCGGATCCGGAGGCTCGTTTCCCGTTCTGATACAGTCTATTAATGGCGCGATCCAACACTGGCTTTCTTCCACTACATTAACAGAAAAATTTGCTTCCGGGTTCAGTAATACGCTCGGCTTGCTCAGTGTTTCCTGGATTATCGACCGGTGATTCCCCGGAATTTTGGTGCTGGCAAGCTTGGAAAGTATGTCTGCCCTGATATTTTCCGATCTCGGAACGTGTTTTACTTCCGTGAATGTAAAAAGGGAGAGCAGCTCCTGCACTCGGGTTAGGTACCTTTGCAAGATCGGATCTTTAGCTTCGTACTGTTTCCCGATTTGGGATACCACCAATAACGAGTCGGTATTTAGGGAAAGCCGGGAGACCCTGAGGCCGATCGCAAGCCGGAGTCCAGCTATGCACGCCTCATATTCCTCCTGGTTGTTTGAGGTAGGGAAACCGAACGTGAGTGATACTTCGATTACGACGCCCGTCGGGCTTTCGAGCATTAACCCTGCACCACTTCCTTTCGGATTTGAGGACCCGTCCACGTGGAGTGTCCACAACCCGTCCTCCGGGTCGGCGAGTGCCATCTCCGTAATAAAGTCGGCAAGTATCTGAGCTTTCATGGCCGGTCTCGTCTCGTATTTGATTCCGAACTCGGAGAGTTCCACTGCCCATTTGATCATTCGTCCTGCTAAGTCGGGTCGGTGCAGGATCTGCCGAATTGGATAATTAGTCCGCACCACGATTTGGTGGGCGACGAAGTAAGGTCGGAGGCGGCGTGCCGAGATGAGTAGAGCAAAGGCGATTTTCTCTATTTTCTGATATCTCACTTCTGATCCATGCAAAGCTTTACTTACGAAGTATACCGGGCTTTGACCAGTTTCGGTCTCCCTGATAAGCACGGCTCCGATGGCCTCATCCGAGATGGCCAGATACAAAAACAGGTCTTCCCCTGGACTCGGCCGACTTAGTATGGGCGGTTCGGATAGGACCTTTTTGAGCCGGGAGAGTGCCTCGTCCCGCTCTGGGGTCCATTCGAAAGTTGCTTCTTTCTTAAGCAGTTTGAACAATGGGAGCGATTTGAAGGCGGCGTTGGAAATGAAACGAGATAATGCAGCTACCATACCGTTGAGTTTTTGGAGCTCTTTTTTAGTGGACAGGGTCCGCATTTCTGTTACCGCTCAGCATTTATCCGGGTTGGCTTCGATGCCTCTTTCCGTGAGATAGAAGCCCAAGAATTTTCCAGCCCGGACCCCGAAAGTGCATTTTTCCGGGTTTAGCCTCATATTATTTCTTCGGATTTCAGTAAAAATCTCTTCCAGGTCGGATATGTGGTGGTCTTCCCTTTCGCTTTTTGCAATCATATCGTCGAGGTAGACTTCCACGTTACGCCCGATCTGATTTCGGAATACCTTGTTCATCATCCTTTGATAAGTGGCCCCCGCATTTTTTAAACCGAATGGCATGACCCGGTAGCAGAAATTGCCGCGATCAGTCATAAAGGCCGTCTTCTCTGGGTCGGGGGGAACATCGGAATTTGATTGTATCCGGAATAAGCATCCATGAACGATAGTAAACGAAAACCTGAAGCATTATCGACGAGCCGATCAATGCTAGGAACAGGGAAGGCGTCCTTAGGACAGGCCTTATTAAGGTCGGTATAGTCAACGCACATTCGCCACTTTCCATTGCTTTTCTTAACAAGTACAGGGTTTGAGAGCCAAGTTGTATACTTGACCTCTTTTACAAAATCAGCTTTAATTAAATCTTCTACGACCTTGGCCGTAGCAGCTGCCTTTTCCTGGCTTTGAGCTCTTTTGCGTTAGGCGACCCATTTTTCCCCGGGGTTAACCGCTAGCTGATGACAGGCGACCTCGGGGGGAATCCCGGGCATGTCTTTTGCTGACCACGCAAAGAGATCGGCGTGAGATTTTAGGCAGAGAGTGAGCTTTGCTTTTACTTCGTCGGGGAGATCGGATCCGATCTGGACAGTTTGGGTCGGGTCCTCTCCCAGCTGGATTTTCATGAACTGTCCATTAGGTTGAGGTCGCCTAATTTTCTTTTTTAGCTCCCGTGCTAACTCGTCGTCACTTTCTTCCTCGGAGCTGTCCGGGTCATATCTTGCATCGAGGTCTGTGACGTTGACCTCGGCCGCTGGACCGGTTCTTTTCTTCTTTGGGCTTTTCTGAGTCCTTGCTTCTATGGGGGGAACCCCCTCTTCTGAGGCCTGCCTATCCGCCTTGACGTGAAGATAAAAACATCTTTGGGCGGACTCTAAGTCGGCGTCAAGAGTGATGACTTCGTCACTCAATGAATAGAACTTCATCTTGAGGTGGACCGTTGAAGTTACGGCTCCGAGCCTTCCAAGGGTGGGCCTCCCGATGATACAATTGTAGACCGAGGGGCATGGCAGTACCAAGAATTTGGTCTTGACCGTCCTTTCTAGTGGCTCCTCTCCATAGGTGACCATCATTTCCAGGTAACCGAGAGGTTTGGTCCGGGACCCGTTGAAGCCCGAAAGATCCGACCCCCGGTAAGGGGTGAAGTCTTCCTCTGAGATCTGTAGTTTTCTCACCAAGTCGATGAAGATGATATCAGCGGAGCTCCCCTGGTCGACCAGAATCCTTCTTATCTCATGGTTTGCCATAACCGCCCTGATTATGAGGGGTATGTGCTTATTTGGCTTGCCATCCAATAAGTCTCGGTCGCTGAATGCCAAGGGTTGGCGCTCCGGGCCTGAGCTGATCGCAGAGGTGGAAGCGGCACACATGACTTCCTTCCATTTTCTTTTCATTGTTTTGCCCGATGCCTCGTCGGGGTAGCCCCCAGATATCATCATCATCACAGGTCGGCCCTTTGATTTTCGAAAATCGCGCTCGTCCTCTGAGCTCTCTTCTCGTTTTTGTGGGGCTTTACCCTTCCGTTTCGGATCGGCTTCTTCTTCCTTAACCTCGGCCTCGTGCCTGGGTGCTTTAGCCACGTATTGGCTCAATTTTCCTTTTTTAATCAGGTCCTCGATGTCATCCTTCAAAGCATTGCATCGATTGGTGTCGTGCCCTTTGCTCCGGTGATACCGACAGTACTTGTTGGATCTCTGTCCCGGCCTGTGCGGGAGCGGATCAGGGAACTTGACTTCTTTGAACTCGGCGTTCATACATTCCGTCAGAATCCTGGCCCTTGTTTCATTTAGGTCAGAATATTGCTGGTGTCGGTTTCGAGGTCGGGGCCTACTGTCGTTCCGGGTCTCCCTTTCATAACGGGCCTCTCCTACCTGACGCACTGGAGCCTCTTTTTCATACCGAGGCTTGCTCGTTCCGGGGTCGGCATCTGACTTTCTTGCAACGGCGCCTTCTTCATGGTCAATGTATTTCTGAGATCGCTGGAGGAACTCGGCAAGCGACTCAGTTTGGTTGATACCGACATCAATCTGAAATAGACTTCCTTCCCGAAGGCCGGCTTCCATGAAGAATAGTCGAAATGAATCGTCTAAGTTCCGGACCTGAGCCGCTTCCTTATTGAACCTTTCAATGTAGTCTCGGAGAGACTCGTTCTCTCCTTGCCGGATGGCTTGTAAGACTTTCCGAGACTTAGGCTTCATTTTGGAGTGGGCGAACTGGGCCGAGAACAGCTTTGCAAGCTGGTCCCAAGATGATATCGAGTTCGGCTTGAGGGCTCTAAACAAGTCCAAAGCCAATTTTTCAAGGGTGAGAGGGAAGATTCGGCATTTGATCTCCTCGGGGACATTCCGGTATTGCATCATCGTATCGAAGTAATCTAGGTGTCGGTCGAGATCGCTCGTCCCGTCATGCATCTTTAAACCCTCCGGGGGCTTCTCTAAGTGCTTGGGTACCGGAAAATAGTCGATTTCCGCTGTGAAGGGTCCCTTCCGCGTCGTGGACCTGTCCCTCGGAGGAGGCCTTCTGATAGGGCGTCAGACAGGGGATAGGGGAGACTGAGGGCGCCGACGTTCATGCCTCGGGGGACTTCCCCGGCTTATAGAACGTCGCCTTGGGGACGAAGATGCTAATGATGAGCTTTGGTGAGTTGAGTCCTCGGGGTAATAAGTCTCGTCATAAGTCTCGGTTGGGGGAGTTCCAGATTCTCGCCTCCCTCTTCGGCGTGGTGGCGAGCGATGGTGGTGCCTCCTCCAAGCCGGGGATCGGTGACGTCTTTTACTGGAGGTGTTAGTCATCGTTTTAGGACGAATAAACCGTACGGATCAAAAGTCCTAAAATCCCTAATTAAAAAACACCAACCGACATCCTTTTTCTACCCAAGAACTACGTAACTTTGATTTCTCCATCGCATCTAGAGATACGTAGGAGCGGGGGGCCACTCCGGTCAAGCACAAAAAATAAATAATTTTATTAAGTCTTTTTCTTTTTAATAAAAGGGTAAAATAACATTTTTAGAATTAACATAACTAATTTGATGGTAACCTTCTTTAGGAAGAATGTCGTGGGGTGCTAATACCTTCCCCACTCATAACCGACTCCCAAACCCAAATCTGGTCTCAAGGACCCTTATCCAACTCAATGGGATTTTCTAATGTTTTCCCTTATAATTAAACATTGGTTGCGGCTTCATTTTTGAACATTCGAAGAATCCTTTCCCGGATTTTTCGGTCGCTACAATATATATATATATATATATATATATATATATATATTGTTTGGTACCGTATCTCCGGCTATGTATCCGATCTTGGATAAGTAGTCTGGTCCGAGATAGTTGGTACGTATGTCCTTGGTCGTCCGAGTTGATGCTCCGGTCCGAGGTGGGGTGGTACCTGCAATGACACTCCGACGCTCAAGTCAGTGAGTGAGTCAATTACAAGTGAAAGTATGTGAGAGATGAGTACCTTTAATGTGAGCAATCAATGCTTATTTATAGGTATCTGGAGTGAAGGAGGGCTGTTGGATCTAGGTCTGCAATCTCCACCGTTGGATGAATTGGGTCCTTTGGTATTGGGCCTTTTTGGTGGATTGGCCATCGAGGCCCAATCCATAACAGTAGCCCCCCAAGTCGGATCGCCTTAAGGCGAGCTAGACTTGTCGTTTAGAGATCGCGTCGGGCCCAAACTCGGGTGAGATACTTCACGGTATACCGGGACGATCTGAGGGACTCAAGTCGCGTCGAGTGACTCGAGGCTGTCCGCTTTTGAGAGATTCCGGTCACGGCGGGGTCAAGAGACCGGGGCGAGCCGAGGGAAACGAAGCGATCCGGTCATAGCTGTGCCTTGATTTCTGTGCCAGCTGGCAACGTCATTGATGGGACGCGTCGTTCGAAGATGATTGGGGTAATGATGGCGCTTGATTGTAGTGGGGTTTTAAGTGAATAATAGATAATAAGGGTATTTTAGGAAATTAGAGTTGATTGAGGGCATATAGGTCATTTCACCCCCACACCCTCACTTATTTTATAAAAGAAAATAAAAGAAAAGAATGTGAGAAAAGAGTGAAGAGAGGTCGAGTGAGAGAAGAGGAAAAGAAAGAAAGAAAAGAAGAGAAGAAGAAGAAGAGGGAGCAACACCCACACCCTAGGTTTCAAGTCATCACCCTCACCTTCCCTTCCATTTTCGTTTCCCATGAGCTAGGTAAGTTCCTCTCCATTTTTACTTTCCTTTTGGGTTTCAAATTTACGAGTTTAGAGAGTGAGGTGAGATGAAATCTTTGGTTGTGTGTTGATTTTGATGGTTCCTAGATGATTAGAATCCAACCCAAGGTAGATTGAGCACAGATTGAAGCTCGATTTGGCGTTGGAAGCGAGTTGGTGATTTTTAGGGTTTTCAATTTGGGATTTTGGGGAAAATGAAGATTTGTTGGTGCTTTAGGTCAAATTGATGTTTCAAGTTATGATTTTTCGCGTGTTCGTGTGTTGGAGTTGACGAGCTAGGCGAGTTCTTACTCCGTTTAGGTTTTATTCGATGAAATTGGTGTGTTGAGTTGTTGTCTCGGTTTGGTGTGCGTTATCGTGAAATGGTTTCGAGTAAAAATCGTTAAAAACCGTTATTCGATTTGTGTTATGTTTGTGGTTGTGAATTGTGTGCATTGAAGTTATGACTTTGAATTGATGATTGATGATTTGAAATTGGATGTTGAAGTGGTTATCGTGATTGTTATGAACTGTGTTTGGGTTAGGAATTGAGTATGATAGGTATCAGAATTGAACGGAATGGCCAATTTCGCAAAAATGAGACAATTTTTCAATGCAGTCAAAGCTGCACGGACCGGGCCCAAAGCTGCACAGACCGGGCCCCTACCTCTGTCCCATTTTTTAAAACATGTCCAAGGCTATTCCTTTTGGTTCCAAACCTCTTCCAATCTCTTTCCCAACCTTCCCTAATGATATATATATATATATATATATATATATATATATATATATATATATATATATATATATATATGAATGATAATACTTACACTTATGCTTATGATTGAGATGTAAATTGATTGACGGTTGAATTATAATTATCGTTATAAACTGTATGATTTGTACCGAGAGAGAACATATAATATTTAATGAATGAAAAGGACTTGATGTCCATAATGTAATTAAAGAACTTGGTGTTCATAATGAAAAGGACTTGGTGCCCATAAAAAGGTTTTGGTAACCAAATCTATGATGAAAAATAGTATGTTATAACGTTAAGGTTTAGCAAAAAACCGTAATATACCCCAATATTGTGCTACATATGAAGATTAAAAAGGATTTTGGAAATCAATTTGACATGTTGCTTAGTTCCCTAGTTGTATATGTATTTTGATATTATAACTTATAAGTTGTCAAAGTTATGTATCGTTGTCTTTATTTCTATTTGAGATGTTGAACAATAGGTATGAAATGACTTTAGAATTGGGTCTAATGTTCTTATGTAATTCCCTTTGAGGACTTATGATATGTTTTAAGTGGATTCTAAGGATGAATTTTTCATCCAATCTGTTTATGTTCAATATCTTAAATTAGAAATATTACTCTGATGTATGCTTTTATGTGTGTTCCGATATTTCATTATATATGAAATACATGGGTGTTACAATTAACCTAAAAAAACGCTTGCAATGAGTTGAAACTAAAACATGTTTTAGGAAAATGCCAATGGATGCTCTAAGGGTATATTGTTTAAAAATGGGAAACTTTTATGGAAACTTACATTTTTTTTTGTCTTTAGTACAAACGGTTAGGGTGGGGAAGGGGAAAATGGAGTGTGGTAGGTATGACTCTACTCCAAGTATCCACATAGTACTTACGTATTTTTTTACCATCAGATTATTCTCTCAAGACGAAAGTTTTGTATTTAATATATATGAAAGAGATACCTAGATTTTTACGGAATAATAATTATCTTATTAATGCCCTTAAAGCACTCTTTAGCAAAACTCAATGTTTTAAACCAAAAATATCGACAGAGTCATGAGTTAAGTAAACGATGTTACCATATGTTCCTTGATTACGGAAATGATGTGGACATGGGTTGACAATGATTTGGCGTGTGTGGTGATTGAGGCTCTCTGGGAGCTTCGCAATAATCTTGTCTTCCAAGGAAGATTGGTGGAGAATTTCCAGATGCTAGAGAGGATTAAGTCATATCTTGGCATTGGCTCTTAGCTAGGGTGAAGATTGGGGTTTGCCTCTGTTACGAGTAGTACATTGACATGATGGGTGTATCTGTAGGGGTCCGTTTGGATAAACAACTTAATTAAGCGCTTTTGACATAAGTGTTTATTTTATAAGTGCTTATGCATAAGCTGTTTGTATATTAAATGATAAAATTTTGTTAAAACTATTTTTCTATTAGCCATAAGCTATTTTCATAAGATATCACTGGGAGCTTATGGAAATTAGCTGAAAATAACTTATGAACATGTCATAAGCTGTTTCCATAAGCTCTCCCAAACAGTCTTGTAAGTACATATGCCAGTAGATAAACTCAAATAAGTCGATCCAAACGGGTCCTAGGTTTGGAGTTTGGACTACGTGGGTTGGTGTACCTCTTGTACTACCTTCGATAATAGAATCATAAAGTTAGGTAATGACAAATACAAAATTAAGTTAGGTAAGCAAGAACACCAACTAAAGGTGCAACAGAAACAGTTGTTGGCTCAGCAAACTGGTAGTCCTTCCTAAGATCAATATAATCATCATTTTCATTTGGGTTCAAAATTGCTCCTTCCAATGTATTAGGATTTGGTTCATTTTTATTGGCCCATATCTGATTCCCCTCTTGACATGTTACTGGTGCACTGTCCACTTTGATTGATACAATTGATGCTCCTCTATGATGAATTTTTTGTGGATAATTTGACCCATATCCTACCATGTAACTCATATTTTTTGGGTTAGAACCCAATATGTAGTCAACCTGAATATTATTATTAAAACAAAAAAGATTTAATAAAATTAAAGATGCATATTATTTGGCACAATAAAAATTGTGTGAAGGATTATTATTACCTGAGAGCGGACAAAAGATGTGAGCTCAGAAGGATTAACATCGTCATGACTACATTTGAGGGATGCATTTTTTGAAGATAAATATTGAGAATAAACAGATATGGCAAATGTAGCAGTAGAAACATATTGATTATTACCCCATGGCAAAAACCATAACAAACCCCCTGGTGTTTTTTTCACGTTTTGGTCTGATTCTTGCACACATGAACATATGAATTGCTCTGCTTGTTCTTTATATTGTCCCCAAATACCTGAAGATGCAGTTGTCCCATCTAAAACAAGCTACAATGTCCATTTACAATAATGGATTAGTTTCCCAAAATCACAAGTTATAAAGTATGATTTCTACCTACACCTCCCACAATTGTTATCCACACCTTTATCAGCTATATATATAGAAATATTTATCCCAAAAAAAGTGTTGCAATACATATTGGAGTTTGCTACTTACACCACCCACTATTACTATTCACACCTCCATGTGTATCGTAAACCCCGAAATGTATTTAAAAACACATAGATGATGAGAATTGAATGTTACCTTTGCAGCAAGAATTTGTGCACCCACATACTTATCATCCCAACTAAACGTTGTTCTTGCTCCACCAGTGTTGTCTACTCCTCCAAGGTAATTAAGGTATTTTCCAAATTTGGTGGCACGATGAAGCCATGCTGCTGCCCATAGTAATTCGTCCTACTTATACAAATAATTATCCAAATTAATGTCATTCAATATAACCTCATCTTACATGTGTCTTTTTTTTGCCTATAGATGAAATGGTGAATAAACTCACGCACGTAAAGTGGAGATTATGGATTCGAACCCCGATAACCACAAAAACAACAACAACGACTTCGCCATCTGATCTTACTGATTATCATACATGTGTCTGAACTTATGCTTTTTATACAAAAGGTACTATTTATTACTTAAGGGAAATGCTATTTCTAATGAATTTTGTATTCATAATATTTCTTAACGTACTTTATTAAGTAAAAAATGGGAAACGATGTATTTCAAAAAAAATGGATGAATATGATGACATGTTGATCGACCAATAAAATCCATTCACAATATTGTCGAAAATAAAAAATAAAATCCATTCGCAGCTGGTTTTGGGATGGTCATTTTCCTCACTGTACAAATCGCATTGCTCATTACTTATATCATGTGTTCCAATTTTCTTAGCACAGTGTGTTTTGATTAAACATATTTTTTTGAAATGTTAAAAAAGCTGTTTGTGTATAAATATCTACATCAAAATTGAGAGTATTAATTTAAAAGTCACACACACACACACACATATATATATATATATATATTATGAGAGGAGAGTTTATTGTGAGAGATGAGAAGAGTAAATCTGAACACTATAACACTACATGGGTGGTTGTGATTAAAATGTGGGTAGTTATCATGTTGACTTTTTGTTAGAATTATAAAACTGAACTTGTTTATTGAATGAGGGATCAATCCCTATATATACAACAATGTACATAACTGGGTCAGTTAAGGGAAGCTGGGCCAGTTACTAAGACTAACCAACTAGCAACTATACAAACTCATCTAAGTGAGCTATACAATAAAATATTTGCCTATTCTAACACTTTTTGCTTTAATCTCAACCATTCATGATTTGATCTATGGCCATGATTGATTCCTCTCACCCTCTCATTATAAAAGTCTTCTCATAATATACACACACACAAATGCAACATATATAATACACCGATGGACCGAAAGGTAAAATATTATCATCAATATTCTCACAGAAATTGTTTCTATTTTTCCACTTTCTTTGTTTAGTAGAGGGAATGGAAATTTCAAAGGATTAGAAAATTACCTTATAGTCACTACTGTTATATGCTTGTGCTGCTGGTGGGATACTATTATGGTACAAGCCTTGATGACTGTCTGCAAAGTCAAACAACTGCAAGGAAAAAAAATGAGAAATTTTCACTAAAAGAAAAAAAAAACTAGTTTTATTTCTTCTTTGCATATTTGATTATAAAAAAACATTATGAACTCCGTTAACATTTTGTTCTGTATTTTTCAAGTTTTGTAATTTTGTAAATAAAACAATGAAAATATTAGTTTTACTTATAAAAATTACTATAGACTCCACTTACACTTTTTTCCAAAGTTTTTAAATTAAAAATGAAATTTAAATAACGGAAAATTTTTAAAGTATGATTTGCATGGAGCAAAATAAAGCAATCATACTTGTATTGCATGAGTTAGCAATTGGGATGAATATCTTGGGTCCACCGAACGAAAAACAATTGAAGAAGCAGCAAAAGCAGCGGCAGTTTCAGCAGCAAGATCTGAGCCTGGATGTTCATCATCAATTCTATAGGAATTGCGGGGTGTAGTCATATCCTCTGGCCTTTCCCAACATGCATGGTCTGAATCGGGATCACCAACTTCTCCATACAAAATGTTTGGCTGTGTGTGCGCTTTCATCAAATAGTCTGTTCCCCATTTGATTGCAATTAATGCATTTGTAAACTCATCATTTTGAGCAAGTTTGTCGCGGAACTCTATTGTACTCCATGAAAGCATAGTTATAGTAAACGCCATTGGAAACCCTAGCTTCAAGTTGTCTCCAGCATCATAGTATCCTCCCACAAGGTCAATCTGCATGCACACATTAACATTGATGTCAAAACATAGTGATACAGTGATTTAATACCAAAACAAAACTCAGAACTTTTATTAATATTTAAAAAAAACTATTCATTTTCTAAATATATTTGAAAAATATAAAATAAGAATTCTAGTGAACAATGCATAAACCGATGCATGCAATACTTTAAAATAAGAAGTTCGATCAATCTGCATTTAAAAAAAAATCAATGAATTCGATATTACTTATGTTTTCCTCTCTAGCTACCTTAGTAGTTTAGTTTCGCTTTTAATACTAATAATCATGAGACACATTTTTTTGATCAAAAGAATGAGGAGACATATATAGTACTCACATTCATGATATTCAGTTTGTGAGTTTTGTCAAAAGAAAAAAGAGATTGAGTTTGTAATTATTTTCTGATTTTAAAATTTGTTTCAAAACATAAAAGTGGATATAAAATAAAAAAATTAGTAAACAATTTAATAAAATATGCACAATTATACTATAAAAGTAGATGATCTGTAATAAGTATATATCAGTATTAACAACAATATTTAAACAGAAGAACCAAAAAATTTGATAGAATAATTATTTCCTAAAAAAAATTGATAGAATAAGTTAAGTTCTGTCAAAAAAATAATAATAAATTAAAAAGTCAATAAAAATCATTTTTCTCTTAGAAAATATATGATAATATAAACTCATATCCCTATAGGTTGGAACTTAGAGAAACAATTTTCATCTTTTTATTTCATCTGTAAAATGGAAGAAAAATGCAAGGTAAATTACAAGATATCCACGAAAAAGATGAATATAATATCGTTAATAAATTAAGTAAAAGACAAAATTAATTTTTTTAACAATAAATTATTTTAAAAGTAAAAAAAAAAATCTGATGTATATATGATGAACTAAGTGTCAAAGGTTTACAACATAATATTATTATTATTATCAAAATTCAATAGTGTAAACATAGTAACTTACTCCAGCATCTTGACCATCTTGAAGTCCAGAATCCCCTCGCCACGTCACTCTCTGGCTATTAGGTAACTTCCCTGAACGTTGACCCTCAAAAAATAACAAGGATTTTGTAAGTGCTGTTGCATAATCAACAGAAGCAACATTATGGATCTGAGAAAAACAGCAAAGGAGGATAAATATGAAGAAGACACTTTTTGATTTCATGATTATTGTTGAGAGACAATGATCAAACCGAAAAGTGTAAAGAGGAAGCCAGGTTAGGCATATTTATAATATGAGTAATGAGTAATAAGAAGTAAAAAAAGGTATATAATTAATAATATTAATTGCATAATCTGCATAATGATACTAATTGCTAAAATGGCAAATGTAATCGAGGAAAAAATGGAGAAATTTATGAATACATATAAAAAAATGGAGAAACTAATGATACATATATAATTAAATGATTTTTTTTTAATTTATGAATTACATAATTAATTAATAATTAATGAATACATAAATGTTAAATGGTTGACAAGATCAATTCAGACTTAATTTTTTATAACATATAAATGGAAGCAATTAGTACGTATATTTTTAAGATAATAACAGCTTTATTTGATCAATTCTATTTTTGTATAAATTTTATTTGATCAATTCTTACTCAATTAGAGTTTTAAATTTGATAAAAAAAATTAGAGTTTTAAAAGAATATCAGACTAAAGAGTGTTTTTTTTTTACAGAGATTAAAGAGTGTTTTTAAAGATGATTAGATAGTCAAAAAAAGTAAAGATGATCAAATATAATATTTTTTTTCCTTTTATAGATTGTAATTTTCCTTTTTTTTGATGAAATGTTTGTAATTTTTTTTTTGGTATTGAAATGTTTCCAAAAACATGTATTAATAAGGAAAAAAATTCATATATACATATAAGGAAAAAATATTCTAAGATCAGAATACAATAATGGCACGTTATTGAATGAATTATTCTCATGCATTTAGATGAATTTCTTGATAGGCTGTCAGAAAAAATAAATTTCATGATATACTTCCTTTTTTGTCTTAACTGCAAATGCCGCCGCTTGCTATTCGAACTCCTAACACAAAGTTGTCTTTTTGTTTAGGGTAAAATATATTTGTTTATATAAATTATATTAATTGGAGAATATATGGTGTACAAGAGGTACTCTTTTTAATTTGCTATATCCTCGAGCCGGATAGTACCATATACTGAGATCTATTTAATGGGTACTTGACCTCTCTCCCAACATATATTTTTCCATAATTCATTTTAAAATAAATTAATAACAGTTCACTAAAAATTCGGATGGAAATAATGATATTAACATTAAATAGAAATAATTATGTGTGATATAAATTGCCTTCTATAACAGCTAATGTTTGCGCGTTTGTTTGAGTCTTAGGGAAATGAAATTCAAATTTGAAAAGTTACCATTACATTTATAAATGCAGAGTATTAATTCATATTAATTTTGAATTTCAAATCTTCTGCTGCACACAAGCATTTTTGTTTTTCAAATTTTCCCTGCAGACACAAAAAGGAAGGATAATGATATCATATTAAAACTATTGGATTTCAACATTGATTATCTTTCTTAATGTAATATAGAGTAATTTCAAATTTAACATGCGGATTGAAAACAGCAACCCTAATTTTGTCCATCTATAAATACGAAATTAATATATTAATATTTAATATAATATTAATATAATATAAAATTATATTATATTAATATATAATATAATATATTAATTAATATAATATTGATATATATATATATATATATATATATATATATATATATAACCAACGAGGGTTGGTCTAAGTGGTAATTGGACTTGAATCCCACCCCAAGGTCTCGGGTTCGAATCTGGGTGTGGCAAAAACTCTATTGAGAGGGGGAGAACCACACGGGCCGGCAAAGCCGGAAACTGGTGGCCAGCCAGGTTCCCCGGCGTAGATTAGTCACCGACAAAGCGGGTGGAAACTACACACCAATGACATGATAATTAATATATATATATATATTAATATAATATTTATTTTTTTTGACCAAATTAATATATATATATATATATATATATATATATATATATATAAAGGCTAAAGTGCTCTCGGGGTCCCTTATCTTTATTTAAAGTAACGAATTAGTCCTTTATATTTTTTTTGTCCCAAATAAGACCTTTATCTTTCAAATTTTTGACACATAAATCCGTTTCCGTTAACAGTGCTGATTTATGTGTCAAAAAAAAAGGATTTATGTGTTAAAAATTTGAAACATAAAGGACTGATTTGGGACAGAAAAGGATATATGTGTCAAAAATTTAAAACATAAAGGACTGATTTGGGACAAAAAAAAAGATAAAGGACCAAATCGTTACTTTAAATAAAGATAAGAGACTCCAGAAGCACTTTAGCCTATATATAAACATATACATATATATATATATATATATATATATATATATATATATATATATATATACTCAATATTTCAGAGTAAACCAAATTCTCATGTCAATTACAAAATGCATATTCATCTTTTTTTTAGATTAAATGCATATTCATCTTAGTGAGAGAGATAAATTCGAAGAGAGAAGTTTGGGAAATGGAAAGAGAAGAAAAGAAAAACGAATAGATATAATTGGCTCACTAAAAATCCTGTCATTTTTTTGGTGGTTTTTTCAATTCTTCTAAACTAGTATGTATGATCCGTGCTCTGCACGGGTATATATATTTTTTTAACATAATTTGTAATATTTCTGTTTATTGTATACCCGTGCAGTGTACACATAAGCATGACACATTACCATTTTAAAATTCCATATAAGCACTACAAAAAAGCCACCTCAGCGTCCAACATGCTATGTGTATTCCAACTCACCATTTTGAACAATCTGGACGGCTCAAAATCACTCTCAAAATTTAACCCAATCTGGACGGCTCAAAATGGTTAAAATTGCGGC